>CM031241.1:558708954-559908954 GCA_018340775.1 Taxus wallichiana var. yunnanensis
GAAAGCACTTTGAAAAGGTGGGCACTACGATTAAATTTTCTAGCTAGTGCAACAACGTTCGGAGTATTTCAAATCATCCCTCATTACTTTAACCTTATTTGTGATGTATAGTTCGATTGTGTTTGGAGACCCCTATGGTGGTATCAAGCTCATTAATCTTAACCAACCTTAATCACGTGGAAAATGTTAGTGAGATGTGAGTGTTCATTTAATAAATCAAATACATTTGTAGAAGGTAATATTTTGAGAATGAGTTTAGTTTAACCGCATGATGCCTTAATGAACATTAAATAAATAAAAAAATTGTCCCAATTTTTACTAAGTTGATTAAACGAGTTTTGGATCATGAAAATCGAGGCATGATAATTTCAAATTATGTTTTAAATTAACTTAGCTTCTTTTGTTTTTAATGCAATAGGAAACTCGGAGGATTCCTTACTCCCTAGATAGTTAGATTCATCATAAAGAAAAGATCATATATCTTTTTTATTGAATGTGACATATTCATCAAGTTTTCCACTTGTCGAGGGAGATTTATTACTTTAAATTATCAACTTAAATCACAATAATGAGTAGAATTTAAGAGGTAAAATCGTAAAGTAAATATAAATATTGAAGATTAAAACCAAATAAGTTTAGTTAACATGAAACATCATTACATAATATAATATCCATTTAATTAATGATTTACTAAATTAAATATTCACATGATATGCAATTTACTACATGGCCCTTTATTAAAAATTAAAATTATTCGGCTTGATTTCAAAGTTGAACATCAATTTCTACTTTTAATTTTCTTCTCAAGATTGATTTCATTATTATCTTTCTATGAAGAATTTGGGAGGAATTTCAAGGGCATTTATAACTTCAAATTTGATCCCTATTTATCTATTTTATTGATACAAATGTTTAACATTTTCGTGATATTTTGTAAGGTTTCTTATTACATCTCTTTTATTTTTAATAATGGAACGAGTTAATGTTTTACTAGTCATCCTTTACACTTACAAAGTGTGGAATAATATTCAAACATGTTTTGATTCATCATATCAACCATTTTACCCTCAAGAAAGTTACAATTTATCTTCAATTATATTATCTTATTATTAAATTTAAAATTAAAACCAAAACTTTTTAAGATATATTTATTTTCAACAAAAAAGGAAACAATTTGTGGATGTATTTAATCATGATATGTGCTAATAATCTAAGTTAGAGATGTAAGGATATGGAGGGAAGATGTTGATTTTGATTTTGAAAACTTTGTCCATGCTTTTGGCTCATAGAAATGAATATATTTTGGTGTTTTTTTTTGTATGATCTTTAATTATTTCCTTCCTTTTCATATTTAAAGTTTTAATTTATTCTAGATGTAATATTTTCTTTTGTTATGGTTTATTATGGGTTGTTGTGTTAGCGACTTTCTCTTTCTAAGAATTTTTACCATCTTAAGTGGCTTCACTTAATCTATAATGTGTCAATGCCATATTTTCCTCTTCCAAATATTTGATGTGTGTGTGTATTTTACCTTTAATAAGTTTAGTTCCTACTTCACATGTTTATTTGTGTGAGGATTTAGTTCCTACTTCACATGTTTATTTGTGTGAGGATTTTATGCATTATGTATTTACTAAATTTCTTTTGTTATACTTTATTTAGTGGTTTTATTGTTAGTGAGTGATTTTTATTTCTAGACATTTTTACTTATTTTAAGTGGCTATATTTAATATATTTTGTGCCAATGCCATGTTTTCCTCCAAACATTTGGCATGGGCATATATTTTATTTTCTTGTTTTTAGTGTATATATCACATGTATATTTGTGTTAGGATGTAATGGGTTTTTTCTTTTTCTTTTGACTATTTTTGCTAGCAAAGGTGTCGTATTGAGGTATTGCATGTTGTACATGTATTGCTAATTTATAATTAAATCTAGTAGGTAGAAGAAGTTTCATGGTACCTTCATACTTTCAAACGAGATAGTTAAGCAAATTGAAGTTGGAATCCTATTTTTATCGGGGACTAGCCACCACACCCAAGATTAAATGTGAATCATTAGGTTATCATGCATGTGGGAATTGATTTTGGAACCATTGGGTCATCTAGCAATGAGCTATTAATACCATAATCATTATGAATACTTTATAGACCGAGTTACTAAAATATAAGTAAAAATGCAAAATATAGGTGACACCCTCAAGATATGAGGCAAGACCATAAATAATGATAATCACATCTCAACAAAGATGAAAATTTTCCCAAAAGGTTAATGTTTTAGTCATGAAATCATGTACTTTCTATTTACATTAAGCCTCTAAGTATGTCATTATATCCATGATTCCTAAATAAGAAAACTAGACATTAACAACACATGTTTTGCTTTTACATTATTTTATCCTTTCTACACTTTTGTTATTTGCCTTTCTCAAATGGTCACTTTACTTTTGGACATTGGACAACATATGACCTTCAAGCATCCTGGACATTACCTCCTATTAGGGATAGGAGCACCCACGCACTATTGTCCCCTTTGGGAGCTTTAATCATTTTCCCTCCTTTTCTCAAGTTTGAAATGACACATCGTTTGTTATCTTTTCTAAATTACTACTTATCACTTTGGGTCAAATTTTTGGTTGTTAATGATGAAATTCAAACAAGGGAATTATATATATACATGACTTACTATCATTAGGGGTTGGACAATTTGGGGCTAATACTTACTATCTACTACTTGGGAAAAGAGCAACATTCAAGGATTGCATTTGGGTTGCATTATTCACTACATAAGAGGGGTTATTTTTGAATTCCATCTCACACATTTATCTTGGGGGAAAAGTAGTTGCATCTCACTATCTTGGTGCAATTGGAACAAGGGAAACCTAGCTTCAAAGGACATAATTCAACCACACACACACACACACACACACACACACTAGAACTACATAGAATCTTAAATGTAGTACAATGCTCAGTGACAATCACATTGGGATGACCATCAAGGTCAATCCGACTCAAACATATGCATTATTTGTTTCATCTAATCTTTTATTGAGATTTGTGCAGGTAGATAGGGTTTGTTTTGTAGGTGTAGGTGTGACATAGGAACCCTATAAAGCAAAGTGGATGCGACAAAAAGCGAAAGGAAGAAGACAAGTTGAACCCTATAAAGATCATAAAAAGAGTTACTGTTAGGACACTAGTGCCCAAATCAAACACTAGTAGCGCCCCAACATTCCTATCCTCATCTAGGCGGTCCTGTTCGAATAGGTTCCAGATCCCAATTTCTTATACAAAGCATACACAGTTCAGATCCATCATTCTCAGCTTGTTTCCCATCCACGAATCGGCCTAAATCTCCAAATACAATCTAAGTCATTCTTATCTCATTATTGCTTACACTTGTTTGTTTCTTGCATAATATATATTTATTATTATTGTTATAATCGCTTGATCTCAGTCTTTCGATAAAGATCTAAATTTCCTTCAAAATTTTACATTTCACATCTTCTTAAAAAATCTTATGTTGTATCTCGTCTTACTCTTATGCTTGTGTTATATTCTTTCAATATTTTATCAAAGATGTCCGTATGTTATAACTGAATTACAACAAAAAAATTTAAATAAATTATTATCAAGAACTCTATTGACATAATTCTTAATAAGGTTGTTTGGCTCTTTGTCCTCCACTATATATGCTCCACTTTCTAAGTATTCTACATTGGTCTATTTTTAATGAGTCTCTTGTAGCACCTCCATGTGACAATTTTCCGTTTTTTTAGTTCGTTCCATCACCCTTGACACATATTGTATTTCGTCTATTTTGCACATGTCAATCAACCTTTATTTTAACAACTAATAATTGCACATGAAATGTACGATGAAAATGCCAAAGGGGGTGGATTGAATAAATAAAACTTGAGCGTGTGGAAAAGTGGGAGAGGATGAGGGGAAATGAAGAAGCGGTTTGAGAGAGGAGAAGTGCAAGGCGGGGAAAATGATGCAGGGGAACCAATACGAAATTCTTCTTTCCTACAATCACATGCCATTTTGTATATTTTTGAAGGAGAAAGGGGTGTGGTGTGCTAGTCGACAAGGCATCATATTTTGGAGATATCACTGAACACAAGGAGTAGTCCATCAATATTGTCAATGTCAATAGTTGTTAACAATTTAAGCCCTTGTGTTTATTGGGTATTTGGAACACACATAAATGTAAAGGGAATTCACTTGCATGTCTCATGGGACATTTTAGAGGTAGGGACACATGGAGTGGATTTGGCATCCAAGGGTAGCATATCCATGCATAATTGCAATTAGGGTTTCTCACTAGCAATTAGGGTAACAAAGAGGGTATTCATTTTTTCAGTCATAAAAGATGGGGAAAATCCAATAGGTTACTAGTTTGAAACCCAACTACAATGCTTTCTCCTTATAGCACTTGGTTGCCCCCTTTTCAATTGTAAACTTGAGTAATTGTAGGAAAGCAAGAAATGTGCAAACAACCATATTTGATTAAAACTTATGAATCTTCACCCTAGTGGACAAAGGAATGTGAGAACATGATATTGGGTGGTCTTGAGCCTCCTCTATACTTTAACTTTACAATAGGTGAAGCCGATGAAAATAAAATGGTCATGCTCGATGGCCATGGAATTGATGGTACCGGCTTGAGCCTTAATGGACTCCACACATTTGAAACCATACATCCTCCGTAGTTTGACAGTCTTGTTCCATAAACACAAATATAATAGACATTGTTTCTTGTTCACAATCATGGAAGAAATGGTGCCTAGGTCCTTCATCCATGGGTACTATGTATACTTTGATTAGATGGAAGGACAACTATTCTCGACATGCGCCAGTGGTTATCTAACAGCAGCAATAGGATGACCAACACAAAATGGGCTTTTCTATTTTTTATTTTATTATTTTTTGGCATCAAGGTTATTGATTGGATGACATTTAATTTATTAGATAAGACTAAGACATGAATAGGAAAATTGAAATAAAAAGATGGGAATCAAAACCATGCATGTCCCCCATCTATTCCACAACTAATATTGTTCTTAACCACATAATATTTTTATTTGTGCTTCAATTTATCATCTCAAATTCACTCAAATTATAACAATCATTGTTTATTGAGCCCCTCTAGGTTAAGCTTGAGTAATTGCGAGAAAACATGCAATGCATGAACAATCATCGATAATTGATCCCTTCATAGGTGTTCATATAAGTGGCAAGGTTGATTTTGTCTTCCAATCAATCTTTGTTTAAAAAAATATGGCGTAAAGGTTTTAAAGTGGACGATGTTTGATTTGTTAGATAAGACAAAGAAATCAATTGAAAGTTGGAAATAAAAAAGTGAAAACTAAATACCTACATGTACTACACCTTTTCCACAACACAAATTGTAACACCAAAATAATATGTGTTATCTATGTTCCACTTTATCGACTCGATCTCGCTCACATTATTCATGTGAGTGCAATTTGTGCTTAAAGGGGCCTAAATAAAAATGGGGAAAATCCAATAGGTTCCATGTTCAAAACCCAATTGCAATGTTTGTTTCTTGGAGCACTTTGTAGGGCCCCTTTTCAATTTTATGCTCGAGTAAGTGCAGGAAAACACATGATGTGTGAACAATCATCGATAGTTGAGTCCCTCAGTGGTTGGCCATACATGTTTGGCGAGAAAAGTTTTATATTGAGACTCCATTATTCACGCGAGTGAAGTTCGAGCTTAAAGGGGCCAAAATCTTTAAAAATGAGGAAAATCCAATACTTTCTTGGGTTCAAACCCAACCACACTCGTTTTTCCATGTAGCACTTTGTAGCCACCTTTTTAAGTTTTAGGCTCTAGTAAATACAAGAATAATTCTAGGAAAATAGGCGATGTGTGAACAATCATTGATAATTGAGCCCCTCCAATGATTAGTCATATGAGTGACATGTATATTTTATCTACCAATCGATCTTTACTTTATTTTATTTTTATTTTTTTATGCCATCAAGGTTTTCGATTGGACGATGTTTGATTTTTTCGAAAAGATGAATACATCAATGGAAAGTTGGAAATGAAAAAGTGAAAAATAAATACATGCATGTACTGCACCTTTTCCATGACTCAAATTGTAACACCAAAATAATATCCGTTATTTGTGTTCCATTTTATCAACTCTAGTCTCTTCAAGTTGTATCATCTCTATCACATTTTAACGAAAATAATTAAAGAAGGATAATTGTTAATTTACTAAATGTTCAATGGAATTACACCACTTGGAAGTAGTGAAAAGGATTGATACGGGAAGATCTTCGAATTTGCTTTATTGTTGCTTTGTCTAAGTTGTAGCAATTGATGAAAAATCCAACGAGAATATAGGAAAATTATAGTCATTCTCTTAAGATTCTGCAACCACGGCTGGAGCTTAAATGTACTATCATGTAAGTAGAATCTCTCGATTTTGCTTTATAATTTTATTTTCCAGTTATACTTATTGTTCTAATTTTTTTATAGAAATATATCTTTGATATTCAAAATTTGAAATATTAAAGCGTTACGTAATTTCTTTTTTAATGTAAATTTAAAGTTTTAAGCAAGTTGTGTATGAATCTTTATATCACAGTAGAGATCCCATGTTTCGGAGTTATTTTGGATTGCAAATGAGGAAGCGGGAGCAATAGTAGTACATGTCAGTAGTAAATGAGTTATCGCATAAATGACGCAGGGGGTTCAATAGTTTCCCTCAATTAAAGAATCACATTCATGTCATTCACGTTGTAGTAGGCGATGCCATCACACAATCTAGATATATTGTACTCGAATGGGTTCCACGCAACTCATCAAGGCTGCCATTAATGGAAGAGCCTATCCTTTGCACATGTTTCGCACAAGTTATATTGACCACGTAAAAAGTATTTTCCATTACGTCATAATTACTTTTTACAGAAAAGGTAACAAAACATTGCATTGATACCTATATAGGTAACAAAGTAATGTGTTGTTACTTATTTCGTCAAACTATCGTTAGCAATATTTTAAAAAGAATAGACATTGTATTGGTTCAACTGTGAGTAGGATGGTGGTACACGGGAATTGAAACACAAAGGTCATGGGTTGGGATTGGGTGCAAAATTGACCGGGATTGTCAATGGTCTTGGATACGGTCTTGGTTGTGGATGGACAACATCGGATGGACCATGACTACCGTCAAGGCACTAAGAGTTTCTACCTATGTAAATGCCTTCAAAAGACATAAATATTTCACATTCCGCCTTTATTTTTCTCCACTTATATCGATAAACAATGTTTTCAAATGGTCATGGGTTCAAGATTGGGTGCAAAATTGACTGGGATTGGCAAAATGGTCGTTGATACGGTCTTGGTTGTGGATGCACAACATCGGATGGACCACCGACTCTGGTCGGAAGGAACTTAGAATTTCTACCTATGTAAACACCTTCGGCATAAATATTTCACATTCTACTTTTATTTTTCTCCACTTATATTGATAAACAATGTTTGCAAATGGTCCAAGACTTAGCCATCTTGCCCACTTTTCTTTTCTACGATTAATGTGTTTTGCTCCTCTTTAGCCTTAAATTGAAGTTAATTTTGAGCCATTAACTTCTTCTTTAACCACCCACTAAGATGGCCCACTTGTCTTTTCTACAAATAATGTGTTTTGCTCTTTGGCCTTAAATTGAAGTTAATTTCTTTAATTGCCCACTCATTAGAGGTCTCATGCAAATTTACTTTGTTCTCTCTACATTTATGCTTGTGCTATAATCTTAGCCATTGGAATTTGAACTTTTTTATTCTCTCTCTCTCTCTCTTCTCATCATACTTGAGAGTTTAAATACCCTAGTTGAAATTTGTGTGCCATGAAATTCGCTCATGTTAATGTTTCCGTCTTCTTTGGGCTATCTCTATTATCAATTGCATCTTAGGCACTTCTTGTCTAGTCGACTTAACTAATTTGGTCGACAATCTTGGCTCTTCTACAATCCTATATTCCAATGCAATGTGAAAACTTGGAACTAAACTTTATTAGGACCGTGACATCTTGTCTACACATAATTTGGAATCAAGTAATCCCTTGTCATGAGAGGAAAATCAGCAAGATTTTAGAGCAGCATTAAATAACAAACTCCAAGAAAAAGAAAGTAATGGAGTGCATGTCAATGATATTGAGTACACTAAGAGCGAAAGGCTAATGCAAACCATACAAGAAGTCCTTGATGCGTGCAAGAGAGCTAAACCTAAAAAGAAGAAAACAAACAACTTTCCAACAAACTCATAGTATGAAGAAGAGTGCAAGGCAGCGTGGAGACATCTAAAGCTAAAGGTTATAACAAGTAGAACAAAGGAAAACAAAAAATGTATGAGCAATTGATGAGGAGAAAAAAAGAGTGTACTAGAACTAGAAGGAAGGAGTTGATTTACTTGGGGAAATATGAACCAAAGAGGTTTTGGAGGGAGCTTCGCATGGAGAAAACGCAAGTAGATAACAACATAATAGCAAGTCAATGGCTAGAATATTCTAAATAGTTGTATGAACATGAAAATGAACAAGTGATCCATAGGGATCCAAGAAAACACCGCATCATCAGATCAACGAGAATCAAAAGGAAAAATAAGCGTAAAGCGTAGCAAATTGTTAAATTACGTGTCGCTTTTTTGTAGAGTGGAGGTTGTGTAATCGTCCCTCTATGGACACCGGCGGTTAGGTAAGCGCCCCCCACCATTCATCAACGGTCTTCTCACTATATAAAACAAACAAAATACATCCACGAATAATTGTGGATTTGGAGCGTTTGGACTATGTCTCTTCCTTGTATGACCCTTCATATTCTCTAGTGCATGCGAGGACATAGGAAGTAAGCTATAAAAGCAAGAGGAGCATGTGGAATTGGGCATCGATTGATGGAAGAAGTGAGCAAGAAACCATTGGTGCTTGGAATTGATTTGTAGAAGCAAGGTGTATGAGTAGAGCAAGCAAGTAGAGAGGGTGGAAGTAACATTGTTGTCTTCCTTCAACTTCTTGTAATTTGTATTTATTTAATTTGGCCAATATAATACTCTAGGAAGAAAGAGCAATTGCCCTTCCCGACTGGTTTTCTCTCAAAGTGATGGTTTCAAGATAAAAATATTGTGTTGTGTGTAAAATCTTTCATGTTATTTGTTGCAAGTAGTTCTAAGCACTAAAATTCATTCACTAGCTTTCAATAAACTGTCATTTTCAAGTAAATTGGAAGTAGGAACAATAGTTGTGTGGTTTTGTAAGTTTCCAAAGTAGAAGTTTACGAGATCAACAAGATACTTATCCCACTATCTTTGTTAATGAAGAATTTTTACAACTAAAGACATCATACAAGGGATTACAAAGTTGGCACCAAATAAAGCTCGAGACACAAACAATCTTCAAGCGGAGCATCTAAAATGGGGAGTAGATATCCTAACACCTAAAATCAAAATAATTTTCAATGATGTCATCCAAAACGGCTTCCCGATAGAGTGGACAACTAGCTTAAACATACCTCTATTTAAGAGCAGAGATGTAAATAACCCCTCTAATTATCAAACTATCATGGTGAATCCTCTTTTTACAAAATTGTTTGGGAGTATGATAGAGTGTAGGATCGGAAGTTGGGTTGGGAAGGAGGAAAGAGAGAAAAGGAGTAGATGGGTTTTAGACCCAAACATTCAACCATTGATCATTGTGTCATGCTCAGACACCTAGTTGAAAAGGCTTGGGATAAAAAAGGGGATACATATTGTTTCTTTGTAGACTTTAAAAAAGCATTTGACACGGTGTCAAGGAGAAAATTGTGGAGAAAAATGGAGGAGCTAGGGTTTCAACAAACTATTGGGCAACAGTTCATAGATTGTATGAACAAGTAAAGGCTAAAATCAAAATGCATGTAGGGTTGTCTGAGTGTTTCGGGAGTGATATAGGCGTCAAACAAGTTGTTGCCTCTCTCCCCAACTTTATTTGGGCTATACATTGACAAGTTAGAAGATTGGATAAACAAATTTGGAGGGAAAGGGGTGCACTTGGCTAAGTATGTGGTAAAACTTCTGTTATATGCCAATGAATTAATTATAATGGTAGAGTCAATCCAAGACCTAAGAGATCACCTACATTCTCTAGAGCTCTTTTGCAAAGAAGTTGGTATGCAGTGAAAATTGGCAAAACCAAAATTATGATTTTCTCAACAAAAAGAAGCAACATCTCAACTTTCGGTTTTGCAGGATTCTCTTGAAGTGTGTCAAAATATAAGACCTTGGCCTCGATTTTCACAACAAGCTCAATTGGGATACTTATAGGATGAAGAGAATATGAGGGTGGAGAGCTCTTTATGCACTCCAAAATAGGTGTAGGAATGTTGAGTTATGGGATTGGAAGACCACCATGGTCCTATTTGGGTTATTGGTCACATCAATGGTGTTGTATGGTTGCGAGATATGGGCTAGTGGAATGGCAAGTTCAAAATGGAGATAAATAAAAAGGATCCAAAAATGCCTAATAATAAACAATTTCAAAATCAAGGCTATAGTTCCTTATGAAATCATCTTGGCCTAAACATACACTTCCCCATTGAAGGCAACCACTATGACTATGCTCGTATGTTATTTAAAAAAAAATGAAAACATGAAAACCAACATGTGGCCTAGGGTTCTAAGAGATGAAGAGTTGCATAGACAAAAGAATGTGTGGATGAAACAAAATCACAAATGGATGAGTAGATGGGATATTAGTCTAAGTGAATGCCCAAACCTTAACAAAGACATAAAAAGGTATGTGAATGAAAAGTTTAGAACAATGTGGAGAAAGAAAACTAGTAGGAAACGTCAACACTATATTACAGAGTTCAACCCGACATATGAACATTGTGAAAAACATATATAGGGGCTAAAATAAAATGGAAGGAAAAGATCTTTATTGCTCAAATAAGGACTAGCTCTCACATGCTTAGATGTGAGACAAGGAGGTGGACATCACCTAAGGAACAATGGGAAGAGAGGACTTGTGTGATATGCAATACAAGGGTAGTCGAAACAAAGGAACATTTCATTCTTGATTGTCCAATGTACACGGATATCCCCACCAAATATGAGGAAACTTTAAAAGTTGGTTCTATGGTGGAGCTATTTGAGGAAAATATAATTAAAAAATTGGGAGAGATGTTAACTCAAGTCAAGCAAGAGGAGGAGCAACCGTTTAAAAGATACCATTCAACCCTCAAATATTTAAGTGGTTGGCACAATCGGTGGTCCCATAGACTATTTGGTCTCGTGGATGTAATTAAAACCATTTTATTTCTTTTCTTTATTTGTGGTTGTACGTGCCTATAGAATTGTAGGCAACCTCTCATGCAATTATTTCCTTCTATATCACCTCACTTTTGGATCAACAAGACAACTTTATTGTTGTTCATCTCCCAACCATTTTCTCGAGTACTAAGAACTAGACAAGGAGCAGATTCCTAGTCACGCATTGATGATCTCATTCACAAAGTGCTCTCCTTAATCACTTGTCGTGTCGAACCTCACAATGATTTGCTTAGAGAAACTTCGTCATTTTGGGTGTAAATTTATTCATCAATGTGTGCACTTACATCCACTTTGTCAAGGATTTTTTTGCTATGGTGATGTGTACAAACTCTCCACGTACTCGAAGAGTTCTAATGTTTGCATAAGATACATGGAATTGTATGCGCACTTCAAAATTTTACCCATCCTTCCGACATATATCACACAACCATTCTTTTGTATCTTGAAATAGTGTAGGCCACCAAAGATCCATGACAACTTCCTCACAATCGCATCTAGCCTCACATGTCCTCCCATGAGTTGCATCTAGCTAGATATGTCCTCTTATGAGGCCTTCATATGCTTCCTAGAGTATCCCTTTGATCTTTTCCCTTCCAACACTTATTTTAACACTTCATCTAGACCCATTTTTTATAATCCCTTGTTGATGACTTGAAATAGTGTCCTTCAATCTAAAATTGTCCTCTTTTTCTCATATTTAGTCATGCCTTCCAAAAAGCTACTTGACGGTGGAAGTTTACCATATTTCCTTACAAGAGCACAACTATGTAGAACAATTGTTTGTTCCAAAAGTCGTGTCTTCGTTGAGTGGCTCACTTGACCTTATCCTGAAAATTGATCAAAAAGTACATGATGCTTTCATGGAGTATAATCAAACGTGTATATTCAAGTGCTTGAAGCATTGGCTAGTTAACAAAAATGCCATAGCTTGGTAATTGACATAGAATATGTAGTGGTTTTCCAATAGGAATGTTGAAAATTTTGAGTATACACCATATTCGGTGCTTCCATTTCCATTCGATGATAGGTTCTCTATAATTGTGAACAATGTTTGCACAACATAGCCAAGGTGGTATGGTCAAGCATGTGTCCACCCTCTTGTGTGAATGTAAATACAATCACAAATTTGGTGGTGTCCACATGAATATGGAACTCCTTGCTCCAATTTGAAAATGCGAGTATGGGAGGTGCTTATCAAACGAACTTATCAAAAACATTATGTTGATCTTGCCTTCAATGGAAATATACCCTCTTTTACATCAAGATGTCAAATGAAAATGGGGACGTGTGTTCTTTAGTAATCTCCTATGATACCCAACATGTTCAAGGAATTGTTAAACATCTCTTACGACATGTGAAAATCCTTATGTTTAAGGCTCAAACCCTCTATGTAGGTCCATCTTCATCCCTATATTGCACACGATATACCCCCAACAATTCCCAAATGGCACCATTTATGAACCATCTTTCACATCCAACACTAAGTTGACTTGTAGATGTAGCATACATTCCTCGAGAGCTTCCAAGAGTGTGTCATCACTTCCTCATATATCAGTCTACCATCTAGGAAGTCTATGAAGTTTTCAGTCATCATCTTCACAAGATATGGAGTATGATTATCTGGAAAGCAGTCCAAGTAGTGCATAGTCTAAATGGCATCCTAATATAGGCATAACCGACATTTTCAACCATGACAATTGTCTTGAGCTTTGCCCTCTTTTTTCGCAATGCTATATAATTATACACCTACAATATCCATAAAAAAATGAGTAGATCTCATGCCCAACCACATCCAATATGAGGTAGCACATGAATGGGACCTCCATCGTGTCTACATTCAAAGCTTCAAAATTTCATACATATCCTTATTTGTGCTCTCTCATTTTTCAGAATTATCACAAAGGTTGATACCCATTCAGTCATGTTCATTTGGAAATTTATCCCAACTTCCAACATCTTACATATCTCAACTTATACATTCTTTTTGTTTCTAAAATTAATGTTGTGTGGTCTTCTCAACACTAAGTATGCTCCAAACATCAATGGACCCTGGTGCATGCGAGACTTTGGAAATGCCCCTCACAAGTCTTTGGATAGAATGACCATTAATTGCATTCAACATATAACCATAGACATGAATCTCAGTTTGGAAAAGACTCCACAAGGCATCCAAAGTGGAGATAGTCGGAAATAGGTTCACTGGATTCCAATCATCTCCAATGCTCTTGTGAAGTCTTCTCCAAACCGAGGTTCACATCCATGGTTATAGCTCAATGCACTTAACAGTCATTCTATCCACAAATTTATGTGGGGGTAGCCATCCTTGAACTTCGAAAGTTGGAACTTTATGAAGTATGGTGGGTACTCTTGCTTCTCGGCAAGGCACTGGTTAGTGCTCTGAACAATGGCTCTTATCATCAAGATATTCTAAGCTCTACATCCACTTGTTCCAATAGATTCCTCTCCTCATTCACCTTTATCTCCACAGAAAAACAAGTTGGGAAAACACTTCATAATACCCTGTTTTCCAGTGCAACAATTTGTCATTGAATTGTCCCCCTTCCTTCGAGCAATGATTAGAGTGGAAGTACGTCATCATCCACAGGGTTAAAGAATCCATCGTCCATACAATGTATGTCATCCAAATCTGATCGAGCGGCCCCTTGGCATCCTTGTAACATATGCTCCTCCTATTATATCTTATTCATAACTTACCACTTCTCTTATTAGCCCACTAAACATACTACTCCAAGTCCAATATTTCTAGTTGGGATCTGTATTTGTTGAATAAATTTGATCCTTAAACAAAGTTTAGCCTTGAGTAGGTAGTAACACAATTTTTTTAGTGACCAAACAAAACGCAGTGTCACCATCAGATTAGATAACGAGAAATGTGAGTATTTATGATAAAAATAATCAACTACCATGGAGCAACAGAATTAGGTGCCCTCCACCCTTTTAAGGTGTTAACATAGTGCCTGCTTTGGACTCATATATAACACGCAGTGATATAATGCCATATACAATAAAGATATATTATATACCTCATCTGCGCTAATGAGATAATGAATAATCAGTTCAACATTCTTGCTTTCTCTGCAGTTGCAAAAGTAATCAAACTATTTTATTAAATCTGTAATTACATATTTACCACCTGCGCCACTTCCTTTTATACCAAAAAGCAAATGCAGCTACTGCCACAGCAACAAAGACTCCAGCACTGACTTGCACAGTATACGGAGGTAGGTTTTGAACCAACAAATTTCTTTTAACAGTCATTACTCCAGAATCCTGGGCAGGAGGTTGCTTGAGAGAGAGGACAAACTCCACTCCCTGGCTTGATAGCACACTTTTATCTCTAATCAATGGTCTTATTCTGGCAGCATTTTCCAATGCAGCATACTCATCCTTGCTGCCCCCTTCTAAAATCCACCAACAAGCTGTCCTCTGTCCACCCAATATGCACCAAACTTTCCCTGTTTTGGCTCCCCAAAATGGATGGCATCACCAATATTGTCGCCATAGAACTGCCAAGAGAGTGTGAAAACTCTTGAGTAGAAGTACGGCAAGTAATCAAGGTCATGAAGCTTATCTGGTGCCATTATTGCTTTAACAGCATGTTTTGCAGACTTACGAGCAAAGTCTACATGCTCCAGTGTTCGTATCTCTCCTGAGAGTTTTAGAGGAAAGGCTGCCATGTCTCCCACCGCATAGGCATAACCATTGCTTGTTTGCATTTTTCCATTGACTTTAATGCCACCTTTCTCCAAAACCAGTTGATCTTCGAACAACCCGGTGTTTGCCCTAATTCCTATTCCAACCACAACCATATCAGTAGCTATGCGAGTTCCATTCTTCAAAATTACTGCAACCACCTGCTATATCAAACATGAAGAAGGATATTATCCAGAGGCCACCAGGAAACAAGAACTGTTGCATGCATATAACTGCAAACTAGAAAAGGCTAAAACTTGACAAATCAATTTCTAACCAGAGATTTAAAAACTAAAGCAAAAGACTTAAATGCAGTACAACAACTTGGTAAATTCCCTTGGGTAATAATGGCAACATTACGCACTGCTATTTCAAACAGAATGAGACTTTGAAGCTTCTGTATGACTAGAAATTTAACCCAGAAAGTTGTGTTAATACTATGCAATTGATAAATGAACATTTTCGGTTTAAGTGCCGAAGTGTCTATGTTATGCATGTGAGCTAGGAGAAACAACTCATTGTTCACTCATGATTAAAATCTATATTCATGTCATGAATATATTTCTTTCTAGAGCTATTCAATCCAAAATCTAGTAGATTGATAATAGCTGCTTTTTGCAAGTCCAATCAACATTTTTAGCAACAAATAAGTTCAAAAACGACAATTTAAGTGTGACATTTAGTTCGCTCATTAAAATGTGCTTAACCAATGATAAAATGCAACTAAAATGCACCAATAATAATCAATTGCTCACCTTACCCTCTGAATCCCTTTCAAAAGATGACATAGCAGTTCCCTTGATGAACTTAACACCTTTGTTCCTGTAGTAATCCTCATAGAAAGCAGCTATCTCCGATGTAAATAACCGGCCACTGTAATCATCATAAGCCTAAAGAAAGTGAATCTTCGGTGTTTATCAAAAACAAAACAATTGTAAACATTATTCTATCCCCATCGTTGTGATATGGTAGAACCCAAAACATACTCATGGACGGTGATGAGGATGGTGAATCAACATGCACTCATAACAGGCATCATAAACAATAATCCTAAACACTTCACAACCATCAAGAATATACAGCATGTAGAATTTTACAATAAAATGAAGAAGCCAATGAACCTGGGTATGTACAATATATGGATAGGAAAGTAAGCTTACTTAGGTGTTTCTCTGGAAAGACCATTGTAACATGTATATTATTGGTAACCAAAGCTGCAGCACACTCCATGCCTATGTACCCACCACCTATTACAACAGCTTTGGCCCCATTGCAAGAGGCCATAACATTCACAAGCTTGGTTGCATCATTTAAATCTCGCAAATAGCATATATTTTTAGCATCTGATCCATTTACTCCAAACTCCTCGAGCTTCAAAACCTTCATGAATAGGTAAATTGACACAAGAACACAGCTTAATCATTTAGAGCACAAACATTTTAGTACTTGTGAAAAGCACCTGAACACAAGCGTGTGCACATTTACTTGTCTCTTAATAAAGTTTTTAAAAAAGGCACATACAAAATACGGCAACAAAATGTGCAAATCATAGGACAACAAAAGGTGATTTCTATAAAAATGAATGCCATACCCGAGCCCCAGTTGCAAGAATTATAATTTTGAATGTAATGGTTTCCCCAGCTGCAGTTAGCAACATCTTGCGCTTCACATCTGCTGATTTTATTTTTGTCCCAAGAACTAACTCAATTCCTAGCAAAGCAAGGTCGAAAGCTTCATTAATTGATATTACACCAAGTACAAAGAGTAGAACCCGTGGGCAACAAAAAAGATCCTTCAATACCATCCTACTCAAAAGTAATGTGAACTGATATTGCATCACAATTCATGTTAATTACTGTTCATGTGAAGCTTATGCAGCTTACACTTTCAACTCTTTTCTAAATTCATTACAGAACTATGCACCGCCGCTCCATGCTATTCCAAAATTGTACTTCTTTGTTTTCTCATGTAACTTTTTATCTCATAAATTGGTATTTTACTTATATCATTCATTCATAGAACTTGACAGATGTTGGCATGGTCCTACTCTAAAGTAATGTGAACTATTATTGCATCACAATTCATGTTAATTGTTGTTCGGGTGAAGCTTATGCAACTTGCACCATTAAGTCTTTTCTAAATCTATTATAGAACTATGTGCTGCTGCTCCATGCTTTCCCAAAATTTTACTTTTTGCTTTCTCCTGTAACTTTTCATCTCATTATATGGCATTTCATTTGTATCATTCTTTCATAGAACTCTGACAGATGTTAGCATGGTCCAACTACAAATTCTTATAAACGTTTATAAAAATTTCTTACAATGGTTGACCTACCTAATCTTAGAAAATAGAAACAAAAGGGGGAAAACAAAAATAAAGAATGCATGGAATCATTTTTGAATGGCACAAAAATAGCTGATGATCCAACCATAATTGTCTGCAAAATGTATGAGTGCTGCTGATAACGTATCGTCTGCACTTTCATTATTTTAAATTTATGCTTGTTATTGATATGGCAGTGATTAGTATATTAAGCACACACATCGCCTGCATTCCACACTACACCTTAACTCCAACGGTATCAGAACATAATATCTCAAACAAAAGAGTTTGCCTGTAATAATATGTAAAACCAAAATATTGACATAGGGATGGTATATTAAGGTTTGTAAATTGACAGTAGAAGTAAATTGACAATAGATGTAAAAGATTACTCAACATCTCCAGTAAGCTTTTACAAGAAAACATTTACGATAAGCGCTAGGTTCTTTCCACCCAAGAGCCAAAAAAGAAAAAACCTAAAAGCACTACTATACATTTTAGTATTTTACTATTAGCATTCCCTTTTACATAGAAACTAACAGCATTACATAACCTAGTCAATAAATAAACCAGACAAAACTGTGTGCAAAGACATCCAAAGACAAGGAACCAAAATATAGGCAAGAGCGGCACCATTGAAAACTACATGGGGAGAACCAACTAAAGATGAAGAGTACCACAGATACCACCACAGGGTTGACACGTGTCCAGATTGTCCAACTGCTATTTGTGGTGATTGGATATCATATTTTCAATATGGTTAAAACAGTCACTTGTCACCTCCAAAAGAGCAATAATATTGTCATTAGTCACTTCCTCTTTGCAGACCCCCAAAAGCCTTCCTTATTCTGACATCCACAGCTCCAGGATGAAGCAAAAGCACTGTCGGCCATGGAGGATCATCTTCAACATCATCAACAGGGTTAAGCTGTCGTGGGCAATCCTCACAGTCTACCACTTTGAGCTTGAACACAGTTGGCTTGGTGGGTTTGACGACTCCTGTGTTAGCTGTCCACAATGTCCTGCTGATGCTGAAGATAGTCATTTTCTTGCTGCTGGTTGATTCCACCATCCCCACATCCATGAGTAATTCTCGGCAAATTGTTCAATCTTCACTTCAACATGTAAGTTAGTGAAATGGAGTACCCGCGTTTCAGACAATGACATCTTTGGGAGAAGGTTTTGTAAGGTCAAGAACAACACAATAGATCTTCCTGCAAGCTTCACGAAATGTCTAACAATAGCAAGGTCTTGTAGAATGACAAGTTCATGAGATCAGAGGGTGCCGAGAAAATTCAAAATTTCAAATTGGAGTTGCTTGAACCTTTAAATAGAGGGGTGCGCGAGTCACCCACCACAGGTGAAGTCACAAGGTTCAAGTTCGAGTTCATGTTCAATGAGGATAAAGTTCAATTCAAGTTCGCCAAGGGATAAAGTTCGAGAAAGAAAAACGTCTTTAAGTTCAAACAAATAATTTTTTATATCATTTTTATTTTCTGAAAAAATGCATAAATATGTCAGAGGGATAGATTGGAGAGAGCTTTCTATCCTCTGCTTTCAGTTGGTATATGTAACGTACACACTTCGATAAAATGATGCAAAATTGCGTCAAAAACATCCCATGTAAAATAATGGCTAAAGTTCGCGTTCATGTTTGACAAGAATAAAGTTTGGCGAAATTCGAACCTTTTTGATAAAATTTGGCGCACCTTGTGACTTAGGCCACGCGTAATAAATGCATGCCATCAAATTTAGACCTCTCGAAACTCATTCCTGCTGTCAGAGATCAGTTATGTGCGAAGATATTGTCTCGGGAGAGGTGTTCATGTTCCTGACTCATCATCGTAATTAATAGCTCATGGCCCATCATCATTGTTCCTCTTGAGCAACTTTTGAGAAATATCGCACAAGTCAAAATAAAGGAGAATGCACAACAAATTTCAAGGCCTCGAGAGGGGACTCAATAAATGAGGAAACACCAGGCATCCCCAACAATTTTAACTTGTTACAAACTGTCCCTCAGTTTGTACCCACGATGAGAGTAATATTAAGAGAGGCATGAATGCCACCAGCTGTTTTATCCTTGAGTTGCATCCCCCATGTTCCACATGTTACATTGTAATGCCAATTGTCATCCCATTGCTAAAGGGGAATTGACGGGATTTGACATCTGCTAGCAGATATAAAGGCCCCAAGGGGATTGAGATGGGTTTTTTGAAAAAAAAATTAGCCCAATTTGTGAATAGGTTGCCGACATATGTGCCTAATTTGGAGTCCACTATGTTTGATGACAGGAAGTAATCGAGATTTGAACCCTTGTGAGTACAGAAGTAGACAACAAATAAAGGCCCCAAAGGGGATTGAGATGGGTTTTTTGAAAAGAAAATTAGCCCAATTTGTGAATAGGTTGCCGACATATGTGCCTAATTTGAAGTCCACTATGTTTGATGACAGGAAGTAAACGAGATTTGAACCCTTGTGAGTACAGAAGTAGGCAACAACCAAGATGTTTTGCTAGAGGGGTGTTCAAGGATCTGTTGATAAAGGAGTTAAATGTTAACAAAAAAAAATTGGAAAATATGCTTGGAGGTTGAGGATGTGGGCTGTATCAATAGTTTCCACACAAAAGATAGTCGAAGATTGCATTTGAGTGACAAGTTGAAGTCCAGAGGGTGAAACTATACATGGCCACTCATCGACTTATTGACTTTTCATTTATCGACTTCAATTATTTGTTGAGAAGAGTTTTGACATTTTCATGTAGGTGTTGGAGGTCTTGTTCATACCAGAGGAGATCAGCCTGATGTTTAGTGTTTGCTCCTATGTTTGCCAAGGCATCTGCCACCTTAGTTTGTTCATAGTAACAGTGCTTGAAAGTTATCACCCAAAAGTGTCCTGCCAGAATTTGTATCTCCTCCGCGAGGGATGAAAGTTGCCAATTCCTGCAATGTCCTTAGTTAATGGCATTTACTGATAAAAGGGAGTTGCCTTTTACCCCAATACTTTGCAAGTCCAGAGTTTGGATAATTTGAAGCTTTTAAGAACTGTAGAAGCCTCTGCCAGATTGTCTGTCTTATGGTGCAGGTGCTCTGCAAAGGCAAAGACCAGTGAGCCAAAAGAGTTTCTAACACTGCCATTCCTGACCGCAAAGCCTGGTCTCCACATGTGGTGCAGTTAAAATTGATTTTATCAAAGGTTTAAAGTCCGTGAGAGAGGGGCTCCTGATTGAGGGTTGATCTGTCTGTATGGTTTGACAACTGATTTCTTGACCACACCATCAAGGTCTCTTCAATTTTTCCTTTGATCTTCATCCATAACCTATCCTCATTGAGAACTGGTTTCCTATGAATCCTGTTATTTTGCTCTTTACAAATTAGCCAAATGATCGCGGTAGTCCCAATTCTCCATGTACATTGGGTTCTCTCTGCTGCCCTTTGGGAGTTCACTGGAAATTTGCTGAACTGCACCCATCCAATTGCAGGCGATGAGAAAAGCATTTCAATTTTTCCACGAGTCATCGTAGAGGAGGAGATGATCACAACCTTTACCTATCAAGAAGCACATGGAAGATCAATGGAGACCATTCTTCTTGGGGATATTCCCAATAAATATCCATTCTTTTTCTGCAAACCAGAAGAATACATTTTTAAATTTTGTTTCAGCCAGCGATTCTTATTCCATACCTATCTTATGTGGTCTTTGGGGTGCAGCATCTCATCCCTGACAATTAATTTGAAGTATACCCATTTAACCAATTAATTACCTAAGGATGGCTTGTTCAAATGCCATGTGAGAAGGTTTTTGAAATCACTTACAGCCAATTTTTCTGTTCTCAAGTTTTTCCATTTGCGGTGAATAATGTCATCCACAATTTATGGGCAGTGAATAAATGTCATCCACAATCTCCTACCAGAAATGGGATAGTTTATAACCGAAATTGGTTATAAGAATGTCACAACAGCTTGTGATCTCTCAATGTTGTCTAGTGGGCTGCTTCCAAGCCAATTGTCGTGCCAGAAAGTCATTTTTCTTATATTCCCCCAATCCAGGCCAGTTCAGTTTGAATCACGTGTTTGCTATCTTGGATAAAGTTCCAAATGGAGAAGGCCTATGGGAAATTAGGTGGAGAAAATCATTTCACTGCCATTGTCATCCAACTATTTATCCCTTAGAAGTAGGCTCCAAAATCTGTCACACTGTCATTATTCTCCAATTGAGTTTGGCACCATGGGCCTTTTAAAAGTTTTGCATTTTCTTAGACCCAATCCTGGATTTTGCACAGGCAGATATTTTCCCATTTAGCCAGTGGGGAAAAATATTGTTAGTAGAACCTTGCCAAAGACAGGGACATTGGAATTTGTCAATAAATCAGTATCACTTATAGGACAGCCTTAAGAAGTTGAAGTTTTCTACCACAAGAAAGAAGTTTATCCCCTAACTATGAACTGAGACTGTTAAAAGGGATTTACCATAAATGAATATTACCTTTTCCTTCATACAAAGGAACGGAACTATACTTACAAGCTAAGTGACCGCATTCGGATTCGTGTTCGAATTCGCTTGAAGATAAAATTCGTAAAAAAATCGTCCCTAAAAAATCAACGATTAAATTCGTGATTAAATTCGACTACAAAAAAAACTTTATATTTTTAAAAATATAAAATAAAGATATTACTAAATACAAATATAATAAAAACTATATATATATATATATATATATATATATATATATATATATATATATATATATATATATATAAAAAAATTAGAAGTATTATATATATATATATATATATATAAAATATAAATGTAATAAAAACATTAAAATAAAACTAAACTAAAATATAAATAAACTAAAATTGTAATATATTAAAAGCTATAATAAAACCTAATGTTAAATACATTCACGAATCTAAAGTTAAAGATAAAGTTAAAACCTAAAGGCTAAAGTTATATATTCTCACGAATCACGAATTAATATATGGAAGGTTAAATATATTCACGAGCCTGGAAACGCTCTTTCGTTGGTCAATGCTCAATACAAAAAATACAGACTCGATAGGAACGGGAAAACACAGGTTAAATATATTGGCGACTCGGAAGGAAGCTCGAAATGGAACGAAATGTAAGGAAAACATAGATTCGCGACTGCAAACTGCAATAAGAAGATTCGTGCCTGCAAACTAACCCTAGATGATTGAGGATTTTTTTGATAGACGCCAAATAAAATCGCGAATTTCAACGAATTTAAGGACAATTTCGTATTTTTCCTTAAAATTCGGCGAATGCGGTCACTTAGCTTTGAAGGAAGAAAATAGAAAATTTGCAACTTGATACTTTAAGTCCATCGGAGGGTTAATGAAGAACCTTTCGATTTATTTGAATTCACTATTTGCCCTAAGGCCTCTTGGTAATCTCTTAAAATATCATTTAATTTTTTTGCCTCACCGATGGAGGTTCACCCAAAAGAAGGGCATTATCCACAAATTGGAGTTGTGCTGAACTATGTGAAGTGACTTGAAGACATTTCAGACCCACATTGTCATTTAGGTTTTTAAATAGTTCATCCTAGAGCCCCAATCATGAGAATAAACAAAGAAGATCAGAACTAATCTCCATGGTGAAGGTATCTTTCCCACTCAACAAAACACTGTGGGAGATCCATTCACCAACACAGAAGCAAGTGGAGCTACTGACAGCTTTTAATATGGTCACCAACATCCCTTAGAAGTCGAACCTCAAAATAATCTTTTGGAAAAAGACCCAATCCATGGTCATAGGTTTTTCGTAATGTCAAACTTGATCAGCATTCCATGAAATTATCAAGTTACGCTAGAATGGCCGACTTCATAAGTCAAAAATGATCCTATTGAAAATTTTCCTTCACGAGTCAAAAATAATCCTATTGAGAATTTTCCTTTATAAGTCAAAAATGATCCTATTGAGAATTTTCCCACCGATTTGCAAAGATCAATTTGGGAAGAAGAGTCCGAATTGGTTATTTAACACCTTAGAGATAATTGTGTGCAAGATGTTACATAGACCTAGTTCAAAAAATCGTTATTGGCAATTAATCGGCAGGCCAAATTTTGACTCGGAAATCGGGAATTGGCAATTTATCAGCATTAATCGCAACTTTATCGCTACTTTTAAAAACATTTAAATTCATAAAATAAACTTAAATTAAATGTAAAAACAGTGTTAAATGATGAGAAGTGACTCTATAGAATGTCATAGGCCCATATGCATATTTTCGATTAAGTTTTGACCAAAAAAGAGTACAAAGTTTGTAAACTAATTAGTAAATTAATATATACTGTAAATTTATTAGTATATTGTTGTATTTTGTATAATAATAAATTAATTAATGTATACATATATAATAAATTACGTATTAACTAAAATATATATATATACAAGTAATATTAATTTATACATTAAATTACGTATTAATTAATATTACGGTGTATTGATGTATACGTAAGTTAATTTATATAAAGTTATGTTATCGTATGTCAATGTATAATAAATATTATTGTATGTTAATGTATACATAACTGTATAGTATACTATTATAAAATTTAAATTTATAATGTCTAGTGTTTAATGCATAGTTACTCGAGACAGGGGACAACGGGACGGGGTTTAGGGACGGTAAAAAATTCTAAATTTTGGGGAAGCGGGGGGGACGGCGGGGGGACGGCTAATTAAAAAATATATAAATATTTAAAATATAAAGATATAGTGACTAAATTATATAAATAAGCTGAAATAAAACCATTTGAGATTTAAATAAGGTGAAACTTGAACTCATAAACATCAAATACATTCCTTAATACTATAATATCAATATGTTAATGTCATAAATTGAAAATTCATAATACATATTTGAATTTTGAATTTGAGACAAGCTGAAATTTCAAATATATTATAAAATATAAAAGTAAAACCATTCTAAATTATGATTGATCAAGTGACAATAGCTGATATTCATATCATTAATCTCATAGCTCTTGCTCTTGCTCTTGCTTGGTGTGAATATGAAATGAGCCCATAATGTAAATTTATAACATAAAATTGCACTTTTAGGGTTAGGGTTAGGTTAGTAATGTTGTTTTTATATTATAAGTGATTTACAATTTAAAAAAATATAGTTTAGAGTGTTGTTTTTATGTTTTTTTATTGAAAAATGCAGCAGACCACACGGGGACGTCCGGGCGTCCCCCACGCTTTCCACGCCCCCCACATTTACCCGTCCCCCAAGACGTTTCCCATTGATATGAAATTGATAGCTTATCTAATCTAAAATAACAACAATTACATTAAATAATAGAATAATGCAACAAGAGACAATGTTGCAGAGAACAAAATATAACAAAAACACTCTTATTATTATTCAATATCATGCAGCTTGTAGCAATTACATGGTGAGAGAGCTTATAACATAAAGGATATTGATCTCCTTAATACAAGATTGACTCCAATCTTTAATCCCACAATATCCTCTCTTATCTCTCCTAGAATCACTCCCAAACCCATAAATCTCTCACACAACTCTAAAATAGTTACGTGAGTTGTTTATTCAACAAACCGACAAGTGATACTATTGGTGCAAATTCTGAGTTTGCACTTTATGCCTTAATTTCCATGCCCAATTTTTGCTCCAAAGCGTTCGTTGGTTTTATCTGGTGATCTGCAACTCGCTTTATCCAAAATGCTTTGAACATGCCCTCAATATTGTCATTTTGCCCTAATCTGAAACAAAATCCGAGTTGCTCTCTTTTTGTGCCCTAATTCCTTCCTTTTTCGGGCCATGTCGTTTTCCCCCTTGTTAAATCGTTCAAAAACTCATATTTTGGTCGATTTCCTTTTATGTGCAAATGAATTTCCAATCCCCTGGCCGAAATAGATGTAAAATCATGTTTCATTGGATTCAAAACTGAAAATCCGCCTTCCTTGTGAAAAAATTCGATTTCAGAAGCATCCCCTGCGTTTTTGCATTTTGACGGGCGACGGGCATGTTCTACCCGTCAAATTTATCATTGCAGTAACGTTTATGCTAATGTATAGCTCTCATTGGTCGGGATATGCGGCAAAAACATTGCTAACTTGTCATTTTTGAGTTTTTTGCAAAAGGAAAAATTTTGAATGCGCCCGCAGTGTTACAATAGTGTGCCTATGTGGCGCGATATAACTGGTTGGAGGATCATCAAGTGGCGGGTCGCACTTAGATTTCTTGCTTTCATTTTGCAAAAATTCTCAAAATCCAAATTTTTCCCAAAGGCCTCGCACCCAATTGGGGAGCGACACGTGGCACAGGGAGATCAAGCAAGGAGGCGAAGAGTTGAATTTTTTTAAAATTTGGCTCAAAACGTCAAGGAAAAATTTGGACCCGAGGGCCGCGCCCAATGAGAAGGTGACACGTATGCGGGGATGAAATGGAGGGGCGGAAGTTTTAAAGACTTTGAAGTTTTAACTTCAAAATGCTAAAATCAAATTTTTGCCCGAAGGCCCGCAGCGAATGGCATGATGACACGTAACACAAGATGGTCAAGCGGGTGGGGGGGTAACTTAAAACTTTTCTTCATTTTTGAAAAAAGTTCTCAGTGTTAAATCTTGCTCCGAGGGCCCGCGCCCAATGGGGAAGCGACACGTGGCAAAGGAAGGACAGGTGGAGAGGCGGGGGACTTTGAAAATTTTGTTGTTTTAAGCTCAAGGCATTAGAGAAAAATCTGGCCCGCGCCCAGTGGTAAGTGGACACGTGTCCAGGGGAGCGAAGGAGATGCGGGTGGTGCATGTTTGTTGGATTTTTGCCTTTGGAGGCAAAATTTCAAAGTAAAAATTTATAATCCGCGCGAATCACAAAGTGTGGCAATGCGCAGGGACGAATCAGGGGCGAAGGTTTGGAGAAATTTGAATTTTTAAACTTCACTTCACAAGGTAAAAAGAAAATTTTGGGGCCAAGCTCCCGCCACCAATGAAAGGGGGACACGTGTCCAGGAGGTGGTGGAGATATGGAGCACGCGGAGAGAAAGTAAAAAATTTTCCAAACTTTGGCGAAAATCTTAAGGATGATCCGCGGAAAATTTGGAGGTGTGCCCCGCATCCAATCAGGGGGTGACACGTGGCATGTTTCAAAAGGAAAAGGAAGAAGCGCGGGCCCACAAGGGATTTTGTGCTCATGAGGAGTGAAGGAAAAAGGAGGGGGTCGGTTCATGGCAAATAATGGGAAACCGCCATGGCGTAAGTGGCGGGAATTTTGAGCATTTTGAGGAAAAATTCCTTTTCTCAGAAAAATGGTAAAATGCATCAAATTGGCCTGCGGTTTTGGTGGAGGCCCACAGAAGGACACGTGGCGCATCCAGGGGCTCGCGAGGGAAAATTTTCAAAATTTTCCCAAGGTCAAAAAAAGTTCAAAAGGCATTTTTAAGGTTGGAGGCTCGGTCCAATGGTATTTGGACACATGTCCACTTTATCTAGAAGTCAAAGAAGATATTTCTTAGTCTGCATGACGAATCTCATCAAGACACGTGGAGGGCGGAATTTTAAAGTTGATTTTAATCAACGGTAGCTGTGCATTTTCTTTTTTGGGCGCCATTGAGCTCCAAGAAGTGTGGAATCGTCATTTTTGCACCAAATCACATGAAATTTTATATGATTTTGCATCCTTCGCCTTCTGAACACAATGGCACCATTCTTTTGAGCTGATTTGGTGCCTTATGATGTTTTTTGATGAAATTTTCCCTCGACCCGTGAAAAACGTGAAAGGTGAAAGTAAAAGTTGCAGAGTTAAAAATGATGAGAGAAAAAGGTGAAAAATGATTGCAAATGCATGTTGGCATGGTGGAATGCCAAAAACGTGACCCTGGGATGGATAAGGATCTGAGTTCATGCAATATTTTAAAATATTTGTGCATCTCTGGCATTTGGTGAGTTGTTTTACAATTTTATATCATTTTTCATCAAATGGATAGGGTTTTGTAACAAATTTGATCCCTTTGGCATATTCTTTGCTTGGGATGCAAGGCTCCAAGTTGGCAGAGGGTATATCATGTAGTTTGGAGGCATTTTGTAGGTCTGTTGAGAATTTTGGAGAAAGAGAAGAATTTTCACAGGAAAACTGGAAGAAGTCCATTTCCTTTTGGAGAAACTGCCTGAGAGCCATTTTTTATTCCAGTTTACATCAAATGTTCATCATGTTGAGTTGGTTTCAGTTGTAAAGCCATCAACAAGCTTTGAGATTGTCTAAATAACATTCCCTTGCTGATATATTTGATCAAATTCTTGGATTACTTGGTTTTATCTCTTGGCAAAGCTTGCATACACTTGTATTTCAGTATGTTTTCAATTTGTGTTTCATGCTCATGTTGCAATCTTGTGTTTGGGATCTTTATTGGTCATACATGGTCTCATTTCTTGTAGAGGGTTTGAAGGCATCTGCAATCTTCCATTCAGAAGAGCATTCATTTGAGTGGAGATAAATAGATTTAAATTCATCTTACCTTCCTTGATAAATTTAGGGTGTTTGTAAACTTTTGGGTGTACCTTAAGTCATGATCTAACAAGGGTTTCTAAATGCTTCATTGATATTTTGCTTCAAGCCTTTGTGGTAGGTTATCAAAGTTTGTGTGGAATAGTGCAGATTTGGGCCTCCATTTGTGCACACATCCTGGTTGAAAGAGCACTTTAAATTCGGTGAAATATCTCTCATTGTTTAGGTGTTGTAATTCTTTTGCAAAGTTTCCTAAAGAGGGTGATGACTCCTAACTACTCTTGTCCCAACATCTCTCATCAGAATTTTATTTTAAACTAACTCATCCTACCTACAATACCCCTGCATCTGCATTGTGTGTCCACAAAAGAATTCAATCCTTTCACAAAAATGCACAAAGTTGATCAGGGTTCTATCATGTCTTTAGCAGCTCTAGCTTTGTTTTGAAAACATTTCCATCATTTAGTAGTGACAACTCCTTTGAGTTTGGATAATGGATATTTGATCATGTTTTCACAAAGCCTCCTCCACATCATACGCAAAACACAAGGATATCTCCATCTCCTTACCATATAAGGGGTTGCAATATAGGTTCTCTTGCCTTGGTTGATAGGCACAACCTAAAATAGTGAGGGTTAGATCAAAACCCTTATGAAGGTGCTATCCACTCCCTCAAATCTTGAATGCAAACAAGAGATAGGTGTTCTCCCCGGCTACAAATGACATACAAACCATCTATCTATCCTTGAGTGTCTTGTGCAAGTTCATGATCAAGTTCAAGTTGTGAAGGAGATTAAACCGGATACCAACAGATACAATATACTATATTATTAATAATGAGTTGTTTTATGACTCATATTAATAACATTACAATCTTTATTTTTCTCACACAAATATGATATTAATATAACAATATTAATATCTTACTAACACACTAACTTACTAATGTAATATATGAATATTACATTTAACTATTACAAACAATAATGTGAATATTCCAAGGAATATTCCTGCCATAGTATATGAATGGTATATATAGGTGGTAGTAAGGAGTAGTTAATCCTCATATTGAGCATTTGAGTCTTATTATATGGTTTGGAGGTTGCCCCCTCGAAGTGATTAAGTCATTCTACTTGCATATTGAGATCACATATCTATATTTTGGTGTTCTTTGGTGTTTTATTGTTGTTGATATTCAATTTATCTAAGTAATTTCATTATAAGTGGTATCAGAGTTTGATCTCGGCCAGAACTGCGTCAAAACCCTAATTGTGAAAATTCGGCTTTATCTCGAAAATAAGTAATGAATTTTTTGCATTTTTGTGGGGTGTTGCGAAAGCAATCAAGTAAGACCCTCTCCAAATTTCAATATTTTTGGGCTTGTTTTGCAAAAGTTATAGCAGTTTTAGGTTTTTCATAAATTTGCTACCTAGGTTGCAATTTTGGGAAATTTTCCAAGTTTCTTATAGTTTCTTGTATCCCGAGACCCAAACCCTACATCATGACCGGTAGATCAACTTGAGGCCAAGGGAAAGGTCAAACAACTCCAAGAATGACTCCAAATAAGGAAGATATGGATTTGGAATCTTAGGTTTTGGAGTATCTAGAGGTAGTCAATCAACTTCAAGAAAGGGTTAATAATATGGTGAGTAAGGTTGACCTCAACAACGAGCTTCTTCTATGCGAAAGGTAGCCTTAAGGGTGAAATGAAGATGGGGTTTGAATCAATGCAGAAGGAGATGATGCTCGCTCTTTCAAGCATGAATACTAGCATGAATTCCCATTCCAGTCACATGGGTTCCTCCAAGCAATGCACACAGATCCAAATCACACCAACCAAGGAGGATCCTTTACACAAATTAGTGGATCTTCTAACCAATGGCGTGGCATTATTCCAAAAGTGGAAATGCGCAAGTTCAATGGAAAGGATCCACTCAATTGGATTAACCAAATGGAGAATTTCTTTGATCTACATCAGATCCCATCAGGAAAAAAGGTGACCATGGCATCCTTATATCTCGAACTTGACCAATTCATTTGGTATCGTTGGTTATGTGCTCAAAGGAAGAAGAATGGTCTCAATGTCACATGGACAATTTTCACCGAAGAGCTGCAATTGCACTATAGTTCTAGTGTGTCAGAGAATTACTTCAGCCAATTAGCAAAGTTACGACAAATAGGATCAGTCAAGGATTATGTTCATCAATTCCAAAACCTATCCTTGCGTGTGGAGAATATTACAGAAGGGTATCTGAATGACCTATTTCTTGGGGGTCTTAAGGACCACATTGAGCATGAGGTGTGCATGTTTAATCCACTTAAGGTTTTTGATTCTATTATCATGGCACGTAGGGTAGAGGAAAATTTCTTTCTAGCAAAAGGCAAACTTTCACTAACATCAGAGACATAGCACCTTGACACCATCATACCCTCGGCCAATTAGACTGACACCTCAACAAATTGAAGAAAAAAGAGAAAAAGGGTTATGTTTTAACTGTGACAACAAATATGGACTAGGTCATAAATGTGTCGAGAAGAAATTGTTTTACATTGAAGGGACCGGTGAGGAGGAAGAAGATGAGGAAACATCAAGTGATGAAGTGGAAAAACTAGAGGAAGACTTTGAAGAGCCCCAACCAACTATCTCATGCCATGCTCTATCTGGTATTAGCACTCCACAAACCCTTCAAGTGGTGGGTTACCTTAAGAAGCAGAAGGTGACAATATTGATTGATTTGGGGAGCACACATAATTTCATCAATAATAAGTTGGAAACAAGGCTAAATTGTTTCATCTACCCAACACTTGAATTTCAAGTAATGATTGTAAGATGGTGGCACAAGTCCAATGTTTAGGAAATGCCATAAAATCAGACTTATGATGGGTGACTACAAAATGGAATCCACTATGTTCATTATTCCCATGGGTGGAGCTGATATTGTCTTAGGTGTTCAATGGCTTACAACTTTGGGCACCATAGAGCTCAATTTCCAAGAGTTGTTCATGCGCTTTCATTAAAGGAAGACAATTTGAACTTTGAGGACTATAGCAAAAACTCCTCAAGTGGTTAGCTCTCACCAAATGCAAAAGATTTTAAAAGGGGATTGAAGGATTCGTAGCATGATTGTTCTCCATGGAAGTTCAACCACCAATTATTGTAGCACATCTTGATCTTCAAAAGGTTATTGATAAACATGTAGTTGTCTTCGAGGATCCTAGAGGATTGCCTCCAAAAGAGATCATGATCATGCCATTCAGTTAATTCTAGAAGCCAACCCCCAACATCAAGCCTTATAGATACCCATATGTGCAAAAGAGTGAGATTGAGAAGATGGTTGAGGAAATGTTGGAAATGGGTATTATTCATCATAGTCAGAGTGCTTATTTTGCTCCAAAGTGGTGATGGTGCGTCGAAAGGATGGAAGGTGGTGCATGTGTCCAAACTACAAAGAACTTAACAAGTACACTATCAAAGATAAGTTTCCTATTCCTGTCATTGATGATTTGTTAGATGAGTTGCATGGTGCAATTTATTTTACAAAACTAGATCTTCATTTAGGTATCACCAAATTAGAGTAAAAGAAGAGGATATTCATAAGACAACCTTCAAGAACTCATCAAGGGCATTATGAATTTCTAGTGATGCCTTTTGGTCTTACTAATGCACCATCCACATTTCAAAGTTTGATGAATTTTGTATTTGACCATTCCTACGAAAGTTTGTCTTGGTATTTTTGATGATATCCTAATCTACAACAAATCATGGGAGGAACATTTACATCATGTAAATACAGTCTTGGAAGCCTAGAGAAACATCAACTATATGCCAAGCCTTCAAAGTGTTCTTTTGGGGTACAAGAAGTGGAATACTTGGGCCATATTATCTCTCATGAAGGTGTTAAGGTGGACCCTCACAAGATCAAGGCCATGGTGGAATGGGAAGTTCCCAAGAACCCTCAAGCATTTACGAGGTTTCTTAGGGCTCAAGGTACTATCGCAGATTTGTAAAGAACTATGGCAGTATAGCAACACCACTCACAACATTATTGAAGAAAGACTCCTTTCATTGGAATGAGGAAGCTTCTAGGGCATTTGAAAAATTGAAGGAGGCGATGTGCACCACCCCGGTGTTAGCAACCCCAAATTTCTCCAAGACCTTCATAGTTGAATGTGATGCTTCAAGAAATGGGATAGGGGCAGTACTCATGCAAGAAGGACATCCCATAGCATTTGAGAGCAAGAAACTAAAAGGAAAAATTTTTGAAGCCCACATATGAGAAGGAAATGATGGCAATCTTGCATGTAGTCAAACAATGGAGACCATACTTGATGGGTAGACACTTCAAGGTAAAAATTGATCATGATAGTTTGAAATACTTCTTGGAGCAATGACTATCTTTAGAAGAGAAACAAAAATGGGTCACAAAGATGTTGGGTTATGACTTTGAGATTATTTATAAGAAAGGGAAGGAAAATGTGGTCGTTGATGCACTATCTAGGAGGGATGAGTCCATGAAGCATTGTTATGTGCCATCTCTATACTAAAGGAAGATTGGGTAGATCAAGCAAGGGAAGAATGGAAAAAGATGCAGAGACCCACACTCTCATTCAAAATCCAGCAAGATCCAACCATATCTAAAAAATTTATATGGAAGGGTGATACATTGTGGTACAAGGACAAGTTGTATTTGTGTAAGAACTCTACACTTAAACACCATGTTCTTTCAAAGCTTCATTCTTCTCCACTAGGTGGCCATTTTGGGTTCTTGAAAACTTATCATAGAGTTAAACAAGATTTCTTTTGGGAGGGGTTGAAAGGAGATGTTCAAAAAATTTGTGGCAGAATGTTTGGTGTGCCAATGTAATAAGGGTGAGACCATTAAGACATCAGGTCTCCTACAACCCTTTTCTATTCCTAGCTAGTGAGAGATGGGAAGAGGTATCTATGGATTTCATCACAAGATTACCTAAATTAGAAGGGAAAAGTGTAATCATGGTCAGTAGTGGATAGACTTACCAAGTATGCTCATTTTTGTGTCTTGTCTCATCCTTTTACAACTAGTACAATTGTCATCTCTTTTATGGACACAATTCAAAAGCTCCATGGCACACCCAAAATTATAGTAAGTGATCATGATATGATATTTATGAGCAATTTTTGGACTGATTTGTTCTCTTGTTTGGTACCCAATTGGCCTAAGTTCATCTTATCATCCCCAATCAGATGGGAAAACTAAGGTGGTAAATAAATGTTTGGAGGGGTATCTTTGATGTTTTACTTTGGATAAACAAGAACGTTGGGTGTAATGGTTGCCACTTATAGAATGGTGGTATAATACTTCATTTCATACTTCATCCAAAATGTCTCCATTTCTGGCACTATATGGGTACCATCCTCCATCACTCATCTCTAGCTTGAAGGTCAAACCTAAGGTGAGAGCAATCGAAGATCACATTCAACACCAACACGAGGTACTCTCTAGCCTTAGAGAGAATTTGACAATGGCACAAAACCGCATGAAGCAACAAGTTGATCAACATCGTAGTGAGTGCAACACTTTGAAGTGGGAGACTTTGTTTTTGTATGGTTGCAGCCATATAAAGCAGTTATCCTTAAAAAAAAGAAGAAGGATAATAAGCTTGCACCTAAATACTATGGTCCTTACCAAGTTTTGCAAAAATTGGTAGTGTGGCATATAAACTAGAGCTCCCTCAAGGAACTAAAATACATCCAGTTTTCCATGTTTCTTGCTTGAAGAAATTCATTGGGAAACACATTTCAACCCAGTCAGATTCTTCCTGAACTGGATGAGGAGGAAGGATCATATTAGAACCTGAAGGGATCCTTCAAACATGCACCAAAAGATTGAGGACAAAGTCATTACCAAGTATCTAATCAAGTGGAAGAATATGAATAGTGAAGATGCAACATGGGAAGATGAAGCATTTCTGCAGCAACATCCAAGGCTTGCCAACATTGGGGACAATGTTGCTTGAAGGGAGGGGCATGCTACACCCTTAGTCCTATAGGTTATATTGGATATGTAGTGCTGACTTGTGGCTTACATAATCTCTTTTCTTGTCATATGTCATTCATTTATGCTTTCATATGTTTAGTAGGTCGGCCTTGGTGTTGGCCATAATATAGAGAATTAGTATATATAGGTGGTAGTAAGGATTAGTTAATCATCATATTGATCACATACTATATTTTGGTGTTCTTATTCAGATATATGAAATTTCATTGGAGTTTCCAATCCCGTAAGCACTTCCTTCCTCGATGAAGAGGTTCTCTAAGACTTCTTGCTCCATTTTTGAGTTTAGCCTTGACAAATTTCAAATTCTAGGTAAGGAACTACATTTTGTTTGTAAGCGGATTAGCTTTCCTTCCAGCATTAGTGGGTGCTTCAATGATGTAATCTAATTTTGTTTGAATCAAAAAAATAAGTATGGCTTCAGGCCATTTTTACTCAACTTTTTACTGTGTAACCATTTACCATCCTGTGCAGCTCATTTTATTAGAGGTATCAGAGCCAAAAGATACTTTGCTGGAGAGAGATTGTTGGTGGAAGGAAGCTATGAAAGATATGATGGTCAAAATATTTGGCAATTTATAAAGATTCTTTATTAAACTTCTGAACGCTGTATGTTGAAAAGATCAAACATATTTTTATATATCGCAAAGGCGTCTTTATTTTGAAAAGTCAATGAACACATTTTTGCTTGAAGGGCATTCTAATTGCTTTTCCTGACTTACTGTTGCATGAATTGTACATCACTTCATTTTTTCCATTGCTGTTGTATGGAGGCATTTTTTTAGTTGTAGGGCTTTTACAAAGGATTTTCTGCATTTGCAAGGGCATGAATTTTTGCATTGACCTTTTCTATAACATAAGTTCCGTATAGTAAGGACATGAAAGGTAGAAGCATGAAAGGCAAAGCATGATTTTGTTGCTCTTTTTTTTATGCATCATACGGCGCTTTGTCTGCAGTAAGGGGTATTTGTTGTTTTAGCAGTCAAAACATATCTGAACTGACATATCTGGGCATGAATATTTTGTAAAACTTGTTACATGGCAGTGAAGAAACTCATAATGTGTGTGTGTCCATATGGCCTGAGGAGATATCACAAAAGAGTAGATCCACAATGCCAAAGAGTAGGGGTGGATCCCCTTCGCCAGGAGCTAGTGTGTTGGGGCACCTTAAGAGTATTGATGCATAGAAATGAGCATCGCTTCACTGGCCTAGACCCCTCCCTCAATGTGTAAAGCAACAGATCCAAAGGGCACTTAATGCTGTCAACCCCCATGATGGGCTGAAAGAAAGAGGTGATCAATCTAGGGGCTCCAGGGCTCACCAATGGGTCTTGCATCAAAAGATCACAACCTCCCAATGAAAGAGGACCAGGCAATGTTGGTCTAGGTACTGCAAAAAGTGGATAGAGAGTTTCCCAAGTCTCTATAAAGACAATGGTATCTCCCCCAAATCTCATAATAAATAGGGCATTTGAAAATGAGGTGCTCCACTATCTCCACCTCTTGGAAGGAGCAAGGACAACGAATCTGATCCCTGTGTGGAATATCATGATCAGTCTCAACCCGCAACTTGTGTGAGCACACCCAAAACTGGTCGAGGCAAACCTTAAGCGGTGAGACAAATGACATTGGAGATAGTCAGGGTGACAAATGACACCATCCATCACCCGCAAGAAATGCTCCACATAAAAGGCAAGCTTGGGGCTGAGCAATTGAGGAGGAGAGGTCCAAGTGACTTGAATGTATAGCTTATAGATATCTTCTTTGACAGTTCTTATGATGGCCTCCTTTAAGGGAAGAAACCAGTGAGGGGCATCCAAAAGTACCTGAAAGGAGGTAACCTATCAATAGAGATGTCAATAAACACACGTAAACTATGCTAAATACCAGCAATGTCAATGTCTATTGGGGCCCAACAATGCAATCATCTCTGAAGAACATAGGGCGACGTATGGATACCTCCCATGGCTTGAAGCTGAATCCCTTGTGGTCGTGAGTCCATGAATGTAGAAAGCAACCCGAAGATAGTCTCAAGGTGCATAGGCTAGGTAGAAAACTTAGCTTGGACAATGCACTAAGGAACGGTTCGTTTGCAACTGATCATACACTAAATCAAGATAGTTTGGACCCTCTCAATACAAGCCCAATCAACGGACTCCAAACTAGGTCCCCAAAAATTAAACCCATACGAGAACCGTATGCTTGATCACTGTATCAAAGAGATGCATCTTCCAAGGGATATCCTGGAAGTGGATTTGAGAACATTGGCTATCCAAGATAGAAAGGGAGGTATATCCTTGCGAAGGTGTGAACAACGGGTAGGCTCCATACTAAAAGACGGTCCAAAAAAATGCACCCCAAGTAAGTGTAGGTCGATGTGATCTCCAAAGGCTCCCTTTGTTAAGGAAGTAGAACTGGGGAAGCAAAAGCTTGGAAGTGTTTAATATCATGACCTTAGTTTTGCTAAGGTTGACGAATAGCTAACAAAAATCGTAGAAATGAGCAATGAGATCAAGTTTTCTATGTAAACCATCGGCAAATTGAGAGAGGAGAACGTCATTGGCAAAAAGAAGTATGGTTGTCACCACATGATGTAAAATGTGGCCATCACCGTATGGATATATTGTCAAAGAAAATCTTCTAGCTCATCAATGTTAACGCTAAAGAGAGTTAGTGAAAAAGGGCATCACTTCTTGACCCCAAGGGTACTCTTCACGAAGCTAGAAATACCATCAGAAATACAAAACTGCCCAATTACTGTCTCATCAAGCTTCTAAGCGGCAGTAATGACTGAATCATGAAGAATTTTATTAGAAAGGAATTAAAGTTTAAAGTTTTACCTATGAATTATTTGTGGATGATGGGTCCCTTCTTCCACTCTTATTTTAAAAAGCTTATGAAATCTCTCCTCTACTCCTATTAGATATGGTTATATATGACCGTGCAAACTACAAAACCTAAAATAGGATAGAATTGGCATCATAGCTTTTTTTTTGTTAAAATAAGGTTAACCTTGAGAACGAAGCAATCTCGCTACTTATAAGGTGTACTAGAAAACAACCTCAAGTAACTAGCATACAAGTGATCGTAACTCGAGATGAAAGCTACGAGGGATCTAAATGCCCTAAATAGAGGCTTCTCTATAGAAATTGAGGCATTTGGTAAGTTCAATGTTTCCATCATTGTGCATGAGAAATTAATATATGGGTACATTCAAGCTTGTCTAGTAATTTCCTTTTAATGGATAATACCTACAAATCGCACCTTTCTTACTGGATTCCTTTCTAGATAATTAATATAAACATCACTAGCTCCCGATGATATGTATTTAACCAATTAAATGAAATTATTTATCACAACTACTCTTTCTTAAGATATCCACTTGCCCACAATAACTTATAAGACAACAATTCACACCAAATGGATTTAGACAAAGACATTATATATTCCATAAGAGTGATTGTCCACTAAGAATATATCCACCCTTACTAGCCATTGTATAGGCATTGCTCAAATCATTGAAAAAGAACATGTTTCCCGATAATGACTCTCGAGTGTGCATTGATACACCTATAGTCACTTTAACAAGGTGGTTAGTCTCTAAGGAATTTCCTACTTTTTGCAAGCTAAATGGGCATAACACTACCCTACGATTCACAAAATCACTAATCACATTATACCAGATGATGTTTTCATGACTCTATCATTCCCTCTCCACATGTATGTCGGTATACTTATGCACAAACTTTATAATAGAGCGAGATAAAAAAGAGATTAAATAGTAAAATCAAGTATTCCACAACTCAAATATTCAACCTTGATTATAAACAATTCTCAAATGGTACTTGATGTCATAACACAAGAGATAAAGAGGGACTGAATAAGAAAATCAAGATAAAGAGGGACTAAATAAGAAAATCAAGTAATTGTTTGGTTGGATTTTGGAGAGGAATTAGACAGAGTTTGTGGGAGATGATTCCCTTTAATAAATTGAGAATGATATGTTTATTTAATTGGTCTAATAATCCAAGACCATTAATATCAATTAGAAATCAATATTAATTGATAAAATGCAGTTATGCTCATATTTTTTCTTTTACTTCTTACGTCTTCTACCTTATTGAGGGATATTTAAGAAATTTAACAAACTAGGTTCCTTAAAGTCCAAAGATGCCATGGCACGGTGGTAGGCGAGCAATTTCCATGGTGATGACTTGGGTTCATGACCTACTATTATGTTAGACAACGGCATAAGGCTCGCTGCGATTCTTGGGAGATTATTGGGAGAAGATGCACTTAAACATGAGTTCTAAGATGGGTAATATTCTGTAATATCCCCTTCTCGAAAATAATAGGTCGAAGACCCACTTAAACATGAGTTATAAGATGGGTAATATTTTGTAATATCCCCTTCTCGAAAATAATAAGTCAAAGACCCTTAGCCTATTCTTTGTTTCCGATGGCTAAGGGGTAGAAAATAAGGGAAACTAATCCTAATAAATTAATTTTAGTGCATAATGATTTTATTATAAGCACTTTAATTATTTATTAGTGATAAAGTAATAAAACAAATGTTCACTTTATTTTTATTTTTCCCTAAGGAAAAAATGCGACCCATATGGGGGAATAAAGCAAGGGAAATAAAAATAATAAAATAAAGTGACTTTCCCCCAAGTGGAGCGAGCTGATTGGACTTTTGTGTGGGCTCATGTGCCAATTGCAATTATAAAAGGAGGTCGCCACACTTGGGAGAGACCATCTCTTTGCATATTTTGACATCGAATTTTGGTTTAGCTGATTGCTTTCCAATTTTACATTGAAGGATGAAAACCCTCTCTTGCCAAGGTTGAAGAACGAAAACTCTTCATCCTTTGTGTGAGGAAGCTCTATTCAAGGGTTTCTATTGAGTTTCAAGTACAAAATCTGAATTCCAGCAGTGTTTGAAGACCCTAAATTGCAGATTTGTGGCATCTCCAGCTAGGGTTTGAAGAAGAAAGTGTTGTGGCTGATTTTTACATGCATTTCCAGTTGTTTTCTAGAGGAGCGACCCACTTGTGGGAGGAATCTGAGCACCCTAGGGCACGGTTGTTCTAGATCTGGTTTCTATCTTCATTGCCATAATTTTAGAGATCATTTTCAACTTACCTCTTTTCCAGCCATGTGTGTAAGGTGATTTTTGCAAGCTTTTAGTTTTAATAAAATTTCAGTTCTTCTTCTTGGGTCAAAAATTTATATTTTTGGTATTCATGCATCTATGATAAATTTTAATTATTTTTGCAACTATTGGGTTAAATTTATATCAGTTTTGTGTAATGTCCCCTTTCCTACGCCTAAGGCCTACGGGCCAATTTGAGTCCACGCCTTGGTCATACCCGAGGGTTATGGATCGATGGGAGCTATTGGGTATGAATATCTAGTCCATTTTGTTATAATTCTTCGTTGACATGAGCGTAAAGTGTTTTGGAGGGACTAGATATTATGTTTTGTCGTTAGGAAGGGGCCACATGACACTTAATGTTTTAATTTTGCGTTGGGGGTCACTTATGGACCATGGCGACTTAAAAGGGGAAAAGTAACTTAAGTTACTTTTATTTTATTGGTCCTTCCTAAGGAAAAATGTGACTTGGGCTTTTTGGGGCTCTTTTGCCTTGGGGAAAATATATAAGGAGTTGGGAGGAAAAAGTGAAGGTCATTCTTGCATACATAATTATTTTCCTTCATGTGCAACTGCTGCTTGCAAATTTACAGCTTGTGGAGTGAAATCCCACAAGGACCCTAGCTTCGGTGGTGAGAGATCCATCCCTAGCTAGCAGGGCATTCTTCGGTAGTGAGAGATCTACCCTAGCTTGTCATTTTGGAGTTGTTTTGTGGTTGTTTTACAAAGGTATTTTCAAAGGGTTTCAGAGGAAGGGTTTTGAGGGTTTTGGTGACATTTTGTGGAGAAAATCAAAAGGGTTTTCAAGATCAAATTTATGGCAGCGATAAGAGCAGGTTTTGGCATCATTTCTAGAGACTTTTCAAAGGGTTTTGATCATTTTCCAAAGGGGGTAACTTGTTTTGGAGATTGCAACCATTTTTGGAGGGTTTCGGGTTGCCATTTTCAGATCTAAAGGTTGGGGTTTCATTCTCCATATTAGTATATGTAATTTCCAAAATTTCATAATTTTATCTTGCTTATTGGAGAAGTTATGAATTTTTGAAGTTTTACCACTGTTTAGGGCTTTCTGTAATTTTCTGGCTGCATTATATTATTCCAAAAATTCCAAAAATAATTTTCTTATGTTCTTTATAATATTAGCAAGCTCTCCTAAAAATTTCAAGTGATTTGAGTGAGTATTTTGAGAGATATCAATTTTCTTCAGTTCGCTGCCCTAGCTGTTAAAAATCTGCAAAAATCAATATTTTCTTTGCTGCAATTTTTCTATATTTTGTGTATCTTTTTGTGGTATCCTGAAGGGATATTTCATTTTAAGAGTCAACAATCTCTAGAGCAAGTCACATTTTCTAAAAGAAAATTCAGATCTGCATTTTTATCAATTATTTCTTTTATCAGTTGGCTATTAAAAATCAAATTTACAGGTGTTCCTTTTGGGTTTATAAATTATTCCATTGGGGACATTACATATTCTAGGCTTAATGGTGCATTTCCCCATGGATTAAATATGCCGACATTTCGAGAAATTGCCAACATATTAGAGAACAAATAAAAACAAAAAAACTAGTTCCTGAAGCTCTCTTTTCAAACCATGCATCTTGTATGACTTCAACAAAAACAAAAAGGTTACATATTTACACAGGGTGTTATGCATTAGGAAGTGAATTCAGTTAGTGAAAAGCCCTTTTCGAGCTTCTGAAATGAAAGCTCATGTCTAAAAACTAAAATAAACTAAATCATGTATTTAGGAGAGGAACAGAGCAGAGCTTGGCAACATATTTGAAAAGAGGCAGAGTGTAGAGAAAAAAACTCAGTCACAGTCAGGAGAAAATCCAAGCAAAAAGTTTACTGTAGGAACTCCTTGTTCAGAGAATGAATCTTTCTGCACAGCTAAATACTGTTGTTAGGATGGCAGAATTTTTTTTTGGAAGCGAGCTCTAGGTCATTTTGGCCAAGGAGGGATATAGAAACACAAATTGCTTTCACTTAACCACGGTTGCTCATAGGAATATAGACTAAGTAGCCTAGTCACTCCCGAGGACATTACTTTGGATAAGCCTATTGAGATCAGATATGAAGTTGTGGATTTCTTTAGTTCCTTTCTTTCGGAGGAGGCTACTAAAAGAAGGAAATCCCAAAAGGATCTTTACAGAACATCCTAGGAAGGAAAGTCCAAAAGGATCTTTAAAGAAACATCCTAGCCCTGGTTTTAAATACTCAAAACCAGCTCTTGGCGAGTTCAATTATTGAGGAGAAAGTTAGAAGGTTGCTTTTGAAAATGAACAATGCCCTTGGGCACAATGGATGCCCAACAAATTATTTTCAAAGTACACAAGGATCATCAAATAAAGTTTGATTCCACAATACAAAAAAATATATGAATCGTGAAAGAGATTTCATTCCGAATAAACAGGAGGCCTTTTTCTATGATTCCTTGGAAATTGGACCATTTCCTTATGTAACAGTACATATAGGGGGAAAGAACTCAGTTATCGTGAACCCTAATTTAAGGTGTTGTTAGAGCCACTTAATTATCATAATTTTTTTAAATACCCTTTAACAGATCATGATTTTTTCAATATAAAATTTTATTTTGAGCATTAAAATTGTGTGGAAAGCATATTTTTAAGGGATTTAAATTAAGTATTTTTAATACAAAGAAATTTAAGGTGACCCATTACTTGGGAATAAAGTCACCATTTATGGACTGCCTATGTGTCACCATTTCATTGGTTAATGACTTGATGTGACTTGCTTTATTGGCTAGTTTATATTTAATTTTTAATTTTGAAAGTGACATGTGCTCACTTTAATTGAAACAACTAATGGTACTTTATTTCACATATGCACTCACGGTCATTGGCCCATGCACGGTCATTGGCTCCTTTCCCTAAATAGATAAAATTTTATCCTTAGAAAGATTGTCTTGGATGAGGAAGGAGTATTGTTAAGGCTAATTATGGACAGCATCATCATATTCTGTGAGACTTTTCCTCTTATAAGAGCAATGAAGAGTGCACACATAGTCAACTGGATATGAATAAGGCTTATAATAGATAGATTGGCCCTTTCTTGAGAAAATTATAGGAAAATTCGGCACTTTCATTACTAGAGAAAAAGTGCCAAGTGAGTAATTCTATTACCATCCTATGCTAGTAAACCAGGTTCCTATCAGCTTTTGAAGAGCACAAATAGGTGTTATTCAAAGAGCCCCTCTGTCTCCATGTTTGTCATTATTATGGCAGAAACCCTTAAAGGATTGAAAAGTGCTAAAGATGAAGGTATTCTTGAAGGACTACAGATAACATAAAGATTAAAACATTTATTATCTTCAATTTGTAGATGCTCTCTTGACAAGTAAACCTAATCAAGAAGAGGCCAGAATCTTTGTCCAAATTTATATACAAGGTTACTGAAAGTCCAACAATTGACAATCTAGGAGTTTTTTTTCCCTCAACATGGGGAAGGGGTCTCAGATTCAACTGTGAAGAATTTTGGACTTTGACTACGCCTCTCCCCTACTCTTATTTAGATGTTTACTTATTTGTTGGTGGATATTCGGCTGGCCTTTAGAAAAACTTGATTAATAGGTTGTAGTCCAAGATTGCATGAGAGAAGGGGAAATGGTTGTGTTCAGCTGAAAGGATTCATCTCCTTCAATCCATTCTGCAATCTGCTCCAATTTATCTCATGTCTATTCTAAAGATTTTGTGGGTGTCAAGAAAAACACCCTTTAAATCCAAACAAATATTCCCTGGAATGAAGTTGAGACTGTTTGAAATATCCTGTCCCATTGCATTGCAAAAAGCTTGCTCCCTTAAAAATGGAGAGAGTTAGGCTGTGCGAGACTAACAAATTTAGTTTAAAGAGCCAAGCTCTTTTAGTGGATCTACAAAAGAAAAACGATTTGAATCAAGGCAGTTAAGTCTTGATAGAATATCCAAAGCCAGAACTCCCTTGAATGGATAAGCCATTTGAAATTTCATCTAATCTGTATGTCAACTGATTAAACCATTCACACAAGATATCACGGGCCATAAGAAAGAGAACATGTGGAAAATTGCCAACATCTCGTCAGATTTTTAGCTTCTATGGATGAGTTTAGAAACCTGAAAGATCCTTTTGAGGAGATGGGGCAAGAAGGCATATGATTATATGGCTCAAAGAGATAATAGTTATCCCCACTCTCGGAAAATCCTTTCATGGCCGAAAGACTCTAAAAACAAAGACAATCAAGAAACCGAACCAGATGCTTCACTCCTTCCACATTTCAGTAGATAGCGGAGATGATGTGATTACATGGTATGGAGTTAAAACTGGTGAATAGCAGGGAAAGGTGGGGTTATAAGCTTTTCCCTATTCAAATCTGAAAGGGCCTCGCCTGTCTTTCCTTGGAAGCATCAATGTATTAAGAGCCCAACATAAATTTATGTTTAGTACCCAGCAATACATAAAATTCTAACCAGTGATATGATAACGAAGATGGGATTGTTAGGCCCTTCCCACTGTATCCATTCCCTCTCGAAGGAAGACAGATTTTGATCATCTACTCTTGCAATGTTCCACTGCCTGGATAACATGAGGGGGTTGATTTCCAAGCTGAATATGAAGTGGGTTGGGAAGAAACCTCTGAAGGTGATGATGGCAATGTACTAAGGAGCCCAACATAAACTTATGTTTAGTACCCAACAATATGTAAAATTCTAACCCATGATATGCTAACAAATCTGGGATTGTTAGGCCCTTTTCACTGTATCCAATCCCTCTCTAAGGAAGAAGATTTTGATCATCTAATCTTGCAATGTCCCCCGCCTGGATAACCTGAGGGTGGTTCGTTTCCAAGCTGAATATGATGTGGGTAGGGAAGAAGCACCTGCTGAAGCTGATGATGGCACTGAAGTTCTCTTCTAAATGGGAAGCTATCAAGGTTACAAGGACCAAACTTGTGGAGATCAAGGTTACATGGACCAAAATTGTGGAGATCGATGTTGCCAGGCATTTGGTGTTCGTGCAAATGAATGTTGATGCAAAGTCCTTATCATGGGTGTGGATGGACAACGTAATTATCACAAAAGATTATTAAAAGTAACAAGTCTTTCTTTTAGTAAAAAGTACACAAATTAGAGTACACCTAAGTTGCATGGATATGAATATGAGCAAAGAGAAGCGTATATTATCAGATACAAATTCTAATAGAGCTTAGAATATGATGTCTGGAATACAAATGAACAACAGTTGTGATGTCTTGTTTTCTATGGTAAGTGCATTTTTACTTGGTTTATAGGTAGTTTGTTGCGTGTGTTGATAAAATATAACTGTAATACAGTAGAAATAGATATCTTGAACATCATGGAAAATATACAGGGTAAACTTCATTTGGAGAGTCATTTACCGATAGATACACAATGTCAAGTATACAAAAATGTTTTTTTGTCCTTTTTCTCATGGAACCATTTTTATGGTTTTCATTATCAATGCTCTAGACAATCCATTTGGATATTTGATCAAGATTATTTATCATGAACATAGGATAATGTGGTGTCATTTCTTTTCACACAGTTCTCAAGGCCTGTGTCATATGTAGTTCCAAACCTATAATACTGTGTATGTTGTAGATCCACTGCTTTTGCTTTTATTGAAAAGGGTATTATGCGAGAACATTCTGCAAAGGATGTATTTAATGTTAGGGCAATCACCATAATAGCAATTGCAATGCTATTTATTGTTACATATTATAACTACATAGGAAATTATACGTGGGCTTCGTCCCACTTCCAGCTTTCATACACTTGACAATAAAAAGCACACAAAAATATAACAAATTAATCATTCTAAAAATATATATTTCCATAAGTGTTTTATTATTTGTAAAATAAAGAAGAATCAATATTCATTTTGATTCTCAACAATAAAATAAGAGAGTCAGATTATTAGTTAGAGTTAGATAAGCTCTCTCCATATTTTGTGGAGATTGATGCTTTATAAATAGAATCAACATAACATCAAGGTTTAGTTACCAAGGACTTCAAAAACCAAGGTCTTTGTGCACATACAATACAGTAGGTACGATGATGAGGCCCAAATAGGGAAATAAATGCTGGACAAAGTTTGAGAATGTGGAAAATAGTACCTTAGGTACAAGTAGACAATATTACATAAATATTGGGAGATATATGCAGAATTTGTTGAACCTCGCATTTGAAACACAATAGAAACCTGATGCAGTTAAACTAAAAGTAAAAAACAAATACTAATGTCATGGATAGATACGTAGTTTGTAAGAAAATAAATTGCTCTCGTGCAAATGCACCAGTACAAATTATTATAATTCTGACCAAAGCTATTATATCACTGTACACTGAAAAAATGCAACGTACTGTGAAAAAGACAATGTCCTCTATAGAAATTTACCAATCCCATCAACTACAATTTGGCTAAATTTTACTATCATTATCAATAATTCTGTCAAGAGTAAATACCATGTTCCTTATACCACTTTGGTGTCAACCTTTCCTCATTTGAGCCAATACATGTATGGAAATGTGGCAAACGAGCAGCACCTGCATTAGTACAAAACAAAAGCTATAAACTTCCAGACAAACACTAAACAAATTTGTTGCAACATAAAAGGTAATAGTTTATATGCAAGAGAAAACATGATTATATCAAAAGAGAAAAAAATTCAAAAAGGCAATAGAAAAAAGAATTTCCAACGAACACAGCGATACAGGTGGGTGTATCTTTTCATGTCTCAAGCATTAACAATAATATAAAACTTACAAATTTAATTGATCTGTCTACTTCCCTCTCACATCTATTTGTTTATAATTGGCCGTCCTTCTTATCACTGCTCCAGCATTTAGTTTTTCATTGGTGTACAAAGCATAGTGAATATTTGGTGCATTCTACACTAGCATTAGCAATGGCATCTAGTAACTTAGTTTATCATACTGCTGGATAGTTATACTTAATTAATTACTATGAGTTTATTTTGAAAGAGTGTCATTAGAACTTAGAAGCATAGCCTTCGGTGCTAACACTTTGGTCGTATTTATATGAACGAATCAGAAGTAATGAAATTTGCACTCTGTTTATTATTAATATTTATTGCTGTAAAACAATTATATGCTGAAACATCTGAAAAGCTGTTAAGAGCACAACTCAGACCTAATGGTCCATGTCTTGTGACATCCATAGGCAGACTACAATTAGCTCAATCGAACTGGATTTAAAAATAAAAGATTTAAAGAACTCCAACTTCAAAAGATTTTCTAATGTTAAAAATAGCTGATTTTTATCACTCAGAGGTTCATATTCTTCCAAACAGTAAAATGGAGATAGAATCGGCACTTTGTTTGCATGATTTAGGAAATGAACAATGGTATCACAAGAAGTCAGATTGAAACACAGTTGAATACAAAACATGGTAAATGATAGACGAAAAATCAGTATGAATTAATGCCTTGAGTTAGTCAATTTTCCAGTCGGGGATAAGCCTTAAGCATTTGCGACAATTTGAAAGAAAATATAGAAAATGTTACCCAGGAAAAAGTATGTAAAAGATTTAAAACAGCGCCAAATAAGACTTGAAGAACAATATCACAGGCTTCAATTAGGACATTATGCTAATCATTCAAGCAAGAATGCCGTATGCCAATTATAAGATGTTTTGTGTGGTCATACAAGGACTTTAAAGTTTAAAAGTAATTTCAATAGAGTTCAGCATTCATAAAATTGAGTTGGTAGAATGGGCCAAGCTGGGAGACAATGCCCATATCGAATGGACGTAAAAGACAAGGAGTAGATGAAGCTTGAATTGGATAAGATCCTAGCAGTTTGAGGTCAAGACCAACGAATGGATTGGCTCAATTGTCACTATAAATTTCCAATTTTGTTTATATAAGATGTGCTCAATGGACACGAAGTAAATTCCTTTTAGATAAGTAGATTCGAATAGGTTAACTATTGCATTTAAAAACAAAATAGGACTACTTTGTATCTAAATAAGGAAAACTTCCCTATTTCATCATGACATTTTTTATTGGAAATTTGTAATTGCTTTCAAGTATTACATTGAGTCAGGCAATTATAGCTTGAAGAGTGGGCTTGGTTAGCCACCATTCACACTTGAAACATTGAAACAAGATCAGTCTATATTAACAATCTGGGTAGAAGCTGGCCAGTTCCACATGGACAGATGCACCCGAGGGCAGCCCACTAGGTTTGAACCTGGTCACATCACGGTAAGCACCCAAACTTACCACTCTACCCATCCCTGATGGACTTCGTCATACCATTTGGATTTAAAAACATCCCAATAATATTTTAATATGTTGTCAATTATTATAATCATTTTTAAGAATATTATAGGCATAAATATTACAATTTCTTCAATGACTAGGCATTCTATGCGTTGAATATGCAGCTACTTAGAAAATGTTGGAGAAAAAATTGTAGAAATGCCATCTTTTGTTTAAATCCAAAACAGCTTTAAGTTTACTTTCATGATACAATTTAACAAAACCAGTTGGGCCATAACATTACGGAGGAGGTTTACTCATTGGCTCTAAGGCTTTTTGGGGCTAGCTAATTATTACCCCAAGTTTATTAAAGATATGGCTAGATTGCATCAAAGGAGCAAAAACATGGGTATACACAAAATCAAAGAAGCGGGAAAAAAGGCCATACAGGAAATCAAAGGAGCAATAGTTATGGAACATGGTATCACTGAAAACATTACTTGTGAAGATATCATATGGATGGGTATGATCATGAAAAAGTTATAATATACTAGTCTCCAACATCCAAAAGATTATATCATCTTTTTTTCTTCACATGCTTCAAAGACAAAACATGATAAAGAAGGTGTCATGTTATTTACCTAGCCCCGTGGATTTTGATGTATATGGGAGTTATGAAGAGTCAATATGCAGCGCACATAACCCTTTGTTAGTTATATTGGGTCAAATAGCTGACTGTCAGGTTAAGTCATAACAGGTAACATGTCAATCAAATATGTACACATGGGGTTTAAGATAAGATTGTGCAGACTTCATGATGAAAAATGAGGGTTTACCTATACCCGATAGTATTAGATTAGAAATTATATAGGGAGAACTTGTCACTTCATCAGCAGTGTAGTTGGTTTTTTCTCTTATATTGGGAGATCTCATGGAGTCATTCCTTCCCTAAGGTGTATTGTAAGTATTTGAAGGTGTAACCATACCTCAAGGGTTTTTTAGAGTTGTTGAATAATTGGGTACATTGGTACTCTTTGTACATCTCGTGTTTTGCTTTTCTGCCATATTTCAGCATATTTCTATTGTTGGATGTTTGACTTTGATTTATTGCAATTATGGTGATCAATGAGGTAGTGATTGACAACACCAAAAAATTGCTGATGGGATCTGCTTGATGACCCCATGTCAAGAACGGTTATAGTTAGCATTTGTTTGTTCATCCTTGATTTTGAACAAACATTTTTAAAAAAACAAATTACCTGTTAAGAATTGAAAAACTTTAGGTCAGCCATATTCTGCATCTCTTGCTTTATTCTACTTGCACTTCTTCTTTGTAGCCTCCTTTGGCCAAAAGAAACTTTCAATAGATCTTGATTAATCAATAAAAAGTAAAATATTAAATTTTTCATAGTGATTGTGTAAAGAGTGTCTGATCATTGTCAATGGCACTGTCTATTCCATAATAAAGATGAAGCATGGTCATTACTTACTATGTTATGATGTACACATGAGCTATGAGATGATTTTATATTTGAATCGTGGGGGTAGTTGTTGCCAACCCATTAGGATCACCTTGTTGTCACCAACACAACCAAATTTCATGAATTTGGGGCCCAACATTTTTAAATTGTTTTTTTAAATTGTTTAAATGGGAGATTCTTATGATTATTTGTGTGCATACTTATTGAATAAATGAATATGGTATTCTTGTTTCTGTGCTTAAGCCATTTGAGTCTAAAATAATTTCCTTTTGTGAATGTTGGCATTAAAGAATAGCCTTGTCACAAGGTTATTTCTTTACCTTTTCATTGATTCTTGTTTCTGTGCTTAAGCCATTTAAATCTAAAATCATTGCCTTCTGGGAATATTGATGTTATATACTAACCTTGACTGATTCGCTAGGTTATTTCTTTACCTTTTTCTTCCTTGGCTTTTCAGTGTCCTTTTGTGTTAATTTCCATTCCTTCCCTCGGGTCTATTCTTCATTCTCTTCAATTCAATGCTTTATGCTAATATTTTTTTCCCGATGTCAATCAAAGTTTGCCACTTGTGGCCTTCTCATTCCATTTAGGGGTCCAGCTTTATTTTATTAAATCAAACCAAGGAATATTTTTACAATGCACATAGGTTGTTCTAATCCTATATTCCCTCATCCTAACACTTATATATGTGAACAGATTTCTAATATAGACTCTTAACCACCCCATCTAGATGGATGTCGCAATAAATCACCCAACAACCTTAACAATCTACTTTTAGGTTTAAACAATTATATTATCATGTAAACCTAACCTCCAATAATTACCGTTAACCAAGTGTATGTAATATAGTATGGTGTAATAATATTTACTGCAGTATAATTCTAAGAGTGGAAGAGAATAATCTTCTCTGGGAACTAGGACATTCACACAGCCTCACCATTCATTGAGAAACATAAAATAAGCATGGACTAAGACACTCTCTAGTCCATACACACATACTTGTGTGAACAAGAACACGCAGTTGTCCACAACATAACAAATTCTACGAATAGGGATACACTCAAGTATTTGCCATACATAGTAGCAGGAGTGTTTTAAAATCTGGCCAAACTGGAACTGGAACTGGCCAGTTTGACCAGTTAGAAACGAAACACAATAATTTGGTAGAAAATTCGGCTCAACGAACCCCAGTTGCACGGAACCAATCCATACCGCCGGTTTCGTTTTGAACCAGTCATGAACAATAAAAGTGATCATAGACATGAAATAAAACATTTTTAAAAATAAAATCCAGCTTTTTAACCTCAAAATCAGTAGAGAAAAGTCACTCAACAAAGTTTGATCCCTATGACTTGGGGTGGATGGCTTTGGATGATGAAACACTAGTAGCACCAAACATGGCAAGCACTAGCCAAAGGAGCATGATGACATTGATGAGGATGAGGATCCCATTCTCAGCAGTGGTGATGAGTTTGATGATTGATCATTGATATCAGACATGTAGTAGCTTGTACTTGTAGCATGTTGTTTTTGACTCTATAGACCATTCAGAACCTCATTGTTTATGCATTTTGTTTCAGATATGTATTGTGCTTTCTGCCATTTTGCTATATTTACTCTTTAGAATTCTATGATGCCAGAAGCGTCTCTTATTGTTTGGGGGTTTGCTTCCCCTTAGAAAGCGTTTCAAACGCGTTTCAGGCAAAGGAAACGGGGGGGAAACGGCAAAACGCGTTTCGAAACGCGGTCAGTGTCGTTTCGAAGCGGCACAGCGTCCAATTCGGAAACGCGTTTTGCCGTTTCCTGCACTTTTTACTTTTAAAAACCGACTTTACTTTTTAAAAAATGAAAAAAATTTGCATTAAATGAACCCTAACCCTAATACAACTACTTAGACTTTACTTTTCGGTGCTAGTGCTGTTCATGGAGATGATTATGAGGAAATCTAGATGATATATTTTAGAATCTAGATTATTATTATGTATATGTGAATCCTTGAAATTGTAACCATGTTGAATGATGACTCTTTAGAACTTAGAGGTTCAAATTTCAATGAATTCAAAATATTTTGAGTGCTTTATCAATTATCTCTTATGGTCTACAATTATAAAATGAGTACTATGCATATATATATATATATATATATATATATATATATGTATGTATATGTATGGATGTATGTATGTATGTATGTATGGATGTATATGTATGGATGTATGTATGGATGTATGTATGTATGGATGTATGTATGGATGTATGTATGTATGTATGTATGTATGGATGGATGTATGGATGTATGTATGGATGTATGTATGGATGGATGTATGTATGGATGGATGTATGTATGTATGGATGGATGGATGGATGGATGTATGTATGTATGGATGGATGGATGGATGGATGTATGTATGTATGTATGTATGTATGTTATGTATGTATGTATGTTGTACGGACGTTTCCGTTGACGTTTCGTATCCAAGGTTTTTTGAAAATTGCCGTTTCCGCGTTTCGTACCCATTCCCGTTTCCGTTTCCGTTTCCGTTTCCTGGCAACTTAGCTTTAGATAGTATATACAGCAGAAAAAACTTTGTATATTTTGTCTCTTATTGTTTGGGAGCATGGTTTGGAATCTTTAAAATATATTGCTTTCATTAAAATTTTGTTATTTTGTGTATTTTTGTTAAATTGGTTCATAAATTTTAAACCGGTCCGAGCCCAATCAGACCCTCGGCTGGTTCCAAGTCCAATTCCAAGTATTTAAACATTGAAGTCTGTGAGACTAGGCCACCTCAACTACTCTTCAGGTGGGACTAGGCCCCACTGAACAAAAATAAGCTACTTTTAGACAAAATGGCAGGACAGCCTCATACAGGTCATCCTTTAGTGGGAATTGGGCAATTCAACTCATCTTTAGTGAGAATAGGGGCCTCGCTGAACAATCTTATACTTATAAAATGCCACTAAAGTAGTATTCCAATCTTTGAGCCTGCAACGAACTCAAGACAAGAAGTTTTCCTCCATGCTGCTGTGGGCCCTCCATCCTACTCTTGAACTTGACTCACTCAACCAAGTCGATCTAGAAAGCCATGTGCACCATAGAATGTTACATGGAGCTTTCCCGTGATCTTGGCAAGTTCTATGATGGTAGACAAAACAATTGACTCGGTACTAATCACCCCCACTCAATCAAAAATGGTAAGGGTTTCAAATACCACCAATAATGCACTCATTTACAAAACTGTCTTTTAGGTTCAAAACTAAACTTTTTTAATGAACCTTTTTACAGGAAAATAATTATATCTCACAAAATGTATGAGTAGAAGCGAAATCCATTTGCCAGATAGTTTACAAAGCAATTTTACAAATGTTGGAAAAATTTCATCGAAACCTGCCCACTAGATCAAAAGATGTGTAGTTAATTCAATGCACAAGTAGACTAATCACCCCCACTCAATCAAAAATGGTAAGGGTTTCAAATACCACCAATAATGCACTCATTTACAAAACTGTCTTTTAGGTTCAAAACTAAACTTTTATGAACCTTTACAGGAAAATAATTATATCTCACAAAATGTATGAGTAGAAGCGAAATCCATTTGCCAGATAGTTTACAAAGCAATTTTACACATGTTGGAAAAATTTCATCGAAACCTGCCCACTAGATCAAAAGATATGTAATTAATTCAATGCACAAGTAGACTTAAGGAAAAATTTACTAAAAAAATGAATGTCTAAACTATATAAAAAAATAGTGAAAACTTTAAGAAATGACTTGCCCTAAAAATTTATGAAATTAAAACTTTATAATAGACTGTTTTAAAAAAACTGCTCGGCTTTTTACTACAAGCGCCATTGTTGCACCATTAGATAGCACCTCTCCTTGTCATACCACTATACCACACATCTACTTGTTGCAGCATTCTTCTTTATGTTCCAAAGCATACTCACAAATCAGACGTCTTTCTGGTGCAGATGCCACCAATGTATGGTGTGCCGCAGGACGTCAATTCTGTAGTGCACCAGCAGATTGTCCACCTAAGACAGCTTGGTTGGGTACTCCATGTGGTATGCCTTTCATTTCAGTTGCAGGTGGCCTTCGAGGGCTTCTTTAATCCACGTGGAGTATACATCTAGGAAGATTGATTTTCCCTTGAAGTTTAACAAATTCTAGTGGCTGCTGTCAAGGCACAGTGCAAAAGGGTTCTTGTGCGATTTCATCCAATCTTCCTGTTGGGATTCCTTGCACAAATAGCCATTCAATTAACAACAATGCCAAAACAGATTGTTGCTGTCTTACACAATCTTTAAGCAAAGTAGATCACGCCCACGTCTCTCATTGTTTTCTTCAACGCCTTTTCTACTCAAGCCCACAGGCTCCTCCAAACACCTTACTCCTTATGTCCTACTTTTGATATAATTTCATAGTTTTCATATAGTTTTGATTGCTTTTACAGAGTAATTTATATCAAACAAACTAAATGGCTGAATACTCTGAAATTATATCAAAAATGTGTCCGATTAATGTATTTTTTGGTGGACAGGTGTCGGGAACACTGTGATGTCCCTCAATCATCACAAGGACATCAAAGCTTCCCTGACTCCTGCAAAAAAGTGGCACATCCTCGAAATGTCCCTTAAATTCAGAGGATGTCCCCCTTTTTCTATTTTTTGACACATGGTGGGAACGTTTCCCTCTTTTCCCTGTCCCGGAAATCAGGATGGCACCAGAATGGGGTAACATGTCCCGTGTAGCACTGTTTATGTCCCTCATACTCTAGAATACCTTTTCCAGGCAGTTGCACAAATGTCCCTTTTTTATTTATTTATGACAGCTCTTACCCTTCTTTATCTGGATGGTTGAAATTTTCAAATAAAAAAATACACCAGTGCTGAATACAAAGTCAATAGCTTGCGAAAATTGTGCTATCCATTATCCATTTATCAGCTTTAATGAATGAAAGATGGAAGAACGTCTCATAGCAAGCAGATCCAAACTTCTTTACAATTCATTTAGAGAAAAACAGAGGAAGATCCACAGTTGGAATCACAGAGCTGCTGATAACCATTAACCAAGTGCCAAATGGCCTAAACAATAATTGTCCTCGTTAGAAAATGTTATTACTGACTTTTATCACTTTGTTTTGTGGCTGAAAACGCCAAAAAAAAAAATTAACTCCTTAGATCTGACAATAATAAAATGCTTTCATTCATATCAATGCTGCTGAAATGCTGAGTTGAATAAATATGATCGTGCTCTTAATTAGATAGCATGAAAACTCTCCTTACTCCAGCTGAGACATTTGTTGTCAATGCATAGTTCAGACCTTGCTGCTACATTCGTGGATCCTTTGGACTGCAACTACTTAACAAATCTCTTACACCCTCTAAGATTGCTCTTACCTGCTCTATAACTAAATGATGGTTTCATTAAAACCATACCAGGATATTTTATTAAATCAAAGCAAGGAATATTTGTACAATGCACAAGATTGTTTTAATCCTATATTCCCTCATCCCAGCACTTATCTACATGAACAACTTCCTAAGATAAGACTGTAACAACAAATCACCCAACAACCTTAGCAACGTGCAATTAGGTTTATATAATTATACTATCATTTACACCTAACCCCAAACTAATTATTGTTCAGCAAGTATAATTATTCTACTTTGGTCACATGGTGTAACAATTTTTTTCCAAGCAATTCCAAGTCTTTTTAACTTTACCTGCAGGTCCCTCTTTCTTATTTTCTTCAAAGCAACTGACCGCCTACCATTTGGCAGCTTATCAGAGTGTTTTTTCCATTTTTAACTTTCAGTATTTTAATGTTATCTTTTTTTCTCGACGCCCAGATTAAACAAGATGAAGACACTTATCCCCGTTTCCTCATGTATTCACTTGGGGTCACCTCGGGTATCTCCCCTTTTCATTGTTGCATTTTTCTCGAAGAGCATGAAATCACAACAAATGTCACATTCTCATTCAATCTTCACCAGCCCAAAGGGGCCTTTCTTTCTGAGTGATTTCATTGTCTTTCTGAGTGCTTTCACTCCAAGTTCATGCTTATCCTCGGAATAAATGAGATTATGACATTTGTCACCATCTGGTTCCATCTTATTGTTTGTTCACTATGTAGAGTTTCCTCGGTTTCACCACTCTATCATCAGTCCAGATTGAATGAGATTTGAAGAAGTGTCACTTTCTCATTCAATCTTAACTCATGTTGTTTTGTATGAAGTGATATCTGCTCTGTGCCTTCATTTTCACTTTAAGTGAATGAAATCCACTCGTCACTATCTTGGTTTGTTTTCATTTTAGCCCTACATGTTTTAGGCTTCATTTTTATATTAATCATGTGTTTTCGTCTGGTGATTTCTCTGTGATCCTATGGCCGTTATTTAAATTCTTAAGCCTTGTGAAGGGTATGTCTCTTCTAACATAATGCACAAATCTCTTCAACATAACAATGAGTATTGAGGACTGGTTTCTTCTGACAGGGGGCTGTATGACAGTAACAACAAGGGCGTTGACATGAATGATGAGGCTTTCCTCAATGTTGATGGTGGGTTGAATTCAGTTAAGACATGTAAGGTCACTATCCACAACCATTTTCTTTTCGAGAAAAGTCCCTCTATGATGGCAGCTTAATCAAGCTTAGACTTATAATCTTGACCCGTGCTTACCTTTAAAAAAATAATGCATTAATTTGATCTGATATCCTATAAATTCAAGAATTAATTTTGCCCCGTGGCTGCTCAATTGTGCATTTGGAAATATTACAACTCTGCAACCAAGGGTAATTCTGTGTTCTTCAACTTAAATCTCCACAACTTATAGTGTGAAGCAGATGAAATCGCTCTGAAAAGATCAGCCCACCATTCCAAGGCAAGCATCACAAACCAGGGCATCACAAGGGAGAGAAAACATAGATACCATTTTTTGAGCAGGTTTATGCACAGTACAACGATACAACATCAACTTTCAGTTGAAAAATACAAGAGAGCCTGATGAGATTCCCCAAGAAGACTAGGCATCAAAGCAGATTATGGTTGCAATATAAATAGCTCCTATCTGCATAAATCTGGGGAATAACCAAGGCCTTTCCATGTCAAGAGAGAATCTTGGGTATATGCCTTCACAAGGTTGTGACCGATGATCAAATGTTTTGCGCTAGTGGAAGGTTTGTTGCATACATATCAGGCTATGTAATGCAAATCATCTCAAAGGTTGTTGCCCGTACTTTCAGCTATAATGAAGAATGGAAGAATAATTAAGAAAATAAGATGAACACGGTTGAGTGCCTCAAACTATGGATATTTGAGGGGAACGTAGATGACAAGAATTGCCCCAAAGGAAATACCCAATGATTATGTTTGTTACTACCATCCAAGGAGCTATGATGTCAATAAACAAAATCTAAGGAACTTGAAACACATAGCATGTCAATGTTGTAATGTCCCCATTTCCGAGCAGTTGGCCTAGGAGGTTTTTCATTCGTCTTAGCCTTGGTCATATCCGAGGGGCTAACGACACTAGAGGCTATTGGGTATGGATGACTATTATGTGGCTATTTGTTATAATTTTGCGTTGAGATGAGTATTAAGTGGCTTGGTGGAACTAGATGTTATGTTTTGTCGTTAAGGGGGACCTCATAACACTTTAATGTTATAATTCTTCGTTGGGTGTCATTTATGTCCCTATGGCGGCTTGAAGGGGGAAAAGTAACTTAAGCTACTTTATGATTTTTGATTATATCTTGAGGGGGTCGATTGGGGCCTTTTGGGTCTCTTGTTGCTTGTGGGAATGACATAAGAGGAGTTTGGGAAGAAAGAGAGCTCATTCTTGCATACACACTTATGATTTTCATTACGCAGTGTTGATTGCTATCCTCTAGCTTGTGGAGTAAGATCCCACAAGATCCCTAGCTTCAGTGGTGAGAGATCCATTCCTAGCTAGCAGGGCACTCTTTGGTGGTGAAAAATCCACCCTAGTTTGTCATTTTGGAGCTGATTTAGGGCTGATTGTCAGAGATTAATTTCAGAATTTTCTAAAAAGGGTTTTGGAGGATTTTTGGGCTTTTTGTGGAGAAAAATTGAGGGTTTTCAGATCTAATTTATTGCACGATTAGAGCAAGCGTTGGCACTACATTTGGAGACATTTTTAGGGTTTTTGGCCACTTTCCAAGGGGGCATCCCATTTTGGTATTTTGCAGCGATTTTTGGAGGGTTTTCAATGTGCCATTTCCAGATCTGGAGGTTGGGTTTTCATTTGCATTGTTAGTAGATGTTATTTCCATATTTTCAGAATTTTATCACTTGTGTTTGGAAAGATATGAATTTTTAAAGATTTCCAGCTATCTAGGGCTTTCTGAAATTTTCTGGTAGTTTATTAATATATTATTAATCAAAAAATTCCAAAAATATTTTTCTAGTGTTTATTATCATTGTTGCAAGCTCCTTCTAAAATTTCATGCATTTTGGGCAAAAAGTTTGTGAGGTATCAATTAAATACAGTTTGCTGCCCTAGCTAGTCATTTTCTGCAAAAATAGAAATTTTATTTTGCTGCAATTTCTATATATTTTGTGCATTTTTGAGTGGTATCCCACCAAGGATATTTCAATGATATCGATGAGTTGTTTCTCTAGCCTATTGGGTTGAGAAGATGTGTGATAGTGAGGATATGGGTGTCGATCTCGATGAAACAATAATTTACCAACATGGTGAAGGAAAAGAGAAACTACTAATCTCTATTTGAGCCAACTTACCGAGAGTTTAGCATGGGGTTAGAATTTAGACTCGATGGCAGATAGAGGGGAAATTAGCAATATGGGGCAGCCGATCCATAGAGGTGAAACTGGAAATTCAAAACACCAGTCTCCCCATACTTCTACTAGGCATTTGGGGCTTCACGAACCCTCTTTCTTTAAGGATCCAGAAGTTTCACAGTAAGGTAATATTAGCAGATGTTTTGGATGAGGAGTCTTGTTGGAAAGGTACCCAAATTAAGCGAAGGCTTCAGGGGTAATATGTCTTTCACAGAGTACTACAAAATGAAGATTGATAGCAAACCCAAGAGAGATCATCGCCATGTGTACTGAAAGTTACGGAGGAGATTGGGACAAATCTCCAATCCACACTTCGAAAAGTGTACCACGCAGCCCCTAGATTCAAGTTGAAGACATACTTCGACTTGAATCCCATGCGCGAAAGAGGATGCAATTAGGGTTTGCAATCCTACATCTTGAGGGAGATGCACATGATGGTGGCATCATGGCCTTATTACACTAGGGCACATGAATATTGATAGCTATTGATCTGTAAACTCTTCAACTTTGGAATTATCCACAGAATCACAAATTAAACGTTGTTGTTCTACTTTCTATTAGAAAATGACAGAGATAGCTAGTGAATGAATTTTGCTTATGCTTAGAATCCACAATTGCAGGAAAGGAAAGAATATAAACTCATAAACACCAACAAGTTTTATCCTGGAAACCTCTAGAGGAGGAAAAACCAGTCGGGAAGGGCAATTGCTCTTTCTTCCCACTTTTATTGGCCAATTCAAAAAAATAAGTACAAAAATTACAATAAGTATGAAAGAGAAGTAGATAATATCTCACACTTCCTCCCAATTACTTGATTGCTTTGTCTCAACACTCCTACAAAACACAATTCTAGCACTAAGAACTTCTTGCTCACTTGCTTTCATGCTTCGATGATCCTGTTCTCTTCTACGAACATGTATTTATAGCCTTTCTCATGTCCTCCCATGCATTGGAGAATGGGAAAGGTCATGGAGGAAAAGAGACACTGGACAAGCTTCCAAATTTTGGGTTGTTTGTTTCATATGTTTATTTTTTCGTCGAAAGAGAAAGAGCTGTGGATCGCCGCGCCGCCTAGTTGGCGGCGTTCTATAACCGCCGCTCGCACTTTTGAGCAGGCGGCAGTCCTATTACTATAAAGACAGAACCTTCATGTATTATTTTTCCTTCTTCGTCGTCTTGACTAATCTGATGAAGTAGAGTCATTTTGGATCCCTATGGATCAGCTATGTAGAGTTCACACTGAGAGACTTATGAGCAGATTTGATGAAGGGACCTTGTGCAGCACTTCAGGAGTTGACTCACTTGACACTGACATGTTCTTTAGATCAATACATTGCAGATTTTCAGAGTGATTATCAGTAATGGTACCTGATGTTTCGGAGATGAGGTTGACTTCACTTTTCATAGTAGGTTTGATGGATGCTCTAGTTGGATTTGTGAAGGCATTTGAGCCTTCTTCATTGCATGATGCTATTAGGAGAGCACGGGATTTGGAGTTAGCCACTCCAAAGTCGAGGTTTCCACCTCGAGTTCAACAAAAGGAACCTCTATCTAGATTAGACAAACTTCAGCAGAAGGAGCCTCCACCGAGGCAGGAGGTGGCTAAGAAGCCAATCATTTCCCAAAAGCTTAGGGATAAGTTGAGGCGAAAGAAACTATGTTTTGATTACTATACACCTTGGGCTCCAAGCTCAGAGTTGCATGATCAGCACAAGAAAGGGGAAGGCCCAATTCATTGAGGTCTTCGAGGAGAGTGAGGGTGATAGAGGTGAGGAGTTAGAAACCCACGAGATGGATGATGGAGATGGAGTTGCGTTGGATAGTGCTAATGTGGAGGAGGAGGAGACTTTTCCTCAGGAGATTATAGCCACATTGTCTAGTACTCCAATGTACAAGGCATTCAAAATTAGAGGAGAGTTATGCGAGGTCGGCGAGTTGTGGTACTCATTAATAGTGGGGCTACCCACAACTTTATTGATGCATCGTTGGTTGAGAGACAAGGTTTGCAGACGGAGGACTTTAAGGGCTTTAACATTGTTCTAGCCTAATCGGGAGTATATGAGATGCACACGGAGAGTTCCATAGTTGAGCATCACCATGGGTAACTACACAGTTACCAATGATTTCCACATTGTTGGTATGGGAGTGACTAACATAGTGCTAGGAGTGCAATGGCTTCACTCTCTTGGTGAGTTTCAGACTAACTTTCAGATGATGGAGCTAAAGTTTAAGTCCGAGGGCAGGACTGTGATCTTAAGGGGATTATCTACAACGGGAGCACCTAGAGTGGTTGTAGATGAGGGGATGGAGAGGACTTTCGGCATGATGAGGGGTTTTATTATCATGGCCGATGTGGAGTATGATGGATGTAGGTGTGACCAATAGTGTTGCATATGAGACAGTTACCGAGATTGGGGTTATAAGGTCAGATCATCTGAGTTTATCATTATGTTGGTTATCTGAGGTTTCGGTAGACTGGAGATCTCATTTGCTTGTTGAGTACTCCAAGAACCGACACACTTGTGAGATTTTGGATGGTTGCATACAGGATGATAGCTACAAATTGGAGGATGAGATGATCTTCTATCAAGGCAGATTGTACCTTATGTCAAATTCATGGTTGAGGATGGAGATATTGCGACATGTGCATTATTCTTCCGTGACTGGACACTTGAGCTTCGATGAGACCTACAAGTTCATATCAGAGAGGTTCATATGGCATGGGTTGAGGGAGGATATCCTCAACTTCATATAGGGATGTACGGTTTGTCGTTATTACAAATCGGAGCTTACAAGTTCATCATTTTCTAAGTCAACATGGGATAGAACTCCTATGTATTTTACTGCTTCTAGACACGGTGGGCACTTTACCCATGTGCTAGTCAGTGGAAGGGCAAAGTTGACTCAATTCCCTAGTTATTCACTAGGTTCAAACTCATCACAGGAGGTGAACTATGTAGAGTTGACATTGTCGGTTGACCATTTACTGGAGTCTTGGGATTTTTCCCCCACGAGACACATTGAGATACATTATGAGGAGCCTTACTCTCACACGAGTGTGGGTCATGTGGGAGATTTAGACACTTTGTGCGTATATGTGATGTTGTTTCACGAGGTTGGTCAGAGGATTCTACGAGATTCAAAGTGGACTTTCGTACCCAGGAGTTGATTGGAGAGGAAGTGAGTGATCACATGATGATGATATTAGATTGGGTAGGATTGGATGATTAGCGATGGGCCGATGTGGGTACCAATAAAGAGTCAATTTAGGCATCATTCTACTTCACGGATAGCATTGTTTTCTATACAACATGGAGGTCATGATGATTACATGGGGTTTCTTGGTTACTTCAGATCACATCAATCTTTGGTTGACTGTAGGGTGAGGTGGAGGAACTTACTTTGTGGTATTTAGCTTATGCAAAGCATGACACGGGATAATGCTTGGGGTCAAGCATTTCTTGGGAGGGGGATCAGTAATGACCCCATTTCCGAGCGATTGGCCTAGAAGGTTTTTCATATGTCTTAGTCTTGGTCATACTCGAGGGGCTAACGACACTAGAGGCTATTGGGTATGGATGACTATTACCACCTTGCTTATTTGTTATAATTTTGTGTTAACATGAGTATTAAGTGGCTTGGTGGGACTAGATGTTATGTTTTGTCATTAAGGGGGACCTCATAACACTTTAATGTTATAATTTTTCATTGGGGATCACTTATGTCCCTATGGCGACTTGAAGGGGGAAAAGTAACTTAAGTTACTTTATGATTTTTGATTATCTCTAGAGGGGGTCGATTGGGGCCTTTTGGGTCTCTTGTTGCTTGTGGGAATGACATAAGAGGAGTTTGGGAAGAAAGAGAGCTCATTCTTGCATGCACACTTATGATTTTCATTGAACGACTGTTCATTGCTATCCTCTAGCTTGTGGAGTAAGATCCCACAAGATCCCTAGTTTAGTGGTGAGAGATCCATTCCTAGTTAGTAGGGCACTCTTCGGTAGTGAAAAATCTACCCTAGTTTGTCATTTTGGAGCTGATTTAGGGCTAATTTTCAGAGATTAATTTCAGAATTTTCAAAGAAGGGTTTTGGAGAATTTTGGGCTTTTGTGGAGAAAAATCGAGGGTTTTCAAATCTGATTTATTGCAGGGATTAGAGAAAGTTTTGGCGCCACATTTGGAGACATTTTTATCATTTTAGGCCACTTTCCAAGGGGGCGTCCCATTTTGGTATTTTGCAACGATTTTTGGAGGGTTTTAGTGTACCATTTTCAGATCTGGAGGTTGGGTTTTCATTTGCATTGTTAGTAGATGTTATTTCCAAATTTTCAGAATTTTATCACTTGTATTTGGAAAGATATGAATTTTTAAAGATTTCCAGCTATCTAGGGCTTTCTGAAATTTTCTGGCAGTTTAATATTAATCAAAAAATTCCAAAAATATTTTTCTAGTGTTTATTATCATTGTTGCAAGCTCCCTTTAAAATTTCATGCATTTTGGGCAAGTATTTTGTGAGATATCAATTAAATACAGTTCGCTGCCCTAGCTGGTCATTTTCTGCAAAAATCAAAAAAATATTTTGCTGCAATTTCTATATATTTTGTGCATTTTTAGTGGTATCCCACAAGGGATATTTCATTAAGCTTCATTTTTGTATTAAATAAGTAATCATGTGTTTTCATCTGGTGATTTCTCTGTGATCCTATGGCTGTTATTTAAATTCTTGAGCCTTGTGAAGGGTATGTCTCTTCTAACATAATGCACAAATCTCTTCAACATAACAATGAGTATTGAGGACTGGTTTCTTCTGACAGGGGGCTGTATGACAGTAACAACAAGGGCATTGACATGAATGATGAGGCTTTCCTTAATGTTGATAGTAGGTTGAATTCAGCTAAGACATGTAAGGTCACTATCCACAAACATTTTCTTTTCAAGAAAAGTCCCTCTATGATGGCAGCTTAATCAAGCTTAAGACTTATAATCTGGACCCATGCTTAAAAAAATAATGCACAAATTATGTCAACTATTTTGGGTTTCAATTGCTTTGCAATTAATTTGATCTGATATCCTATAAATTCAAGAATTAATTTCGCCCCTTCGCTGCCAATTGTGCATTTGGAAATATTACAACTCTGCAAGTAAGGGTAATTCTGTGTTCTTCAACTTAAATCTCCACAATTTGTGTAAGGATTATAGTGTGAAACAGATGAAATGGCTCTGAAAAAGATCAGCCCACCATTCCAAGGCAAGCATCACAAACCAGGGCATCACAAGGGAGAGAAAACATAGATACAATTTTTCGAGCAGGTTTACATGGTACAAGATACAACATCAACTTTCAGTTGAAAAATGCAAGAGAGCCTGATGAGATTCCCCAAGAAGACTAGTCGTCAAAGCAGATTATGGTTACAATATAAATAGCTTCTATCTGCATAAATATGGGGAATAACCAAGGCCTTTCCATGTCAAGAGCAAATCTTGGATATATGTCTTCACAGGGTTGTGACCGATGATCAAATGTTTTGCGCTAGTGGAAGGCTTGTTGAATACATATCAGGCTATGTAATGCAGATCATCTCAAAGGTTGTTGCCCATACTTTCAGCTATAATGAAGAATGGAAGAATAATTAAGAAAATAAGAAGAACACGGTTGAGTGCCTCAAATTACGGGTATCTGAGGAGAATGCAGATGACAAGAATTGCCCCAAAGCAATACCCAATGATTATGTTCGTTACTCCCATCCGATGAGCTATGATGTCAATAAACAGAATCTAAGGAACTTGAAACACATAGCATGTCAATGTCACTTATGTGGCCCTATTGAGCAAGATTCTTACCACCAGAGCAGTCCCAAATTAGGGAGAACTTATTGTTTTCTTCCTCTGCCAACAAATGAAGAACTGTAAAGAGGAGGTAGCTTTTACAAAGCCTTGTTTCTCATTGATTGTTTATGTTATACGCTCAACTTTGATCCGATGTTGTGTCATAATGGCCTTGTCAAGCAAGATTTTTACCACTGGTGCAGTCCCAAATTGGGGAGAACTCATTGTTTCCTTCCTCCGCCAACAAACAAAGATCTGTTAAAGAGGGGTAGTTTTTACATGGCCTCATTCCTTATTGATTGTTGATGTTATACTCTCAACTTTGATCCAACATTGTGTCTTAACTGGGACCTTGAGATGAAACATCCATCCATGTGGTGTGTAAAATTTTCTATAGACACTTCAAACATTATATTACCATCTGTGATAAGGTCATCCCAAGATTTTATTGGGTAATGCATGGGGAAGAGTGCACTAGGCTGTCTGAGGAAATAAAGAAATCATTACCTGTTTGGACAGTTCTGCTATCAAAAAGGCATATTGATCAATGTTGAGGGATTTGAAAGCACCCACACCAACTCCCAGATGTTGAGGGATTATGTGAATGTCACAGATTGGTCAATGTTCATGAATGTTTGTTACCAAATTGCCACAGGAATGGCAGTTCATTTGAAGCATCAGAATTTTGGCATTTATCCTAGGTTGCCTGTGATTGTGGGAAAACAGTAGTTTTACAAATTTCCCCAAATAGAAGCAAAATCCCAGGAAATTTATCTTTATAAGTTTAAGGAGGCTTTGCAACACAATTGGGATCCCCAAGGAAAGGTCAAGACACGTTTGGATGCCCTGAAACCCAAATGTAATTGGGACTACCAGCACGTTGAGACCCCATGCTCTCTACCATATAGAGATATAAAGATGTTTGAGCGGGTAATTTTAAAAACTCGTGGCTTTGGAAATATGGAAGGATCCTACACCACAACCAAGCACATAGCCATCACAACCACCTGGTTATGAAAGCTTACAGGAGAAGGTGGAAACCAATACTGCTAATGTTTCTGATCCCTTAGACTTGTTTCCAGGGTGTGGAAAGGTCTCCATCTTACTCTTATCCTTCTCACACTATTACAGGACAATTACAAATTCAAAGACAAATGGAAGAAAGGAGTAGCCCTCAAGCTGCCCTGAAGGAGTTGACAAGGGTATTGCTGCTGGCACTGGTGCTTTTACAAATTGTTAATGGACCTGTTTGACAAAAAAGATGTATGGAATGCAGATAATCCCACCATTGGATTTTTAGTGGCACTGTTGCCCATGTATTGAATACGCCCAATTTGCTACAGATTGGTCAATGGTCATGAAGGTTTGTTACCAAATTGCCACGGGAATGGTACTTCATTTGAAGCATCAGAATTTTGGCATTTATCCTAGGTTGCCTGTGATTTGGGAAAGCAGTAGTTTTACAAATTTCCCCAAATAGAAGCAAAATCCCAAGAAATCTATCCTTACGAGTTTAAGGAGGCTTTGCAACCAATTGCGATCCCCAAGGAAAGGTCAAGGCACATTTGGATGCCCTGAAACCCAAATGTAATTGGGACTACCAGCATGTTGAGACCCCATGCTCTCTACCATATAGAGATATAAAGATTTTTGAGCGGGTAATTGAAAACATGTGGCTCTGGAAATATGGAAGGATCCTACACCACAACCAAGCACATAACCATCACAACCGCCTGGTTATGAAAGCTTACAGGAGAAGGTGGAAACCAATGTTGATAATGTTTCTGATCCCTGAGACTGGTTTCCAGGGAGTGGGAAGGTCTATCTTACTATTATCCTTCTCACACTGTTACAGGACAATTACAAATTCAAAGACAAATGGAAGAAAGGAGTAGCCCTCAAGCTGCCCTGAAGGAGTTGACTAGGGTATTGCTGCTGGCACAGGTGTTTTTACAAATTGTTGATGGACCTATTCGACAGAAAAGATGTATGGAATACAGATAATCCCACCATTGGATTTTTCAGTGGCATTGTTGCCCATGTATTGAATACACCCAATTTGCTACCTCAAGGTGGAACTATTTCTTTTGCCTAGCTACCAGATCCCAGCTACTGTCATGGCAGAACTTTCTCAAATTAATGGTCAATCATTGTGCATTGAATTAGATTCTGCAGTGCAGGCCGAAAGATACCTAAGAATTGGGGGATTTGGTTGCAATAAAGAAGCAAAAGCCAAAAGAATGTCCAGATGCAGGTGGTTGGCGAGCCCCAACTATCTCTCGAGTATGGAAACAAGAAAAAGTGACTGGAGAAAGGAAAAGGGTTAAGGAAAATATTATTGTCATCACTGAACAGTTAGCAGCATAAGTAGCAGGAAAAGGAGAAGAGCATACATCAATTGTTTAATCTCTGAGTAAGTATGCTCAGGATATTATCAGAGAAGAGATAGACATTCAAAAGAAATGCAGACTCAGGGTAGAGGGTACAAATCGTGCAGAGCCATTCAGCTGATTTAGTGACCATCAAAACCCCTGCATGGAAGGCTTTTAATGAAGTGGAGAATGCACTCAAATCCTTGTTTTCTGTGTATTAATTTGAATGCCTTGATGGAGAATATGATGTCAACACAGAATAAGAATGTTGACCATATCAGAAAATTGGATAGCATTGAGAATGAGATCAGGTTTGTTGAAAAGGCTCAGGAGGAGCACAAAGTACTCAGACCCCATGTGGCTGATTTTATTGATTTTCAGATCAGTCCATAGACTTGACCTCACGCAGGTGGAAAATCAGTTTAGCAAAATGAGAGGCAAGCCTCTTCTTTTATTTTAAAGGCTGATGAATTATTTTCCGTGTTTCAAATATCTCAGCTGAGAGCCCCTGATGATCGGGTTTTCAGAAGAAGAGTTTCGAGGAATTGTGGTATCTAGTTTTGCTCAGTCAAGGCAGTTTGTCACTGATTTGAAGAAGACAGACCTGAAATTTCCTGAATACTATACCTTAGGCTATACTACTAAAACAGATTCAAAGTTCTTGTTGAATATGTGGAAACTTGGCAAGAGTGATCTTCAAGATAAAACCTGAGATAGACAAGGTCTTACAGAGTGTGGAGTTTCAAAAGATTGTAAATTTCTCATATGTTGATTCTGTGCACCAAGTGTGCAAGATGTATGTTGTCCGGAAGAGAGTTCTATAAAATAAAATCAATCTTTAGTTGATTTTATTGTTGGAAAAAAAGAGTCACTGAGAAACTGATTGTTCCATCTTTTGTTGGGAGAGAATATGTAACTATAAAAACTTGTAAAGTTTTTGAGGATAAATAGACTTTGGTTAGAAGATTCTTATAAAAGGAGATGCTGATATTTTTGGATTTTAATATGGACTAGGTCATTAATTCTCCATGATTTCTCAGTCGGTCATTATTTCTCCATGATATTGGTGATGAAATATTGCCTCTTTTTTTTGGGTAATGTTGATTTGAGTTTCAGCTATTTCAATGTCATTGCTTGCTTAAACCTTTACTTTGATTAGTCACTGCAGTCTGCAAAGCTTATGGGACTGTTTTCTATATCCAGATTGGCATCATTTGTGGTAAATAAAAGTAAGAGTTCTCTATCTTGGTTAATTGGTTTACTTCTCCATGTGAACTGTTGTTACTTGGGGAATCTAAATCAATTAATCAATCTTGTTTATATGCATTGTTTCATTAAAAATTTGGACTGTCATGTTTGTATTGAACTGTTTGGCACCTAGCAAAGAATGATCAGCTCCATAAGGTAAATAAATCTGTCACTTAAATTCAGTGTCTCCAAAGCAGATGCTTTTATTTTGAAAAAATGGTTTCAAGTATTTCTTTTTCTTGATAAATTATGATAGCATTTTTCCATTTTCTATATGTATATTGTTGTTCTATTTGTAATGCATATCACATAGCTATATTTGAAAACCTAAAGATCAGACATTAAAACCGAACTATTACACCCTCATATTGATATAAAAATAGCCTTAAAACCTATTATATTTAACAATTAAGCTTTATGACAAAGGGCATAATGGACCTCTAGGGTTATGAGTCATGGACATGTATAAGTTTAGAAACTTATGTATTTAACAAAAGTTTCACTTCTTTGAAAATCAGTTAAGTTGAATAAATATCTTGACATAGTAAGCTAATGAAATTGTCATCTAGCATGAAAATCCTAATTGATCGAGTGAAATTACACTCAGCCGATAAAAACTATAAAGATATAATGATAGTCTCCTTGTCATATGATAATGGCGTTTAGTCTTTTTAATACAATGTTGCTCAAGAGAAGTTCCTTCCAACTTAAATCCTAAGATATTGATGGGTAGGGAATTGGCACTGAGGGTTTCCTTGTTAAACACACCCTAGTTCTTATGCTTGAAAGAATTTTATCATAGGCCTCTTTGTGTTGAATAGGGTACATTGCATCTAGTCATTTAACTATAATTACCAAACAAATATCCACTAGGACTAACATAAATTGGTGTGTACTTTGAAATATATTATACAAAACAACTTAAAATGAGAGCATACATTTTAGTAACATTAGATTAGACCTTCATGCATAAACAAATTGTAGGAAAAAAATACCCAGTAAAATCAAACAGATAATTCTAAACAAGTCTTCTTGATCTTCATATCATGTTTTCATGTAAATTTTTCTTTATTTTCCTTGAAATCTTCCTTTATCAAGTAGAGGAAAGAGAAGGTAAAATACAGTACCTTTAGGTAACAGAAATCCTTTGCTTAGTGCCGGACGTTCATAGGGTGCAACCTATATAATACATATGACTATATAAGATATTAATGATTGCCTTTTTCCAAACAAGGTTTGAAAATACAAAAATTGATACTCAGCTACAAAATATTCAGAAATTAAAGAGGGCAATCAAAGAAAAAATCAGGACCGAAATTGCTGATTCAAACTAAGCATGTTTCATTTAACCCCATTGGTGACAAAGAGAGAAACCAAACATGAGTTAGAAGACACAAACACCTTGGATAGGAATGCATACATGCTGAGTTAACTGAAATTAATATGTAAGGCTAAAGTTATCAAACCATTTTCCAACCCAACTGAAGCCTGCCTTTTCAAAATATCTCATAAAGAAAGTCGATAAACCCCTAACCCCACAGAAAATGAAAGAGATAAGAGAGACAAAAGGGTAAGGATCACAGTCTCCAATAGCATATCAGAAAAATATTCATCCGGTTTTAGTTGTAGCATTTTAATCAAACTTCCTCAAGCATTGAAATCAATAACACAATGTAATACATAATAAATAGCTATTATACAATGTTTGATTACAGTTGGGATTTGGAAATGTGATAAATAAATTTAAATTGACACCTGAATCAATATAAGTAATATATAGATGCAAAGAGAAACCTAAATCAAAAACAAGCTAAGCATACTTCAGTTATGAATTAAAATAGACATCAAATGACTCTTGGAGAAATGTCTGTAAGATGTAAATTATACATGACTGATTAATTAATGAACCCAACCTACCCCCACCATGAAAGCACAGATTTGATATCTAGTTTGGCATTTTGCCTCAAAAGGGAAATGTCAAATTTATGGATTTACAGTTCTGTTATAAATATGAGATTAATTTTTGACCCAAAAAAAATCTAGAAATCTAATATCCTGACTTTCAACATCCAAACGTCTGTAGACAAACATATCTTACGGATTTACATGAAGGTTCATTGCATTTCTACAAAAAAATTTACCTTTTAAAGCAAATAAATTGTCTTATCAAGCTTCCATAATGGCATAATGTGCTAAGAATGATCACAAGTTTGTGCAATCACACAATTCATTCTGTTCGTACCAACAATTATGAGCACAAATGTGCAAATAATTACTATTTGATTTATTATGCTACAAACTTCTGAAATGAAGATATCTTTTATACTCGAGACTCTGAACTTGATAACCCTAATATTGGAAATTAAGATGTATATCAGTAGTATTTTTACCTGGGAAACATAAAAGCAGAGATCCAATCGTTGGAAGTTCAGTAGAATAGTACAGAACATTTTTCATTACCATACGGTTTGAGGATTTTATCTATTGTTTTAATTCTCAAGTTGGGTCACATTTGAAAATTAAAGTCACGCTTTACATAGAAGAATATGACTAAAGTTGGCAATGATCAGTTATGAGCTATGACTCTTTGGGATCAGAAGAAATCAAAAAATGTTGCAACTAAATTATTTCAATGAATGCAACCTTTTGAGTTGGGGCTTGCTCCAAATCAATATCGCATCTTGTGATTGCAAGCTATCAATGAAGAAAATTGTGTTCCAATGCTAGAGTCTAACCAATTAGAAAACAATACTGAACATCATTCAAGGTTGATGTCATGCCCAAGTCCTCGATGCCAATCAAATAAGATGATCTTAGGAATTGTTTAATGTCTAATATGATTTAACTAGTGATCATAGACGACAGCTACAAAAGATTACAACAATAAGGCCACATATTGACTGACCGGTGTTATGGGGGATGCGTACCCTAGATTTTGGTGACGTCTTGGATGTCTAGAACATTTCAGGGACTTGGAGGGGACATTCCCTTTTTTAAATAATTTTTTTCTAATGTTTTTACTTTTTAAAAGCTGTTATTTTTACAAAAACATTGAATTCTAATCTCAAAAGTACTTAAAACACATTAAATACAGTTTAAATCCCTAAATTTCATTGAATAAAGTTAAAATATTTAAATATTAATTTTTATATATTATTTTAATAGCCGTCCCCAAAATTTAGGAATTTTATTGCATCCCAAAACCCCATCCCCCTGTTCCCCATCCCCAAGACTTAGGTAACTATGTGATATTCTCAATATTGTGTTGCTCATGGCACCCAAAAATGCAGCAGTCCACCCAAGATTTTGTTTTAAGGGTGACACTACAAAAATATGACAAGCTGGAAAATCTAAAAAAATTACTCGTGTGTATGTATACATGCATTATGTGTGTGTTTACAATATTGAATATACTTAGATTCATCATTTTATGTAAGTTGATTACCATGTTACGCCGAGTTGCATGGCTACGAGATACAGTGTGGATACGGTATCAACTATGGATATGACTAGTTTTTAATGCCCCTTGATATGGATACGGTTGGATACGGCATAATATATAATATTTAAAATACTATAATAATCTAGATTATAAATTAAGAATATATTAATAATAATTATCAATTTTAAATTATAAACGAACTTATACATTAGATTAACATGCAAATTACACACTCCCGTGCTACGTGAAGATAGGACGCGTTCCGTATTCAATGGATTAAAAAAGTTGCAGGTTGTGTAGGCTAGCGTAAATTAGACAAAATGAAAGAAAAGAAGTAGATTAGGTCAAATGAATTGCATGTTGATCAGAGCCAATGTGAAAGCTTGAAGTAAAAGAGTGAATCAACACTCTCACCTCCATGTCCTCAATTGTTCTTGCTAAAAGCATTATAGAAGATCATTTGAATTTTTAGCATCTTTTTAGCCTTTTGAAGGGTTTTTTTGTTTATTTTTTGAACTTTTAAATCAGATACGGCTATAGTTTCCCTACTTACTATATCCATTGTATCTAATACGGCACAATTATGGGTTCGTATCTAGATACGATTGGGTATGGTATTTGAGATGCGCCCAAGCCGTATTCATATCTAGCATGCGGATACGTGTGCCCTAGCCATGGGGGTAGCATATCTAAGAACACTATGTTATGCCAATTATTTACCACAAGTTCATACTAGTACAAAAACAACTATTGTTTTTAATGGATGTTTTTGCTATTAACAATCATACGTCCTCAATAAGATCCACATATCATTCGATCTTGAAGAGTACGGATTTAGGGTAGAAGGATTGGTATTTCTATTGTTTAATCGTTTGATCAATGTCCCTACATACATGCATGCATGCACCATGCCATGCCTAGTTAATTTATTAATTTTATTTAATTATATTCAAAAACATCACAATATCCTACAGACTTTGTAAGATTTAATTTCGATAGACCAAATTAGAATGCCATCAGCCAATTTGGAAAACATTTTTTCTCAAGTTGTGTCAACTTCACCAATCCAATGTCAAATAGGGTGGAAGGAAACTTCAAATTGTATGTATAACTTCTCATACTACAAGAGTATTGTCGTCTTCCCTAAATGCCATAGTCTAGAAATGTCAATCCTAAAAATATTTTGATATCTTGTCTCATCTTGAAGCTTTCACATGTGCAAATGCTCTTTACTCATCCAGTGTAAGAATGGCATATGTCAATTCATGTGTTTGCTTAAATGAGTCCACATTAGATACTTACAATTCTTTTTGTGTGGAACAAACCTTTTGTGATATATTTAAGCATGGAAGCCTATAGTTCTAATTGTATGTTAACATCTCTACATGTTCCAAATTACTTTATAAAACTAGCTTCACTCTATCCTTTTCTTATGCACTAGAACCTAGAAATGTTGCCATTCTTAAGGTCTACAATAATCTTCATTTATTTTTATTTGTAATCACTAGAAGGAAAAAAAAATTGAGGAACAGTATTAGGTGATTGGATGGATCTCCATGCCTGCCATATATCAAGTGGAACAAAGATCCATCCAAGTTAAATACTAAGATTGGTGAAGGATGGGTGATAGACTTTTGATTTGTTACTATGACATCTTCAGGTTTCATTTCAAAGGAGATATGTGCTTGATGCTCTCTAGCATTGCAGAATCTTCCACTACAAATTGAGACTCCGTTGTCAACGCAAAGGCAAGACGTAATTTCTCCCCTCAAAATCAGAACATTCCCTTTATAAATAGGTTTTGGCCTAATGGTATAGTCTGCCTTAGTTCTTCAACTAACAATTGGGAACCCAATTTTTCGTGTGGAGGCAAGACTTGTTAAACATGTGTTTAAGTTGATTGATTCCAAAACTAAGGGTCCTCTTGAGCACCCTTGTCCTCATAAATTGCAACTATGGTCTTGGTGAGGAAGCAAGACTCTCTTCATCCTCTCAAAATAGAAATATTCTGTTTGTAAAGAGTTTTTAGTGATATATTGCACCTTGGTTCTTCAACTATTAAATGTGAACCTATTTTCATTGTGGAGGCAAAACTCACTTCCTCCTTTTTGGCAGCATAGATGTTGTGAAATGTTTCTTATATAACTTCCCGATTGGCTTTAAAAGGCAATGAGGGTCTCCTTCAGCTCCTGTTTCAAACATTGAAGGAAGTCAATTTTTGTCTTAATTGTCAATCATGTGTGTTTTACTTTCAGATTTTATGTTGAAATAGAAGAAAGCACTAGATGACCTATAGAATTGGAAACACCAAACATATGTCATACTAAAATTTTCTAGTCAAAGAATTGGTGACTTTGACATCAGAGACCCATTATCATTAAATTACTCAATCATGAGCATGGAATTCTAATGGTTCACTTTCTAAAGCTATAATTCAACTCTTAACATTGAATTCATGACCTGAATACAAACCATCAGTAATAAGTAACTAGTGGGAAATATAATAAAACAGCATCAACTATAAGATCAGACAAAGAGCTCGCTTGGCATCATAAGATCAATACTGCATAGCCAGTTGAGAAAAAAACATATCACCAACTGCGTCTCTTAATGCTTAGGAAGATACTATTATAATATCCACCTTTAACCATTACATTCTCAAAGTAAATTTCAGCTGCTTTCCAGAAGACAAACAAATAAATCGGAGATGTGTGTGTGCGTGTGCGTGTGCGTGTGTGTGTGTGTGTGTGTGTGTAAAGAAAATTAAGAAATCATGTACAATTGTTGATCCGTGTGTGTGTTATTTAGACAATTAAAGAAAATTAAGAAATCATGGATGAATTGTTGATCCTCTTAGAAGTGATTTGGTTGCAGAGCAGTTTTAACATGAACAGAATTGTTGACATGAAATAACATTCATTTTCATAAAATTCTTGTGTTCCTTAACCCTTTCTTTCTTTGATTTATTCATAAACCAAAACTTACCCACTTTTATTTGAATGTTTTCCTTTTTGTATGGCATTTCCACTATCATTGCAACCTCTGATTAAAGAACAAAAAGAAAAAACAGAGAGACATGCACACAAAGACAGACTGATTTGAATTCCGCTCCCACCAAAGAAAATAAGAATAAAATTGGCTATAAATTTGTAAGACTGCACATTCCTTGAATAGTTCAGTGCAAATTCAAATCAGATAGGAAGTATAACAAGGAGACCTACAGTCAGATAAAAACATAAAATGAAAATTCTCTCTATTACTTGCTAATAGAACATCAACTCTGGTACCTAAAATAAGATTTTATAATATATATGATATTTCCCAAGATGTTTCAAATGCTCTACTAGTTGTTTTATTTTCAAAACTCAGATTGGAGAGGTGATTTGAAGTTTGAACCATGAACCTCCAAGGCCCAAAAAAACATACATCCCTTTGAATACTCTAATATCTAATTGTTTCAAGTTTTTACTGTTTTTCATGAAGCGCATTTTTCTCATGGATCACCATGTGAAATTTTAAAACTCCTGGCATTTCCAGCCCTCTACTAGCTGTTTTTTCTTTACGAACTCAAATGTGTGGGGAGGGTGATGTTTTGACAATGGACTTCCCAGGCCAAAAAAAATTTTAAAAAAATCAAAAAGTCAAAAACTAAAATAAAAACCACCATCGAATTTCATAAAACAATATAATTAAAATTAAAAACATACATATACATATGTCCAAATGGACAAGCTCAAGTGTTATAAGCAAATGGGTTTTCATAGTGGAGCCTCGTGTTCAAGCCCCAAGAATTATGATAAATTTTTGAAATTGGATAAAATACCACATCCAACACGCTGGGTGTGGAGGCCGGGTGCAAGCCCTGGGCATCTAATTTCTAAAATTAAAAAAATTAAGAAGTTTAAAATTTAAAAACAAACCCTGTAATTCTGTATTGCAATAAAAGTAATTCAAAAACACACATTGGGCAGGATAATCTGACTGTTATCTCTCCTAGCTAATTGTTTCAGGTTTTCACAGATATTTTTCTTGTAAAGTGCTTTTGAGATTTGCTGTGTGAAAGTTTGATATTTGTGAAGATTCCGGCCATTCCGCTCCTCTGCTTGTACTTTTTTTTCAGAACTTGGATAGAGGGAATTCAAATAAAAGACCTCCAGAGCTACCCAAAAATAGAGAAAACACAATTTCATTGTACAATCCATAGCTGTTTCTGGGATTGCAGTGTGACAATTTAAAATTCACAAAGTTTCATACTAGTTTTTTCTTCTAGCACTCAGATATGGGAGGGGATTTGAAACATAATAGCATTACTCTCGAAAAAATTGTAAATAATTGCAACCCACCATATTTACCATGCCATTTTCCAGGTTTTTCCTGATTTTTTTCAGGAAGCTGTTATATTTTTTTCGTCTATATACCTGTCTTTTTAGCTTGGTTTTACAATTAAGAGGCAGAAAATTACCAAACACGGGAAGACTGAAAAGTTTTAGTTTTTTGCTAGGGTTAGGCATTCATTTAATTTTACCCGCAAAGGATTTATTTTAGAAGTTAAATTTATAATCCTGACGAGGGGTTTTTTTATAATTCATATCCAATGACGATTTAGGTTAAAAAACACAGAGCTGCCTCTAAAATGGTAGATCCTGCTCCACAATGATATGGCCTGCTATTTTACGGTTAGCCCTTTGTTCTTTACATAAACCCCCTAAAGTAAAAGTAAAATGTTTTGTGAGCCCACACATTTTTTTAATAACTGTCATTTTTTCTAATGTATTATATTTATTTATTTCTCTATCCAACATATTTGACACTGGCACTTTTTCATGTATTATGTTTGTTTACATCGCTACATGCTAAATTTGGAATGAATTTCAAATTAAAATCTCAGCTTTTTTCCTCTACCTTTACTGCTATTTAGTTTCCCAATTTTTGACGAGTTTTTCCAATTTTGAATTATATTTACACTTTTACCATTCCAGATCAATGCGGTGTAAATGAAAGGCTACTATAATTTGAACCATGGACCTCCAGGGCCACAAAAAAATATATTCAAAGAGAACCTTGTAACTTCATAGGATACATAATTGCAATTTGAAAAAACAAACACATATCAGGCAGAAATAGAATATCCTAATAGGAAATTGTTTGAGGTTTTCACAACACATATTTTTATCATGAATTGCTTCTGGGATTGTCATGTGGAAATTTAAAATTTCCAACATTTCCGGTACTCTATAAAGTCGTTTTTTCCGACTGGGAAGGGGATTCGAACCATAGACCTCCAGAGCCCCAAAATAACATCTGTATCTTCATAGCACAATACATTATCGAGATTGAAAAGAAAAAGTCATCGGTTACAATACTTCAGTAGCTAATTGTTTCATGTTTTCACTGTTTTTTGCCGCCGTGTAAATGTTTAAAATTTCAAATATTAGTCTCCTATAGCAGTTTTGCCAATTCAGATTGAGAAGGAATTCGAATCGTGATCATTCAGACATAAAAACGTAAATTTGAAACAAATTACATAATTATAACTGAAAACAAAAAGCATATACATACATAATGAGGGACTACAATAGATAAACTTACAGATTCTTGCGAAATAATGCAAAGCTCGCCATGATTAATCCCTTGTTTAACAAATTCAAGAGCTGCATAGCCAGCTGAAACACCACCGCCAAGAATAACATAATCGAAAGCTCTGCCCATAATTTTTTTGACTGAATTTACCAGTTGCAGGATTTGGCGTGAGCGGGCAGCATTTTTATAGTTGTGCGTATATATAGGTATGGGATGGGAAGTTGAGCAAGGGTTAAGCAAGTTTGCTGGAATCTGGCTTAAATTGATTGCTGGTTTTGTGCCCTATTATTGGATGGGTATATACCGTGTCTTTAACTAATATTTGATGAGTGGAGAGTAGGGAATTGGAGAAAAATTGCAATTATTGTCTTTGTTGTTGGCCTAAAAATAGAATGTGGACTTGGAGAATAGAAGGGGGTTTCATGGAGGGAGTTATGGAGGGATTAAGGCTCTGGTTTTGGTTTTTAAGGGATAATGTGAGTTGAATAAAGAATACGTTTCAATCTTGGGTGTAATATATTATATGTATATATGTCCTCTAAATTATAATTTGATATGGTAGATGTGGAAAGTGGTTTAAGAAAAGATATGGTTTCTCACAATTTCGAAGATTAGTTTTGGATCAAACGAGTGCATTGTAGGTCTATATAATAAGGTGAAAAGATTAGGAAATCAATGTAAATGAAGCAATTGCGATATTATGTGTATATGTCCTCTAAATTATAATTTGATACGGTAGATGTGGAAAGTGGTTTAAGAAAAATATATGGTTTCTCACAATTTTGGAGATAGTTTTCCGACAAAGTGGACTCTATGTCTATATAATAAGGTGAAAAAACCTGGAAAAATCAATGTGAAAGGAGCGGTTTGGCTAAAGCGATACCCTTCTACCATAATTATAACATGTTTCGGTAATTGCAATTGAATGTGAAATTTGAATTTACAACCCTATTCACCTACTCTTGAGCTTCAAAACTCTCACTTGCTTTTCCTAAATTTTGTGTGGATCCTAAGAAAGTGCTCGCCTTCATTGGAAACCTAAAGTGGTATTGACACCTTGCAAAAGAGTAAAAACAAAGGGATATTTTAAAGGCGTGTGTTATCCCTCTATTATTATCATATCTCTTAAAGGAAATAGTTCTTTAAAACAACACGCAAGTATTATATAGTTCCACAAGTAAACTAGTGTAATGCGGGTGCCCAACTCTTTATCATTTCCAATGACCTAATCAATATAACAAACAATTTCTGGATGATCTTCTCTAAATGCATGTAATCTTTTTAGTATAAAGATGTTTCTTTAATGCTCTTTGATATAGATGTCATCTATCTTCACTTTCATTTTCCTAAATGCACCTTTATCATTATATATTCTTTGAATTCAAATTAGGATTATAATAGTGTGTATGATGATACACAAAGTAGGAAAAACTTGACATAAATGGGAAAAAACCTCCGAGGGACCCAAAATAAGGATCTAAGGGTTGGATAAAAGAAGACACTAAAACCATATAACAATTTATATCATGGTGAGAAAACTACAAAACTATTTAGAGAAAAGACTCAAAAACACAAAAATAGGTATATGGGAAAGGAAATAAGAAAAGAAGTAATAAATAACAACAAAAGAAAATTAAAGGAAAACATGTATTGTGTAAAACTACAATTTAAACCAATATAAACAAATAAATATTTAAAACAATACAAAATAATTACAAATAATTAATATCATACTAAAATTGTGGGTGGGTGGGGGGCACTCAAAGGAAAAGGGAAAACATGTCAAATTCAATTAAAAACACAGAACATGCATTATAAGAACACAATCTAAACCAATAATCTATAAACACGTAAGTGTATTTAAACAATACAAAATAACAACAATTAATCAATATCATACTAAAAATTACATGTGTGTGGGCGCTCAAGAGAAAAAGGAAAACATGTCAAATTCAATAAAAAACACAAAACATGTATTATAAAGAACACAATATAAGCCAATAATTTATAAACACATAAATATATTAAAAATATATAAAATAATGATTTCATAATTAGGATTGCTTTCATAAGTTGATACGGCATATAATACTAAATTATTATATTAAAATTATGTTATTGCATTGGAAGGATTGTTTTCATAAATTGATTTGGTATATAATGATTAGAAAATATATTCAAATCAAAATCTGTAATTAGTGGTGTCAATACATCTAGAGTTGAACTCTTTTCTTTCTTAATTCATGTTGTGCCTTATAAACCACTTTTTCACAATTGTTGATTTCATTAGTAAATATGCCACATAAGGTAATATATCATGTAACAAAATTAATCAAAAATTTAATATTATATTGGTTGGTTGGCTTACTCCACGGTTATGTTCCAATAACAACCATAGACCCTATAGGATACTCTTGGCCTTCTTCATCTATAATCGAGGTTGTTGATTTCTTTTTGCCTCAACATAATGAGACAAATAATAATTTGTTCCTTCTTTATTATTTTCTTCTACAACAACTACATAAACATGACTTACATCAAATTGTACAAAAAAATTAATTTCAACAAATGATTCATAAATACTACATAATAAGCTAAAATATTAATTTTAACTAAATAATACATATGTAATAATTGGTTGCATTAGATCCAATATAAGGTCAAATTTAGTTGATGATTCGATCTCTTTGAGTTGTAGTGCTTATGGAGATCAATACGTCTCAAGTGAATTTAATGGTTTATAACACCATTCATCAACCCACTCTTCAAAACACACTCATCCCAAACGAAATATGTATGCGTGAAGAACAAATGCATGTCATCTACCCTATATGAATAGTTCATGAACTTGCATTTAAGCTTCTAAAAGAGTGTGACTCACTTGATCCTATTAGTATTTAAAACAATATTTATGTTGTTTTAAAGTTTGCTTCTTCTACCAACAAAAAAATATATGAATTGTAAAGTTGTCATTATTACTGGACCGTTGTTGAATTACATTATTCCCCAATGGATGTTGCATCAGTCAATTTTGTGCCATCTTTGTACTTCAACTCTTCTCATGATAAGGCTCTTTTAACACATTCTCCTACATCATCATGCTCCCCTTCTCGTGCCCACCTTAGTGAAATTTTGAATATGTTGAACACCACTCATCCAATGCATCCTACTCAACCAAGAAACATCGTAAATTCTTGAATTGTGGTGTACACTCATCTAGCCATACAATGTTTTAACCATATTTTGTTTTTATTATTCAAATTTCCATAGAATATCTCAAAATAACCTTGCATGGACTCTATAGAATATGTATGATCCTCACTAATATCGAAATGATACTCCCTTAAGATATTTTTATTTTCTTTTATGTTTTCGGGAGCATGAGTGAATGATATACACAAATATTGAAACTTAAATATAGTCATAACATTGTGATTGGACTTCATTCAATAGTTTTTTGTTAAAGGGTAAAGATAGGGATTTTGAGAGGGTCTCCTCCTTCTTACATCACCAAAGAACTAGTATGAAGGATAAACCATTAAGCACCTAGAAAAATAAACAACAAAATAGGCCTTCTCCAAAGGTTAGCAAATAGTGAGCAAATGCTAGGGCCTCCAATCTCTGCATAATAAGCACGTGTTAATAAAAATAATTTCCTTAGTGAGAAAAATTAGCAAGCTCAAAGAAGAGTTGAACATTACATGAAAATCGACTCAAAACATATAAACATGAATCAAACTTGAGTCAACAAGGATTAATAAGATAACACTCGGTTGGTCAAGCAAATATAATAAAACTAGCATATGAATTTGACTCATAGGAGACAACATCCCCTACCACCACTTGTTCTAACAATTGATAGTTCTCTTGGCGAGATAAGCCATCCCTGCGTGGAATAAACATTTGAATCTTGCTCTCCAAAGATAGAGCTTTGCATACCACAAGAAAATATCAAACAAAACATTCTAGAGATTCTCGATAGACCCATTCATCCATGATCAACCTTGCAAAAACCACCATTAATTTCTGATACATCATGAATATGACCCCATCGAGCAATATTATTGTGCACCTCGAGCCTCCCTTAAATCTTCACATAATATGGACTCCTCATATCTCCCATAACCAAGCATGAGAGGCAAAAATATACCCTATAACAAGCATCAATGTTGGGAATACAATAACCCATAAATGCTGGGAGCGAGCACCCTAAGGTAGGAGTCACAAATCCCAACTCCGCTCCCAACAAGAAACCCATGACCTCCATTGAGGTGTGTTGTATGGTACGTTAAGGACTCCCTCAAGACACATGAATTAGGATCTCTATAAATGGAGTTTTGAAATCCGTGATCTAAGATATAACTACCTCCATGCCACCCAAAGGTTGCATATGTACCATGATAGAGGAAACATGACCAAAAATTGGCACCATAGATCTTGAAGCACCTAAAGGGGCCAATAAAGCCCCAACCACTTGCACTTGTGGCCTTTCTATTGTCAATACTTTGAACATCGTGGCAATAGTCACATCGGATGTCTTATTTCATCATCAACCACTCATATTAACATCGTAATGATTTGAAAGTATGTGGTTCTTTCTGTCACTATCCTTATAATCCTTAAAGATGAGCACCACAATTCTATTCATTACATCTTTCATATGGAAAAGTTCCTCCTTAGCAAGAACCCCACAATCATTACATCCATCTACCCTATATACCAACCAAAGACATGTCTTGGGGCACACATGTGTAGTTCGTGTACACATTTCTTCTCCCCTCCTTGAAATAGTCTATTAGGGTTTTGCCCTTAGCTTGAAAAGTCAAAAATATTTATGGATGCATTTTATAAAAATAATAGACTGATCCCTCGAAGGACAACTATTCAAAATATCAAAATCATATTATCAAAAATAAAAGTAGACTAATCCCTCGAAGGATAACTACCTATAAAAATTATAGACCGATCCCTCGAAGGACGACTATCTCTAAAACCAAAAATCAAAAGTCAAAATTGTAGACCACTCCCTCGAAGGATGGCTACCTATGTAATAAGGCTTCCTACATCAATCAACCTTCAAAAGTAAAAAAATCAAAACCATCCTAGAAAGCTTCCCACATCGATCAAATTTTTCGTCAAAGCAAACTTCCCACCTTGATCGGTTTGCGCCAAAAGTAAAAATATGAATATTTGGGGCATCCTCTACAAAACCTTGCTAATAAGAGAACCCTCTTTTCCACATAACCTACATATGCTAACCCTTCATATGTCCAAAGAAGCTATATATGTCACTTCCATCTATATCCAAGATCCTACGTATGATCACTCATTGTTAGTCATGTGTTAACATTCATTGTAAAGGCCAAAAAGTGCAAGTGCCTTCACCATATTTATCCCCATCACGTATGTATCAAATCTAATACAAAAGCAATCATTCCATGTTTTATTCCTATTTAAGAGTTAGGAAAACATTTTGACATATATTGATTACGTTAAAGTCACCATCACATCACAACTCATCATCTAAAGCATCGAAAAATGTTCATATAACCATAATACACATCAAAACATCAAATTAAAATGCAATCATAATCACATCACATCACACAAATACAACAAATAAACACAACTCATAAACTGAACCCGCCATCATCATCATATATATATATATAAACATCATGTACAAAATCTCTATATAATCACATGGAGTCCCCAAAATCCATACATCAAAATCATACATCAAAATCAAGGCTTCATAATGAGTCATATACATATCAAAATACAACATATATCATGATTATCCAGTAAACTGGACATCACCAAGAAACTCACTAACACGAACAACACTCCCATCACCTCCCCGCGCACCTCTATCACCACCATCCGGTCCTCGAGGTGGCTAATTCACACTCGTTGTACTAACACTAGGAGTTGCCCTCGCAACGCTAAATGATCAACATAAATAAATGCATTGGGAAAACCTTGTATCACGAAGTCCTCATAGTAGGATAGCTCCTCCCACAATGAATGCTAACAAGTGTAGCTAACCGTACTCAATGGAGCTCTCTAATTACTTGCCTATCTTTGGCACCACTAACTCAAAACCTAACACTAATGATCTGTAATCTCAAGAGCCCTTTTCAAGGTGTCTCGGTGTTGTTTATACCTATCTCGAGTCATTCGTGGACTATGCTTAACCATTAGTTTGAGACTATCACATTCGATCACCACACTATCCCGCTTAGTCCTAAGATTTTCTCTCTTTGTCACTAGGTCATCCCTCTCAACTCGTAAAATCATATATCTTACATTGGATGTATATAGTCGACTTGTGGCTATCATAACTTCTTATCATTATGTATCTCTTTCATATATGTTATATTATCATTAGTGGGTCGGCCTTGGTGTTGGCCATAGCATAGGAATAGTATATATAGGGGTTAGTTGGTAGTAGTTGATCATCATATTGAGCATTTGAGTCTTATTGTTTGGTTTGGAGGTTGCCCCCTCGAAGTGGCTAAGCTATTCTACTTGCATATTGAGATCATTTATCTAAAATATTGTGTTCATTGGTGTTATATTTTGCTTAATAATCATATTTATACAAGTAATTCCATTACAAGTGGTATCAGAGCTTGAACTCGGCCAATTTGCGTTAAACCCTAATTGTGAAGGTTCGGCCATATCTCAAAATTGGTAGCAAATTTTTCTACAATTTTTTTTGTGGCGTGGCAAAATTAGTCAAGTAATCTCCTCAAATTTTAAGAATTTTTGACTTGGTTTACAAAAGTTATAGCAATTTTATGTTTTTCATAATTCGGCTACCTAGGGTGCAATTTGTGGAATTTTTCAAAGTTATTTACATTTCTAGAAAGAGGATTAAAAATTAGTTTGAGTTCATTCTTTGAGTTTTTAAAAATTGCCTTTGAATTCCTATTGAAATCCCAAACCCTAAATTTTGACCTTGATCCCTAAATCCTACCATTTTGGGGCATCATGGTTGGGCCTTCGACAAGAGGCAAAAAGAATCCCATCACTCTGAGTAAAACCCCTGACAAGGATGAGATAATAGTTGAGGAGTTAGAGTTAGAGGGGGGTCTACTGAGTCCTCGGGGTTAGGGTTTACTTGACGGACCATAAGGTCATCTATCTTGAGTTAGAGTTGTGAAACCTCGAGGGTAGAGTGGCGAACAAAAAGAAGATGTAGAAAGATTGGACAACGATTGGAGGATTTCATTAACCAATTTAGTTACAATATAATGGGTCATCATATCCTTCCTAATCAGCCATAACTCGTCATACTCATATTAACCGGGGTGGATCTTTGGTCAAAGTAATAGACAAACTAGCGGGGTGGATGGATCTGCAAGCATGACCAATCAAATACAAAAACACTCTGCAGGCCCGTAACATGATTCCAAAAGTGGAAATATGTAAGTTTGATGGAAAGGATCCACTCAATTGGATTAACCAGATGGAAATTTCTTTGATCTTCATCAGATTCCATCAGGACAAAAGGTTACCATGGCATCTTTGTACCTCGAACCTGACCAATTCATTTGGTATCGATGGTTATGTGCTCAAAGGAAAAAGAGTGGCCTCAATGTTACATGGACAATATTCACTGAAGATTTGTAATTACACTATAGTTCTAGTGTGTCAGAGAATTATTTCAGTCAATTAGCAAAGCTAAGACAAACAGAACAATCAAAGATTACATCCATCAATTCCAAAACCTTTCCTTATGGGTGGAAAATATTCCTGAAGAGAATTTGAATGACTTATTTCTTGGGGGTCTTAAAGAACACATTGAGACTGAGGTGCGTATGTTTAATCCTCATAAGGTTTTGATTCTATGATCATGGCACGTAGGGCAGAGGAAAAATTTCTTTCTAGTAGGAAACAAACTGTTAGTAATATCAGAGATCGTAGCACCTTTCCACCATCATTCCCTCGGCCAGTTAGACTGACACCTCAACAAATTGAAGAAAAGAGAGCCAAAGGGTTATGTTTTAATTGTGACAACAAATTTGGACAGGACATAAGTGTGCTGAAAAGAAGTTGTTCTACATTGAGGGGCCTAATGAAGAAGAAGAAAATGAAGAAGATGAAGAGGTAGAGCAAGAGGAGGAATTAGGAGATCCCCTGACCAACAATATCATGCCATGCAATTTTAGGTATTAGCACTCCCCAAACTCTCAAAGTAGTTGGATTCTTAAAAAATAAAGGGTAATAATGTTGATTGATTGGGAAGTACTCACAACTTCATCAATCATAAGTTGGCGGTACACTTGAACTGCTTTGTTTATCTAGCTCTAGAATGTCAAGTCATGATCGTTGATGGGAAAATTGTTAGTTGTTCAGGAAAATGCCATAACATTAATCTCACCATGGGAGATTACTTGCTAACTAGCAATATGTATGTCATTTCCATGGGAGGAGCAGACATTGTGTTAGGAGTTCAGTGGCTTACCACCTTGGGAACCATTGAAATGAATTTTCAGAGTTGTTCATGTAATTCCAATCGAAGAAGGAGGAATTTTAAACTAAAAGGATTAAGAGAAAAGTCCCCACAGATGGTAAGTTCTCATCAGATGCAAATTTTTTCTTAAAAAGGTGTGAGGGTTTGTGGCACAACTATTTTCATTGGAAGCACATCATTCAAATACATTTATACCCGCAGATATGCAAATAGTTATAGATGAGCACTCAGTGGTGTTTGGAGAAATGCCAAAGGGTTTACCTCCAAAAAGAGACCATGACCATGCCATCCAGCTAGTACTGGGAGTCAACCACCCAACATCAGACCTTATAGGTACCCCTATATGCAAAAGAGTGAGATTGAGAAGATAGTTCAAGAGATGTTAGAAGCAGGACTTATTCGTCATAGTCAGAGTGCTTACTCTTCTCTTGTAGTGATGGTACGGAAAAAAGATGACAATTGGCGCATGTGTCCAGATTATAGGGAACTCAATAAGTACAGTTAAAGATAAGTTTCTATTCCTGTAATTGATGATTTTTAGATGAGTTACATGGTGTTGTTTACTTTACAAAACTTGATCTTCGTTTTGGATATCATCATATTAGAATCAGGGATGAAGATATTCATAAAACAACCTTTAGGACACATGAAGGACACTATGAGTTCTTGGTAATGCCTTTTGGACTAACAAATGCACCCTCTACATTTCAAATCTTGATGAATTCCATCTTTAAGCCATTTTTGTGAAAGTTTGTTTTAGTGTTCTTTGATGATATATTAATCTATAGTAAAACATGGGAGGAACACCTATATCATGTAAATAAGGTGTTGGAAACTCTTGAACAACATCAACTTTATGCAAAGCCTTCTAAGTGTTCTTTTGGTGTCAAGGAGGTTGAATATTTGGGTCATATTGTCTCTTATGAAGGTGTTAAAGTGGATCCTAACAAGATAAAAGCCATGCTTGAATGGAAGGTTCCCAAAACCCTAAAAAATCTTTGAGGATTTTTGGGGCTTACAAGTTATTATCGTAGATTTGTAAGGAATTATGGCAGCATCGCAACACCACTCACTGCTTTATTGAAGAAGGACTCTTTCCATTGGAATGAGCAAGCTACTACGACATTTGAGAAGTTGAAGGAGGCCATGTGCACCACTCGGTTCTAGCCACCCCATATTTTTCCAAAACATTCATTGTTGAATGTGATGCTTCAGGGTATGGTATGGGGTAGTACTCATGCAAGAAGGTCGACCCATTGCCTTTGAGAGCCGTCAATTCAAAGGTAAGAATATATCTAAACCAATTTATGAGAAAGAAATGCTAGCCATACTTCATGCAGTGAAGCAATGGAGACCATATCTAATGGGTAGACATTTCAAAGTAAAGATAGATCATGATAGTTTGAAATACTTCTTAGAGCAACGTTTATCATCTGAAGAACAACAAAAATGGGTCTCAAAAATGTTGGGTTATGATTTTGAGATAATATACAAGAAAGGGAAAGAGAATGTAGTTGTTGATGCTTTATCTTGGAAGGATGAATCAGCCGAGGCATTGTTGTGTGCCATATTTGTATTACATGAGGATTGGATAGAGGATGCAAGGTCTAAATGGAAAAATGATCCAGGTACACAAAATCTCATTTAGAATCTCCAACAAGATCCAAGCATGTTAGAAAAATTTGTATGGAAAGGAGATGTTTTATGGTATAAAGATAGATTATATCTATGTAAGAATTCAATCCTTAAAAATAGGGTTCTATCTGAGCTCCATGCTTCTCCAGTAGGGGGCATTCTGGCTTCTTGAAGACTTATCATCGAATCAAGCATGATTTTTTTTAGGAAGGGCTAAAAGGGGATGTCCAAAATTTGTGGTGAATGCATGGTTTGTCAACAAAATAAGGGTGAAACAATTAAGTCCCCGGGTCTTTTACAACCTCTATCTATTCCTAGCTAGAGGTGGGAAGAGGTGTCCATGGACTTCATCATAGGATTGCCTAAATTAGAAGGTAAAAATGTAATCATGGTGGTGGTGGACAGACTCACTAAATATGCCCATTTTTGTGTGTTATCACATCCATTTTGTTGCAAGTACAATAGCAACAACCTTTAGGGATATAGTTCAGAAGCTACATGGGACACCAAAGATTATAGTAAGTGACCGAGACCCTATCTTTACTAGTAATTTTTGGACTGACTTGTTCTCATGCTTGGGCACACAACTAGCTCGTAGTTCCTCTTATCATCCCTAGTCTGATGGGAAAACAGAGGTGGTAAACAAGTGCTTGGAGGGATATCTTTGTTGTTTTACCTCAGATAAGCAAGCGAGATGGGTCAATGGTTACCATTGGCAGAATGGTGGTATAACACCTCCTTTCATACTTCATCTAAAATGTCTCCTTTCTTGGCATTATATGGGTACCATCCACCATCTATCACCTCATCTTTGAGAGTCCAACCAAGGGTTCGAGCAGTTGAAGAACATATTCAACACCAACAAGAGGTGCTTTCTAGTCTCAGGGAGAATTTGGCCATGTCACAAAACCGCATGAAACAGAGTAGACCAACATCGCAATGAAAGACATTTTGAAGTCGGTGATTGGGTTTTTGTTCGTTTACAACCATATAAACAAATGTCCTTGAAACAAAAAAAAAAGGATAATAAGCTTTCACCTAAGTATTATGGCCCTTATCAAGTGTTATAGAAGATTGGTAGTGTAGCATACAAACTGGAACTTCCTTGGCTACTCGAATTCATCCAGTCTTCCATGTATCTTGCTAAAGAAGGTAATTGGATAGACAAGTATCAACCAGACATAGTGTTACCAGAGCTTGATGAAGAGGGAAAAATCATCTGGAACCAGAATGCATCCTTCAGACACGCACTAAGCGATTGAGGAAAAGGGTCATCACTGAGTATTTGATCAAGTGGAAAAATCTAGACAATGAAGACACAACTTGGGAGGATGCAAACTTCTTACAGTAACATCCAGATCTTCTCAACATTGGGGACAATGTTGCTTTGAAGGGGAGGGCATGCTACACCCTTAATCATATATCTTACATTGGATGTATATAGTCGACTTGTGGCTATCATAACTTCTTATCATTATGTATCTCTTTCATATATGTTATATTATCATTAGTGGGTCGGCCTTGGTGTTGGCCATAGCATAGGAATAATATATATAGGGGTTAGTAGGTAGTAGTTGATCATCATATTGAGCATTTGAGTCTTATTGTTTGGTTTGGAGGTTGCCCCCTCGAAGTGGCTAAGCTATTCTACTTGCATATTGAGATCATTTATCTGAAATATTATGTTCATTGGTGTTATATTGAATACTCCACATCCACAACTCTTTATAATTTTATACAAGTAAAGTCAAAGCTCACTCAAATATTATGTCTGATGCTCTAGTATCTCAACCACAACACCTTTCATCATCCAAGGAAATCTCCAGCCATTCCCCCGAGTTAGATAAAGAAAAACAAGAAGTCCCCACCATCATCATTATCATAGTGGCACGAACACCTGTCTACCTACCTCAAATAAAGGATGATAATAAAACCCACCAGATGTGAACCCTATATCATCTACATCGGCCCCATATAATCTCCTCATGCACTCCTCTCTCTTTGTCTCATCAATGTAATATATCTCCTCTCCTCGTACTGGCAACCTGGTGATCCTATGTACATCCTCCAAGGTGATAGACATCTCACCCGTAGGAAGCCAGAAAGTGTAGGTAGCAGGATCCCACCTCTTAATCAAATATAACAATAAACCTCGTTGTCTGTGAATGCATTTGTAATAACGCATCCCTACAAAACCCACTACCTCCAAATGTGCCCAATCATCATCAGACATCTCCTCTCTCACATGTGCCAACGCCTCATGAATCCAATCTCTAATAGTCAACTTGGCCTTCACCTGCATCTAAAAAATACAAAACATCAATTAGAACACATCCCCATCAAAATTTTATCAAGTTTTTATCAAAATACAACAATTGCTAACGATTTAGTTTAGATCGCTAGCGATCTAACTCGATTGCAAGAATTCACCCAATCGCCGACATACTTGGTAATTTTCATGAAATATACCTACCACAACATTTTAAAACAAAAATCACAAAATTGACAAAAACTCACAAAACGACAAAAAAATGAATACTTACCTTTTTTCTTGAGTGGGCCTCCTCGTCGTCCGGATGGTCCCATCGCCACTATTTATCAAATTATCCCTTAAAACACGTGCTTAAGCTTCTCTCGATTTCCCAAAATCGCCAATTGTTAATGATTCATTTAATAAGAAAAGTGGCTATTTATAGCCCCCTAAATTACACGTGCAAGAATCATCGATGATTCCCTTAATTGTCAACAATTTACCCTAATCGCTAGTGATTTACCCTAATCGTTAGTGATCCATCTAGTTTTATCACAAACCATCTTTTTAAAAAATATTTCAAGCATTTTCAACTATGACATTTCATCCTTCGACAATATTCCTCATCTCGAGGACTCTAAAAGTTAAATTGTCCTTCACAAACACTAGTAAGCCAATATGTCAATAGGCCACGAACCCTTTAGTTCTCCTATCATTTGGCTCCGTAGCCCCTTTTCTACGGATCATATGTCCATAGGACATGAACCCTTTAGGTTCCCCTATAGCTTGATCCTGCAGTGTTAGCCACTTTGTCTCGATACCTTATCTTGGTGCAAATTCAATCTAGGCCGATATTGCCCATTGAGTGGGAAGCGTGATTAGATTTATGAGTGATCCAGGTAAAGATCACTAGTAGGAAGTAAAGTGGATCCTTCGGTACTTGAGAGGGACCATGGGACAATTTTTGCTACAATGGATCAGACACCACTTTTCGTGGTTATGTAGATTCAGATATGGTTGGAGATGTAGATAGCAGAAGGAACATGACATGTTATATTTTCACTGTAGGTGGGACAACAATGAGTTGGATTTCATGACTACAAAACTTGTGGCTTTTTCAACCACGAAGGATGAGTATGTTGTTGCCACCGAGGCAAGTAAATAGATGATTTGTTTACAACAACTACTTTAGGAGTTGGGGCATAAGTAGGAGGAAGGGAAGCTGCATAGTGATAGTCAGAGTGTTATACACCTAGCTAAGAACTCTATTTTCCACTCTAGGATGAAGCATATACAGTTAAGGTACCATTTCATTAGGACAACTTTGGAGGAAGATAAGTTGAAGCTGGAGAAGATTCATACTAGTTAGAATCCTATAGACATGATGACCAAGGTGGTCACAAGGGAAAAATTGAAGTTGTGTTCAAATTTGGTTAGTCTTCATGGATGATAGTGAAGGGTTGAGAAGCTTGCTCAAAGGAAAACTAGTCTCCAAGTGGGAGATTGTTATGTTGTGGAGTCTGTTTTCATGTGTGGAAGTGTTGAAGATTGTACACTAAAAGTATTGTACACTCTCGGGAAATGTGCTCTTCTCATATAGGCGGATTTTTGACCCTTAGGTTTATGGACGTATCATTGTAGATGTGTGTGAGTTCAAGTGTGAATTCAGGAGAGTTTGTTGAGCACAACTCCAAACAAATTTGGGTATTATATTGAGAGAAGAGGTGGCTTGTAATAAAATCTGAGCAAGTGATTCTTAGTGGACGTAGCCCAAATTGGGTGAACCACATTAAATCTTGTCTTTGTGTTTTGTTCTTTTATTTTTTTGCACTTTTATTTCAGATCTGTAATATCTTTCGCATATTAGTTTATATTATTGTGATTATGTGTGGGATTGTTCCACATATTTTATCCCTTATTTCCTAACATTCCTCCATACAAGCAACATACAAACCACCAATATACAAGAAAAATAACAACCATACTCACATAGACTAAAAAAATTGGCTCAATGCTCCAAAACGAGAAAAGATAATCACATTAATATTAATCTAGCTCTACAAGTATGTTAAATCTTGGTCACACCAATATCTTGTTGCATATATTATATTTCCTTATTTTTTTAATAATAAATGTAGAAGGATTAAAAGGATATGCATACAACTCTTAGGGGAAAAATTCTCATAAATAAAATCAATTTCCTTTTTACTTTACCTTTGTGTGTTATTATGGATAATTATGTTTTTTCTAAATTGCAATTGTATATTTTTTTCAAAAGTATGGAGTTTATATTAATATTATGTTCACCAACTCATACAAAGGTTTTTGACATAATGAAAAATAATTGTGAGAGTTCATTTCCTCCATATAAGCAACTTACAAACCACTAGTATACAAGAAAAATTAACCACTATACTCAACATAGACTCGAAAATTTGGCTCAATGCTCCAAAATGAGAAAAGAAAATCACATTAATATTAATCTAGCTACAAATATAAGGATATGCATACAACTCTTAGGGAAAATTTGTCATAAATAAAATCATATTCCCTTTCACTTTACATTGAGTTGTTATCACGGATAATTATGTTTTTTTTTCTAAATTGCAATTGTATATTTTTTTCAAAAGTATAGAGTTTACATTAATATTATGTTTGCAACTCATACAAAAGTTTTTACGTAATGAAAATGATCTTGCCAGAGAAGAATAAGAAAAAGTTTTTTTTTTAAATAAAAAGTTTATGTTTAATTTTTTTTTTTGTGTACTATGAAACATTAGATTTTTTTATCAAAACACAAGTGACATAATTTAATTAGTTCATGTATCAACAATTTGTTTTAGTGAAGACAATATACATACCTTCGGTAGGATAGTAAATATATTTATACATAACAATTGATTAATCTTGTATCAAAATAAAAAACACATAATAATTCAATAATAATTAATTAAAAATCAAATATATTAAAAAATTGAATTTGTTTTATTAAAAAATTATTAAATGTATATCTCAATATTAAAAATGTGCATGAGAAATGTATAATAAATGATTAGTTTTGATTGGATGAAAGCATTTGACTTTTTTATTTTTTTAATTTGATAAGGCGGGTTGAAGGGACCCGTTCCCTATTTACAAAAAAAGAGGCTTAACCTCAGATGTATCAAAAACAACCATAACAAGGTCCCACTAGTATATAAACAAAACCAAAAATTATTCTATTTTCTAATACTAGGACTGAATGAAAGAAAATTAATTTAAACATCATCCACTGATATATTGAGACCCCCCGCAGAATGCCCCTGATCCATCCCGAGCTCCATTTTGGATTCCATGTTAGAAGCAGAGTCTTTGAGCCATCCCCACCAGAGGTGTTTGAAGGTGTCACCCGCTCGGAGCTCCACCCACCCAAGACGACACGGCTCCAGAGGCAAACCCAGAGCCCTCACATTCAAAAGCTTAATGCGGGCATGCCCGGACTTCTTATCCCACGCAAAAACCACCAAGGACTCGGCAAAATCCAACAAAATCTGAAAACGCTTCTCCAAGTCCGCCATACCCGAATCATTACCACCCATTGAACACAGAGCCCCCCAGACACACCGCCAAGACACCACATTAAAATTAGCTACCTCCGAGGCAAGGTTTCCACAGAATGAGAGCGCCAACCAGTAAGCAACAAGATTAACCACCTCCGCCTTCGAGGGATGAAGAACCAACAAATTTTCAACAAAGATGGAAGCAATTCCGCTATTAATCCTCGGCCACCCTTCAAGCATTCAGAAAAACCCCCCCAAGACCAATTTAACAGCCTCCAGATCCTCAGAGAAAGAGATACAAAAGATTTTCTTAACCTGCAATCGAAGACCTTGTTACGAAAGGCCATTTCCCTCATATCGCAAGACAGAGGCCACCGGGGAGCCTGAGGAGGATCCATAACAGCCACAAGTAAAAACTGAATGAAAAGGAGCCCCCATCGCCTTAAGTAGCAATCCCATCCTTCACACGCGGGGGAGAACTGCCGTCGAATCCATAATTGGGCGCTTCCTTGAAACCATCATATCAAGGCCCTCCCACACGAGCCATTACTATCTACCTTCTCCCAAAGATTTTGCTCAATACCTTTATTTGCTAGCCAATCGGCACACTGATTACCCTCCCTATACACATGCCTGATGCTCCAATTATTGAATTTGGAGAGTTGCCATAAAACTTTTTGAACCCCTAAGTCCAGTTTCCATGAAAGGGCTCTTTTTTTGATAATGGCATTAATGATTACCAAGGAATCACCCTCAATTTCTAGGTTCTCAATTTTAAGCGAGGCCGCTAAGAACAATCCCTTACTAAGCGCTTGAAGCTCAACGAAATTACAGGTACCCACTTTAAGCTTATAGGAAGCAACACCCACCAACTTACCCATAGAATTACGAATTAAGCACCCCGCACCAGAAACACCCGGATTCCCCCGGGTAGCTCCATCAAAATTTAGTTTTAAAAACCAGGGGAAGGGGGACCATTTAGCATTTTTCTAGCCAAGGAGGAAGGCAAAGAAGATTTTAGGGCACCATCTCTAGGTTTGATAATCAGAGGCCAATTCCTTTCAAGCATCCTGTCTTGAGAAGTAAAAGGACAAGATCGCAACCAATTTGATGACACCACTTCGAAATGGCACCTTCCAGCTTGCAGAGGACCACTTCCATAGAACTAAACTCCTCCCGAAAGAGCCGTTTATTCCTTTCCCACCATATACTCCAAAGGAGAAGCACAAGACTGCAAAGCCATATGGAGGACAAGGCCCCCGAGTGGGAATACACCACCAGGCCAAGATAGTTGCAGGGAGGGAGAACGGTTGAACCCAAGGCGATTAAGCTTGGCACACAACCAATTCCAACACTCCACTACAAAGGGGCAGTGTAATAACAAATGATCCCTATCTTCCTCTGCATTTTCACATAAAACACACCTAGAGGGCCCTGAAACCCAAACTTTTTCTTCTTTCCTGAGTAAGAATTTTACCCTGGAAGGCCATCCAGGCAAAGAGACCAGCCTTTGGGGGTAGGGAGGTTCTAAGCATTCTTTCCAAATGTTATCCTCTGCCACAACGTCCTCATATAACAAAGATAACCCATATGAGAGGAATACGACCCCGAGGAAGCAATAGTCCATACAATTTCATCTTTCTTGCAAGAGATCAACACTTGCCTTTCCTGCATAACAGACTTAAAATTCTTCATTACCACATCCGAGAGCCCTAGATGATCAATCTCATTCTAAAGAAAAACGAGGGGGAGGTTCAACCAAATGCCCATACTTCGAGACAAAAGGACCCCAATCTTCAAGTAGCCTCTCTTTAATTTCAACAAATTCTGAATGTCCCCCAAAGCAGGGAAGCCATTCCAGGGATCATCCCAAAAAAGGGCTTTTTCACCATTCCCCAATTTCCAGTCCACATTGTATAAGAACAAAGACTGCAATCCAGCATGAAATTCCATATATGGGAACCCCTGGGCGGGTTCACAATATAGAGAATAGATTCTGGAAGGGGGCTCCAGGTATTTCTTTTCAAAAACCTGACTGAGAAGACTGTTGGGTTTTGAAATTAAATTCCACACCATCTTAGCACCTAGTGCCAAATTTTGTAGGCCCAAATTAAGAATCCCCACCCCACCAAGTGCCTTGGGTTTAGTTAAAGCATCCCATCTGATCAAGCGGGATTTTCCTTTCTCCCGAGAGACCTTGCCACAAAAACTTTCTCATCATCACCTTCAACTTTTCCAACACACTTTTGGGAAATTTGAGAATGGAAAACAAATACATAGGAGAGGCACTAAGAACCGATTTGATAAGCTGCAATCTCCCAGCTAAGGAAAGCCATTTTCCTTTCCAAGAGTTTAATTTAGCATCCAACGAGGAGAGTAGATCTTTCCACAACGAGACTTTACCTGCACCTTTAAACAAGGGAATACCAAGATATTTGACAGAAGGAAACCCTTTCTAAAATTGAAAATATTCAGAATACGAGCTTCAAGCTGAGGGGAGACGTTGAAGAAGAAAATGCAGGATTTGAGAAGACTAACTTTGCCCTGCCACTTTCGAGTATTCATCCAAAGTCCCCTTTATCTCTTTAGCTTCGAATGTTGGCCCTGCCAAACAAAAAAGTATCATCTGCGAATTGCTGGTGGGAAAGAGGAGGGACACCGTCAACAATTTTCAATCCTCTGAGGCTACCCTCCACCATTTTCTTCTTCAAAGACCTACCTAAAGATTCAACAACCAAAATATAGAGAAAAGAGGACAGAGGGTCACCTTGCCTAATGCCTCTATTACTAACAAAAAAACCCTCAACACTCCCGTTAATCAACGAGAAGGAAGGGCTAGACACAGGAAGGGTATCCAGTCACACATCCCCTTGGAGAAGCCAAACTTTCTAAGAGCTCTTATGAGAAACCTCTAGTTGATCTTATCATAGGCTTTACTAATATCAAGCTTCAAGAGCATACCAGGGGAATTCGAAGAAGAAAGGGAGTGGGTCAACTCATGAGACAAAATAACTCCCTCCAAGATTGATCTGCCCGACATAAACCCAGTTTGTTCTTGGGAGATTAGTGGATCCAAAACAACTTTCAAACGAAGGGCTATGGCCTTAGAAATAATTTTATAGGAGGTATTACAAAGAGAGACATGCCTAAAGTCCACAAAGGAGGAAGGCTGAGGCAATTTAGGGAAGAGGCAGATGAAAGTGTTATTCAACATTTTGAGCACCTAAATGGGACCTCCTCGAATCTTCCACAACCTGCCCACACATCATAACCCACAATCCCCCAAAATTTTGAAAAAAATCAAGCAAGGAAGCCATCCGGACCTAGAGCTTTATTCTTCTCCATGGAGAAAACAAATTTTTCAATTTCAGAGAAGGAGAAAGGCTTTAACAGAGCAAAATTTTGGGACTCGAGATAAGGGAAGGAATACACTCCAAAAGGGAAGATTGAGCCTCATCAAAGGAGGCCACATCACCAGCAAGCAAGGAGGAGAAGAAATTAATACCCTCATTGATAATATCCTTCTGATCAACCAACAAATCCCCCTCGTTGTTCTTAATTTCTGAAATAAAGCTCGAATTCCTTTTGGATTTAACAGAGGCATGGAAAAATTTCGTGTTCTTGTCCCCATCCTTGAGCCAAAGCTCCCTTGATTTCTGCTTCCAGTAAATTTCCTCTCTGAGAAGCAGTTCCCCTAGTTCTCTTAGAAGAGACTTCTCCAGAGCGTAATCTTCTTGATCCATCCCCGCATTGAACACTTTCAAATTAAGAGCCTTCAGATCAGCTTCAACCCTTGATTTTTCTTGAAAGATATTTTTGAAACACTTACCATTCCATTCCAGCAAATATTTTTCAGCCTCTTCAACTTCTGAGCTAGCACAAACATCTTAGAACCCACCACTTGGTAAGATTTCCACCAGAAAGCAATCCACCCTTCCAAGGAAGCATCTCTGAGCCACATTAACTCAAACTTGAAGGGGGATTTGTGAGGGCAACATCAAAGCTGATATCAAGGGATATCAAAAAATGGTCCGACCCAGACCAAGGAAGAACAAAGATTTCCAAAACTATGTCTTTCAGAGACCAATTAGGACAAACCAGAAATCTATCAAGTCTTTCAGCAATATTACTAAAACCCTTTCTCCTATTACTCCAGGTGAACCATCCTTGCTTGGGCTCCAGATCCAACAAAGCATTGTCCCTAATAAAGGAACAAAAGTCCAATTGCGACTGAAGGTTTCTGACAATTCCCCCTTCTTATCCTTACCATTGGTGATGGCATTAAAATGCCACCCAGGATGAACAAATGATCCCCCAAAGAAGAGACCGAATGAAGTAGATCCGCCCATAAATTTTTTCCCCATGATACTATTAGGGGCATACACATTAAATAAAAAGAAACTTAACTGGGAGTGACGAAGGCTAACACTTACTAGTTGCCAATTGGGGGACTGAGCTTGCAGCTCCACTTTGACAACACCTTCCTTCCAAAGAATGCCAAGACCCCCAGAAGCTCAGACGATCCCGAGAAGACCCCTTTCCAACCTCTAGCTGAAATACTCCACATACGCTCCGCTTTAGTGACTGACACCTTTGTTTCTGTAAAAGAACCAACCAAGCCTCCGAGGAGAGGATATAACGCTTAAGCAAGCGTTGTTTGTCAGAGGAGTTGAGGCCTCTGACATTCCAGGAAAAAAGCTTCATTGAAAACATAGGAAGGATTTTCACCTTCTCGAATTCAGCAATGTCAAATTTTAGGGTGCTTTGCTTCCCTAACTCAACCTCCATAAGCGCAAGCTCCTGTTTGGACTTTCTACCCCTCTTACTAGTGGAACTGCAGAGGGAAAAATCCATACCTTCCTGGCTGAAGGCTAAATTAGAGGGAGACAGATCAGGGACTAAGCCATCAGGAGCAATTTCCCCTTCCTCCTTATCCCCATCTGAGAAACCTGGGCAAAACCAAAGCCAGAAGTCTCATTATTTGAAATCCAACCATTAAGAGTTTCCATCGAGGAGGCTTGCCCTTCACCATACCCTCCTTGATTAGGGAGGTGAGCGCCCAGAATCCCTATGAACTTCTTCAGTTTCTTTCAGGAGAGAGCGAGGTGTCAGATTCAAAGAAGGGCCTAGAGATGGCCAAAACCGAGGCCTGCCCCACCGGTAAGCCATTATTCACACCGAGCTGAGGAATAGGGGGATCGGAGGAATTATCTGGAAATAACAACTCATCCCCCATCTGGGATGAAGGCATAGAAACCGCTTCTTTTTAAAATTAGTCGGGCAAGCCTTCCTTAAGTGACCTAATAAACCACAAGAGAAACATTGTAGATGTAACCCTTCATAGTCAATTAACTGCGATTTGGAACCCCTAGTTGTAGCCAGAATGACCGAGCTCGGAAGAGGGGAGGACAAATCCATCTCGACACAAATCCGAGCTGAAGAATTTCTCCAAGCCAATAGCGAAGGGTTAAAAATATGAACCCACGAGCCGAGGGAATTAGCAATCTCCTTTAAGGCACCTGATTCCTGAATTCGAAGGCAAATTATGAAAACTCAACCAAAGCGGGGCACTTAGAATTTTTTCCATACATGGATTAAACTCAGGGGACCAAGGGCACAAATACAGGCTCGAGGAATTAAGAAACTAGGGTCCCCTTTGAAAACTTTCTCCAGTAGGGCCTCGAATGGAACAAAACTTGGAAGAAGCCATTCGGGAGAAAGAAAACTTTAGGCTTCCTCTCCTTGCCCCAAAACCAGAAGACCCAATTTAAGATTTTTCTCTGGAAAACCTAGCCCCCACAAATTTGCAACAGATTGCTCTTTTAACACGAACATCCACAAAGTCCCTCCTAGGGCCTGAAGGGAGATTAACCCACACCATATCCTTGGACAATTTAAAACCAATCCCCCCCACCTTGATTTCCTCCACCTCCTGCGATCCGCTAACCTCGAGCTCGATTGGAATTGAAGGGACCTCTGCCCCGCATCCAGGGTGGACGAAACATTCCTTTGGCGGCAGAATCTGCTTCCACCATCAAATTTTTTAGAGCCAAATTCCCTAACAGTGAGCGGGGACTTGACCACCGTGTCTTTGGGGCAAACTTTACCAACAATGCCGATACTTTTCCTTTGCCATCACCACAACATCTTTCCCGATCCACTCCACACCACCGCGCAGTACCAGTGGGATTCTATTTGCACGCAGGCAAAAAACCTCGGGTAGGGCACAACAATCGCATCCTCCTTTCCAACAACGAATACTTCCTCCAACTCGAATTCAAAAATTTGCAGGAATCGCCACTACTCGCTCCATCAAAAGCATTTGATTATTAAAACATTAGTATTGTTAATTATTTCATCAAAGTAGACTTGTCACATCTAATATAAATGCTAGTATCAATTGTATAATTTATATTATAAATAGTTATCTTGTATAAGCCCCCAAAAGTGTGTCTTTGCTAAAATGTGACCAATAAAAACTAAATAAAATAAAAAATTATTTTATTTTATTTGAAAATTATTAAATTTACATCTCAACGTTATAAATGTTAACATTAGGTTATGAGTTTGATTTCATGTTTACCCACAATGTGTAGAGTGAGGCATTTACACGCATTTGCTCCAAAGGTTGATTGGTAGTGCTCCCTTGTGTTAGAGTTTTGTTGGGTATTCACCAATCCCTTTAGACTACGAAAAATAATAATAATGAATGTCATAGTTGAACATTTTTGAATTCGGATAAAATATATAATATCATGGTGGGAGGCATGGACTAATAATAAAGATAAATTGTTTCTATAGAACTAGTTAATGTATATGGTATTAGTTTATTTTTATGTTTATATTATAAAGTTTTAACATGATAAATATAATACTCCATAATAACATTTCAAAATAATTTTCTATTTTCTTGAAATGCCATGTTAAATTATATGAATCTTTAAAAACTTGTTTAATCATTTTGATTGTGTTCCCCTATTATTCTATATTTTCTCTTTCTCATTTCCCTCCTATTTTCTTGTTATTATACCTCTTCGATATAGGTTTCAATTTGCAAATACTTTGAACCTTACAAACCAATAATATCTCTCCATTTGTGATTTGCTATATTTAAGCTAATGTTTTTGAAAAATAAATATTTATTTCATTTTTAAAACAATTTATTCCTCTATTCTCATTGGACAAAATATTTTTATAGTCATATTTTGGAATTTATCATTAATTTAAATAACTATTTTTCCTTCCAACCAATCAGCTGAGAAATATTTGTTTTTTCTATAGTTTTAACATAACAAAAAGTTGTGATTGGACATAAATAATCTTCCCCATTTTTATGTAGAGTTGGCTTATACTTGCATGAATTCATTATTCCATAAATAATATTTTACAAAATCCAGTTTTCTGTGGCTCTAAATTAATGGAGCTTTAAGACTATCCTTTGCCTTTTATGCTTTTGATTTACATATTTACAAATTTACAACCCTTTGGAACACCGAATTTCGCACCAGAATCGTGAACCAGAGGAGATGGGAAATAATCATTTTCACTTCAATTCTCTGAATTTTTCATCTACATCTCCAACCATTGTCTGAAGGTTGTGGAGCCAACTTGCGAGAATGTTTTATTAGAATTTATTTCATATGCGGGGAATATTCTTGGAGCTTTTGATTCTCGGGGGTTGGCCTTCGATAGGAGGCAAGGGAAGCAACACTAGGCATATGTCCGCTGTGGGATTTGAAATCTTGGCCAGGCTGTCCACCTGAGGTTGAAGACGAGCAACATTGGCTGGTGTAGTTAAGTAGGAAATAATTAAGCCTTGCGAGGCGAGAAGCTTAGCGAGCTCGAGGAAGGGAATACGAGCCAAGTCAGTGACAAATTATGCTTTTCCTTTTATGCTTTTGATACGTGACAAATTATTTCTAGACATCAAATGGGTTATGATAGTATTAAAATCTGGTTGCATCTAGTGGTGCCCAATGCTTGATCGGTGACGCTTGTCCTGGCTAATGGCTCCTCAGAAGAATTAACAAATAACACATCAAAAGAGCTTGTTTTAAAGGACAATGACAATTATTCTTCTTCTTCTTAGTTTTCTTCAGCACACATAACTAGTAGCTCCATTGAGGTTGGGAGATTTGTTTCCAAGGAAGATGCAATGAAGATTCATTGTCCCCATTTCCTACCTATATTCACAAGCCTTCTATGATGTAAAGAAGCTTTAGTAGCCATTCATTGGATCAATTGAGGGTTAATCCCAGAGCCCATGAGGCTTCTTCATTTTATCCCCAATTTTATTCTCCCATGTATAGTTCAGTGCAAGAATTGTCAAACCGGATTCAGTTTGCGATCGTAGCTGTCCGACCTGCAAGAAATGAATATGAGGCCTAACTTCAAGTCAATGTGTCGGGTTTACAGTGCAAGGAGATATACACGTCTGCAAGTTCTTGTCCTAATGAAACTACCATTTTTGAACATATGCATTGCCTGCTGCTTTTGAATTTGGAGTTGTTCAGGGTTTTGCTAAAGCAGTGAGGTCTCTATGGGCTTCTCAACCCGAAAATGAATAATAAAGAAGTGAAGCTTTTATCTTTCAAATTAGCCATTAGAGGTGTGAAAATGTTCGAGAAGCATAGTCTACTTAACCAAGTATTTGTCCGACCTTCAGGAATAGGTGCAAATTAGTTATGTAAAATTTGGCATTGATCTTTTGCCCCGCTTAGCCGTAATTTGCCTTGTTTCAACTTTGGCAACAAGAGTGTTGATGTTCTTTGCATTTGGGCGGACTACTCATTTCTAAAGTCTTCATTTTTATGTCATTTTTTGTTCATCAGGTTTTGTATCAAAAAGAAGATTTCATCAAATAGTTGAAGTAGAAATCATCACAATTTGGAGCTTTTGCTGTTGTGTTTTGTTGGTTTTGGGTGGGTTCTGAGAATTGAAAACTGTTGATTTTCTGGGCATTTTGTATTCCAACTTTCTGTTGAGGATGATAATTTTTGAGAAAGCGAAATTGAAAACAAAACAATGACCTTTATTCCATTGCATTTGCGGCACATTAACCTGTTGAGTTGAACTAGTTTTTGCTTCTAATTACCTCTTATCTTGGATAGTTGGGTTTTCCTTTGATCTTAAGTTGTTCTTGTGGGTTCAAAGTCTGGCTATTCTCTGTTTTCGAGTTCCATCTTCGCATTGTTCTACTTTTACAATTGGGTCAATCTGAAGTTTTAAGTTCTCTAGTTTGATTCATTGGGGCCATTGGTTTGTTCTGATAACAACTTAGAGCTGAGCAATTTCTTCTATAGTTCTAGGCTTCTTATGCACAATGCCATTTAGAGTGGTGACTTAGATTTATCAATTTGCTTCCAAGCAATTTTGCACTTACAATGTGATGTTTATTAGGCCAGACATTGGGAGATTGTGTACTTGAGTATGACTCCCCATTGTTCTACTTGGGCTTTCTATCATTTTCTAAAATAAAGGCTTCTTTTGTCCAATTTAGTGTTTGGGATGTTTTTTTAGTAAATTTCAAGCTTCTGCAAAGTTTTAATGACTAAACCAAATCTTCAATTTATGACAAAATGGATGTCTACAACTTCAATTTCGCAATTGCTTCGGCAGTATATGCCATTCATGGCCTTGTTATGAGTTGCCCTTAATCACACAATTACATTTTGGTGCTCTAAAAGTTTATATAAGTTGTTATGGTTCTCTTAAAGCTATACCTCTATATTATGAGGTTTTTTGTTGTCTACATTTATGGGGCGTTATGTTCTCATCTCTGTCATGTGGTACCTTCCTCATTAGTTTTCCAAACCACGACATTAAAATAATTTATTAGCGCTTAAAAATATGTTGTGAATTTCCATCAATAAACACTCACTCTTTAAACTATTTTTTAAATAAATATAATAATTATAAACTTTTTGATTTAAGATTTCTTTAATAAATTTTTTTGGTAGTTCATAAGAATGGATGAATATCTAACAACTGAAAATGACTTTAATATGAGGCCAGTGCCACCAATCAACCTCATTTACATCTACTTTTTAAAAAATTAAAAAGGGAAAAAAATTTACGTCTCCTTACACATACGAATTTTAAAAGTACGTACATTAATAACGGTCATTTTCCTGCATTATCGAATCCGGTTTAATGGCCTGCTTTCTGCTTACGCATCTAATTGACTGCTTTCTTGTACGCGCAGCGTGCTTTGTACATGTGCAGATGTGCGATTACATAGTTTCAGTGGAGGAAAAATCTATTGCTCAATCTGTCCTCGAATTCGTCGCTTTACATGCTTTCTTCCAGATCGGAATAAGTAGCAGCAATGGCAGGGAGGCTGAGAAGAGACCCCTCAGACAAATTTCTCAAGCATTTAAGGAATTGGCATCTGCTGTCACCTCTGGAAATGATGGCGATGTTCGGGTGGCTTCATTCTCCCATGCTTGTTCTTTGGTCTCCATTCTCTTTGGGTGCCTTGGTTTCGCCTTCAAGTTTGCAGAAATAGATTATGTTGCCAAGGTAAATAATTCTTTCTGATTCGCTTGCTTATTTTTTAGGATTTTGTTCTAAGTAAAAGGAACACCCATTAGGTGGCTTGAGGATTTGGGAGCATACCCAATAGCACATGAGCTTAGGTTATCATCATGGTAATCGCAATGCCTTAGCACTACACCACGGCCCGCTTGACCATACTCCGTTCACCATTAACATTATCATGATTCCAGGTCCTCTGAATTTGGATGTAAATTAAGTTCAAATTTGATAAGCATGGTATTTGTACAGTCCATTGGGGAATCTCTAGTATAACGTCAATTGGATGTTCAAAATATATTTGCCCCAACAAAATTCATGTATGACCCTATGACTAAAGAAGGAAGCTACAGAGCCCTGTTAACGGGGATAATTGAAAGGAGGAATCAAATGATAGTTAGTGATAGTCATAAGTTTCAGTGATCCACGTGGACGTGCGCCCCCAAAATTTTTGACGTTTCCGGGGACGTCTTGGGGACATGGGGACTTCTCGGAAACATCCCTCATCAAGAGTCGAGAGATGTCCCCACGTCCCCTAAAGCGGGACGTTTCCTTCTCAGAGATGACATTTTCTTCTTAGAAGGGATGTTTGGGAGACTTTGGGATGTCCCCGAGACTTCAAGAACACTACCCAAGTCCCTCAACTGTCTCAAAACTTGTGGCCGTCCCATGCTCCAAAAATGCTGAAAAAGTGTTTAAAATAAATAAAAACATACTTTTTTTTGGATGTTTGTGCCCCCAACCCTAACCCTAATAGTTTATGGGGCCCCACCCACACTTTAAGCACTAAAAAAACTATAAATGAACCTCACACCCTCACTCCAAATCACTATCAAAGCTTGAAAACATTGAGCAAGGCTGCAAGTGCAAGAGTGAGAGCAAGCAAGGCTGCAAGAGTGAGAGGTTGAGAGCATTAGCAAGAGGGAGAGCAACAACAAAAGCTTGAAGAGCAAGTGCCATTAGTTCGAGTGATGAGGAGTTTGGTGCAGACTTTGGGGATGATTTCTGATTAGAGGCATTGGGCCATTTCCCAATTGAATTGGAAATTTGGATGAAATCATCATTTTGAATATAAATTATGATATAAATATTAATATATTGATATTCAGCATTTTCATTGTTCAATGCAATGTGTTTAGTATTTCAAAGTTTCATTTGTTATTCCTTAATACTTTTTTATAACTAATTTTTCAAGTACTATATATATTTGCACTGCTGTCCCCCGCCATCCCCAAACCTAGGCCCTTGGTTCCCCTGTCTCTGAAATTCCATGGAACCATGGTCATAACTGTATTAATCAATCAAGGGTTATAAATTGCCATGATGTATGCCAAAGAGTATTGTTGATAGTTTTCTTTCACCATACTTTGTTTACTGCCAGGGTGAAGAATCTGTTTGCGGTTCAGCTAGTAGTTGCAATTGGTTGTGTTGGGAGGGCCTTGTATGTATGTCCGTGTACACCTTTTTTTAATAATACATTTTCTTGCTGTCTATTTAAAAAAGTAAGCCACAAAAATTGATGTTGAAATAGAACAAAGTTTGTCTTTACTGTTTTCAGAGGCAGAAGTTATTGGAGCTCTTTCAGGGCAGCTACTAAAATGTAATTTGAATGGAATCAGGTTCTAGTTTGGATGTCTGAGGCCAACAGATCGTTGATATAACTGGGGTAGATCTTAGAGAAGCAACTCTAGTTCTGAACATTTTAAAAATCTGAACTGAAAAACAGAAATCTGAAATTGGTCCCTGGAAAGAGAAATTTTACCATGCTGTTTTAGAGACTGAAAAATGCAAATTTGTAAATGAAAGATCCACTTATAGAAAATGGATAGCATAAGAGGTTATGATTCAAGCTGGTTTATGGGTGGAGTGAAGAAAGAGCTGAACTTCCTCCATTTGGTCCTTGCTGGCCAAAAACCTATATTTGTAGACAGAAGTCAATTCTCTGGTTTATATTGGTTATTTTGTATTCTGGATGAGAATTCCTTGTATACACCATTTTACAATTGTCAGTCTGGTATGCCCCGTGGAAGCCTCATGCACATGGCCAATATTGATCTCAATGTTGAACCTATAGCCTCGGGTTGCTTGGCTTACTATCATAGTTTTTGGTTAATATTATGCCGGACACTGAGAAAGCATGGATAACAGTTCAGACATTGAGAACGGATAGAGAAACTATCTCATTTTAGATGATTTGGCACCTTTGTTACTGGATTCATATTCAAGAACTTTGATCTCTCTCAGATCTTCTACAAGCACACAAGACAATTTGTATCCTGGCAACTAATGACCCAACCCTCAATGTGGATGAGAAGCATGCATTGATGTTCCTTTTATAGAACTTTAGAGTGTAGGGATGGTCCTGCAGAGACTGAAGAATCATAGCAACACAATTTAATAAAAGTGGCTTCAAAGCATGTGCTTTTTTGAGGGCGGCCTTCTAATTTGTATGCTTAAGGGCGATACTGATACACTCCCTGTAGGTCTCAGAAATGGGTATGTACTGTATATGCGTATGGTTATGACTTGGTTACGGCATTGGCAGTCTGGATATGTCTGCAGATGTATCCAGGTGTATCTGGATTGCCATCACTGTATCCAGGCAGTATCCAAGCAAAAAAACTTTTATTAATTTTTTTTTTTTTTTCCTACATTATTAGCTTAAATGTCCTTAGGTAAGTTTCTGTCTTGTTTTTTATTTGTATGTTATGCATTTTCAACTTACAATCTGGGCAGGCCTCTGTATTGTGATACACGTGAAGTAGCTCTGTTATATCTGTACAAACTCAGATCAGTAGTTACAAAGAGCAGAGTCAGGAAAGTAAATTTTCCATGAAGATTGTGAACACAGTTATCTGGACGGGATAGAATTCTGAACAGATCTAGAATGCATGTATTTATTTTTGCGGAATACTTTGAATGATTGTTTGAAAAATCTGAGATAGCCCTGTATTTCTGAAAGGCACCTTTTAAAGTTTGCTGTTTGATTAACCTATTATAAGCCTGACATTGAATTTTCCTGAAATTCTTATAGGCTAGATTCCTACGTGGGGGTGCTAGTGGTAGTGGGAGTGCTTCGAGTCCATGTGTTTCTAATGATGTTGGTGTTGATGCTCTCGATGAAGAGCAATATGATGAATATTGAATACTAATTTTGATGTAATAATTAAATTTAATATTTATCATGACATTTGTGACTTTTTCGTTTGGCATTTGGTTGGCTTTATACAAATTATGAGTTGTGTTTTGTGGTTATTTAGCTTATTTTGTTTTTTATATGCATAATATGTGGTTAATTCCTATTTATTAGGCTAGAATATGTATATTTTAAATTTTATATAAATATTTTGTACAACCATATCCAAAGCCATACCCGGGACCAAAAAATTAAATTGCTGTATCCATGTATTGGATTCTTTGTATCAGTACCTGTATATGAAAGTATCGGCAACTTCGCTTAAGGGCAACATAGTGGAACTCTGCAGGAATAGCTTGCCAGTACGATAAATAACAAAACCAGTATTTTTCCTTGAGAATTGTAGAGGAAATTGATGTCTGCCATGCAACATGTACCATCATTCTTTGGTCATGATATTAATGATATTCTAGGGAACTGTGATATGTGAGACTTTATTTTATATTCCTTCTCCAAGTAACTATCGAGCACTGAAAATATATAGGCATGCTCTGATGCAGCTTTTCTCACTCATATGTCATTTTGTGTTTTATTACAGTTTCGTAATTTTTTTTTCCTTTTTAAAGTTTTTCCCGAATAATTGTGGGGCCACAAAACCTCAATCACAAGGGCACAGCCTAGGAGGCCAGTGTATATAACCATAAAACAGCCTGGAAACAAAATTTCAAGAATTGCTGGCTTATCACCTCCTGCAATTTGGGGTGTTTGCTTCTGGCAGACATGCCTTGTCTGTTTGGCAGTTAACTGCAGAGGAAGATGGATAGGCATGTGTTGGAGAGATTGCATGGTAGTAAATGGAAACAGGGTGTAGAAAGAAGACACAGGGTGATGGACATCACAAACAGGGAGAGATGCTTAGATTTTAGGAAACTGAAATTTAGGAAGCAGACCTTAGAATCAAAAGGCTGGGGTCTTAAACAAGAGAAATGAATCACAGGGAGGACTACATGGATTGCCAATAACTTGACAAGTCCTCTTTTTTTTTTCTTTTTGTTTTCTTGATAGGAATTGTGCTTTGGAGGTAGATTCTTTGAATCATTTTTTCAGTTTTCCTGCGGACATTGTTATAATATCTGAGATGGAGCTTGTATTAACTTCAAAAATTTCGTCATCTTGGGGTCTACATATCAAATAGGTATATACTTTCTGTGACTTGCTACTCTAGCTATCCCTTCTGTATTCTTCCTAGGGGATAGGTAGTCTACTTGCTGAAAACTTTTGGCATCAGAGCATATGATGCCTGGAAGTTAGGTTTATAGGTGGAGGTCCGGAGGGCAGAGAGAGTTGAATTTGTGGAGAGAAGCCAATGAAGAGGAACATAAATATAGATGAGGAAGTTTGAAGGTGGCTGAACACCTTAGATAGAAGATTAGGACCCAAATCGATGAGACAATGGGTAGCACACTGAAGTTGAAGGATAAGATCCTATAAGAAGCTTGAATGCAGCTTTCGTTATAGAATCGTGGATGAAATTTGATGTGCTTGAGTTCTGGGGATATTAATTGAATTTTTTTCACAGATTAGAGGCAACAATTAGAACAGTTCTTTGATATAGGAAATATAATTAGAGGATGACCCATGGAGGACAAATGAGCTTTAATTCATCCAAATCTGTTTTCAGGATTATTTGATGCAGGAGCATCATCTTGTGCATTGTCAATTTTGGTTTTCATTCTCCTTTTGGGTTGTGAGGGGTCTTAGTAGGCCTATAAGGAGTTTCTAAGTTGTCTCATAGCCTCCTTTTGACCTCCATGGTTATTTTAAACTTCTTATGTACTTTCCCTCCAAAATGGACTCTTGGCAAATTTGAATTTCTAAGTTTACATGGAAGGGTCTATTGTAAAATGTAAAAGCTATTATTGATGTAAAAGGTCATTTAAGACCTTATGGGGGCAAGTGAGTTGTCTCACCTAGTGTTAAGATGTTATAGTTGTCATGAACTAGGATTAGTCTCCTTGGTTTAGGCCTATAACTACCTTCTCTCTCTATAAAAGAGGAGGTCTTAGAAGAAGATCCAAAGAAGGAACTACATAAGAAGAAGCCTAGGAGGCAGAGAGACCTGAGAATTTGGTCAAAGAAGCATATATATCAGGTCCTTGTAAATCAGTGTTGAATTTCTTTCTAAAGTTAATGAAGATATGGTTTTTGATATTGTTTTTGCATTCCATTCTGCTACTTTGTTGTAGGGTGTATGTACAAGGTTTTGATGGAGTATCAAAGTGGAACTATTTGAGTAGAAAGGCTTGTTAAGATCTTGTTTATGATGTTAGTGAAACTGGTAGGGTATAGTAACAGAATCCCCTTCAAAGAAGTTTTTTAGAATACATTAATTCCTTATGCTCTGTTGGTAAGAGGAGCATGATAAGTAATGGTGAAAATTCCTTCTAACACAGGTGTCAAGGTGTTCTTAATATATTTGAAACCAAGAAATAGAAAGATCTCTTAGTGTAAACTGTGTAAGTCAAAAGGAGCCTTTCTTGACTGATAAAGAATAGTTTAGTGAATATTACAAGTGTCTTGTGACTTAAGACAAGTTCTAGGGGAGCAATAAGGTATCTCAGAGCTTATAAACTAAGTAAGTAATCTGATAAGAAGGTTTGTGCTCAAAACCCTTAAATATTCCCCTCTCGGGCTATACCCAGTCTAGGGTTCTTTGAATGAAGGAAAAGGTGTCCAACTTGAAAAATAACCATAAAAAAGATCTAAAAACTTGTGCATCGGAGCATGTGCATGGGGCATAGATGTAGAAAAAGTTTCAGAAGGATTTGACCAAGATAACCATGCTAAAACATTGACAGTACAGTCAGATTTCTGTATACTACCCTGTTTTGAGGGTTTGTAAGCAAATCCAATAAAAAGCATTGATATTTCTTATTCCAAACTCATGAAGCTGTTATTGTAGGTCAAGAGGGATGTGAGGAAAGTGAAAAGGAGTTTTTCAGGTCTAAGTATGTTGAAAATTACAAAGATTGTGACACAATCCAAGGAAACTGTAAGAAACAGTTGAACACAGTCAATAATTAAGTTGTTAGTGTTCCAAGGGAATTGAGGTTGGTAAAGGAGTCTTTATTCATGTTAGGAGAATTGTGGGAGCATTTTATAACCCCGAGTAGGTGGATAGGTCTTACAAGAAGACATCAAGCTAACAAGAATGTATAACTGACCTGTACAGTCAGCCTTGAGGAGCATTAAGGAAAATAATAACTTGAAGAGTGGAGAGTGTCTTAATAAAGGCAAAGGAAGAGTTTGAGGGAGTTTGTGAGGTTGAATGACAAGGATATAAGATTTGACAAGGGAGGAATGAATCTCTAAAACCATATTCACGGAAGCCTAAGACTGTCCTGCTACAGTGCAACAAGGAGTCTAGGAAGAGTAAGAGAATGCTAGGTGGAAGGTAACCTGAATCAAGACTAGAGGCATGAATGAGGTGGTTGATAAAGAATTTTAGTGATAATGATAAGGTGATAAACTAGAAAATAAACTTAATCAAAACCTAAGGAAGGTGGATCAAAACAGAGCATGGAGATAAGAAGGGTTTAGTGCCAAACAAGAAGCCAAAAATTGTAAGACAAGATGGAAGTTGCCAAAAGAGGTTTAGAAACATGATGAGTAACATGGACAAAGTATGTTTGGGAGGTGAAAGGTGATTTAGAGCTTGAGAAGCTTATCCAAGTGTTAAAACCCTAAGCAGCTCATTAAACCCTAGGTTAGGCTTATTACAACTAAGCAAAAAAGGTGAAATTTGAGTTAGGAGTGATAGGAAGAGAGTTGGTGTAACACCTAAATTATGCTTCAACAAACTAAGGGATTTTTTTTTATAAACATTAATTATCTTAAGCCTTCAATGATTATCAACACGCAACATATTAATCCAACATAGTAATTATATTTCCAAAACCCCTTAATTCTTTTCATGATGCAATGTTTAACATCATTGCTTAGATCAACACTAAGTAATCCAACAACAATTAATATTTCAAAATCCATCTTGACAACCTATGACAACCATGTGCAACTGCATGGGTTCCAGATCCTTCTCGATCCCCTTAAATGTTCTATACTTGTATATCTTTGGTTTGACCTTTTTGCAGTACGGAGATCCTCTACATCTTCTTAGTGCCAACCAGTGAAGCATGCAATTACTTCACTCCACTCAAAACACAATTAAAAGAAGAAATGGTGAACAGACAATGCAATCGGTCCTTTGCACTATTATGGCCATAATTTTCTAGTGTTGCGCTAGCAAGCCTAGTTTTGTGACTGCACATAAGCCACTCAAAACCTGTCTTCCTTTCACCGCACAACCGTCTCAACATAGTATCATGATTCTTTTCCGTTGTCTTAGTATTAAGTTCATAATTAACCATTTTAGTTGAATATCTTGTAGCAATTATGTCCCGCTAAACCCCCGCGATGTAACATTGACTCGATTCATCTTGGAATCCCTATGGGAAAGATTGCGGATGCGTAATGACTTGTGTCATTGTGTACCGTCACCCTTTCCATAGCCATTCCAAGTTGGTCTCTACAGTCACCTGCCGCATAGCCTTGCGACTCATAACTCCACTCTTAATTAATTCACAATTATATATTCATGTTTAAGAAAGGTACACTTAATTTGTTACGCGTCATTTGTTAATGATTAGAAATCATAACATAGTAACGAGATATCATTTATTATGATTATCTCCTATCGCGTTATCGCAATGTTAGGTTGTCATTAACGTTTATATGATTAATCATTGAGCATATGATTAATCAATGTACTTATATCATTTAATGCATAATTAAATGTGTCGTCATATGAAATAAATAACAAATGTGATGTTAACAATGTTTGGATATTGTTGTTTTGTTTTGTCGTATTATGTTGTCTCATCTTAACATACATCAATAATCAAATCATAATGAAAGAAAATCATCATATTGTACTTACAATATTGCATTCATAATCTGTTGTAATTTCGGCATTATAACATTTCCGTAAAACACAAGTACGCTGTAAAAACAACAAATATTCATATAATGGAGGTTAAAACCTCGTTATTAAAGTACATAATGATATTGTAATCAATAACAAAATACAACAGGCCTTTAAATGCCTTATTCATTTGCAAAGTAATACTTTCACCTTTAATCAAATACAAGTACATTTATTACATCATATAAATCAGTACAATATTAATCAAGTATGTCGTAATCTAGTTATTTACCCTTTCGTATTACTTTTCAAAATCTGCAATCTGAAAATAATAATTTATACATGGTCAACTCAAAGGAACTGACATGGAATTATCAACTCCTTAACTTGTTGCTTCCCGACGGACTAATTGTACCTTTTATCGTTATGTTTAATAAACCATCTGAATTAAACAAATATCACATCAAAATGACATATAAACAGAAATGCCTTGATAGCATAAACCAAGTTCTATCAACACTTGCAACCAGCCATAAGTTTATCAAGTCTCCACATAATATCCTTATTTAAACCTTTAATCATATTAATCTAAAACCAACTTCTACTAATCAGTCAATTTAAGCAATGTAACCCACCATTGAATTACATCACGAAAATCATAATCATAATAAGGAAAATCTTCAACTTAGACTAATGGTTAAGCAACAACTTCCATCCATAACCCATTGTATCTAACGTACATAATTCACAACCAAATTACAAAGAGGTTGATAATCGAGTAACTACTCATGTACGAAGCAAATCCCAAGCTTAGACAGAGTACTACTACCCAAGGCGGTTCCAACAATCTCAATGAATACAAAGTACCCATTGTGCATTTGCTGCCCATATTGCTATCAATCACGAAATCAGTTTAAAGCTAACCTCAATCATTGCACGCAGACGAATGCGTAAAATACCCAAAACCCATATCTTATATTGAAGCACAAATTTTAAAACAAATAATCACAATCCCCATAACGAGCTCGAAGGCCACCACTAAGCCTTCTTAAACCCTTCAATAACAATAAATAAATTGCAAAGCACCCAGGATAACAAAGCTTAGCCCGTTTATTAAAATCAATTATTTGCCACACAAAACATGAAGGAAAAACCAATAAACTACGAGATAAACAACCATTAGATAATCAACTTATTTCAAAAGGAAGTAGCAAGTGAAAGAGAAGATTCCATGCCTACAAAGTTGCCCAAAAATCTCTACAACTATTTTCCTTTATTTCCTTGCAAAAATCTTCAAGGAAACCGAATCAACAACCCAACAAAGCTCGCACAATAAAGATATCCACAAATTTTTTCATTGCGTAACAACAAAATAGGGTTCGACGCCAAGGTCACCTTTTATACCTTTATTTTAGAACAAAAGCACTATTTTATCAAAATTGTAGATAACTTCCTTGCTGTTATGCACAACTCGCATAAAGCAGAGCTTCAACAAAACAATGCAAAACCTCAAATGCATGTGAAGTAGCTTCTTGAAGAAGCTTCATTTCTTCCTATAAATCCGGCCATTGCATTGATGCCTTAACTTCCACAAAGTGCCACGTAGTGGCAAAATTATTTCTTTACCTCCAAAATGGAGGTAGTGATTTAACGAACGATCTAAGATCTTTTAATCCAAACAATTAAATTACCTAAGGTCTCGTATGGGGTCGGTTCAACGACCACTCCACAATTATTAAATAATCGATGCAAATGAATATGGGCAATGACCATATTGCTATCAATGCTTGAATTGCATGGGTCGATTAATTCGATCAATCAATTAATTAAACAATAAAATATCAATGAGTATGGTTGAAGACCATATCATTGCAAGACAAAACAATCGACCTTTGCTCATAATAATTACCCAAAGCCAAAGGTGTAAAACCATACTATAGTAATAAATCTAAAATGCCATTAACCATGCACTCAAGTATTTATTACTATCTTAGCATCATTGTTATATTAAATGACCTTTATCAATTAAAATGATCTTTCGATTTGCCTTGAGGTCTTAGACCGACACAAGTAATATCAATGCCAAGGGTGTATTAATCGGTCGAAGACAATAAGCAAACCAACGAGTTTCGACCCAATGCAGGATGAAATTTTCAATCATTGATTACACATTATAAGCGTAACGGTCAAATTAAACAATGAAGTATAACATCAAAGATCAATAGAATTACTATCAATTTACCTTTCGATCTAAGCATTGCATTTTTACCTTAATAAAAGATTGTCATGATGCTCTCTGACCTACGACCGTCGAAATACCAAAAGGGTTAGTATCTTTTAATTAATTATCATTATTTCTAAATAACGAAATAATACAAATACAACGAAGTAATACATCACTGTTGTATAAATTTAACATAGTTAGCAAACCATTGTTCCAGCAAGTGAGATGTACCAAAGACATAAATAACAGTTACATCAATGTACCAAAATCATCACACACAACAAGGTAAAGTAATCTCTTACAACAAAACAAACAAGAATAAGTTAAAAATGTTAAGTATTTTACGAACATCTGGCGACAAGCGTTGTTATGTGGTTGGGCATGAAACTACGCGTAAGTGTGTATATCCTTTTCAGGATATACATACGCACATATAGCTACATACTTAGCTATGCAACAATGTTTATCCCCTACCCTCGTAAACCACTCTTCATTTTACAACTTATCCTTTCAACGAAACATAATGAAAAAGTGGGATGTGACATATTTCCCCCTTAATGAATCATTGTCCCGATGATTTTTACTCATTAATCGCAATCAAAATAATCAAACATAGATTATTATCATACAGTAAGGAGAATAGTCAACATTTTCAACAAAAACTTGCAATATTTCCATATTTCAGTCTATCTGCTTTCAAATTTATTGGCTGTAACATCCTTTCAACTAGCAAAAACTGTCAAACAATCAACAATATGACAAATTTTTGTCAATATAGTCAGTCATAATATACAATATTATTTAGTATACACAACAGATAGTCAAAAACAAGTTATATATCATTGAAACAAACAAGGAAAACACTATTTTTAATTCATCCATGTTTTTCCTAAGTCTGTAAGTTCGTTAGAACACTTGTCTTTTCAAAACTTGCCTTGTGTAATTCTCAATTTTTTTGAAATGCATCTAGTGATTTTTATTTTCTCATAGGCTGGTTTTACCCAAAATAATTCTATGGTTTTCATCTTTCGGAAATATTTATCCTATAATCATTATCAATGACAACCTAATCATTAAGCTGTTCCATTCTTTGCCATTTAGGCTTGTTGTTTTCTACATACCTTCCAGGTATTTGTTTGTCTTTCATACCAATAAACCATTGGTTTGCGTTGAGGCAGTCAATATTATTCGCAAACTCGTAAGTCCCTAACTGAACTTACGTATAACTCCAATTTCCGTGATGAAGTTAAACAACGTCAATGTTGTATTGACCGACACAGATCTGCAGTTTAAACAAATTTCTTTTCATATGATAAAGACAAAAATCACTAGATACACCAAACTCAACCATACTAGTGTTATAATAAAACAACATCAGGAGGTCCGTCATAACTTACTTGTTATTTCGTTAGGATTAACTTCATTTTCTTTAAAGGACAATTGTTGGCATAATGCTCACCACAACACTTGAAACATCCTCCAACAAGTCCTTTTTGACCGTGTCCGGTTTTGCCACATGCAGTGTTGTTCAGCTCTTTCTTGCTGGAAATTACAACAAGCTTTTCTGTAGTTTTACTACTAGTAGTACATATTTTTCTGCCATATTTCTTACACCACATTTTCCTAAGTCTAACAGTCAATGGTGAAGAAGAGCCGTCGCTCTTATGATACTCTTTCTTTTTACTAGTTGGAATTTCTTGCACATTCTGCTCTAGCCCTCTAGCTTTTCCAAACAACACTTCCTTAGTAGACAGTCCATGTTCATCTACTTTGTCTCCCATATTTGGGTTTAATTCCTCATTGGATTTATAGATCCAAAACTTGTCATCATTATTCAGTTCAACAATCAAGCAATTTCCTTGTTGATTGTTATCAATAAGTTCAAGTTGTTTTTCTTCAAACTTATCATTTTCACCCATTACCAGTTGCTCCAAGGCAACTATCCGGTTCTGTGCATCTCGAAGGATTCTTAGAATTTTATCTAACTCTTAATTGCCGAACCTACACTATAATATGGTCGATTTTTCCACAAGATCGTCCTTCACATAACCATTTTATTCTGTTAACAAAGTAAGATATTCAGTTAGCGTAAGAACCCATTAAGTCCAAGAGCTTTAGCTTTGATACCAAAATGTAATACCCAAATTATGTTTTAACAAATTAAGGGATTTTTTTTCATAAACATTAATTATTTTGATGCCTTCAATGATTATCAACACGTAGTGGATTAATCCAGCATACTAATTATATTTCCAAAATACCTTAATTCTTTCCCACGATGCACGATGGTTAACATCATTACTTAGATCAACACTAAGTAATCCAACATCAATTAATATTTCAAAATCTATCTTGGCAACCTATGATAACCATGTGTAATTGCATTTGTTCCAGATCCTTCTCGATCCCCCTTCAATGCTCTATATGAGCCAATATACATTGTATATCTTTGGTTAGACCTTTTTGTAGGTACAAAGATCATGTGCATCTTCTTAGTGTTAGCCAGTGAAGCATGTAATTACTTCACTCCAACTCAAAACACAATTAAAAGAAGAAATGGTGAACAGACAATGCAATCAGTCATTTGCACTATTATGGTCATAATTTTCCGGCATTGCACTAGCAAGCCTAGTTTTGTGACTGCACATAAGCCACTCAAAACCTGTCTTCCTTTCACCGCACAACCGTCTCAACACCAGATTAGGATTCTTTTCCATTGTCTTAGTATTTAGTTCATAATTAACCATTTTAGTTTAATATCTTGCAGCAATTATGTCCCGCTAAACCCTCTGAGAACATTGGTGATTCATCTTGGAATCCCTATGGAAAAGATTGCGGATGCGTAATGACTTGTGTCATTGTGTACCGTCACCCTTCCCGTAGCCATTCCAAGTTGGCTCGGACAGGGCATTGTCGCATAGCCTTGCGACTCATAACTCCACTCTTAATTAATTCACAGTTATATATTCATGTTTAAGAAAGGTACACTTAATTTGTTACTCGTCATTTGTTAATGATTAGATATCATAACATACCAATGACATATCATTTATTATAATTATCTTGTATCGCGTTATCGCAATGTTTAGGTTGTTGTTAACGTTTATATGATTAATCATTGAGCATATGATTAATCAGTGTACTTATATCATTTAATGCATAATTAAATGTGTCATCATATGAAATAAATAACAAATGTGACCTTAACAGTGTTTGGATATTATTGTTGTGTTTGTCGTATTATGTTGTCTCATCTTAATATATATCAATAATCAAATCATATTGAAAGCAAATCATCATATTGTATTTACAATATTGCATTCATAATCCGCCGCTATTTGGCATCATAACATTTCCGTAAAACACATGTACACCTTTGTAAAAACAATGAGATATTCATATAATGGAGGTTAAAACCTCGTTATTAAAGTACATAATGATATTGTAATCAATAACAAAATACAATAGGCCTTTAAATTCCTTATTCTTTTGCAAGTAATACTTTCCCCTTTAATCAAATACAAGTACATTTATTACATCATATAAATCAATACAATATTAATCAAGTATGTCGTAATCCAGTTTTTACCTTTTCGTATTACTTTTCAAAACCTGCAATCTGAAAATAATAATTTATACATGGTCAACCCAAAGGAAATGGCATGGAATTATCAATTCCTTAACTTGTTTCTTCTCGATGGAATAATTGTACCTTTCTTGTTATGTTTAATAAACCATCTGAATTAAACAAATATCACATCAAAATGACATATAACCATAAATGCCACGATAGCATAAACCAAGTTCTATCAACGTTTGCTGACCATCCATAAGTTTATCAAGTCTCCACATAATATCCTTATTTAAACCTCTAATCATATTAATCTAAAACCAACTTCTACTAATCAATCAATTTAAGCAATGTAACCGCCCTTTGAATTACATCACGAAAATCATAATCATAATAAGGAAAATCTTCAACTTAGACTAATGGTTAAGCAACAACTTCCATTCATAACCCATTGTATCTAACTTACATAATTCACAACCAAACTACACAAAGGTTGATAATCAAATAACCACTCATGTACAAAGCAAGCCCCAAGCTTAGACAAAAGTACTACTACTATGCTAATCTGAATAACGCTGTTAGTACTTTAACAAAGTTCTTGAATAGAGAACATGGTTTTGGGTCATTAATCGAGTCAACTAAAAGGCTCATATAATCTTATATCGGAATATAATTGGACCCTAGATCATGAAAATCTCAAGTAATTACCTCCATCGGGACAATAGAGGTGAAGAACAAACTTCTCATAATGTGTACTTGCATTCTCGGTTGCTACGATTGGATCAACCTATCAAGACACAAGTTCATACTTGCCCAAGTAGGTTCTTATCTGCTTGGCTTTTACAAAGAGCTACGGGCGTTGAATTGAAAAAGACAAAATTCTAACATGCGGGGACAAGGCGTTTCCAACAATCTCAATGAATACAAAGTACCCTTTGTGCATTTGCTGCCCATATTGCTATCAATCATGAAATCGGTTTAAAACTAACCTCAATCATTGCGCTGAGAGACGAATGCATAAAAATACCCAAAACCCATATCTTATCTTGAAGCACAAATTTTAAAACAAACAATCACAGCCCCCATAACAAGCTCGAAGGCCACCAAGCCTTCTTAAACCCTTCAATAGCAATAAATTGTGAAGCACCCATATAACAAAGCTTAGCCCAATTATTAAAATCAATTATTTGCTATGCAAAACATGAGGAAAAACCAATAAACCGCGGATAAACAAACAATAGATAATCAACTTATTTCAAAGGAAGTAACAAGTGAAAAAGAAGATTCCATGCTCATGTAGGTTGCCCAAAAATCTCTGCAAATCTTTTCGTTTATTTCCTTGCAAAAATCTTCAAGGAAACCGAACTAACAACCCAACAGTTAGCATAGTAAAGATATCCACAAAATTTTCAGTGCGTAACAACAAAATATCAGTTCGATGCCAAGGGCGCCCTTTATACCTTCATTGTATTTTAGAACAAAAGCCCTATTTTTATCAAAACTATAGATAGCTTCCTTGCTGCCATGCACAACTTGCATATCAGAGCTTCAACAAAACAATGCAAAACCCAAAATGCATGCGAAGTAGCTTCTTGAAGAAGCTTCACTTCTTTCCATAAATTTGGCCATTGCATTCAATGCCTTAACTTCCGCAGTGCCATGTAGTGGCCAAAGTTATTTCTTTCCCTCCAAAATGGCGGTGGTGATTTAACGAACGGTCCAAGATCTTTTAATCCAAACAATTAAATTACCTAAGGTTCGCATGGGGTCGGTTCAACGATCACTCCACAATTATTAAATAATCGGATGCAAATGAATATGGTCGACGACCATATTGCTATTAATGCAATGTTGAATGGGTCGAGTAATTCGATTGAATCAATTAATTAAACAATCAAATATCAAGGAGTATGGTCGAAGACCATATCATTGCAAAACAAAACAATCGACCTTTGCTCATAATAATTACCCAAACCTGAAGTTTTAGATCCATGGCATCATAATCAATCTAAAATGCCATTAACTATGCACTTAAGTATTTATTACTAGCTTAACATCATTGCTATATTAAATGGCCTTTATCAATTAAAATGATCTTTCGATTTGCCTTGATGTCTTAGGATCGGCACAAGTAGTATCCAATGCCGAGGAGTATCGATTGGTCGAAGAAAATAGGCAAACCAACAAGTTTCGATCAATGCATGATGACATTTTAAATCATTGATTACACATTATAAGCATAACAATCAAGCCATTAAATAGTTAAGTATAAAATCAAAGATCAATAGAATTACCTATCAGTTTACCTTTGCTATCTAAGCATTGCATTTTTACCTTGCCAATAAAAGATTGTCATGATGCTCTACGGCCTACGAATGTCGAAATACCAAAAGAGTTAGTATCTTTTAATCAATTATCATTATTTCTAAATATCAAAATAGTACAAATACAACGAAGCAATACATCACTGCTGTATAAATTCAAAATAGTTAGCAAACCATTAATTCCAGCAAGTGAGATGTACCAAGATACATCAATAATGAGTTACAACAATCAAATAGTACATCAATGTGCGAAATCATTGCACACAACAAGGTAAAGTTATCTCTTACAACAAAACAAAAAGAATAAGTTATAAATGTTAAGTACTTTATGAACACTTGACGATAAGCATTGTTACGTGGTTGGGCATGCAACTACGTGTGTGTATATATTTTTGAGGATATACATATGCACGTATAACTGCATACTGAACTATGCAACAATGCTTATCCCCCTGCCCTAGTAAACCACTCTTAATTTTACGACTTCTTCTTTTGATGAAATAGAATGAAAAAGTGGGATGTGATAGTTGGGTCTTAAAATTTACCACAAAGCACAAGAAGGATAAAGGGTACCTGGAACACAACATTTTTGCTTGATTGTTGGTGGATTTACCCAAACAAAGAGACTTGTGTGCTAGAAGGGCTAAAAAGTGACCTAGTTCAAAAATGGTAAAGGGAGAATAAAAACAAATTGGGTTATCATTGAGTAATGAAACTTGGTGATCTTTTTAAAGTGCTAAACGGGTATTGGGAAAGCTTGAAAGTGTAGCCTAGTTCTTTGAAATGTGTGTTTTTCATCAGAAAATGTCTTTTTGGATGGCTAGTAGCAAATTTGAGGTCTAGAGAGAGATTGGGTGAAATTGAAGGTTTGAAACTTTTTCAAGCATATGTACATTGCTGAATGGTGAAATCAAGCAGGTCTAAAGATTTCTTGAGCCTTGAATCAGTTGTATATAGCATTTTGTGTTGAAATACAAGTTTTGACTTCTTGAGTCTAGTTGGAAATTGCATGGTTTGATTCATGGTTGCAAGTATCGACTAACTTGTTGATATTGGTTGTAGTTGATTGGTTTTCTCTGCATCATTTGGTATCAGAGTGGGTTGATGCTCTTGAGATTGAAAGAAGAAAGAAATTGAAAAGAAGAAGAAGTGAGTGAAAGAAATAGTGAGCAAGAAACCTAGCCTAGAAGGCTTAAAGAAGAAGGAAGAAGAAAGATAGAGGAAGTCCAAGGTGAAACAAACTTGGAGGGTGAAAAGAAGAGTGAAGAAGCACCAAAATACCAGGTAAGCCTAGGGTGAGGTGTTGAGAAGAAGCAAGGTGGAAGAGACTTGCTTGAGAAGAGAAGAAAAGAGTAAGTTAAGAGAAAAAGAGAGTAAAATGAGAGGTTTCTTGATAGGTGGCTAAAGAGAGTAAGAGAAAGATGATAATGACTCATGAACAAATGATGACAGAGATTAGAGAGTTAAAATCAGATTTTGAGTGGATAATAGAGAAAAGGAAGGAAGAAAACCAAGTTTTGGGGTGGAATATGAAGAAGAGAGTGCAATGGCCTATACAATGGCTTGTAGAAAGAAGAAGGAAGCAAATGAAGGCATGGAAAAGAGAGGAAAGAAGGAAGAAAATATGCATGGAAGTCAGCCTATGTTATCCAGAAGTAGGAGAGATGCTTGGTAAAGATGAAGAAGAAACTAGTGAAGAAGAAGAACAATTTGAAGAAGATGAAAAAGAGCTCTTATAAAAGAGCTTCTCAAGAGGCTAAATGGCCTCATTTGATAGTGTCCTTTTATGTGTGAATGCAAGCATTCAAGATGAAGAAGTGAAGGCAAGAAACAATGCTTTGCAAGTAGTTCTAGAACTTGAACAAAAGGAATAATTAGTTGCGAATACACAACAATTTATCAAGCTAGAAATAAGAATGAACTTACTATGGGACAAAGAACGGGCACATGACAAGGTACATTTATGGGTTACTGTTTCAAATTCAAGAAGTAGTAGTGGCGAAGATGAGCCTTTGTATATGAAGTTTTAGATTATGCTTTCAAAGTAGATAAGATAAGATAATTTTATTAAATGTCCAACAAGTGACCACAAAAAGTAGGTCAATGGGACTGCAACATACAAAGCAAATCAGAACCAGTGGAGAAAGCCCAAAACGGGTCTCCGAGAACAACAAAAGAAGAAGAAAGAGAGTACGAAGAAGAAGAAAGGGAGGTGGAGGAAAAGCCTTGACATGACCCTCAAGATTGTTGCCCAATGCCGGCTGGAAAGAAAGCGGTGATGTGCTGATGTCGGTGTTCGGAAACATAACAAGCCAAGAAGCAAGAACATGAAAAAGAAAGGTTCGATCTTCGGTGTTAGAGCTAAGAAAGGATTTATATAAATATTGACATGCGGTGAAATCAAGAAGAGTAGAATGAGTGGATGAGAAGATAGACAAGGATGTGGTTATTGTGAAAATGGGAAAGTCTAATCAATAGCGTCTAATTTGTTAAATTTGTAATGGAAGTCATAAAGCAAGTGAATGTCTACTGAATCCTCGAGAATAAAATTAAACATTGGTTGAACAAGTTGATGATTCAAAATAAGTGGAGGAAGTCACGAGATTGGTCTTGCTTGTGAGGCAAAAGGGTTGTGTAGCCAAAAATCAAGAAACAAGGGGTCGAGGAAAATGTGCAATGTGATTGAAAAGTATCTTTGCGAATACTTGTTGACTATGGAAATGGTAAATAAATTAAAGTGGCTTGTTTTTCAAATTGTGGAGGTTATAGAAATACATGGTTCCGGGAAGGCCATGACCGTTAAATAAATCATGTTTTTGCCTTTTAAGATTGGTACTTATGAGGGCGGTATCATACAATGTTGTGCCCATGGATGTGTTCTTTTTGCTTGTAGGCTAGAATGCCGGAACGCCAAGTACCCCCTTACCAGGCCCGATACGCACTGGGGTGCGGGTACACGTGGGTACGTACCCACAACATACCCACATATTTTTTGTAAGTGCGAAAAATAAACAAAACTTGAGGGCTTTGATTGGAATTGAACCTTAAAAAGTTTGTGTGAGATTCAATATTACCAATAGGCTCCAAAGGGCCAAGAGAGATGAAAAGGACTTCATTTGGCTGACTTACTATTTGGGTGCTTTCTTGTTGCTCCTCATGGGTCCTTTATTCTTTAGTCAATTTGGAAGGCATGGGAACAAGTGAAGCACTTGGTGGTTGGGCAACCTATCTTCTCTTCCTTTGACACTAGGTGCCAAGCCTACAAATCGATTTTGTCGAATTTGAAATATAATGACAAGATCCTTGCCTTGACAAGAGGCTGCTTTGCCCTCCTTTTGTTTGAGAAAGGAATTAAAATATTTCATGACTTGTACAGATTTGGGAAATGGATGGAATGGACAGACCTTAAAGCTTTCTATAAGCTTCCTCAATCTCAGTTCAGAATGTATACAATGCTCAGAAATGCTTTCACAGCTCCCTCTACTGGACTAATTATGGAGGATGAGAATGACTTTTGGGATACTATGAGGTGGCTCAAAGGGCCCCTTCTCCAAGAGGCTACCTCCAAACAATCCTATGAAAAGATTGCCTTCTCCCCAAACCTTTCCCTGGGCCTTAACAATAATTTGAATGTTTGTGAGCCCATTAGTAGATGGACTCATAGATTTAATGTTTTGTGGTCTTCTTGTATTCAGTCAAAGAAATCTTTCTTTAGATGGCTTTCGATTCATAATAAGCTTATTGTTGGCTTCTAATATTTTATAGGTTGTTGAGACTATAAGCTTGTTGTTTTCTTTAAATTTTATATATATTTGTTTTTTTACTTTTAAAAAATATATTGTGCGAACGTACCCATAGCGTACCGTACCGAGGTTTTAATTTTTATCCATTTCAGCGTACCGTACTCGTACGTATAAGCAGTCTAGCTCCTAGGCAAACCATGGAAATATAACTAGAAGGTTGTTCATGACATGGAGGTGATTACTTGTGCATGTGGGCGAAGTAAAGCATGTGTCCCAACTTATAATGGACGACTGAAATGCTAAACGCCGATTTATTTTGGCCAAGTTGTGTTTGGAATGTAGAAAGTTTAAGAACCTTTATCAACTACACTCAATATGGCTGAAGTATATAGAGGACATGTCTTAAAACTCAGATAAAATCACAAATTGTGGAACCTTTCTTCTTACCCCATAATTTTCTTTATATATTTATATTTATCCAAAGTATGTGCTATTACACATCAAAAGATACTCTTAAAGAGGTCTTCCCAATGCAACAAAATGACACTTTAAACCCCAAGTCAAATGTTTAGCTATTTGAATCCTATGTTTCATGGGTACCTCTTCCCACCCACCGAACCTGTACCAGCACGTCTCGGGTATGGATACATCTTGGGTATGGTATGGATACGCCCCAATACACACAGGTACATCTTCGACGTAGTCCTGGTTGTACTCTCAATAGGGCATACCTGCAACCTGACATACCCGAGGCATACCCGGGTGTACCCAAATGTTTTGGCACTGCAGTTGCAAAATAATTAATTTTTTCGACTTGATCAATGCAAACACTAAAAACTCACAAATTAATTTAAAAATTAAATCATAAACTCCTCTAAGACCTATAAAAAGGCACTTAAGCATTACAGAACACAAATAATTCATTGTTGGTTTTTGCAAGTGTAAGAGCAAAGCTGCCATTACAAGGAGGATTTGTTTGAAGGGAGCTATTGCAAGGAGGATGAGATTACAGGTTTTTGTTGCTTGCAAGGAGGAAATTATATTGAAAGCGGAGCTAGTGGGAGTGGCATGTAGGCTTTGATTTTGAGGAAAATCTAGATGCTATATTCTAGGTTATTTGTATTCATATTGTCACATGATTAATAAAAATGTTAAATTTTAGGCATAGTATAATTGAATGTTTTAAGCCTTGATCCTACTATATTTTTCAAGTTTTGTATTTTTATGGAATAAAAAATGAGTAAAATGAGTGTATATATATATACGGACGTACCCAAGCGTATTGTACCCAATGGTTTCTGAAAATCGATGTGTCCGCGTATCGAACCCATACCCGTACGCCTATCCTGGCAATGTAGTAATTGAATCAGATCATATCCTATGGATGGTGAAGAAGCTTCATAAGTGGGTCAGTCAAAAAAATTGTTCTAAATGCTAAGAATGGCACACACACGGCCCTCAACAGAAAAAAATTGAGATTTTTCATATTTAAGGATGACTTGGGCATGCTTTCAAATCTACAGGCATCATTGTGTTGTCTCTCACCAAAAATGCAAAAATGCATCCTAGCAGAAGAAATAACTTCTGTTATAATTAAGATGTTTCAATCTTGAGGTACAGAAATATCAATGTGTGAAGCGACTTCCATGGGAACCTATCTAGGTATTGAGGACTTGAAGCCAGAAGGCTTTTTCCCTTGACTTGTTTATGATTTCATCTGCAAGTAGCAGGTTACAGGTCAGCTATGCATGCTATTAAAAATCTATTATGTTTTTTGAGAGGGTTAAGGATGGCAGTTACGTCATATTTTGTGGTGATTTAGGCCCTAAAAGGGGCCAAACAAGATATCTGTCTATTGCTATTGTATCCTCACCAAAAATCTTAATTTATTTGCTAATGACTGTTATGGTCTTGTTTCCCATCAGTATGATTGAAGGTCATGATTATCATTGCTGTGCATGCATGTACACTCCTATAAGTGTACAACATACATGATTCACAACCATAAAAAATTTAAGGCAATAATGAGAGAATTTGTAAGGAGTTGTAAGTGATGAGGATGATGTATCACATGGTATGATACTGTTATGTACTAGACATGACTACACAGCCTAAGGGAGTTCTTTGAATCTCGTTATGGTCACATTAGCACCATTAATTACATGATTCACAACCATAAAGCCCAAATTTAAGGCACTAAAATGGTTAGATAGAAAGACTAGAAACGGTTGGGTAATAAGAAGAGCTCTACCCTAAGTCAAAAGGTCCTGATGCGCATTGTAAATACATGCTTCCCAAGTGGAAATGAAAGGGTTACATAGGCATAAAATAAGCTACCTCTTTCAAAGTGCCATTAGTCGTCAAGTGTTATTGTGAGTAGATAGATATCCTCCTAGACTACTTCATTGGAAAGTTCAATGATGTTCTGTCGTAGTCTCTCTTGATGGCAGTTGTGGAAACCATTTCCTCGAAGGGCTTCACTAGTGCATTCTATCGCTTTTGATGTTTTGTCTTGTGTAGGAGTTAACTTCACCTATAATTTCCTTTGTTTGCGGGTAACTCCCATGTATAGAGAAAGTTACAAGTAGAGTTCTTTTGGTACAAAATGTCTTGTACAACATTTAAACAAGAAGTTTTTCAATGCTTTCTCAACCCAAGTGTCATAATCTGGGTCCTAATATTACATGCCTATAAAGCAATTTTGGAGTGAGAAGAGTTTGTATCTTAAAAATAGACTCGGAAGCATTTCATTCTTCTATCGGTAGAGCAGCATAGACTTTAGTTAAGTCCTGTCTTTAATGTTTGATAAGCTCAAGAGTTAAGAGGAGATCCCTACATAAGCTACGAGGTGCCTTTTGTAATCATGTTTCTTTTGAATTTTAATCCACGGGAATAAAAAATTGTGCTAAGAACATCAGGTATCATTGAAGGCCTGGAATTATGTCTAACATAGTCACTAGCAAAAGCATCATAACAGTAGCAACTTCAATGCATACACACCTATTTCCAATGTCAAACAAATCTGAAATGAGTTAACTTACTCATCAACGTAAAGTCTAAAAAGTGGACGAGAGTGATCATTCCTGCCCGACTCAAATGGTGCTATGAGTTTTGTCTGTTTGTCTAATTGGGGGTTGGACTCATCTGACAACCTCTTGTAGAACATCACGGTGAAATTTCTCATCCAGTATCTGCAAGTCTTTCAATCTCAAGAATAACAAATGCTTCATACAGTTTCAGAGCTTAATGGAAGTGTGGGAAGAAGCAGTCGAGATTGTAGTTGCAAGATTTTACTCATTTAAATGGTATAATGGTTAAGTTTGAAACTTGCTTGTCCTTTTTAAGTTTTTATGAGATTATCCTAACAAAAAAATGACTCAATATTTCAATATTGTCAACGATTGATGGTGAAAATTCACGTTCCTATTTCATGCTTAATTATTTAATTGCTTATGTTTCTTTTGCAGTGTCTCCCTCTTCAGTAGCATTTTTAACAGTTAATGAACATGCTTGTTTAATTCCAGGAATGGATTTTATGGGTTCTACTTTATATGCTATTGGCATGTTATGCAGTCAGCACTTAAAAAGTTATAAAGCATCATGTTCATCTGTTTCATGCATGTAGCTATTGGAATAGTTCTCGAGAATATTGTTCTTTTTCACGTTGTCAGTTGTGTGCTTAATTTTTCCATGTTTACCGTCCATTTGAATTAATAACATATTCTAGTTTAGCAAATCACTGATATATATTGATAGACATAATATAGCAATTTTGGGATAGGTAAGGTATTACTATTCTTTTATCCCATATGTGTATGCATTAAAAGTAAAGAATTCAATGATAACCGAACAAAGAAGATATATTGTATACATGCTTCTTGAAGCCTATACAAGTGGCCATGGAGCTTTTAAGATGTCAATTTGAATATCTTTGAAACTTATACAGGTCCGCGATTTGAAGGAAGCATCAAATTCTGTAGAGAACACTTTGCAGTCATTGTTGGATCTTGCCGTCAAGTCGAATTCTGTAAGTTGGGAGGGAGCCATTCATATAATTTGCTTGGAGTGAAGAGAGGTTTGGACATGGTTAAAGTGTTATTCGAGCAAATTCTAGCTACAGAGTATGCCTTCATATTCAATCTGATTTTATGTATTCTTTTTCCTGTTTTGGAAGTATCCTGAAATGAGCTGTACTTATTTCAAATGTTTAAACACATGATAATTGTTTATGGGACAAGTTCATCTTGGGTTTGGTTTTATTATTTTAGAGTTGAGTTTGATATTCCATTTGTGGTTCCCCAAGTTCTTGCAATGAGGGTTGGGAGGATAGAGGAATGGATTTCTAGGATGACCAAAGAATAGTTCCATATTCTAAGGGATAACATACTGGATGTGGATTAACTACTAAAGGTAAGTACGGTGGGGAACAACACAAGGGATGAGAAATGCCGAAGGAAACCATTAAAGAGCTATACAAATGGGAAGTATGTATCAATTTAATCGGATGATCACAATCATGTAAACTTCAAACTAGAAAATTGATGAAATAGGTGTCTCTTGATTGTTCTCACATTTTTGTTATCTTCATCAAAACTATTCTAATTTTTTATGCATTTAATTTTTTTGAGTCTTATGCTATAAAGTATGTATGTGAGGGAACGACATGGGTTCCCTGAAGTTCAGGGAGCTCCAATTATCAGTCACAGACCCAAGGAAATATTAGGGGCAGCCTGGTTATCGTCTTTGCAAAAAAGGGGATGATGGATATACACCCTACCTTCTCCTCTTTCCCTTGTCATCTTGGGCAGAGGGCTACTTATCACTTTTTCCAAAGGATACATTCCCAAGGAACATGGCATTTCGTGGAATGTGGTAAGGTCCTAAGGTTAGTTCAACAGTACAGAACAATGTTTTAGTTAGGTCTTAAAACTTTTAATTTAATGGTGGGTGTGGCTACTAGGCACTTGGCCAAGTAGAACTTTGCTAAAATTTAAAAATAGATTGGTCAACAGACCGATCCTTCTAGGGACAGTGATTGTTAATGAAGAAAACAATTCAAACACTGGATTGGGACCCATACAAGAGTGTGATGCCTTTCTGATGTGGGATGGGGTTCCAAACTGGATGGCTGGGATTCACCTGCCACTGGTCTCCTTGCTCTTAGTTTTCTGTCACTTTTTAAATATTTGGATGATGTGTTGGATGCTTGAACCACTTGGTGCTTTTATGATTTTTCTAATTTTTCCTCGGCCACATGACTGAGATTGCTAGACTTTAGGGGTGTGATTCCTTTCCACCCATATTTTTTTAATAATCTGTAAATCTTATTTTTAAGTACTATAGCGTTATTTCATGAAAAAAATGGAACTAGATTTCTTTGGAGTTAATGCTAAGTTTACAAGCCTGAATACAAGAAATCTGTGCCAGATTCTTCATGAGTTTTTCTAGTTGGCCACCATGTGCTCAAGATGTTGCTTAGTGAGAAACATACCACGCAATCACCTCTTTCTATCAATATTCTTATATTCTAATTTTTATGTTTTGTTTTACTAACTGTGACCCTATATATCAATGTTTAATTGTGGTATGCTTCATGGATATGACTCGGTGCTTGGCTTGTTATCTGCAAGTTTCAGAAAATCTAGTGTAAGAATGACAGATTCAGGCATGATACTATACTATCCTGCACTAAGCTGCAACTTGGGAGATTGATTCCCCCTTTGCTTATGGACATATTGAGGTTGATCAATTTTTAGTTTTAAATGTGTTTTGTCTTTTTAATTTCAGATCTGTTTGTTAGAATGCAGTGATGTGTCGAACAATTCAAGCTTGGATTTAGCAAGATGAAGAAAAGTGTACGGACATGCTACTACAAATTAAACTTAGCAACTTATGAGAAATAAATCAACATGTATTCAACTTTGTGTAATGTGACATGCATCACAATCTGGTCAAAAATGGGCATTGAACGGTATGCAGGCCAGCTGTAGCTGTATCTGATATAAAAGTTCGGACACGGTTCATATCTGGATCTAGATAGTTGGCCTGCATACCATTTGGACATGGTTCGGATACTGTACCCATCCATATTCAGATATGAACCTGTAATTGGGTCGTATCAAATACCACTGGATACGGTATGCAGGCTGACTATAGTTGTATCTGATATAAAAGTTCAAAAATTAACCAAAAAAAAAAAACCTTCAAAATATTTAAAAGATGCTAAAAATTGCAAATGACCACTTATAATGCATTTTAGCAGCAACAATAGAGGGCATGGAGTTGACTGTGTTGATTTGCTCTTTTACTTCAAACTTTTACATTGGCTCTGCTCAACTTGTAATTCATTTGATTTATTTTTTTGTGCCTATTCTGCTTCTTTTCTTTTATTTCGTCTATTTTCAATTGGCCTACACAACCTGCAATTTTTTTAATCCATTGAATACCTAACTTCCTACCTTTCCGTGGGCTAGGAGTGTGTAATTTGGAAGTAATTTTAATATAATGTATAAATTTGTTCATAATTTCAAATTGATAACTATTATTGTTTTATAATCTAGATTATTATAATATTTTAAATATTATATATATACCGTATCTAACCATATCATTATAATGGGGCCTTAAAACTAGCCATATCTGTATTTGATACTGTATCTGTATCCATGGAACTCTGAAATTAGTAGATAACAAAACAGATAATCATTAGATCATGTCAATTTTCATGGAAGACTATTACATCTGACCACATTTGAAAAAGAAAATGATAACTGAAAGCTCTCACATTCACATGATTCAGGGCTAAAGGGTTTCACAGCCAGTTTTTTCCGAAAATGAAGTGAGAATATTTGATGTAAACAGATTGTTCCATCTTTAATTAAAAACTCCATTTAAAATTATTTACCAAGGCCCAAATAAATTGCAGAATTAGTACAATAGTTCTACTGTGCCGTATTTGGCAGTCTTGGAGGTGGTTCTTATCCTACCATCTTCTTTTTCTGAGCTTCAGAATATTTTTGACATATGGAAGTTAGATGTCTTATGTTGAAGACAAATATATAACATTACCAAAACAAGATGACATCAAACCTTTTGAGCATGTTGACAAAAATTGTTCCACTGCTAAGCCTGAATTTAAATATGTTGGTAGCCTATTATTATTGCCAGCATGCTTATTGGGTCCATCAGGCCTCCATGATTGGCCGCCCTAGTAGAGACACTGACTTGCATAATCTTGGAGACACTTAGGTGAAGTTGAATGCTAGAAATTTTGATAATGCAGAAATCATTGAATAGAGATAGTCAACAAACGCTCTTGGCAGAGATAGTTCCACATTTGGAAATTTTAAGGTAAATGCAGACATCTTATTACTAACTCCCTTTGCTGGGAAATCAAAAATGGCAATCTTGCTGACTTCTGGAGTGATACTCTGGTGGCCCCCTTCGCAATCACCCTTTCTTCCAAACTATGGAACCTTTTTTCTCCAGTTGCTGGAGCTGCAAAGTTCAGGATTATTGGTCTACAACTCAAGAGCCTTGGGTTCTCAACAGGTTTCAGAAGGAACCGAGGTTGGTGGACCCTTCCTTTGATAGGGACATCATTACTTCCACAACTTTCTTTAGTTTCAACTTCTTGGCAATTCTATTGATACCAATGCTTTGTTCTGGGGACTTCTCGATCAAGGAAGGTTTTGTTAAGTTAATGAATAAATTGATAATGAGGATAATGTCTTTTGGCCTTTCCAAAAGTCTGGAATCCTGTTAGCTTTCCTAAAGGTAATACCTTCCTGTGGATGGCTATGAGGTGCAAGACCCGACTTCAGACAGACTTCAAAGAATTGGTTTTGAAGGTCCTTCGAGATGCGTTCTTTGAATGAAACCTGAGGAAAATCTAGACCATGTTGGCAGAAGAAAACTAAGAAAGAAAAGAAAAGAACAAATCTGCACACTGCTCAGAATGGACGTGTAAGAGTATATTTATTATAGAGAGGTGGTTACATTCAGTTTTCATGCAGTTAGAGGCAGTTTCCAACTGTCTAACTGATGGTTTTAGTATAAATATTCAACACCCCCTCTTAATGACTAAACCGGAAACAATACCAAGTTTGTCCCAAAATTTTACAAATGTCCTAAAGCCCATATGTTTAGTCATTAGATCTATAGATTGTGCCATAGGTGGTACTTCAAAATCAGCAGTCCATTGTTGTGTTGCGGTTGTCGAATGGAGGAATGCAAAACAAGAATCTGGTTGTGTGAACAAAGGATATGGCAAGTGGTCCACTGATTCTTCGTTATGTGATTCATTGACCAACGATGAATCATCAATGGCTAAGAGTGTCAGCCCCATCCCGAGTGTTGGAATCAGAAACTCAGAGAGGTGGATTGAGAAATCTGTTCCAGGCTTGTGTAGCCTACTAGAGTCTATACAAAGACTTAGTTAGCCTGCAATCTAAGTCACCTCGATCATGCCCTTGCAACACCATGTAGTTCTCATCCAACCTTTTTAGGAAAGTATGACGAAGTGCCTTCCTATCAAATTGAGTTGCTAAGGAGAGAAGCAACCGAAATGTGACCATTTGAGCAGTGGGAGTTAGAACCAACTCCGCAATAGTAGGAGTGAGAACCAACTCCTTCGTCTTAGAAGTGGGAGAAAGGACCATCTCCGCACTAGTAGGCTCATATATCCCCCTCTGTTGGGAAAGGTTTTCACAACATAATGAGAAAAATTGTTCTTCGAGCAACTACCTTTGAGTGAGTGGCTTGGCATGCCATCTCACCATGCACCTTCAGTGCATTTGGAATAGTGGAGTCTCCATCCACAACAAACTGTTCTTTAGAATGAGGAAATCCATCCTCCCAAGGCATATCCGCCTCCAGTACATCTAGTATAGTGGATGTTCCATCAACAATAAGTGCATGTAGGTTGACTATATCCAAGTCAATAGATCTATGGGGAATGGCTTCCTCCCAAGGCATTTCAACCTCCTGCACATCTTGTATGGTGGAGCTGTCCTCCACGTGCATTCATGTTGATCGTAATAGGATCAACAAGCCGATATTGGCCACCTTGCCCAATACCAAGGGAAATCATCATCTCTGTTTCACATTAGAGACAACACACTTCTTCCCACATAAATCCACAAAAATATTGGGATTTTCAGTTAATTGACGAATAGATAGAAGATTCTTTTGTAAAGAAGGTACATATCTAACATTCGGACCAACGGTTTATGAGCATTATTCAATGCAATGCATATATATCTCCTATCCCTCCTACTGCAAGTGATTCTACATCAACTAGTATTATTGATTCAAAACATATATTTGTAGCAAATGAGACATACCAATCCTTGCGACATGAAAAGTGTGTGAATGCGCCAGAGTCAATGATCCAACAACTAGTACCACTGTCATGTGAGCATGACGTCATAAGACAATAAAGAGCATGCTTGTCATCCGAATCCCATTCTTCGCAACTCTTGCCATATGTTCCTCATCACATGGCTTTTTGTTACATGCGAAAGATCATACTTCGCCTACGACAATCCTTCTTAAGGTGCCCAATCTTGTGATAGTAGTAACATGTGGAGCACTCACGAGAATGAGAGTGATACCGAGTGGAGGACTCACCAAAATGACGTCTCCACTTTACGTTTGTTGTGTGACAAGAGCACTCTTTGATTGGTCGAATTTGTCTCCGCTCCTTTTGCAATAGGTAGGAACTCACCTTGTCAAACGTGAGAGTTTGTCTTTCAACCTTTAAATGGAGTGCCTCCACAAATAGTTCATACGAAGAATTTAAGTTGTTTAAGACCGGAGCCATATTATCGTCATCCACCTTTTCTTGATGGAAGATAGCTGGTCTCGGAGGTCTTTCATCCGAAGTAGGTGCTCAGACAGTGATCCACCTTCTTGTAACTTCACGGAAAAGAGCATATTCTTCAAGTATAAAACCCGACTCTTTTTTGACGTTTGATATTTATCCCTCAGACTGGTCCACAACACATTAGCCATAGTGGCATTCCGGACCTCAGGTATCAAAACCTCTGACACCGACAATTTGAGTAGTAATAGAGCCTCCTTATGACGTTTGTCATAATCTGCGAAGTTTCGTAATAGGTCTTCCTTCACTACTCATGATTATCTTATCACAATCACAAAATTCTGCAAGTGTTAGAATTTTGTGGCTCCATACATTGAAATTTGTGCCTGTCAATTTCTGCATTTCCGGCAGAATCAAGTTGGATATATTTGCCATTTATTATTCCAAAAACAGAAAAATGGAAATAATAAACAATATACTAAAATGATTGTAATAAGAATCTTTCGAATGGGATAATTGATGTCCTTCTGCTACAATTGGAGTAATCAACGATTTTGAAATTTGTGCCCTAGGTTCGTGCCCTAGGTTGCAGGTAGGATATCATGATTGGAAAATCGCGACTTTGAAAAACGTATAGATAGTGTGTCTTCTACCCTCGAGACTGCCCTTGCGATTGGGGTTTCTTTGTGTTATTGGCGTCGAATTTCTTTAAAACATGACTATTATTCACGTGCCTTTTTGCCCTTGCGAACTGTGAAATCCGCAACTGTTGGTCTGCAAAAAACTGCGACTTGGACTGCCCTTGTGAACTGCGACTGTGTATATACACACACACACACACGCAATTTTATTGACTTCGAAAATCTGCGACTGTGTATTGGCTTCGAAAATAAAACCCGCGAACTGTAAACAGTCATTTTCCCTTTTTCGTGAGTCTTCTTCAACAGGCTATGAAATGAACGCTTTAGTTTGTGCCCTATCAGGGCTTCCTCAAACTCTGTTTCACACTCTTGTACCCTTCAAGGGCTTCCTTGGGCTCTAATACCAATGTTGGCAGAAGAAAACTGAGAAAGAAAAGAGAAGAACAAATCTGCACACTGCCCAAAATGGACGTGACAGTGTATATTTATTATAGAGAGGTGGTTACATTCAGTTTTCATGCAGTTAGAGGCAGTTCCCAACTGTGTAACTGATGGCCTTTAGTATAATATTCAACAGACCATCTCTTCTTTCATCGTCCTTTCTTATGGTCTATTTGGAATCAGTTTCATGATAGAATGAAATTCCAATGGGCTTGTTCAGGAACACTTATACCCCTTATTTCAAATTGGCATAAAGACAGTAGGGACCAAGTGAGGAAAATCTGGAAAATGATGCCTGTTTTGATCTTTCGGCACTAATGGAAGGAAAGGAACAACCAAATTTTCAGAGATATTCACAGCTCCAGGAAGAGTGTCTCAGAAAACTTGAAATGATTAGCCAAGAAATCTGTAAAACTAAGGTTTCCTGTCCCAAAAGCCAAGATTGTTGGCGAAGAAGGCCATATACTGATCAAATGCGATCTCCTTAGGAAGGACAATGGCAACCTTCAAACCAAGTTGGACGAACGTAGGAGGACGAGATGGATTTGTCCTAGAAGAAATTGGGCAAAACTGAACTTTGATGGGGCCGGCAATCCAGGCCTCTCAGGGTCGAGAGGTGTAATTCGAGATCACGAGGCTACCTTCATTTGGGTTTTGCTAAAAATATCCTAAATGCCACTAACAGCTTGGCCCAGAGTCGGGCTCTTATTTCTGGTCTCAAGCTTGCCATTGAGCTGAACCTCAATGACATTGAGATCGAAGGCGATTCTTGATAATCAATGTTGTCAATAAGACTGCGGACTACCTTGGAAAATCAGTTGGAAGATTCAAAAACTCATTGATGAAGTTCATCTTTGACAGAACCACTTTGATTTTGTGTCTTCCAACATTGTTATAGGGAGATCAACCAACCTGTGGACTACCTTGCTAACTATGGAGCCAACTCCTTGTTAAATGGGGCTATTTCTAAGCTGGGAATCCTTCTACGTGGGATTAGTTTAATGCCTTCCTTATGATTGACATTAATCCCCATCATGGTGATCCCTAGCTGTTGGATCATCCCTGTCATTATTTCTTATATATGGCATGGCTTCTGGCGTTAAGAATATTTCTTAGCTTGGGCATTTTGGCAGTGGAATGACATTCATTTGTCTAATCGCCCACAAACTTGAAATATCTATCTCCTTCATTAATATGGGCATCGGGGATTCTGTGAGCTAACTTGGTTTTGAGCGTGCTTTTCACAATTCCTTCTTTCCCCTTGGTCTCTGGATTATTGAATCCTGTATAATAATGGCAAAGGAAATTTATTGACATGAGAAGAGGAAGCAAAAGGTGGAGATGGTGAAGTGGAAACATACAAAGAAGCGTTGTATGGAGAGGGAACTGGAAGTGATGATTATATGCTGCAGACTATCTTTTACCCTTCTACCTTACTTGCTTGCCCGTACATCAAAGAAATGTTTGGGGAGGAAATGTCTAATATGACAGGAAAAACATGGTATGTTGAGGAAGTTTGGTTGCACTTTCGCATGAAGTTGGCTGCTCGTAACTTTTATGACATTACTACTAAGTTGATCTACCTAGCCAATCAGAGCCGATGAAAGCATACATCAAAGACTCCTCATCTTGCTGGTAAGTGAACTGGCCAACTGTTTTTTGCTGGTTTTGATCAGAATTTCGGTTCCCTGGGGTTCGAATGGCATAAGATTGAGAATATGCTGAAAGGCAATGAGGCTTGTTTGCTCGGAGGGTCTGGTGTTAATCTGTTTGCAACTAAAATGGGGGTGGGTTTGTCTCTTATTCCTCTGTTTCAAAATATTCTTGAAGCCCCTAAGGACTCCCTGTTTCCGCCCTTCTGCCTGCTGAAATTTCTAGTTGTCTCTCAACTCTAGGAAGTGTTTGGGACCTGATGAATGCTGGAAGCTTTTGGGTCTATGTTCTGACGTGATCGGTCCTGAGAATACTGGTTTTGGAAGGCTTGAATGCGACTCATATCAAATCAGTTAAAAGTATTCCGGTGGTCTGGATTCTTGTGAGCAGCATCAACCTGGTGGAATGTGGAGTGGTGGACCTCCTTGGACTTCTTGCTGAATTCCTTCCTGAGCTACCATCAGTGATTTCTGCAAGACCTGGCAGCAGGGTGGTGGTATCACTTGTTTTTGGAGGCTAAGAAGTTGTTTCTTAAAGTTTTTCTTCTTCTTCTTAGCTTTGTGCTGTTGCTTTTGCCCTACTCTTGAAGTTCCTCGAGTATTAGCTCTGCATCGGGCGTAGTATGACTCTATAGTGAAGCCTCTTCTGTTTTTTGTTTTTGTTTTGGGCAGGTTACTCTTCTGCCTTTGTGCTCATTGCTCTTATCTTCTTAAACCTTGTCTTTGTTTATAATATCAGAAAAAACAAATGCTCTTGGCTAGTCTATTAGTGATTGCTATCCCGTATAGGATTTGTGTTCATGATATAAAACTTTTAAACAAAGTATCTTAAGTGAATTTTAGCTGGAATTTCTAAGGTCTGCTCAATGCCCTCGTCTATTGTTTTTATTCAAAGGTCTACTCAATGTCGTCATCTATTATTTTTATTCATTCTCCTTATTTTCTTCTATCGTTCTGTAAAATATAACTTGTATTCTTTGACTCTTTCTTATGATGATATTACCACTTTTTAAGAAGTTGGTTTATTTTGACAGTGGAAACTCAATCAGAGGTCCAGCTTCAGTAGCATATGCACAAGTTTTATCTGCACACCATGGGTGGGCTATTAGGAAAGCTGTCAGTGCTGGAATGTATGCTCTTCCAACAAAAGCACAACTTTTACGAAAGCTAAATGAAGATGGTGAGTAGCTATTTCTCCAAGCATAAGATTTTATTTTCTATTCATCATTTAATTTTTGGTGACAAGGTATCAGTAAGTTTATGTTGTGCTTTCATTTTCTCTTGGATTTATAAATATTAAAAATGCCATCAAGACATTTCATAATGAATGATTTTAAAGGTATGGTGAACAAAAATGTTGAAAAATTGTATATCAGGATTTTGTTAGGGTGTACTCAGTGAGTTACACTTTGATGAAGTGCGTATGAAATTAGTTTTAGTGTTTATATCTTTACCTTTTCTTTCAACTTAAATACAACCTGTGGGTATACCTCTTTTCAAGAAACTGTAATCATACCATTTCAAGAAATTGTCTGAAATATCCCTTGTGGGATACCACTTAAAAATGCACAAAAAATATAAAATTGCAGCAAACACAAATTCTGATTTTTGCAGATTTTTAACAGCTAGGGCAGCGAACTGAAGAAAATTGATATCTCTCAAAATACTCACTCAAATCACTTGAAATTTTTAGGAGAGCTTGCTAATATTATAAAGAACATAAGAAAATTATTTTTGGAATTTTTGGAATAATATAATGCAGCCAGAAAATTACAGAAAGCCCTAAATAGTGGTAAAACTTCAAAAATTCGTAACTTCTCCAATAAGCAAGATAAAATTATGAAATTCTGGAAATTACATATACTAATATGGAGAATGAAACCCCAACCTTCAGATCTGAAAATGGCAACCCGGAAACCCTCCAAATAAGGGCTGCAATCTCCAAAACAAGTCATCCCCTTGGAAACCCTTTGATTTTCTCCACAAAATAAGGGCTGCCGTAAATCAGATCTGAAAACCCTTTGATTTTCTCCACAAAATGTCTCCAAAACCCTCAAAACCCTTCCTCTAAAACCTCTGAAAATATCTTTGTAAAACAGCCCTGAAAACAACTCCAAAATGACAAACTAGGGTAGATCTCTCACTACCGAAGAATGCCCTGCTAGATAGGGATGGATTTCTCACCACCGAAGTTAGGGTCCCTGTGGGATTTCACTCCACAAGCTGTAAATTTGCACGCAGAGTTGCACATGAAGGAAAATAATTATGTATGCAAGAATGACGTTCCCTTTTTCCTCCCAACTCCTTATATAATTTTCCCCAAGGCAAAAAAGCCCCAAAAAGCCCAAGTCGCATTTTTCCTTAGGAAGGACCAATAAAATAAAAGTAACTTAAGTTACTTTTCCCTTCTTAAGTCGCCATGGTCCAAAAGTGACCCCCAACACAAAATTAGAACATTAAGTGTCATGTGGCCCCTTCCTAACGACAAAACATAATATCGAGTCCCTCCAAAACACTTTATGCTTATGTCAACGAAGAATTATAACAAAATGAACTAGATATTCATACTTAATAGCTCCTAGCGTCCATAGCCCCTTGGGTATGACCAAGGCTTGGACTCAAATTGGCCCTTAGGCCTTTGGCGTAGGAAAGGGGACATTACGGTCCTTCCTTCCCAAATTTTCTTGTCCCCAAGCAAATGTAAACTAGGATGCTGCAAAATTTGTTCTCCCTCCCAAGTAGCATCCTCAAGTGGCAATCCCTTCCACCGCACCAAATACTCCGTGATCACTCTGCTCCTAAGCCTCCTCTGTCTCACCTCAATAATGGATTCTGGTTCTAACACCAGCTTCCCCTCCTCATCCAGTGGCGGCAACTTCGTAGATGGTACAATATGCTACCCAAGTGCCTTCTTAAGGCACGAAACATGGAAGACATTATGTATCTTACTGTGCTCTGGTAGCTCTAGCTCATATCTGTTGCTCCAACTCGTCAAGTACACAGTACGGACCATAAAAACCGTGGTTTGATTTCTTTGCACCCTTTTGCTTCAGTAAGGACTGCCTATATGGCTGTAAACGTAGGAATACCAGATCTCCAACCTCAAAAGACTTCTCTATCTTGTGTTAATCTGCATATACCTTTGCTGATTCTGTGCTGAGAACCTTCAGAATATCCTGTTCTCTTGTAACCAATCTCGAGCTTTGGGAGCTCGGCTATCCGGTAATACCAAATCCACAAATGTCATAGCGTCGTACCCATACAAGGCTCGGAAAGGAGTCATGCCTATGCTCATCTGATAGGTGGTATTGTAGCAATACTCACCCATGTGTAACCATCTAATCCATGTCCGCTGATGACCTGACACATAACTCTGCAAGTAGCCCTCTATCCACTTATTGACTATCTTTGTCTGCGCTCATCATGTCTCATGGGTGACAACTAGTGTTAGGAGTCGACTCGCATTACTTCTTGAAATCGAAGATCTCTGCCAAAAGGTGCTCATGAAGATCTTATCCCGGTCACTAACAATATTTTTAGGTAACCCATGTAGCCTAAAAACACCTGTATAGAAAATCTGGGCCACATCTGCGCCTCATGCCCCTTGGGTAGGGAAAAGAAATGAGCATACTTAGTTAACCGATCAACTACAACATAAATGCAGCTATGCCCATGCACCAAGGGAAGCCCTGTGATAAAGTCCATAGATATGCTTTCCCATTTCTGTTCGGGAATGGGAAGAGGCTGAAGTAATCCTCTTTGGAAAAGAATGCTCGGATTTGGTTTGCTGGCAAACCATACACTCTCTGACATGATTAAGGACATTGTCCTTCATCCCCTTCCATGCAAATCTCTCCCTGATAAACTGTATGTTTTGAAATACCCAGGATGCCCAACTAATGGTGTATCATGTACTGCTTGAAGGATCTTCTCCTTCATCTTGGACCCTGGTACAAGGAAAATCCTATCCTTGTAGAAAATGAGATCATCCACTACTCTGTATCGGTCATCCTGTATAATACCATCCATGATCTCACATGCAAACTGATTTTTGGAATACTCAACAAGTATATGAGCCTTCCAATCCGCTGAAATCTCAGACATAGAACTAAGGTAAGGCCTCCTAGATAAAGCATCAACAACAATATTATTCTTACCTCTAGTGTACTCTATGTCGAAGTCATAGGTTTGTACCTTGTTCACCCATCTTTGTTGGCGGTCGTTGAGCTCCTTCTGCCCCAAGAAGAACCTCAAACTGTTGTGATCCGTATGAACCACGAATTTGCTGCCCACAAGGTACTGTCTGAATTTGGCCAAAGCATGCATAATGGCCAACATCTCTTTGTCGTAAATTGAATACCCTCTCTCCACCGGTTTCAATTTTTGACTCTCATAGGCAATGGGATGCCTATCCTGCATGAGAATTGCCCCAACACCCTCTCCTGATGCATCACACTCTAGAATGAATGGGCGAGAGAAATCTGGTAATGCGAGAACTTATTAATCTTCACATCAAGCCATGAAATTTTGTCGGGAGATATGTTTTTCTGCATAGAATGATGCATTTTGCTCTGTTTTCTTGGCGAACAAAAACTCATCATTTCAAATAGTATCATTTAGGTTAAAACCATCTTGAGTTCCTTGACATCTCTTGCAATTTGGATATTGTAATTTCTTATCACTTATAAAAAATTAGCTTCTCTATTTCTGCAGTATTTTTATTTCAATTTGTTTCTTGATCCAGAGGCTTCTGCTAGATTAGAAATGCAAAGTTATGTAACTGCATCAGCCCCGGTTATACAATACATAGAGAATCTCTTCCTCTCAAGGAATTTAGGAATAGACTGGTGAGTTCTTTCTACAGTCCATTTTGAGGAAGTTTCTGTACTAAAATTACGCCTTGGCGTTTGTGTACGCATTATATGACAGTGGCAGCTGATTCTGTCTAACAATCTTTTGGGGAAGATGAGGTATTTTGTTTGTAATCTAAATCAGTCCAAATTCCTACATGTATTTTAGGATTCTTACCTGTGGCAAGAAGATGAATAATCACAATATTTCTTGCTTCTGATTTGTCTAAGCAAGTTTAATGGTTTATCATATTAGGATATTGTGTTGCGTATGGTTTTGATTATGAAAACATAATGTTTGTCCAACTGCTTGACATGTCTCTTCAAAATGGATTTTTACTGTGCTTTTCTCATAAGGGGATCACTTTCTTAAAAATGTTCAAAAATATGTGGGATCACAGGCTTTTATATATTCCCCTTTACTTCTGAAATTTACCACTTTCTTAAAAATGTTAAAAATACGTGGGATCATGGGCTTTTATATATTCCCCTTTACTTCTGGAATTTACTACCTACTTTTGCTTTAGTAACCCAATTTTACAGATTTACTTGAGAAAAAATTATGCTTGCATGATATAAGGTGGTTTTTGCCACTACATTAGTTGCCCTGACCCCTCGCCCCTAGCCCAGTGACTTAGTCACAAGGTTTGAGTCCGATTTCATGTTCGATGAGGATAAAGTTCGGTTCAAATTCGCTAGGGGATAAAGTTCGAGAAATACGTCTTTAAGTTCAAACAAATAATTCAGCGTATCTTGTGACATAGCCTTGTTATATTCTCTCCAGCATTAGTAGTTAGGGGTAGGTAGTTTAATGTTGTACTAAGGGTGATCTTGAACATATGAGGTTAAGAATGATGAACAAGCTTTCAATGAACATAATGAGGAAGGATGATACCTCCTTTTCTTGATAGTCATTCCAAATCTGTTCATGACAAGATTTCAATGATTGACTTATTACATAGTGAAGTGTATTTAAATTTTATAGGCCAAGGAAGAATGACAGCAAAACTAAATACTACATATATTCAACGTGGTATGGTTTAAACTTCTGTTTGATGTTATTATTCAATTGAATTGGCAATGTATTTCTATTTGATAGGGTTGGAAAAAGGCATTGAAAATCTTGATTGGTCGAAGTTAATCAAAACAGTGTATTTAGTTTGGATCATATTTATACTTTACAGTTATTAACTATTTGGTTTGTGACAGAGTATATGCACTTTTTCTTTGTTGGGATATTTTTTCTCAATGATGTGTTAATTGGAGTCCATCTTGATATTACTTTAGGTTCATGAAAGGAAAGGATTTATTTATATGATATTACTTTATGCGGCTCTTTCTACCCATTTGTTTTTGTATGATTAGGATTGTACAATTTTAGTTTTTATTAATACAAGTGTGTTTTTCAATAAAAAAGTATAGAGAAGAATTTTTATAAATATATCACTAAAGGTCTTTGTAGCTCTCCATATAGAAATCATACGCCTTTGGAGAGCTTTGAATATTCAAATACCATGATATTGTTCCCATACAATTTAGTGAAATCCTCTCTAGATTTTTAATCAAATCATAAGGTACAAGTCTCATTAACTTATTTGAGGATAGATATTGATGATTGAGTTGGCGAGTTGCCGCATTCAAGTTCGATTAAAAATATACTTTTTTTTGCTAAGGGGATCACAAAATAAAGAAGAGCTCTATAAATCCATTGAACAAGTAGAAGAACATGAAGGAAATATGATCACACTAAAATATGATCAAAGAAATTTGGTGTGGCTTACCAAATTATTGAGAAATGGAAGGGAATACCACCGCGGAAAAATAGGGTGCTCTTCGGCACAAAAAGAATGAAGTAGACGGAAGGAATATGACATTACTTTGAAATACTTCCGTGGTAAAATGTAGTATACCAAATCTTGGAACAATATTTTATAGCTAAGTGCAAACATCCACAAGTTTAGCAAAACCTTGTGGGCATACGTGAGTTGAATTCAAGCTACAAAAGAAGGGGAAGAGTGGAAAGAAAATAAGTGAATGCGAAATAGATGAATAGATGGCGGGAGCATGCCGAAGGATCACTTAGCATAAATGAGGCGGGGAAAAGGTTCACGGACATCTCGCATCTTAGGATTCAACCTCTAGGTGCTGGAGTTGATTTTATAGTATTGTTGGAATTGGGATAGTGTATCATAGGGTGCAATATGAAGGAGAATGAGTCAACACAAAACATAAACAAATGCTTAAGGAACATAGGCCACAAAGGCATAAAGTTGATCGAAATGGGTAAGGGGGTCATTTTCGTTAGCATTTTTAGAAATTTTATGGGACACTTGCCTACTAAGTGTTAGGAAAGTAGTAGCCATTAACACCCATTAGGCATAGAGTCTTAGTGTGTAAACTTGGGAACTCAAGACTCAAAATTTTAAAATGTTGAGCAAGGAAGAAGCACGAAGGATTGCAAAATAATAGAGAAAAAGAAAAGAAAAAGGAAAGAAAAGGAGAGACGGAAAACAATAACTATGTGTAGAGTGTAGCAAGCACTTGGGGATATTTCTTAAGGAACATCCCATTGATTAGGATATGCGAGATGTTAACCATAAAACTTAAAAATCTCAAATGTGCTCTTTTCCTTGCATGATATTATCTAATAGGGGCCATTCTAGATGGTGTAAAACTATCACATTTCTTTTTGGGACCCCCGAATTTGACAATTTGTGCAAGCTAACTAGATTAGTAAAAGTGATATCAAGCAGTGCACCAATTAAAGATTGGTGTATGCTTTGCTTAATAAAGTTTGATTAACCATTGGGAGTCTTAACTCGCACCGACATCGTCTATAAAATTATTGTAACATTACTTATCGTGGCATTATGCTCTTGAACAATATGAAGGTGTATAGTTGATTTTGGTGTATGTTGTTGACCATGAAGGTCTCACCTAAGTGTTATTAACAATGATGTTTATTGAAAGTATTGAGTATGATAATCTCATTGGAAAGAGACCTTGCACTTGTAAATATTCATATTACCTTTTAGCAGCTACGTGCTAAGAAGAGCTATCTTGACCGCGGGGAAATTATTATGCGAAAGGATAAATGGTTGTCTTTAATGTTTTGTATTTATGTGTATGATATGTGTGTGTGCACGTGCGCACGTGCATGCATTCTATGCTTCTAACATTGATACTAACTAATAGTAGATTGCCTAAGTTTTTAATGAGGTAGTATGGTAATATGTTATCCCATGGTATTACGATATTATGTATCTTATGTGGAAACATCAAGTGAATTTTAAGATGTTAGTTATGTTGTGATAATCGAAAATTATTATTGGCTCACCTAGAATGAAAGTGATAAAAATAGATAGTTAGCTCTGTTAATATAATGAAAATGTTGTCAACTTTTGCATAAAAGCATGTAAACATCGTGTTGTATGATTATAGAGTATCTAGAGTACGGAAATCTCTATTGTTTGAAATATTGCGGTCTTAAACAAACAATGATGTTGCATGTTTATTAACTTAGGCATTAAAGTAATATTGTTGTTTGGTTGCCTTGGTAATATTATGAAAGACATTAGGATTGTTATAGAATTATTGAAAAGACAACATTGTTTTGTGATTATTGTTTGATGTTGGTTGATTTGGTATTAAACAAGGGTAAAATGACTATGCTTGATGGGATAGGGGACATTGTTGTCATTGGCATTGAGGTATTTGGTAATGCTATTGTAATAATTAAAAAAGGGGCATTATCATGGTTATTGATTGACTTGGATTAATGAATGATTATGTTTTGGATTTACATGACTCCAATAAAAATGCATTTCATGGCCTCGGCTGGAATTTAGAAAGGAGTTAATAAAAGTTTTCAAATCCATTTAAAAAGAGACTTTTGACCTTGAGGCATAATCATTTGGTTGTTTGTTGGTGAGGGTGAGATGAAACCCTAGCTCCCTCAATTGCATATCTGTTTTCAAGGTGGCACCGACAATTTGAATCTGCATAAAATTCGAGAGGCTATTTTTATTATTGGAGTGCAATTTAGTTATGGCCGAGGATGTTTATTTTTGCTACATGTGTTTTTAACTGAGAGTTTAGAAATTTATAAAAACCCTAGTTAGGGCAAGGTTGTAACAACTATTTGAATGGGTAAAATCCTCCTTGTTGGTATGATTTGTGCTGGCTGAGAAAGAAGGTTGCCGCTACTAGGACATGGCGGGAAGGAGGATGTGAGAAGGAACTCGTGACTCGTTTGTTGGCACGATTGATGTTAGTCAAGCATGTTTTCCTTTCTTTACCCTAAGCACTAGTTGACATTAAAATGATGTATGTGGGTTCTTCCTAGGATAACATGCACTTATGGGAAGTGTTTATTAGTTTGAGTTCTGATTAATGAATATTGAATGCGTGTTTTCCTCTGCATACCCTATTATGCATATGTGCGTACGCGATAGGTACGAGTAAGCATCCATGGATATCTATTTCTCCCTGATTGAAATTATGGGTTATGAGCCATTTGTTTCTATGTGGAGGTTTTCTAAGGCGAGCCATGTTTTGGTGTGGTAACACAATGTTGAATTAATTTGTGTTTCTCTCTTTAAAACTTCAAATTTTGGTAAATGTGGCCATGAGGGCATTATGATGGAAATATTTAGAAAAGGGGTTTTAATTTCTCTCATAAACCCAAATCAAAATCAGGCCAAGTTGGTATTATGTTGAAATTCTCCTCTCTAAAACTGATATGATGGAACTTTGGTTTCATGAAATAATTATGTATTCTAATCTTGAATTCTTGGCTGGAAAAAGGGGAAAACGAGAGAAAGGTTAGAACACTTTTTGTTATCTTGTTTTTTTAACACATATGTATGTTTTATTGGTAACTAATGCCTATTGTGAAGGAATGAAATACATGTCAGTTTTTTGAACTACCCACAATCTGTTGCAGGTACATGCTAAGAAATTATGAATGTTGTTTTGAATTGAAACATTTTGCTTGTTGTTTGAAAAGAATATTTGCTTGCTATCGGAAACAAGGTTAAAGGGAAAAATTATGAATCTAAAAAGGAATTCCACTTACTCAAGTATGAATGTACTTTCTGAATTGAATAGAAAAAGAATCAGGTATTACTTGTTGAAAAGTATGTGTTGTTGTAACTTGTTAGAGATTCTTTAAAACAATTTGGTAATGCCTTGTGGATGATCCATTTAGGGGACAATTGTAAAACATAGTTCCAAAATGTATGCATGTATCTAGGTCTTTTATTCGGGGCTTTTGATATACCCTGATCTCATTGTATGATGGCTTTCCTCCCCCATTATGGGTTGGCTAGAAAATTATAGCATTGCATTGTTATTGTTAAATACCATTGTTGGATCAACCATTTTTGTTCTACGCTATGTTCGGAACTAATGAATACAAGCAAAAGCTATCATAGTTTACATTCTATTTTGTTTGAATCACTTGGGGACTTTAATGCATGACTTGTCACTCTAATGTGGGCTTGTCTTTACTGCAATGAACCTGCATAACAATAGTGCTAATACAATATAATCTTTCCAAATTGATATTGTGTTATTATAGATAATGTTTATTTTGCGAATATGAGTCTATATACTTATTTTGGTAAGTAAGCAAGGCCTTAGATTGGCTTGTAAACAATCGCCACAAGATTTGGTTTCCTTGTGGGTGCATAATGAAATCATTCTTTCAGTAATCTGAATAATATGCTTACTCATGAGTTTCAGATGCAACTAAAGTAGGGGGTTATAACTTTAATTGTTGTTCCTCTTCTGAAAGTACTTATATGTGTAAAAAGTAAAAAGGTAATTTAAGGAATATGACAAGTCTTTGGTAAGTCTATTTAAGCCTCCATGACGAGAAATAGAACTATATAACTGTTACATTTCAAAATGAATGAATTACAATGTTTACCTTAGCTAAGATTGTTATTAATTGAATAGTATGATATCTTCCCTACACTCAGGACAAGTATGGGAAAACATACTATAATTGATAAAGCCTTATGCATTCAATAAACAAGATACTAGATGTAAATACTGATGAGTTAGAACAATTATGAATGTAGGAATTGTTCATAACGTGGAGAGCTTTATTTTAACTAAGCAGGAATAACTCTTGAACATGTAGTAAGATATTGATATAACAATAGGTTGGGAACCTCTTTATTACAATTAAGTATGTTTAAAGAGCAATTATCATGTAAAGACATAAATTCCCATTTTCTCTAGACTACATTTTCTTTATTTTGTTTAACATTTAACTTATAATGGTTCCATTTAATTTGGCTCGTTTATCTTATTGCAATTAAATTATATAACTCGATTGTTAAAAGGAACATTTTAAACACACGAGTCTACTAGAACTTGTTATAAGGATTTGTTACTCAAGAGCATGTTTACTTGGTATTGCATTTTACCTTCATTAAAAAAGGAAAAATCACATGGAGTAAGAAGGAAGACTATAAGGTCTAAGAGTGGGCAATTTCCATGTTCTTTTTTTTCATTATAACGCTTAAACACAAGGATACACTCTATTCACTTTCAAATTATTACAACTATGTAGTCAAATTTCCACTGCTCCCCTACATACGGGAAACACTAGGAAATGACAGAACCCAAAATTGGGGAATTGGGTTCAATTGATGCCGTCTTTTCGGAGTCGGTGATCGTAATTGCACTGAATGATCTCGTCGCCCAACGATCGAAGGCCTACAAAACCCACTTGAAAAACTAACTTTCAAGGTGATTTTCTCTGAACTAATGGTTGGTAGTGATTGTCACGAGATAATTACTAGATGTATGTGGAGGCCAAAATCTATTTTTCCACCTAGGGCCTAAACTAGGGGTCAAAACCAAACTGCATTTTTACCTTTCAACAATTGTCCAAATCTACGAAATGGTCTATTGGGCTCTAAACTCGTGATGAAAAAAAGACAAACGAAACATTCAAGGACAATTCAGGGTTAGGTGTAACACTCCAAGCGACAAGGAACACGGTTGAAGCTTGATTTTCTCATTTTGGAATTTAGCGAGATATTTTGCGTGCCATCAAAAATGTGTTTTTATTAATGTAACACAAGGTCGTCAAGAGGTAGTTTTTACTAAATTTTGAGTTTGAATCACCGACCACATGGTTTCAAAGTATCCTAAACTAAATCCGAGTTTTCCAAACATCTCATGAGGTAATTTGGGAGTAGTGTTTACATTCAAGGTTACTTTTCTAGTTGCGTACAAAACAGAGGTAAAATTAGCTATTAGATACTACGTCTCATTTAATTCATTGAAGGATTATTTTATTTTTAAATTTGATTTTCAACACCAATAAAAATAGGAAAACTAGAATGCTAGATTATGCAATGAGGAAGATAACCATGTCTGTGAGAAGCGAAGCAGGTAACGTGGCTCCAGGCGGTCTGTACACTCTCCGATCACATTTATGAGGCAATTTGACAAACGGTTCACGTACCTACTAAAAGTTTGCACATACTACAAGCACCGAGAAAACAAACCCACACCACCACCGCAAGTTTAAATGGGTACTTGGAAATATCTCCACATTTTAACACTTTTCAACAGAGCATTTGCAACTACAACATCTAACAATCTACCCTTTTTTAATACTCTAGCAGACAGTCCATATCCTGCTCCATGACTCCCATTTTGGCATAGGCTGGAAAAACATTGGAAAAGGTTGCAGTGTTATGCTTTACACCTGTGAATTGCATTAGTTAGAGAGTTCTTAAAGCCTTATCAACAACTCCCTTTGTGTGTATTTTGTTATCAAATCCATATGATCACCACAAGCTTAATTGGCACACAAAAAGATCGAGTTTAGAGTTGTCCTCAAAATAGCCAACACGAAAAGAAGGGCGACCATGCAAACATGAGGATCAATTGCAAGTGTAATGAAATAAGGATTTCCCATTCGCTGTTTTAAATTTCCCTAGGCACCGGAAAAAAAAACCACAAAGCCGCCCTATCTCATTGGTAGGTTGATGACAAGCTTAGAGTTTCTTTGAGATAGGTAGCGCGATCTAGAAGGATCTGGGGCCTGGTTTCTTGGCCTTCTCATCAATGCAAAAGCAAGACTGAAACAAACCCATTTTGGGTGGATCCCGCAAGCGTGCATTCCATGAGAACACATCTCTTTGAGGAATTTTGTCTTACAACTCGTGTGCCTTGTTGTGCATTTTCTTGAATGTTTTAGGAGGGTATTCAACAAACCAATTTTGGGCATATCCAACAACACATTGTAATCTATGAGTTGCATTTCTACAAGGATTTTTGCCAAATAGTTGTGTGCCCTGTTGTGCGTTTCCACATCAAACACAACTTTCTTCTTATCGTGCTTTGATGGATTTTCAGACTTTGATCCAAAAATTCTATCTTGGCACAGGTTGGCCGGATGCTGGTAATGGATGGGAAGTTAAGCTAGGACCTACGCACCGTCACAAACATTGGCATTGATTTCCCAAGACAACCAACATGTGTGCATCATGATGAGCACACCTCTGCAACAACAAAACAAAATTCCTGTCCATTACACCAGCGCCTAGATTTCCCAAAACCATATTCAGAGATCCCATAACCATTGTAGGAATATGCACGCATGGTGTGGAGTACATGATTTCACTACCCAATGCATCCTTCACTCATGCGAACAAACCTACTATAGCATTTGCAATTACCACCACTGACAAAGCGTCCTCTTCTCCCACCACAAGTCTCGTCTACTCCATTACTCCAACGACTGCCTTAAAGTTTTTGGATCTCACCTTGTTTGTTTAATTATTTACCTCATAACATTTTTATTGTCCTATATATATATATATATATAACATTTTATTTGTTATCATGGCATATCCTTTTATCTATTTTACTTTTGCTTTTGTTATGCTCATTTAATCTCAATTGATTTATTTCATTATATTATCTTAAACATTTAATATAATTTATTGTTATTATTGTTTTACGATTGTGAAAGGATATTTCGAAGCCGTCACACTATTCTACTGGCGGAAAGCGATAACACGAAGAAGGCAAGGTTCTTCATCCAAGGAGCATTTAAAATTTGGGGAACAATGAGGCGATTACTCCAAACACGGTCAAAAGCGACAAACCAAAACGAGCCTAAAATTTAACGACCATCCCAAGGTCATTGGAAAAAGGTTTTAAATACCTTTAATTGAAAACCCAAAGAGCTATCCTTATCTACAAGGCCACATGGGGACTCACAAACAACACGAGCACTTTTCAAAATTCCAAGCAAACTGTTAAGGCCGAAGAAACGAAAATTTTCTACGAATCGGAGGGGGCACTACACAACTTCAAATTTATAATTGGTATCTTGCTTGTCAAAGAATCTCTTGACTTTCATGTTAATGTTCTTGGAGCTTTTCTCAGGACTTCTATGTAACTTCCACAAGGTGTAATAATTCAACAATCCTGGTTGTTTGGCATCATAATTCTCTAATTCTAGTTGATGAGAAATTTCTAATGTAGGAAGCTCAACCAAGAGTGGAATATTGGCTTTAGTTCCATGTACCAACATGGAGGGGGAATTTCAATTAAGCTCTTTGGATTTATCTTGTTATCCCACAAGGCTAATTTAACCTTTGTATGTGATGTTATTTGATTATACTCAATTTTGCACTTCATGATCTTTATCAGTTTCTTTTATTTGGACTCTATAATTAGTAGTTGGAGGAAGTCATAAGGTATATTTCTTAGCTTATAAAGAACATTATGATCTTGTCTATCAATTTTTTTTAGCATTATATGATATGACTATGTAAGGGATGTCAAATCTAGTTATGATGCCTTAGATGAAATCAACAATGACATCCTTTGTTGCATCTTTGGGCGAGAACTCCTCGATCCATCTAGTAAAATAGTCGATTCAACGAGAATCCACTTATGACCGGTACTAGAAGGTAGATAAATGCGCAAAGAAATCCAAACCTCGTTGTGATAGGTTGGTGTTTTGCGATAGGTTGTAAAGGGAGTATGGATTTGTGCTTCTTTCTGTGAAGAATAGGAATTCACAAAAATTCCTTACTCACTTGAAGTTGTCGAAAAGAGTGTAGGCCAATAATAACTAACTTACATGATCTTCGTTTCTATTGTTTGTGGAGTGAATTGGTTACCTAAGAATCTTTAATAGAATTCTCTCGAGTACCTTCTCCACATCCTTTGGTTTAATACATCTCAAAATCCAAGTTTCTACTAAATAGTAATCCACCAATTATGTCATAAGGGATGGCACTGAAATCTAAATTATATCCTCTTAATTCTAAGGATAGTGGGATACTCCCTAGTTGAGAGATATCTCACCATCTTGCAATTCAACTATGCTCATTTTATTCATTTGGCGGTGACCATAATAGGTGTGCACAAATTTTGTCAACCTATCCAAATTTTTAGAGAGGTGTTTCCAAAGTGCCCTACCTCTTGTCAATTTGGTTTCCTCAATCTCAATGTCAAATTCCATGATCCTAACAATCTAGATGTATCTTTTATCAATGTTTTCTCTTCCCATGATATAGTCTTTGATGCTTGAATGAATGATAAAATAATCACCTTGTTGTTAGAGATGAGGTGCTTGAAAATGTTATGGGCTTTGAGGACCATTAATGTGTTTATGTCAATGAATTTTTATTAAGATTAATAATCCTCGAGTGTTTTGCTTGCAAAAGTGATGGGTTGCTCAAGTTCCTCTTTGGTTTTGTTGAGTGAGAACATCAATTGTATTGTGTAGGCCTCGAAGGTGCAGATGATGAAGTCCTTCTCAAAGTTTAGGTTAGCTAAAACCATAACTTGGTAAATGTCCTATTTGATGAGTTTGAAGTTCGCTTTTTCTTTTGGCATCTTGTTAGAAAAATGGGTTAGTGCTCACATATTGAGCAATTATATTTGTATGTGTGAAATATAATGTAATGATGTATTGGTTGTAATAACAACTTATACCATTTGAGTTGTATTAGTCGATTTATTATGTGAATGCTTTGTGAGAACAAATCACATAGATAATGTGTAGGAGATAATAAATCTACTAGAGATATTAGGATTTGAGTGATACATTGTTAGGATTAGGAGAGAGAATATGGATCTAGATGAGAGTAGGCTCCACGGTTGTAGGAGATTTTATCTCTATATATGTAATCTCTCACGATTGTAATAATTACCTTGCATGAGTGAATTGAATATTGGGTTTATCACTATGTTAATCATGTTCTATTGTTAACATCTACATGAAGGCCACATGCTTCCTCAACATGTGTGTAATGGGATTGACAATGCCTACAAATTCCATGATGAACATCCTCACAAAATTGAACTTTATTAAGAAATATTGAAGTTATTTCCTACGAGGAAAAAATGACAATGTGTGAATGGTAGCTACCATATTTGGATTAATAACTAATCAACCTTCGAGATAACATGGCCCAAAATCTTACCCTCGATGATCACAAAGATAGACTCTATGGGATTAAGAGAAATCCAAATATATGCACCATTGGTAGATTTATTCCAAATGATATAGATGACCCTCCTTGTTCCTTGAAAACATTGTGATGTTATCTAGGTAAAGTATAATGATATCCTTGACAATACCTCACGAAGGTTGTGTCCATTGCCATTGAAAATTTACTCATGCATTTGATAAACCAAATGAAATTCTCTCATAAGAATATATTCCCCACTTGGTGGTGAAGGTGGTCTTGAATTTGTTTTCCTTCTCAACCACGACATAATTGCCACCATAAAAACCACCAAGAAGAGAGAATCTCGACTCCACTATTATTTACTATATTTGGTCCATATAAGGCATGGGATAGTGGTCTTTAAGGGAATATCTATTCAAATCCCTAAACTCAACACATAGGTGTATCTTTGTAATGACGGAAACAATACTGAAGCTTTGATTATTTTACTAATATGTATAATAAAGTATTACAATACACATGAGATGACAACAATTCTTATAGGAATTGCACTGCCTTATCAAATCCACATAAGGTGGATGAGATATCTCCCAGATAGTGGCAAATATGCAAAAATAACATATTGTCCCTATTGCCTCTAACTACCTCTACAAGCTTTCCCATAATAGGATAACCTCCCAAAAACATAAGGATTGCATATTATTACTAAGACACCTAATAACAAGAATTTAAAAAATATAATTATTTAATTAACTCACCCACATGTTGAATTAAGAACTTATGGTTGTTCCTAACATTCCCTCCGAGTTAAACATGGTCTCAAGTGAACAAAAATAAATTCTCAAGAGCCTTAAAATTTGTTCTTTTCAAGTGAATTTGTGAAGACATATGCGGATTGTTGATATGTCGGGGGAATAATGAAGTTGGATGTTGTTATTCTAAAAATTTCGTGAATGAAATTTAGTTGCACTTCAATGTGCTTTATACACTCATGAAATATAGGATTAGAACAAGTTCTACTAATATTTAGTTGTCAACATGTAGGATATTCGAGATGTTTCTACAATACTCCCAATCCTTCAAGTATGCATCGAGCCATATCACTTCTGAGACAACTCCTCCTACTACACAAAATTCTAATATCGTGGAGGATCTTGAAACACAAGTTTGCTTTTTACTCCCCCATGATATCAACCAAACTTCCAAAAAGAATATTAACCCTAAAGTGGATTTTTGTCATCTATGTTCCCTACATGATCTAAATTTGAATATCTTGTCAAGAAGATGTTATCATTCTTATTGTATTCTAAGTCAAACTACAAAGTTCATATGATGTACCTCACTATCCACTTTGTTTCTTTATAGTGACAAACCTTGGGCTCTTGCATGAATTGCAAAATATAGTTGACTGCCTAACTATTATCTGGCCTAATATATGTCAAGTAGATGAAACTCCTAATCCACTACTGATAGAGAGTTGCATTTACTTGTGGTGATGGATTTGTCCCACAACCTTCCAAAATTATGCGTAATAAGCTATGTGCACCCACTCCTTTGTATTTTCAAGCTCATATCATATCTATCATATCAATTACTAGTATAAAAGCATTATTCTAATCACAATAATTAATTTTGGAAGTTACTTAATCAAAATAATCATATGTTACTAACTGTACATCCTTGATTGCACTAATTCACTAAAATCAACTAGGTTTCAAATTAAATCTAATTAGGGTGTAAATATTTTGGTGTACCCGACATTGTATCTGTAACGCCTTGAATTTTTGTAAGCTAGCATAGTAATCACTTTTCATGATGTTGTAACTGCAGAAATGAAGATAAATATATTAAGACACATCTTTTGATCTTAAAGGAATGTGTTGCTAATCTGGACCCTTGTTTTTGTAATTTGTTTACTTGGGACAGAAGTTATTATTGCTTGTGTGATTGCTAATGAGACAACAGACTTGTCGTATGCTTGATGAACTCTTTCATTGATTTGAACACACCTTGAATCAATTTCATTGATCCAAGGTATGCTGTGGCCTTCTTGTGATCGCCTTGTCAATTTACTTCTAAACCAGAATGAAGTCTGAAACCAGACTGAAGGTTGATATAAAGGTTGCAGCACCTGATTACAGGTATGAATATCTGGTACGTAGATGCCAATGAAAAAGGTTCGATTCTCGAACCACACACCATTGTAACGCTAGACAGCGTAAGACGATAAGGGCCTAGATGCGAGTGGCACAGGTATGTGGAACAGGGGACGAAACGTCCTGCATAGTGTTGAACATGAATGCCAGTCAGAAAGACTTGATTTGAAACTATTAATTAAAAACTATGGGATTAAACACTAACCTACTACTAAGTTTAATCCTATACCCTAACTACTACCCTATATGGATTTTTAAATTTCATAAGGATGAAAATAGATGTAAATTCTATTAACCTATGAACTAGGCGAATAACCTAGATATGGACTATTAAAAATCCTAAACTATTCCTAACCTATGGAAGGGGACGTATGGACCCATGTGGATGGAAACGGATAAGAAGGGAAGGTTGGAAATTTAATGGGACAGTAAATGAAGTCCTTACATGTGCAGCGCCAAGTTTGGCGGGAACAAGGAAAAGTTGGAGGCGTCCAACTAGCTATGAAGCTAAAATGGAAATTACATGCAAAATTTGAAATTGGAAATTTGCCAACCTGAGTCGGCGGTGGCGTGAGGAATGAGGAAAGGTAATGCATTCAATGCATTCAATTACCTTGGTCTTAGTGACCAGCTCACCTTGGAAAGAGGATTGAGAAAGAATTGTTTGTTGTTGTGTGCATGGGTTTTTAGTTGCTCTGCATTTTGTTCTTCCATGGTTCTGTCGAACCTATTGTATTTTTGGTTATTGTTTCTGTCTTTGGAGAAGCAAAGGCTATTTTGAGCTTGTGAGAGTTACTGACAATTTGTTGGGAAAGCTTTGGTTGTGGACGTCGTGGAGAGAAATAGCTCCGTGGGCACGGTTTACTTCGAACCACAAAAAGAAATACAGGCATGTTAAGCCCTTCTCCTTAAATCGCTTGCTTTTGTTTAATCGTCTCATTAAAACAACCCTACTCTTATGATGGGGGTTTTGGTTATTTGATTTGGCTGTTATGTTGAGGTGATTTTGGGTTGAGTCGTTTTCTTTTGCTGTATGTGGCTTGAGCATTCTTTGCATAATGATTGAGTCGAATATACTGCCCATCGTTGTGTGGGTTCGGTTCGACAGTGTTGGGTATTTGTTTTATTACCATTAGGAGTTTGTGCTAATGAATACATTAGCTAAGCGCATATCAATTCTGAGTTCTGTGCATTCTTGTGAAAATGGAAGGATGAGATGATTTTGTATGTCTGGTTGAACTGTCATTATAAGGATGAACACGACTTGGGTATTCTTGGGTGTTTTGAAGAAAATGAGTGTTCTTCTTATTGAAATTATTAATGAATTATGTTTTCTCTTTCTTTGTTTTGAAATCTGAAGGTAATGGTAAGTGGATTTTATTGTGCATTATGGATGCGGTTTGATCTTCTAGTTTGAACTGTCATTATGAAAATGAACATGGCTTAGTATTTCTTTGCAAACGAATGAAACAAATGAGGTTGGGCTTGCTGTATGAGTTTGTTTTGATTGGGTTTAGCACCCGCTTCTATTACCCTACATGGGTTTGAGTCATTGCATGTGATATAGATGCGAGTATTGTCTTCTGAGTTCAAGTACGAGGAAAGGATTGGGAAAAGCGAATCTGGATAATGTGGAGGAACTGTTGAGTGAATTAATTTCTCCTAATTGCTTTCATTGCATTGAATTCAATTTGCCCTAGGACAGGGAATTCATTTCATCGTTTTTCCTTTGCTGGTCAAAACGTTTTAATATTTTTTTGAAATAAAGACCGTGACTGGTTTCCCTTCCTTCTTTTGGAGAAAATATGATGTTTATGAACTGATCTCGAATGAATTCTTGTTCTTAAAAAAAAGAGGGGGGTTTTCTTACTCATTACAGTGAAATGATGATAATATGTTTGCTGAACTTTTACCCGTTTCAGACTAAGTTGGGTATGATTGTTTTTAATAAATACGTATGTTTTAATTATATATATATATACTCAATTCGCAGCCTGAACTCTTGTTGTTTCGTTAAAACTGAATCGAAGTGGAATTCTTACTTTGAAAGTTCAAAATAAAATGACTCTTTTTACTATTATGATATGAATCATGATTTCATAGCTAGCTGTACATTCTTATTTGTTCAGGTCTAGCTGAAATGCTTGTTTTGACGAAGCATGGTTTATAGACTAGCTATATATTCTTGCTTATTATACCTAGACAAGAAAGTCCGTTGAGTGAAATATGAGTGAAATATAATAATCAAAATGAATCATACTATTGTAATATGATGTCTTCCTTGATTCTAAATCACTCTAAAGCGGATATTTGGTAATTGCTATGAGAAAGGAAAGAGAGTGTGAATGGATAATTTGAATTAATGATCATTTCTTCTCTCATAGAGGTAATATGATCCTTATTCCATTTTGCTTATTCGATTATTGATTTTTTATTTATTTCAATTTACAACTCTAAGGGAATGGAAATTATCATTTTATTTGTATCATAATTGTGGATTTAATTCTCGAGATGTTAATTCTAGAACTATGAAATTACTTCTTGGAAAGGAAAAAAGAGTAAGTGTGAATGGAGGGTAATTAGATGATTGAATTAATGATGTTCATTTTAACCTTTCATAAAAGCGAGGTTCTTTTATTGAGCAGTTAATTAGAAGCACCTCATTTTAATGACAAGTGCTCAATATGCTCGATTGATGAACCCGACCCGTGCAAGTAATTTTACAGATGGAATTTGAGTATAAACGAAGACATGGTTGTTTTCTGATACTTCTTTTGATTAACTGAGGATGGATTGTATTTGATAGCTATTATTCCTCTACGAGGAAATGAGAAAGGAAGAAATTACATTCTTCTATCTTTATGAGTTGTAATGTTGTTTGATATAAACGAAGTCCAGTCGTTTGGGCTGGCAAATGTATAGATTGTAAAACTTATGGATGAATACAAGGAAAAGTGTGATATTTTAATGGTTGTATCAATTTGATATTGTTGAATAAGATTGAGAATATAATATTATTCCTTGATTTGGAATTATTCAAATGATAGTGGATAGATTTAAAAGGGAATAAACACCTATTCTTTACCTGAATACAACTTTTACGTTGGAATGTGCAATTAGTTCATACTTGGGTTAAGATGAATTTTAAATTGACAGTAAAATGGATTTAGGTGAATATGAACTCTTAATTGAAAGGTATTCGGGATTAGCTTATAAGCTAAGGAATATCAAATAACATAGGAGCAGCTGAACCTTGTGTTCGGACTCCGATTGTAGCCTCGAATGTTAAATTCAGAAAATATAGATATGGGAAAAACATATCTAATGTTAACAGACCTTAACTGAAGTAAGGTTATGGAGAATAAATGAATAAACTCATTTAGAATTAGACCTCGTTTAAATGATGTCTAATAAGATGGAATTCTGAATTTATTTACAGTTGTGGGTAAAAACTTGGTTAAGTTTAATAGGTTAAACTTATTACGTTATCTGTAATGGACTGATTAGTCCGAAGAGTAAAGAAAGGAACCAAGAAGAGAATATGCAACCCTTCGGTATGAAGAAGGGGATGTATATTAAGCTAGAAGACAAATTAAGTCTCTCTCTTAGCTACATACAACTGCAACGAGAACGAGGTTTAAGGATCAGCAGGGTTGCTGAAAGTCGATCTTAAATATTAAGATTATAATCAAAACACGCGCGAGCTGGATGTGTACTTCTCGATGAGAGGATTCCGTAGGACCTTGGCACACGCCAGCTACAATATGGTGTCTTCATGAAGGCGGGGCCTTCATGACGACACAATGTTGTGGCTGACATGTTACAACGCCCTCTCGAATCAAATCATCAAGTTTACATAAGCTGGATACTAAGTTCTTAGATGGGGATAGGAATGTGATCACGTATACGGAGTGACTCCGGAGGACTAAAGGTAACTAGACACACGGAGTCGTCTAGGGACGACACCGTATGTCTGCGTACCTTTAGTTACCATGAGTAACTTCCTATACTCGTTCATATTGCTAGTTGGGGTTAGAGCTTGACCTTAGACGGAAGGACTGGCAGAGACCAGGAAAGACCATTCTAGATAACAGATGAAGTGAGGTGAAGGACGTATTCCAATGATGTGTATCACATCTAGGAATATGATCATGCAAAGCATGTGAAAATCTTTGGCCAAAGTATCATGAAGTCTTTGGTTGCGTTGTCCTAATCACCTAGTTTAAGATGTAGGATGTCGGATGAATATCGAATGAGATATTCAAATAGACTTCTTAAATGGATCACTTCGATAACCGAAAGCGGTAAAAGAACCTGTATATTTATTATACAATGCATGGATCAACATGAAGGATTGGTAAGTCGCGAGTCATGAAATGAGAGATCGTTGAAACTCGAGCCATAAAATGGGAGATCGGTAGTTCTTTGAGTCATTTACAAGTGATATGGTATACATTTATATGATTGAATGGCCTTGAATGTGTGTTCCATATTGCAAAATATGCGAACAGAGAACGTTGGTTTTAAAAAGAAATTGTGTGATCCAAATTGCATTAATTGGATAGAGAACAATTATTAAAACTTGAACGTGTGTTTGAATTGTATAATTCAATACGAGAGAACGTTGCATATAAAAAAAAAAAATAAAAAATTCTTGTTCTAGTATCTTAAAATGGGGATGTTACATCTTGGTATCGAGTGAAGGTTGCAGCTCTTGGACCTAATGAGCCCACAATTTAATAAGGTTTACATTTTCTTATTGAGCAGAAAATGGTTAGAACAAGAAGAAATGCTGCGAACAACCCGCTATCGGGTGGAGAAGCACTCTTACACTCAAAAAGCTGGATGAAATCCTCTGCTGCCCTACTAGATACGAGAGATCGTTTGACTATTTTGGAAGCAGTCAATGGGCAATGAAGAGGAGGAAGAAGAAGGCTGATATAAATGATTAGCCACCTCTGTGGACAACACTAATGGAGAGAATCGGGTGTTGATAAAAGTAATGTGAATGCTCCTAATCATCCACGAAAATAAAAGGGCAAGATTAGCATTTGAACTTACAAATGACATAAAGAGAATAAGTCCTCCAAAGTTTGATGGAACAACACTTGGGGATGGAGGTGAGAATTGGCTCGGTGAAATGGAAAAGTACTTTGCGATAAGAAACTTTCTCGAGGAGACCAAAGCGATATGGGGAGCATATCGGCTTTCTCATGAAGCATCATCATGGTGGGACAACCGTAAGGTTGAGTTGAATATTGTCGAATCGGACATAACTTGGGATCAATTTAAGGGTTACTTTAGGCAAGCGGTGGTTGCCTCAACTCTATTTTGATAGGAAAATGGTGAATTTTAGAAGCGAGTCGCAAGGAAGGTTGACGGTGACGAGAATATCGGGAAGGGTTTACTAAACTCCTTAAGTATGTGCCGGAGTACCAAGTGATGAGAAGTTTTAGAAAATGAAAGTTCATAATGGGACTGAATCCCATCATTGGTGGCGAAGTGGATGTCCACGGTCCAACCACTATGGAAGGAGTTGTCGAAAAGGCAATAAGACAGGAACAGAAATTGAGAGCAATTTCTGCTCATAGGGAAGAGATAAGGAAGAAGATTCCCAACTCTTCTTCATCTCTCGCACCCAAAAGGGGGCCCTGGAAAAGGTTTGGTGTGAAAAACAAAATTGTTGTAGATAACAACAAGAAATCTGTAATGAACAAACCTGTAAATAGTGTGCGGAATAGCTTCGCAAAAGTTAGTGGCAATGGACAAAAGTCCTATGGAAGCCAGAGTGATAACTTCAAAGCTGGTAGCAAATTTGCGCCTATGGAAGGGCCGAGTTGGAGGGCGCAAGCTGTGGAAAGGACCATTACGCGAGTCACTGTCCTCACGAAAAGGATGATCGCGATTAGCGGCATAGGATACACGCATTGCGGTGGCTAGCAGACAAGTTGAAAAGTAAGTTACACCCATAGAAGTTCGGGTAAGTTATTCGGTACACTGTAGTCATAATTTTTGATCTGGAGCTCTTGAATGCTTTATTTCTACTAAACTTGCAATGAAATTAAAAAAAGAAATTTGAGCGAATGGATAAGACATGGATAGTGCATTATGGGAATAATCTGTCCATACGATTCAAAAATGTGTCTCTTTGGGGCAATTCTTGACTTGCCCGGTTTCTCCACCGAAGTTGACTGTATGTCACTCCTTTAGGATCATATGATATCATTATTGGAGTTAACTGGTTGGCAGAACATAAGGCAAAGGTCAACTGTTATGAAAAACAAATTTGTTGTTTTGATGACCTGCAGAAAGCAACAGTCATTCAAGGTGTAAGGCGTGAGGTTGCAGTTAGGAAACTAACAGCTATGCAACTAAAAAGGGCTAAAAATAGAGGCTGCACCTTGTATGCAGTAAAAATGATAGAAAATGTTGAGGAAGATAATGATTTCATGGAAAGATATCCATTATTAAGGGATTTCAGTGATGTATTTCCGGAGGATTTACCAGGTCTTCCACCCAAACGAGAATTTGACTTTGTAATAGAGATCAAGCCAGGAACCGAACCCATATCTAAGGCACCTTATAGAATGACCACCCTCGAGTTGGTGGAGCTGAAGGCTCAATTACAGGAACTTTTGACTAAAGGGCTAATAAGACCGAGCGTCTCACCATGGGGAGCGCCGGTAATTTTTGTAAAGAAAAAGGATGGCACATTGAGACTATGCATTGATTACAGAATGTTGAATAAGGCAACTATTAAGAATCGATACCCACTTCCTAGGATTGATGATCTGTTCGACTAGATGCGTGGAGCATCAGTCTATTCAAAAATAGATCTTTGATCTAGGTATCATCAGCTGAGAATAAAGGAAGAAGATATTCATAAAACAACTTTTAGAACAAGGTACGAGCATTATGAATTCACGGTGTTACCTTTTGGGTTGACAAATGCACCTGCCGCCTTTATGAATCTGATGAACAATATTTTTCAAGAATACCTAGACAAGTTTGTGCTTGTATTCTTGGACGACATTCTTATATACTCTAAAAATGTCGAAGAGCACCAAGAACATTTAAGGATAGTGCTGGAAGTTTTAAGAAGGAGGAAGTTGTACGGTAAACTGTCTAAATGCTCCTTCTATGATGCAGAGGTGCATTATTTGGGACATGTTATAAGCAAAAACGGGATAGCTGTTGACCCTTCAAAGATCGCAGCTATAACCGAGTGGCCTACGCCTAAGAACGTGCATGAAGTAAGAAGCTTCATGGGCTTGGCAGGATATTATAGAAAGTTCGTTAAGGACTTTTCAAAAATTGCTGCCCCAATCACTTCTTTGAAAAGAAGGATAAGAAATTTTTACGGGTGACAAATGTGAATCTGCCTTTAAAAATTTAAAGGAACAGTTAACTACAACACCTATTTTAACTGTACCAGACCCAAATGGAAATTTTACGGTTGTAACGGATGCATCGGGAGAAGGCCTTGGAGGCATTCTGTTACAGAATAACCATGTCATAGCTTATGAAAGTAGAAAGCTTAAGTTACATGAACAGAATTATGCTCCACACGACCTAGAGCTCTCGCTGCCATTGTACATGCACTTCAAATGTGGAGGCATTACCTTTTAGGCAAACCTTTTGAGTTAAAAAGCTGACCATCGGGGTTGAAGTATATTTTTACTCAAGGCCGTTAAAATCTGAATGCTTGAGACAACGAAGATGGTTAGAATTTACGTCTCAGTATGATTTTGATATAAGCTACATCAAAGGAAAGGAAAATAGAGTGGCAGATGCTCTGAGTCTAAGGAAGCACATCTCTGCTCTTATAACGTTAAGAACTCAGTTTAAGGATGAGGTGAAAGATGTCTTAGAATTTGACTTGTTATTTCCGGCAAGTTAAAACAACACTTGCTGCAGATCAAAAGGATGTGAGGTATAAAGGATTTTGTTTTGATAGCGAAGGAATTTTGAGGTTCGAAAACAGGGTATATATACCCTTGGCAAATGATTTAAGAAGGAAATTGTTAACTGAATTTCATAATTCACCTTTTTCTGGACACCCTGGCATTACGAAAATGCTTGCTGATCTTAAGCATCAATACTTACGGAAGGAAATGAAAAAGGATGTGGTGGAATTTGTAACACCGCTTGGAATGTCGGCGTGTTAAGGCGGAACATATGCATCATCTGGATTATTGTATCCCCACAGCGTTCCACAGTACAAATGGCAAGTGATAACGATGGATTTCGTTCAAGGATTGCCTATGTCAAGGAATAAGCATGATATCATCCTGGTTGTCGTTGACAAATTAACCAAAGTGGCACACTTTATTGCTTGGTAATTTGAAGGACGATGCACCGGTGTTAGCAAGAAGATTTGTACATGAAATTTTTCAGATTGCATGGAATACCGAATTGATCATATCGCAGAGATCCGAGGATGACATCAAGGTTTTGGCAAACGCTTAATGCGGCCTTGGGAACTAAATTAAACTCAGCTTTGCATATCATCCAGGAGACGGATGGACAAACCAAGAGAGAGTCAATCAAGTTTTAGAGGATATGTTAAGGATGTATTGCATGGACCAGCGGTATAAATGGGAGGAATACCTTCCATTTGGTAGAATTCACCTATAATAATACATACCACGCCTCTTTAAAAATGGCACCTTTTAAAGCATTATATGGAAGAAAATGTAGAACCCTGTTATGCTCGGGGACGGCGTAGAGAGACGAGAGAGGTAATTGGGCAGAAATCCTCACGGAAATGGAAAAACAAATCAAAATGATTCGGGAACATTTAAAGGAGGTGCACAATAGGCAAAAGAGTTATTTTAAAATAAATGAGACTTAAAGCGAGGTTGATAGGAATTATAAACTTGGTGAGAAGGTCTTTCTTGGGTTAAAGCTTATTTAAAAAAGAGCTCAATAACTTTTAGCAAGGCATGCCAAGTGTATGTCGCCACGTTACGTGGGACCTTTTGAAATTGTTGAAATAATCAACCCCGTAGCTTATCGTCTAGCATTACCTCATGCTTTATCACAAATGCATGATGTTTTTCATATTTCTTTGCTTAAGAAATACGTATTAAATTTATCACATGTCTTTGAATTGGAATTCCTTGCAGTCAAGACCTAGGAATAATCGTGGTTAAGCCCATTCGAGTGTTGGGAACTCACCGGTTGTCTTTGGGAACCATGCCGAAATAACCAATGTTGCAATGAGAGATCGGAAGAAAGCAATGAACACAAGAGAGGGATAAAATTCATCCACATACTTGTATTATTGCTCCATGATTTGATACTGATTCATTACAATGGCCAAGAGGCACAAACTTGCATTACAACTTGAATGAGAGTTTTGAACTCCACAAATTCACCTACAGACAAGAGAAAAGGGAGGGTGCAAAGTAAAATTATCCAACATTAGAACAATGCCCCTGATTACAATTTATATAAGAAGTTTTGCAAAGGAGGAGAGAAAATTGAATCTGAATTTGCTCAAAAATCTTTAAAAATCATTTTTAAACATTTAATGAGTGCACTTTTATCTTAGAAATCTATCTTTTCATTAATGACCTACCTTGAGCTTCAATAAATTGACTGTGATTGCTCAAGCCGTCTAGCCTAGGCCCTGTAGACCCATGATGACTTCTACTTCTCACCAACCTTCATTAATGGCCTCACCTACCACTTCATCTCTACCATTTTGGAGGTTAGAACCCCTGAAATCCAAAATTTGATGATCCCAACTATGGATCCTAAAATCACCTTTTCAATGACTGTAATTTTGCAAGAAATGGATAAGTACATTAGAATATGTCTATTTTTCCCTGGATGTTGATTGAGATTTTTCATCTTCAACTGCTTCATTCAATGTCGGACTGTGTTTCTTATTTTTTAAATATTAAACCTTATTAAAATTAAGATATCCAATTGTAGTTATGTGGAGGATGCTAAGAGCTTTCCAAAAGTCTTATTTTGTGCAAATCTGAGCTCTCAGTCAAAAGTTATGGTCATCTGAAGATGAGGGTGTCATTTGCGAAAAATTTGAGTGGTTGGCTCTGTTTCTTGGACTCGAAATGCATCATAACCTCCGAAATCCAAAATTTTAGACTTTCGGGATTTGATGCATCGGAAGTTGTTGACATTGTTCATTAGCGAATCAGCTTGGAAGTTTCGAAATGCCGAACCTCCGAAGTCTCGAAATTTAGACTTGAAGTTCGGACTCGAATTTGTTTTGTGCGGCCCATTGTTCATTCACAAAAACCCTGAAACCTCTGAACCTCCGAAACCTCAAAGTTTGAAATTCGGACTTTGGGTTTTAGACTTTACGTCTTTCGGGCTCATAACACCATTCACCCGACCGACCCGCCGAGACCTCTAAACCTTGAACCCCCGAAACCCCGAAGTACAAAATTTGGACTTCGGGTTTTGACTCTACAGCCGCCGTTGACCTCGAAATGCCGAATCCTTTCGGACTTCATAATTTTCACGTTTTCAAAAATTTTGCCCATCCATTTCGGGCTTCTCGCCTCGACCCCCGAAACAAACCCTCGAAATTGCCCAACTTGAATCTCGAAATCGGGAAATCCAAAAGTCTGAAATGCCCTCCGCGTTGACCTCGAACTGGCGTTGACCCCAAAACACTGAGCCCTTTCAGACTTCGGGCCTTTTCGATCGCCATTCCATTTTCCCCTCTTTAGTCTTGAAACGCCGAACGCTTAAAACCCAAAGACTTCGAGGCCTTGGCTTCCATTCTTTCATTTGACTCGCTAAGCGAGTTACTTATCTGCACCCAACTCAAATTCCTTCCGAGCTCCCTTGGCCAAGTTGGCCCTTTTCCATTCCTTTCCGATCTTGCGTTGCCACTCGCCGAGCCCACGTGTGCAACCTACCCGTCTCATCTAAGATCTTGTGACTATTCGGAACCCTGTTGGATAATTTGGGCCCATGGGGAGGCAAAAATTGTTAACAATTTGGTGACTTGTGGGGACATATGCCTGCTAGATATTCTAAACCAATAGCCTAGGTATATCCATTGGGTGTGGAGTCATTGTAAACCTGCAAATTGATTACAGAATGTGATTTTAGTTTCTCTGCATTTACTTTCCTTTGAAGTTAGCAACTATTACCCGCAAGTATGAAATTCTTCCTTATTCAACATCCACCCGAGAGGCAACATTGAAATGCACAATAATACAACCTATGAGCAATAAAAATTGTGCCGAAGCACTTAAGGAAATTGAAACCTACACTACAACAAGACAATGTGCATACACACTTAGAGGAATTAAAATCCTAAGCTAATATTTACAAGGGTGAAACCTTTCCTTTTTAGTAACAATGTTTGAGATAGATCATGTTTATCGAATCGAAGTTCTTTTCCATCCAAGGTAGACAATTGGAAGGCATTGCTGCTTTTACATCCCGTGACCATGTAGGGGCTACTCCTAATGGCATCGAACTTGGAATGCCTACTAGGTTTTGCTCGATTACATCCCACTTGAACTAGGTCCCCTTCCGAAAGGTCATTGATCTTGATTTCTTATCAAACCATCTTTTGAATAAGGCTCGATCTTTCTCCATCATCTGACCTTTGCATGTTTTTCTGATTTCTTCCAATTCCATCATCTCTGCATACCTAGCCTCCATTAGTTCAAATTCCGACAACTCCAATTGCCTCATGAACTCCAATGCGGGTAGCTCCAATGATATAGGTAGCACTGCTTCCTTGTCGTAGACCAACTTGTAGGGAGAATTACCTGTTGACCTCTTTGGTGTTATCATGTCAGCCCACAAGGCTGATTTGAGCTTGGTATGCCATGTTCTTTGATTTTCATCCATAGTCCTCCTAATGATCTTCAACAAGTTCTTGTTTGTGGACTCTGCTTATTCGTTACCCTGGGGTAATAGTTAGAAGAGGTGCTCAAATAGATCCCATTCTTAACAACCCATTATGTGATCTTGGAACCTAGGAACGCCAATGCATTGTCTGATATGAAAGTGGTCGGTACTCCAAACCTAGTCACTATCCCCTCATAGAATTCCAATATGCTAGACTCGTTTGCTTCTTTGAGCGCTACCGCCTCGGTCCACTTGGTGAAATAGTCTATTGCCGTGAGAATCCACTTGTGCCTTGGCTTGAATTGGGATTAATGAATTCGATGAAGTCCAATCCCCATTGCATGAAGAGTTGATTAACTTAAATCGGATGCAATGGAAGTGATGCTAATCTTTCCTTACCTGTGAAGAACACACTTTTTTTGCACTTTTTGATCCAAGTATAGCAGTCATTGAACATTGTGGGCCAATAATAACCCGCCTTCATTATCTTGAGAGCTGTTACCCACCGGGAAAAATGTCCTCTAGCCTCTCCATCGTGAATATCTTGTAACACCTTGATTTGACCTGTTCCAATACACCTCAATAAAATCCATTAATGTCCTTCTTGAACAAAACACCATCAACAAACACATATGGAATGACTTGTAATTTGAAGTACCTTCTCTTTTCTTTGCTCATTTTAAGACGACATAGGCTTTGATTGTAGGAAGTGTATCATGTCTTGAGTCCAACAAGGACTAGGCACATTATCATTTTCTTTCTCTTGATCATCATGCAACACCAAAACAACTTCATTTTCATTACTTGCTTCAACTTGTTGACTCGAGGCTAGTTATTCAAATAATCCCTTTCCATGGACCAACTTAGTGACCTTAATTTTGATGTCATATTCCATGGCATGAGTTATCCATCCTAAACATTTCTCATTCAGATATTTGTTTAGAAGGAAGTCCTTGACTCTCGCATGGGAAACTAACAGTTGGATCTTGTTGTTTGAGACTAGGTGTTTGAACTTCTTTAAACTCCTAATTACTACGAGAACGTGTTTCTCAATGAAGGAGTACCTAGTTTCATAGTCCTCCAAACTTTGGCTAAAAAAGACAATTGGTTGTTCAGATCCCTCTTTTTTTCTGCACTAAAATTATAGAGATCGTGTCCCCACCACCAAAGGCATAGAGCATGAAGTCCTTAGAGAAGTATGGATTGACGAGAGTTGGAGCTTGAGATATAGCCTCTTTTATTACTTCAAAACTTTCTTTACCCTCAATTGTCCACTTAAATTCCATGCTCTTCTTCAACATCAATGTTATTGGTTTGACAAGAGTGGAAAATTTTGGTATAAACCTGTGGAAAAATTGATCCTTCCTAAGAAGCTTTGAAGATCCTTCTTATGACTTGGCAAGGGCAATGCTCAAATTGCTTCAACTCTTTCTGGGTCAATTTTCAATCCTTCCTTTGACACAATATGGCCTAGGAGCTTGCCTTCGTGAGCCAAGAATATACATTTTTGGGATTCAATGATACCCCAAATCTCTGCACCTTTGAAATACTGTCTCAGATGAAAGAGGTGATCTGCTGCATTTTTAGAGAACACAATGATATCGTCAAGATACACTAGCACTATTTTGTTGATCAACCCCTTGAATGCCATATCCATTGCCCTTTGGAAAGTGGCTTCGACATTAGACAATCCAAATGACATCTTCCTGTAGGCATAGGTCCCCCACTTAGTGGTGAAAGCCATTTTGAACTGATCGTCTTCTTTCACCATTATTTGATTATATATTGAATACCCATCCAGGAGAGAGAATCTTTCCGAACCAGCTACTACCTTTAAGATTTGTTCCATTGAAGGGAGTGGATAGTGTTCTTTGAGAGATGCTCTGTTCAGGTCCCAAAGTCCACGCACAACCTGATTTCTCCATTCTTCTTCTTGACTAGTACCAAGTTTTCAACCCAGCTTGAATGCTTGATTGGAAATATAATGCTTGCCTCTATTAGCTTATTTAGCTCTTATTTCATTAGAGGCTCAATGTGAGGGTTGGCTAGTTTTCTTTCCCCCTGATGGGCTTAGCATCCGAGTCCAGTTCTATGGTATGTATGTTCCAACTTTAAATTAAAACCCTTCATGTCCTCATAGCTCCAGCGAAGACATCTAGAAACTCTTGGAAAAGTTGTACGAACTCATATCTCTCTTGTTCAATGGCCACTTTTCCAATTTGGAGTGTTTTTCCTTCCCCAATCGAAATAGGTTATGAATCCTCTCCTTTGACATGTATGTTGGCTTTTTTTTATGAAATTGGTCATTAGGATTGAATATTGACTCCAATGTCACCAAGCCTTTTGGAAGCTTGTTTGTCCACAATTGCACTACTTGATCCCCGTATTGTTGCTCTAATTTGTCTTGATTCCTAGCTGAGAATTCAACCTCTTCTTGTAAGAAATTAACGATCTGTTGATTGTTCTCAAACACCTGCCATCTTGTGTTGTTATTTGGAATTGTTGGCCTTACAATCACATGGATGTGGGGTTGTGTTTTGTCTCTTTTGATACTATCCACCACATCGAAAGTTGCTCCAATGGATGCAAGTCTATCTCATGGCTTCATTCTTCTTCCTAGGTATGGACTCGATGTTGAAAGTTTCAAAGTCCTCAATTAGGTCCCATACCTATTTTTGTAGCTCTTGAGTAGGTCATTTTTTGCGGCATGTTGTCCTCGACTTGTTAACAATCAACTATCAACTCACTATCACCTTCTTTATGCCTCTTTTCTTGGCCCAATGAAGTCCATGAATCAAAGCCTCATATTTAGCTGTGTTGTTTGAACAAGAAAACTGGAAACAAAAAGTTGAATAATACTTGATGTTCTATGGTGAAACCAACATTGCACCCCCTCTAGCACCTTGTTTTCTTCTTGAACCATAAAAAAAAGTTTCCATACTTCATTTCCATCCTTATTTTCTAGCTTGGTGATATTAGGAATGGGTGAATTTTCTTCATGTACACAATATACACCCAATTCTGATTCTTCCATTTCCTTGTAAGGATCAAAAGCATGTCTTTTGTTTTCCCATTCATCGAGAGTCAAATATGGAATTCCCTCAACCTTAGTACCTGTTTCTAGATCATTTGAACACTCTTCCTGATCAAAGGTTGAGCAATTTACGTTGATATAGGACTGGGCACATGAGGCTCAATGTGAAATTGGTGATTGGTTCTGACCGATTTTTGCTTTGGTTCCATATATTGTCCTAAAAGCATGTGTGACCAATTTGCTGATAGGTACCCGCAAATTTTGGCAGTGAAATCTCATGACAAACATAGGGTGAAAAGTGGTGGAAGGTCAATCACATACACATCTTACAGAACTGTGACATTTGGGCAAGCATGGAGTGTTAGGCTTAACCCTTTGATGACCCCAACTATTCCTACTATTGTTCCATCTAGTTGCACTACCCTTTCAGTACTGGCTCATACTTTAGACCTAGCTGGTCAACTATTTGCTTAGTCATGATTGAGCTACTTGCCCCCGAATCGATCATGCAATTGTGTACTAAGATGTTCCTGACAATCAATAACACACAAAATGGTGGAGGCTTCAAATTCTTGCTTGGTTGACTCCCACCATGTTGCATTGTATTAGTGAGAACTTTCTCGTGTCCTTGGTTTGATCCATTCGAGGTAGACCAATCGGCCATTGTAGCTTGCAACAAATCTCATTTTCCTGGGATTTCCAGTGACTCCCACATGGAAATGCTCACATGTGTTTTCTTCATCTGATCTATGATGTTGAAAGGAGATGGATTATATTTTTTTGCCCCCTTCACTTGGTACAAATTTATCTTGAACCTAAATAGGCACATGTGTTGCTATAACGGGTGCCTTAGGTTGATTTTGCACATTCGGGGTTGCATTTGGTCTACTAACTCCTTGTGTAAGAGTGGGATGAGAAGCAACTGGATTAGATGGTTGCCCTTCCTCTATGTTCCTCTTCTTTGACCATGTGTATTGGTAGCCACACCTTGGAAAGGAGGTTGATTAACTCCACAGAAGTCTTATGTTTTCCAATTGACCAATGTGGTTTCCATTGGAGGTGCCTCTTGATGGGTTCCTTGCTGCTGAATTCCCTCCTCACTTGGTTCTTGGGACACACCGATGGTCTGCACCATTAGAGCTTGATTCAATGCACCATTGAAACACATTGATTGATTGTGAGGTAGATTGCAGGGGTAACACCATTCGTACTCCTGTGCCATGTTGTTTTGTGTTAGAACCAAGGCTCTTGATGTTAAAGTTGTGTTTGGATCATATGGTCGAATGGCTTCGGCAACTTGAGGTTTCCTTGGTTGAATTTTGATTTGCATCTTGAGTTGGTGGTCTATTTTTTTGATATGGGGGCCTAGCTTGATACTTGAGTTTGAGGTTGATATGGTTTAGAACTCTGAGCTTGTTGTCTCTTGATAGTCACTAGCTCATTTCCTAGGTTTTGTAGTTGTTTCATAACCTCTTGCAGTTCTTTTGAAGTGCTTGAAAAAGTAGAAGCCTCATTGTTACTTTGATTTCTAGGGGTGCAATGGGATTCAATTATGGTGTTTGACTAGTTGTAGGAGTTCCCATATCCGGATAGAGAGGCATTGGTGGCCTTGGTGCAATCTTACCAGCTTGAATCAATCAATTTTATGCTTTGATAGCTATGTCATCGTAGTCCCCCACAGGAGTTGTTCCTCCCATTGATTGGATCATCATGGCTATGTTTGATTTTATAGCCTTCAAGAAATAAAGGAATGCTCCTTCGGTAGTTGGTCTAACAACTATTGGAATCATGTCCCATGTCCATTGGAAACAGAAATTAAAATATGTCATTTGCTCATTAGGAGCCCTTTTGATTATTGTCAATTGTTCCAATAAAGATAGATTGTTTGCCCTCTCTCTGAATTGGTTGTAAAGAGCTGAACACAACTTGATTCCAATTTTGAATAGACCTGTTGTTAGGCTCCTAAACCATTGCAAGGCCTTACCCTTGAAAGATGAAGCCAACAACTTGACCGCAACATCCATTTCATTGATTTCGTGAATTACACAGACATTGGCGATGTCTGGATGTGGTCAATAGGAGTAGTATGATTTTCTCCCGTGAAATAGGGAATGTTATTTAGTGCTACAACCAAAATTAGATTTTGAGCATTTAGGGCAAGTGGACTACTGCCCGTGAAATTGACAAAGGGATTAGGATTAGGTGGTCCCTGAGGTGGTTGTAGATGTGTCATTATGATTGGCCTGAGAACCCTGGTTGATTGGAGAAAGGGTCTACCAGGTGGAGGTGTAGACAAAGTCCTGTTAGGTGGAGATGGTGATATTTGTGGTCTTCTTCCTCTCCTTCCTCTACCTGGTGATAATTACAAGTAGACAAATAGTCCATCTTCTCTAGTATCAGACCTAGTTTGAACTCTTCTCATGTACTTGGGAAACCTGTGTTGCTACACCACTGAATTCTATCCCTTCGGAGTCGCCAGATGTGTTAGGAAATTACCCTCAAAAGGCCAGGGTTTTGCCAAGTCACACACCGAACTTGACAAAATTAGAGTGGAACTTTGAAGGAATTGTATGATTAATATTCTAGAGGTTGGAATTTTGATTGATAGTCTCAAAACCCAAATGCAAGACTTCCGAATGTCCAAACCCCCGAAATCCTGAGACCTTTCAAAATCTCGAAATCTCAAAATCTCGAAACCCAAAATTAAAAAAACTCCTGTATTTCAAAATCAAAATTTCAAAAACTAAAAATACCCTTTTGAAGATTATCCCCGATCTATCAACTGGTGAAATTTGGACTTGTTTTGAGCAAGTTAAGCCCCGAAAATTGATTTTGAGTTCAACCTGAGAGGTGAAAGGTCTGAAATTGGAAATCTGTAGTTTTTAAGTCCAATTTTCTTGAAAATGCCTTCAAAGCTCATGGAATGACTTCCTAGTCCCATCGGGCATGCCAAAACTATTGATATGTAATCACAACACCCCGAATGTTTGTAACTCAATAGATTGAAACTATCAGTGTGATTGCATAACATGGAGCTTTTCCCAAAGTATGGGACTTTGCAATGGGAAAGCTCTCCGGATGAAGGCCGGTTCCTATTCCTCTATTCTGATGCACACATCCAAATTGTAGAGGATCTACTCTAAAATCTACTCTAACTTGCCAAGGAGACATGGTTAAGAAGATTACAAGAAATTAAACCTAAACTAACAGAGGTGATGCACCAAAAGGAATGTTAAACACCTTCTTTGCATGGAGATGGAAACCACAATCAGATTAAGAAGGATGAAAATACACCACAGATCAATCCACTAATGAGAATCCACTAACCATTAAACACAAACCATTAAACATGTAATACAATAACCATGCACAGATAACCAAGATTGTAATGAGAGATCAAAAGAAAGAAATGAACACAAGAGAGGGTTGAAATTCATCCACAGACTTATATTATTGCTCCACAGATTTGATATAGTGCATTACAATGGCCAAGAGGCACAAACTTGCATTATAGCTTGAATGGGAGGTTTGAACTCCACAAATTCACTTACAGACAAGAGAAGAAGGGAGGGTGCAAAGCAAAATTATCCAACATTAGAACAATGCCCCTCATTACAATTTATAGAAGAAGATTTGCAAAGGAGGAGAGAGAAAATTGAATCTTGAATTTTCCCAATATTCTTCAAAAACATTGTTTAATCCTGTAATGAGTGCATTTTGATCTTCAAAATCTCTCTTTTCATTAATGACCTGCCTTGAGCTTCAAGAAATTGACTGTGATTGCTCATGCTATCTAGTCTAGGCCCTGTAGACTCATGATGACTCCTACTCCTCACCAACCTTCATTAATGGCCTCACCTACCACTTCATCTCTGCCATTTAGGAGGTTTGAGAACCCCAAAATCCAATATTTGATGATCCCAAATTGTGGATCTTGAAATCACCTTTTTAATGACTATAATTTTTCAATGACTTTGCACCTTTGGGCTCATGAGACTGTTCACTCGACCAACCTACCGAGACCTCCGAACATTCGAATTCCCAAACCCCAAAGTCCAAAATTCAAACTTTGGGTTTCGAACTCCGCTAACGTCGTTGACCCCAAAATGTTGAACCCTTTCGGACTTCGGACTCTCCACGTTTCAGACATTTTGCCCATCCCATTTCTCGGCTTCTCACTACCTCAACCCCGAAACAAACCCTTGAAATTTCCCCAACTCCTAATCCCGAAATCGGGACCTCCTAAAGTCCAAAATGCCCTCGCGTTGACTGAACTCGGTGTTGACCCCGAAACATGGAGCCCTTTCGGAACTTTGGGGTTTGGGGCCTTTTCGATCACCATTCCATTTTCCCCCGCCTAGTCTATGAAATGCCAAATGCCTGAAACCCAAAGACTTGGGATTTTTCCTCCATTCTTTCGCTTGACTCGCTAAGTGAGTTACTTGTCTATACCCTGCCCAAGTACTTCCAAGCTCCCTTGGCCAAGTTGGCCCTTGTCCATTCCTTTTTCAACCTTGCATTGCCATTGCTTGAGCCCACCCGTAACCCTGACCGGCTCTGTCTAGGATCTTGTGACTACTTTGGGACCCTATTGGATAATTTGGGCCCATGGGGGCAAAAATTGTTAACAATGCTTTCTGTTAGGAATGCCTTAGTAATCAAAATTGATCTTGTGGAACATAGACATTGGTTATGTTATGTAGACCTTGCACTTCACTTATATAGGCATATGTATTATGCATAATATGGGTATCATATTGCTTCTCTTGCTTCTTAGTGGGATTGGAAGTATATTATTGATCATAATGTGTAGAAACATGATGGACATGGGCATTGGAAGAATTATTTAGATGTGCAAAATCACACTTGAGAGATGTGCTCTCAATATTCATAACTTGAGATTGGTCTTGAAAATGATGATGTAAAGCTTGAAGAAATTATAAGATAGCCTTATAAAAGGTGTCATCATTACTAATAGAAGGATTTGAAATATGACTCAAAATTGAATTAACATGGGAAGGTGTCATATTATCGGGGATAATTGTTTTTCGCACTAATTTTGTGAGGGTATCTTTACATGCTCAATGATGTTGAAGTAAATTATACAAGGAAACTTGGGAAATTGTAGCATGAGCCATGATGGCATAAAAATTAGAGAAGAAACTACAATTAGGAAATAAATAATAAAATCAACACAAGAAGGGTCAACAGTGGAAAGATCATAGGTGATAAGACCCAAAAGAGATGTTTAGAAAAAAGTGACCGTCGTAAAATTAACAAAATGACCATATATGAAAATAGAAAGTGAAGTTGATGAAACTAAGGGAGGTATTTTTGAGTATGATAAAACTCAATGCAAAACCTCTATTATATTAATAGGGGTGAAATGAACCCTTGCATGTGCAACATGATTTTGAAAACAAATTGTCATAATTAGAGCAAATGGATTGTGAATCACATCACGAACGATGCAAATTAATTAGTTAACTTACATGGTTGTAATAACTTGAAGACAAAATGAGTGTATACTTAGTGTTCAAACAATACTATGAAAAGAACTCGGAATCGGTTTACTCTTGACCTAATAGCCTTCCTTTTTACTTCCTATGAATTTTTCCTCCTTGTAATGAAAGTATAATGCCAAACCAAGTAAACATGATTCTTAGAAACAAATTCTTAGGACAAGTATTGGTAGACTCATGGGTGTGTAAATGCTTTTAATCACCATCAAGTTATAAAAAAATCAATTGTGATAGGAAATTGAGTAAAATTATAATGGAACCACTATAGGAGAAATGTTAAATGAAATAAAGAAAATGTAGCCTAGTTTTAAGAGGAATGAAAGTTTACATGTGACAGGGAAAATGTCTCATGTGTTGTGTGTTATCCTAAGTGATCTTATTTGGTGTCATTTAACTAACAATATAAGCCATAAAATAAATTATTATGATATTTTGTTGTTGTATTTGTGTGTCAAAATAGAGGTGTGACATTTGGTATCAGAGCGAAGGTTCATGCTCTCAAACCTCTAGATAGCTTGATGTTACGATGATTATACATGATGGTGGAGGAGATAGAAGAGTAATGTGATACTATGTTGTGATGTGACAAACATTGCACTTGTGATAATATGAACACACATGTTGTGCATACCAATTAGTGTGGATTTGTTATGATGTTGATGTGTTTCGTGATGAGAGTATTCACTCTCTTTTTCATGAATTCAATGTGAATTTCATGTGTGATGTACCGCCTTGTTGTGTGAAAGGAATGTTATTGTGGACTCCAAAACGTTGTTTAGTTTTTATTATTATTTTATATTGTGTGTGCTAATGTGTTGTATGACAAAATTACTTTGTAGTGAATTGTATCATATTGTGATGTTACCACCGTGTTGTGATGTATCGTGTTGTGTCACCATGTTGTATTGTAATTGTTTGTATGTTGTGATGTTAGTCACTATGTTCATCATACATATGTTTCATGCATTATGTGATGGATTCATGTTGTGAATTAGGGGCATATGGTGATCTTATGACCCCTATTGTATTATACTTGCACTTTTGGGTGCATTATGTGGAAATGTGACATGTTATGAGTTGTGGAAATGATGTTGTGTTATACCCAGTAAATATACCATGCGTAATACGCTATGGTGGTTGTGAGTAAATCATCGTGTGTTAGTAATGTAGTTATGTGTTATGTTGTGTACCCTACACTCACTAACCCTAAGGGAAGCAATTAGTTGAGAGTGTATGTGCGGAGAGAGAAGACATGCATCCAAGTACCCATAACCTTGAGTTGAGTATGAAATTTGGAAGTGGAGTCTTATGTAGACTGAAAATACACTTCTATCTATTTGGTATACTTTGAGCATGCTCAATATATTGTGGAATGCACACCACCTGAGGCTCAACTTCTCTCTCTTATATGGGTTGTCCATTGAACAATCCTACGTGATACCTGACCTATGTTGAGCCTTGTGGGAGTTTGGAGGGATGATTTAGACATATATTATGACAATTATATGATTCGATCAAGTATTATGCTATTTTCCGAGTCATGCTCGATGTCGATAGGGTCGATGCCCTTATGAGGATGTCGAGATGTACACTTGATGTCGGAAAAGATCCGATGTACTTGTGATGTTTCATATGTTGTTTTATATTTTGTGAGATGAGGCTCGGTATCCGAGAGTGAAAAACTTGACGAGTACCCCTTGGGTGGTGTATAAGGCCACATAGTGATTGTGATGTGATATTTCTCTATATGTATTTTATTCGTAAATTTGAATTTTCTTTTCTCTTCCTTTTCTCGGGACCAATAATTTATGTCATTCTAGTTTTGGTTGAATTATTGCTTGAAATTTTGGGAATTTAATTTTATTGTTATACTAACATAAGTATTTTTGTAGTGTGGATAATTAGCCATTTATTTTGCTTAGATTGAAAGTGGAATTCATTTATTTTTCCTTGAGTTTCAAATTTATTTTCTCACTTAGCCCAAAGCAATTGAATTTGATGCCACTTGGCGATTTTGCTTATTGTTTGGCATGTTGGTTCTAATGTTGTTATGTGTTGAATTAGGGACACAAGTTCACCATGGATTGGTGATACCTATGGGCCCACTTCGTTGTATGGGGGTACACCCCAAGGAGTTACAAATAATTGGTGTAGTTGTCAAACTACATGTTATTATGTCACTTGGGTTAGAGGTGTCTGGACTCTATGTGCCTAGGGCCATAGGGTGATCGACCTCTTTGGTGGAGAGAAAAGGAAAATTTGTTTCTTGATGTAGGATTTTACCCACCTTGTGGTTTTACCTACACGGTCTAATTAGCTTGCTTAGGTTAATCATAGGTTATTAAGGGAATGTACTTTAAGTCATTTTCTAATTGTGAGTTGAGTTAGTTACCTTTTTGGGTGACCTAATTTCTCACTATATAATGTAACCTCCTATGCATATTTTTGGCTAATTGGCTTATGCATGAATGAATGAAGAGTTTTTTCTTCTCTTGAGTGTTTTTAGATCTCACCTCTCCACACAAATTTCTACTTTGTGCATTCAATCCTATCCAGTCTCAATCCTTGATTATGGCCCACTCGACATGGTATCAGAGTTGATCTAGTAGTAATGCCATTGCCTTTGTTGGAAGATCTAGCATTCTAGCTCATTCAGTTTTTTTTTTTCATAGATTTTAGTTTTCAAGGGTTTAGTGGGATTTTAAGGAAATCCATGAAAATATTTTCTCCAGAGTCTCTACATGAAAAATAGACATCGCCATTGAATTTAGAAGGGGTGAAACCTTAGGTTTAGTTGTAAACTTGACCTAGTTCTATGTGACAGGTATTTCTGACTTTTTGAGGGTTTGAAGGTTTTTTCTTCAAATTTAGCAAATCCATGCAAGTTTGGGCTCAAATAGAAAAATACCTTTTGGGTTTTTTTGGGTTTTTGAATAACTTGGTGGGTATTTGTTATTTTATATGAAAAACTTATGATTTTCTCAAATCTAAAGGTTTTTTTCCTCATTTGTAGTGTTTTGGGTTTTTGCATGTGTTTGACAAGTGAAAAAATTTGCCCAAGTGCAAATTGGGTTTTCAAGTGTGTTCAACAAGTCAAAAATCCGCCCAAGTGCAAATCGGGTTTTTAGGTGTGTTAAGCAAGTCAAAATCTCCACAACCAATGTGTCGGGTTCCGACACCTACTTTGCATCTGCGGGTTCCGACACTGCTTTACATCTGTCAGGTTCCAACACCTACTTTGTACCTATCGGATTTCGACACCTACTTTGCACCTGTTGGGTTACGACACATGTTTTACACCTTTCAGGTTCTGACACTTACTTTGCATCTGTTGGGTTCTGACCCCTTCTTTGCACTCCTGTCAAGTTCCGACACTTGCTTTGCACCTATCGGGTTCTAACTCATGTTTTGCATCACCTAAACCCCAAAACACTACATTTTGGGCCTTTGGAGGTGTCTGACAGGGTCAAAATCTTGATTTGGCATCACTTTCAACTGGCTACTCCGTTTTATGTGTCATTTTTTTAAAAGGATTTTTTTCTTACTCTTTGCATTAGAAGTATCTTTGTTCTTTGAAAACTTGTCACTTATATAGGTTTAGGGGGTTGATACTTAAGTCTTTTGACACTTTGAGTTCAACCTATAACCACTTGTTGCAATGGATTCGTCGCTTGTTCAAATTCTTACACTGTTTTTACTATCAAGAGTGGAAAGTCAAAATACAAATCCCTCTTGAGAAGTAAAGGCTTAAATCAAATCACCATGGGTACAGAAACAAAACCGATACGGATGAAAAGAAGGTGAAGTTGTACAAAAATGTGATGAAGCACACCATCTATTATGCATGTCCATGTCTTTTGATTTGCTCTTTCATATTGAATCTGCAAATACTCCTAATGAAGTATGGACCATTTTGGAAGGACTCTTTGGGAAGCAAGACATAATGAGAGGTCATGAGTTGGAAAATGAGCTCATCAGTTTGAGCCCAAGTGACTTTGACACGATACATGACTTCTTCACCAAATTCAAATCACTAAGGTTACAGTTGAAATTGTGTGGCATAGACAAAACAAATGATCAATTGGTTCTTTCCATCCTTGCCAAATTGGGTTCCAACTATTTTTTTCATCTCTACCTTTCACACCACCAAGAGCACCATGGGAGCTACATGGACCATGCCTTCCTTGGAAAATTTTGTTGTTGACTTAACTCGGGAGCAAGACAAGCTTATTCAAATGGGTGCATTGAAGTCCTCTAAACCCCATGCTCTACTTGTTGGACATGAGAAATTGAAGGCTTCAAACAAAGAGAAGAAACAAAATAATAAGGATCATGAGAACAAGAAGGATCAAAATGATCCCACCTCCAAATCAAACTTTGGAACTTCCTCTTCTAGTGTTAATTCCAAGAAAGAGAGGATCAAATGTGGGTATTGCACAAGCAAGCATGATGAGAGTAAATGTATGAAAAAGCAGATTGACCCTCACAAGTCTTCTTTAGAAGAACAACATAGGTGTTCTGAGTCTTTCAAACCGTCTTCATCAACCCATGAACCGTCAAGGTAAATGACCATAGAAAAGAGAAAGAGAAAGAATTAAGAAAGGAGAAAACAAAGGGGAGAGCCCTAGTTATAGTTGTACCACCAACTCCTACATGGGTAATTGATTTTGGTGCATCACATCATATGGCTTCTTCACATGTGGAGTTCACTTCTTTGGAGCCATGTGACATGTCCTCTATACGATTGGGTGATAACTCTTCTGCACAGTTTTTGGAGAGGGTTTTTGAAGTGAGTGGAGGAACATTCAATAATGTTCTCAATATTCCCTCATTGTCAACTAATCTCCTATTAGTCTACCAGATTACTCACCTTGGTTAGGGATTGCATGTTGAGTTCACTCCATATTCAATGTATGTCAGAGAGTTGCACAATGACGCTATCATTGTAGTGGGTGTAGTTGATCATCAGACTCGACTATATTCCTTCTCTCACTTTGTCCCTCTAGATTCTTCTTCGATTCACCTGCACTTGATGTCATCTCTAATCATGAGGACATTTCTGATGATGAGGACTTCTCTTCTAGCACAAATGAGTATAGTAGTGATGGGGACTCACCTCCATCATCTCCTTGTCACCTTCCAAATCTTGAGGAGTTATTTCTTGATCCACCTACTTCCGGTCCTCCGTTGACTTTTAGGGAGCAAGCACCTTGATTGAAGACTCATCAGACATCGGGAAATCTAGTACATAGTTGTAGGGCCTTCCACATTCCTTCTTTGTTGTTGCTTCGGATACAACATCCCTTCATGGAGCAGTTGGCTCTTCTACTTTGCATGAGGATAATATTTCCTTGTCTAGGAACCACATCTTGGATAGAGGTCCATTAACCACTTGGCGGACTCATTCAATTTTCCATGGTGATCCACTCCTCACTGCATCTAATTCTTATCCTTATACCTCTCAAAAAAATATCAATGTTGTCCCAAAAGGCCTCATGATCCAGAAAGTAGTGTTGTTATGTCTTGGAACATAATTCCAGGATTTGGAAAATATGACACACTCTTCATTGCTCCTCCTTTTGATCCACAATCACTTCGAGAGGCTCATTTTCTGGATACAGGATGGCTACAATCTATGTGGTAGCTTCAAGTGGGGCTTTCTAGTCCTACCTTATTTTCCTTTCTCTCTTTTGGGGAGGAATTTTTTCCCACTTTGGGTTTTCTTCTTTTCTCCGCTTTATGAGAGATTTGCATTATACGTGGGTACCTCATTAGGCCTTGTTGTCGGGACCCACCTTTCTTTTCAACCCACCTAAGTTACGCTTAAGGGGGATGTTGGTGTAGGATTTTACCCACCTTGTGGTTTTACCTACATAGTCTAATTAGCTTGCTTAGGTTAATTATAGGTTATTAAGGGAATGTACTTTAAGTCATTTTCTAATTGTGAGTTGAGTTAGTTACCTTTTGGGCGACCTAATTCCTCACTATATAATGTGACCTCTTATGCATATTTTTGGTTAATTGGCTTATACATGAATGAATGAAGAGTTTTTTCTTCTCTTGAGTGTTTATGGATCTCACCTCTCCACACAGATTTCTACTTTGTGCATTTGATACTATCTAGTCTCAATCCTCGATGTGGCCCACTCCGACATTGTCTTCATTATTTTGTATGGGAGGTATATGGAGTTGTTTTAGGAGGATTATGGAGGTTGGGAGGTATATGGAGTTGTTATTATGATTTGTGAGTACTCATTTTAGTTTAGTTATGTTTTATGTTGTTGAAGATAATGTTTGGTCCCATCTTGCCATTATGAGGATACAATTGTGGTTTTTGAGTTGTGTGAAACCTATGTATGTGTATTGTTGGGGATTATTTTTATTATATTACGCTTGTGTTACGACTATTATTTGTTACAGGCATGTGTGTGTCAAGTACTATGTTGTGTGGACTATATGTTTTCTTCTCATGTTTGGGTTTGGTCGATTCGTGATGTCATACTGTAGTGACATGTGACAAAAAGATGTCTTGTGGGTCATTAGTGTTTTGTTTGACCTTTGTGTGACATCGTGATGGTATGGTTTGTTGGGAACACATGAAATAAGTCAATAAAAATCCTAAATAAGAAAATATTATGAGCTCGGATTAAGAAATATTGTAAACAAAAAGACTAACTAAGTAATAATGTAAAATGGAAGTACTAATCTTCACATAACATAAATAAAGTGCCAAAACTTTCCTCTTACCTTGTGGTCGCATTTTAGAGATAGAGTCCTCATCCATAGATGAGTTTTTTTATGGTTGACTCATTAGTTTTTATCATGGTAGCCTAGGTGTTATGTCGCATCGAGGACAATGCTCTTATAAGGGGAGGAAGGTGTAGTGCCCCTTCCCTCGTTCTCCACTTGGGAATTCCTGAGATAATTTTTTTTTAAATAAACAAAATAATGAAATACATAGAATGAGTTTTAAAATAAAGAAAATAAAAATAAAAATAAAATAATAATTATATTTTAAATTGCGGGAAGCAATGCGTTTGGCGGAGAATTGTGAAGAGGATGGCGTGGAGTAAAGAGGCATGGCGATGGGTGGTTGAGAAATATGGAGAGGTCATAAGTTTGTCGGATGGTGTTAGTGCAATGCAGTTCACCCTTGCACACATCCTCCCAATTGTGCCAAGTTTGGAAGGTAATGATTTCAAGGAAAAGAGGCATCCACCAAAAGCATTAAAGAAGCAAAGCGAGGATATGGATAGGTAAATCCATATTCCACATCTGTGTGAGAATTTCCTCAAGTTGTGCTACATAGGAGCTTGAATCATGAAATGGACTGTTGGAAACGCTTGGAGGATCATATCGGACGTGGACATCTACCAAACATAGGGAAATTTATCGAGAGGTTATGGTTATTCTTGTTGTGGTAGGAATGTATGTAAAATGTGGGAGCGCAGAGTATGCCCGAGAATTGTTTGAAAAAAATGCATGAAGTCAATGCGGCGTATGGACATGATTGGTTTGTAGTTTGGTATCTAGGTTGTATCTTGATATCATTGTAACAACTAGAAACTATGTTGGAGACTATGGGAAGGGCAAGGCCATTGTGATGACGGTTATCATACACGTAGGTAGTTGTTGTCCTTCGAGGAAACAAGTTTGAGTCTAGGGAGAGAGTTGTGGTTGACCTAAGTCTGAGGTTCCCAAATCCTAGCCTTGGTAATGTCTACATTTATCTCCAAACATGGAGCTTATCTACTATTTTGGCTATCAAATTCACTTGCACAAGGGCATCCTAGGGTACAATTCTTACACACACTCATCAGAAATACATGGATGGAATCTGATATGTAGTGCAACACTTGATCGTAAGTTCACTCTGGGGTGATCATTGGGTTAGTCCAACTCCCCATATTGCATCTTTGTTTTTGGATTTTATGTGGTATTATGGGTTTTGTAGGTGATATATGTTTCAAGAAGTTACATGTACCCTTGGAGACCATTGTGCGACTACCATGTGATCAACATAGAGTATTTACATCACTTGTGTGACATAGTAAAAATAAGGTTTTTACCATTTTGTGTATCATAAGCACCCAATAGAGGTCTCAATGCCCTCTGTCTAGCCGTGGGCATCCATGTCCGACCATATTCCTATAGTCTAGAATTTATCTTGAGTATTAACGACACGGTTCACCTCCTATGCAAAAGTTTTGCTCGGTTCATAATACTTCGAGAATCAAGTGTAAACCATTCAAGTCATCTTTCTTATATATATTGCTTATGGTTTTGTACTTTGCTTGCTTATTTCTTGTGCTATATTGTATTTAGCAATTGCATATCATATTGTACATTCATTACTCTGTAATTAGGGTTTAATTAAAAAAGTTTGAACCATTCTCATACATAATTCATGATTTACTATTTCATTACCCCATGCGAGTTGATATGAAACATAAAATTTTGGATTTAAACATATACATCTCAACATCATATAACCCGGAAAAAGAGAAATCAAAAAGCCAAATATATCCTTTTGTCTTGGACCATATTATATAAATATCCACCCTAGCTTTGTTGTGCGGGTGGGCCTCCTTCCATGTGCACCTTAACTTAATTTAACAAACTACCCTTTCTTTGTTAGGTACATCAATTGAAGATTATATAGTCTATATATACACCCAACTCTGCATTACAAATCCAACCTTGACAAGCTTGTTTCTTGTCATCCAATTTTTTCTCTGTGATTGCAAGATTTAGAGATCAAATCAAGGATACCCTTTAACTTTTTCTAATAACTAATACTTGGGTAGAATCCTCCGACTTTTAGCTATAATCAGCTATTACTTGTGATTTTTGGTTCAAAATTTTGCATACTTAGTTCATCCTTTCTATTTCTGATGCATTATGCTTATGGAGAGTATGGTGGGTAGCAATCAGCCCATGCAACCTTCGATGGTGGTATGAATGCTTCTAGCACCATGGGTATGGTTTATCTTTTGATATATATTATATCACACCAATTTCAATTATTTTTCTTTAATTTTAATGGGAGTTTTATAAAATGAAATGAAAGATGTACAATTTCAAGGGTGAATTTTTACGAAAGGTAAAATGAAACGTTTCACTTTAATAAAATAAGATAAATAAATGTCGGTAATGTCAATATATTCAACTTACAACAATGCTTATCAATTTTTCTTTAACTTCGATTTTTTGTTTTTTATTTAACATTTTTGTTTATATATTTCTGTGTTTAATAACCTACATTAAAATACTTGATATTTTAGCATGTTCCCTCCTATATGTATTTGGGAATGTATTACCAATCAGTTACTACAACATATTTTTAAATGTTTATGTTTAACATTAATATATATCCAACACTAACCAATATTTTGAGTAGGTCTGCAAAGATGCATTAATGTTTGTATGGCATGTATTGATGCCATTCACTTGGCATGCTATCCGATATGTTAAATAGCCATCGGCTAAAATTGCTAATACCCACCAATGTTTAAGGAAAAAGTCAAAATTGATGGGCGAGTGGAGAAGATTGACAATGATTTCCTAACAAGATTATAATATTTCAATTATTTGCATTTTTTTATTACAAGATTAACGTAAATCATGACATATTATATATTATCAATCAAAACAACTAGAATGTGTTGTGTAAATCCACTAAAGTTGGAATTACAGTGTATTATATCATAATATACTGCAAAATAACTACATTATTATATTGATAATTACATTGTGAGAAAGATAGGTGGCGGCCAATAGTAAATAAGATAAAGTAAGAGAAAACCAAAAAAATTCATATGATGGGCTACGAAATAAGGACTCCACTTGTGTTAGTTATCCCTTGGCCAATACATAACATTCGATGTTAATTGTGTTATGTTTATGGTTTACACTTGTCTACAAGCAATGGTGAGGGAGTTGTGGTGTGGCATAGACAACACATGGCTATATCTATGATTAGAAAAAAGATTCATTTTAGCACAAAACCGACTATGAACATATAGTATCTTTTTCCATTTGCCGTTGTGTTTTCTTGAAAATGTTGTAGTTGCAAGTTCCCTGGGAGATATGTTTGCAAAATCTAGAAGCACGCACATGGCATGTGAACTGTTATGGCTAAATACCGAATGAAATATGATCTCATGGATCATGCAGTGATTGTAGGATATGCGATAAATGATTTGGTTGAAAGCTGCGTTAGAACCTTTCAAGAAAATATAATTTGTTGGTTGGAAGCCATACTCAAAAAAATTTGTTGTTGTCTTCCCATCCTATGCCAAAATGGGAGAATTATTTATCAACTAAAGTGCTCTGTAGGGCTGTTTTGTGTACTATAGCAGAAATGAAGATGTTTTAGAGAAGTCAAGTGGGTAAACTAAATGATAAATGCTAGTGTTAGTGCTTTGAATAAGTCATCTTAAATGTCCAATATTATATTCGACCATGGTTTTTAATTGTCATTTGGGCGGGATATATCAACAACAACAACAAGCGTATAATTTCAGCAACCTATAAAATATTAGAAGCAAACAACAATTGAGCCTAGAATGCATCTCTCCGAATCTCAATATATTTAAACTAGAATCTAAGTATTTAAAAATTAAAATACTAGCTAAATCAAATAAAAATATTATAATTCAATCTTCAATCATCCCTAAGTAATTATAAGATTTTTCAAAGATTCGTAGTTGCAAATTATTCTCATAAATTAGAATTTAGTGATAAGTTAATATATATGTATCTTACATTAAATCTTATATTAAAAATCTAATCTTATATATATTTCAATCTTCAATCTTCCCTAAATAATTATAAAAATTTTCAAAGATTCATATTTGTAAATTATGTTTACAAATTGAAAATTAGTGATAAGTTAATAGATATTAAAATTTGAGACATGACAATATATATATATATATATATATATATATATATTCAATCTCCCTAAATAATTATAAGATTTTTCAAATATTCAAATTTACAAATTATTCTCATAAATTGGAAATCGGTGATAAGTTAATAGATACATATCTTACATGTAACCTTATATTAAAAATTGAGACATGACAATATATATATATATATATATATATATATATATATATATATATATATATATATATATATATATATATATATATATATATATATATATATATATCTTCAATCTTCCCTGAATAATTATATGATTTTTCAATGATTCATATTTACAAATTATCCTCACAAATTAAAAATTATCCTCACTATTTTTTTGTTATTATTGAGAAAAATACAGTATTGTATATGAAAATATGGAATATTGGATTAAAAAAATAAAAATACTTTGAATGATAATAATGGGAATGAGTACGACCATGCAAACAAAGGTTAGAAAGAAAGTTGGCTCTAATGAATCCTATTGGCCGATAAAATGAAGCATAGAAAATTCCCCACTCAAAACATAATTTTTCGCATGTGAGATTACAGGTGACATTATTGAAACATAAACTAGCATGTTTGCAAATGAGTTGCAAGTTCGCGGCGGCAGAGGGCTTGAATTTTATGTGTATAATATGGTTTGGATGTAAAATATATTCTATGATCTATGATAGATGTTTGAGCGAAGAACATAAGTTACATTTTGCACAAAGCAGTTCACATGTCTTTATGTAAGGTTCCACATTCGCATACATGTCTATCTAAACATTTACAACTAAATCTAACAAAAATCCTCTATATTTTTTAAATGGGGATTTTGGGATTACTTTGGAAAATTTAAACTAATTGAGGTTGGAGCCTATTAAATTCCATTTCATGCATATGGTGAATAAGGCGTGGAGTATAAAAATTTGGCAAATGTAAACAGGAAACCACTCTTTGTGACGAGTGGTAACAGCGGCTGCTAAAATTAGATGAATATGTACAATGGGAGTAGAATCGGATGGATAAGAACACAAATATGGAAGCCTCGTTTATAAGAAGCGTGGAGATGCTCTTACAAAAATTTATGATACATCTAGAAATGGGTATCGTTCAAAAGGGTTTCTTAATCTCATCTACCATTTAAACATAAAATTCCTAGAGATATGTCATCTCATGGAATGAAGTGATTGAAGGATTTTGACAAAATGGGATTGTTGTCTACGCTTTGGGAACATTTAAATGCCAAAATATGAATATTTTTGTAAATAAAACGCAATAAAGAAATGTTGACCAAATGATACAACATGTTATCTTTTAAATGAATATCGTAGTTGTATCTTATGCATCAAAAGACATGGTCATCGTCAAGAGACATTGTGATTGTTTCATCAAATAAAACAACTATATATTCACCCGATCAACTCACCTATACCAACATACGTGTGGCCCATAACTAAATACGAGCTTTATAGAACGTACGGACATCCATCGAGGCATAGTAGGCAATGTTTTTTTTTGTTGAAGTTACTATATTGTCCTCTCCCCATCACACAAACTTAAAGTAGAAAAATTACAACCCAATAAACTAAACATTGTTATCCTCTCAGCGTAAATTGCAACTCATTTAGAAGTAGGAGCTGGATTCTTTAATTGACTTCAGAGAAAATGCACCATAAGCTATCCTGGACACTTTTTTAATACAATGACTTTATTTTAAAATAAACACATAAAATCAAAATTAAAAATAAATACTAAAACGTATTAAACAAATATAAAACTAAAACTAAACAAGAGAATTATCCCCACGCATTTCACTTTTAAAGGACCTCAAAATTAAACCAAATTCCTAAAAAAATTATAATTACGTAAGATTTAACATTTAAAAACAAACTTTAACAAAGACTCCAAAAGATAATTTGACTCTTTATAAGAACAAACTATTTATTTTCCGTGCACACGTATTTAAATACTAAATAAAAAAACTTATTGACCTGACACACTAAAAAAGTTAAAACAGACAATTAAAACTTATATAACACGTGAACCAATAAATAAATTAAAAACAAGAGTTACAAGTCGATGGAGCAGAAGTGAAGCTAATGTATTTCCGGTTTAAATGTGCACGTTGAGAATTTTTATAGATGCATGTAAAGAACTAATAAGACTGCAACCATTGATAAATTATAGAATATCGGTAAGGCTCGAGACCATCCAATTACAACAAGAACTCGATTTGACTCCTCAAATGTAGTGGGTCATATTTATATAGTAAATAATTTCTCATTGTATGTACAAATTCATTTTTCACTATCTAAAATGAAATGAAAATTTTAAAATATGTATGTATGTGTATATAAAATATACCTATGTTAACATTTTTTTTCTATTATAGAAATACATATTTGACTCTTTTTAAGAATTGTTTCCAAGTATGTTCCTTAAACAACAAACTCTTGTTGTTAGAAATAGATATTTGTGGACAAAGGTTCAAGCTATATATTAAAATCACTTCTATGGGCTATAAAAATTATATTTCTTTAGTCTATATTATTTCTGTTGATATCATATACGATGAAATATAATTTTCTGGGCGATGTAATGTAATAACTATTTTCCTCAAATTTTAAAAATCTTTATAGATTATTTTACATCTATTTAGTGAATAAACAATTGACACATATCTCGGAGATATCAAGATGCACAACATCAATATATTTTAACAAGCAAGAGAAACTATTATTTTCATGATCAAGCGCAACAACACGGCTGAAAACATCATGAGTGATACAGATGTTAACTCATGGATTACATTTTTTATTTTACTATTTCATGGCAGCCATAGGGAATTGAGTGCCAAAATGCCAAAGAACTGACTCTCTACACCTTTCCCTTCTTTATGGAATTGTTCTTTGAGTAAAATTATACACATAAAATTGAAGCCCTCTTTGGCGTAAAACTTTGCAACTCATTTGCAAGGGATTGCTAGTTTAGTCTTTTTCGTGAGGATTTGTCAAAGCTCTTGTCTCATTATATCAAAACCCCTAAAATATATTCGAGATTTTGAGAAGATAAATTCATTGTTATATTTATTTTCAAAAACCAAATAACTCGCCGTAATAACTTAATGAATCGTATTTTTCATTTAATCGTCTTAATTAAAAAATTATGGTATCATCGTTGCTCATAGAATCGCTACTTGTAAGATGCATTTAACATTTGTTTTGTACACATTTGATATTTCTTTTTATAGAATTATGTGATTTGTTAGTGAGTCACATTATGGTGATTATTATCTAAATTAAGTTATTAAAATTAAATTTATTTGCAAATTTTCATTCTTTTTTATAGAATCATGTGATACGTTCGTGACTCACATTATGGCGATTATTATCTAAATTAAGTTATTAAAATTAAATTTATTTGCAAATTTTCAATTAAATCTCTACTTTCGATAAGCGATTGCATTACAGAGGTAAGCCTCATGGAAAAAGAACAAATCGCGTTGGCAACAAAAATGTTTAGGAGGACAATTTTTAAATCTAATAATCAGATTTTTCACAATAAATTAATTATTTGCAAGTACACAAATGAGCAAATCACCACTTTGCTAAAAAGGTTATAAATGGAAAGATACTTGCCCATTCATTCCAAGTAATTGAATTTTTGCATAATACAACGTTCAAGCTTTCATTTAACAAAAATTATCATCATCTCACGGATATACGTTTGAGGCTTTGGCGTTGGCTTCGATCAGCCATTATGAGCTCAAGCTTCGATCCCACTCAAGCGTCGCTTTTGGATATACACTTGATCGCCAATGCGTCTCTCGGATATATGTACCACATCGGTGCCAAATCTTGTTCCCCACACAAAAATCAAGAATATGGGTAAGACACAAATCTAAATTGTCCACTCTATTTTGGCGATGAGGATGTGATTTGATCAAGATTGAAATCAAAGCCCACAATGAAAGCTTGTTCAAAACTCAGGTGCACTGGATCATTTGTTCCAAACGCCTCTCTTCCAGGTGTTATCTCTAAGCTCATCTATTTTCCTTTCATCTGCAATTTACAAAAACCAATAAGATCCTTCAATCCGTGTAAGTCAATCGAGCCCTCCACAAAAATTTCTGCCAAATAGCCCAAGTCAAAAAGTGAAACCCTTTGCATCCACTTTTGTCCCAAAAACAGAGCATCTTCTTCCTACCGTAATTTATGTTTTTGACCGCTTCATTTATCTCCTAGAAGGCTTTACATGGAGATATGTATCTCACGAGAGCAAGAGCAGAAATGGCATTGTGGCCATTAGATCTGTTTAACCACCCAGACTGTAAATATCAAATTTATAGCGGGGTTAAGAGATTTGAAACAGAATTGAGGATTGTAAATATCTAAGATAGTAAAAATATCTAAGATTGTAGAAAAATATCTTGGATTGTAAAAAAAAATCTAAAATTAGGAACATGTAAAGTTAATCGCAATAATTTGACACTTTCAACAATGCCTTCTTCAAAGTAAACGCCTCGTGAATTACATTACATGTAAAACCCTAAGAAACTGCAAAATATATGTATTTTCTGAGAAATATAAATAAAAAATTCATACAGATCATGATGTCACACATTCTTTCTCCTCTTGATTCGAGACAAAATGCCTTACCACTAAGACTGATTTCATAAAACTAAATACCACATTCAAAATTAACTAAAACCTGTCTGATCTTGTTAATCTCACCATTCGAATCTAATCTTTGTTATCTCGTGTTTTCATTTAATTTCGTGAAGAAGATCGTTTCATGGTGAGTACCTCGATGCGATGCGGAGGATATTTGAACCCATTTGGTAAGGAGTTCTCCGATACAACCGTATGCATCTTGGTAGCGTGTACTTTGATAACCAGAATTATATCCAGCACGACCACCTTGACCAAATCGATCTTTAGAAAATGTTGCTCCAGTAGCACCACTGCGTGCCTGGCCACCTGCATTCCGTCCACCTGTAAAGGTTGAGCGAGCAGAAAAACCACTCTGTCTGCCTTGTCCAGTAGAAAAATCATTTTGCCATCTACCAGAAGCAACACCAGCATAGTCTTGTGTCTCTAAGAGATTTGAAACGAATTGAGGATTGTAAATATCTAAGATAGTAAAAATATCTAAGATTGTAGAAAAATATCTTGGATTGTAAAAAAAATCTAAAATCAGGCAACCTGTAAAGTTAATCGCCGGAATTTGACACTTTCCAGCAATGCCTTCTTCAAAGTGAAGAAAACGCCTCCGCGAATAAGCAACACAAGTCCTACGGGTGGTATTCCTTCGTTGAATAATAAATTTGGCACCGCTTCACAACAAAAACATGGAAAACAAAAGCATTTGGGTTTGCCGGTGCACAATCTGCAGAAACTGCGTTATTTGTGAGAGGATTTAAGCTGGAGCTGAGAGATGAAGTTTTTGATATTTGTTCGACAAACTTGGCTTTCGTTGTAGGTCAAGGCTCTACTAATTTTTCAACATTAGATCTGATTAGACTGTTGTCATCTCCACCGCTTCCTTGACATCCTCCTTACTGAAAACATCATTGTCCTCATTTCACCTGACCTCCACTCCCACTTTCAACTCCTCGGCAATTAGCCTCGCATTAAGACCTTGTTCGTATTGCATGGGAAGGGCAACAAAAGGTACAGGAAACCTCAATCCCTCTGTAACAAAATTCCATCCACACTGCGTGAGAAAAGCTCCGGTGGAGGAATGGTTGAGAATATGCAATTGCGGCGCCCACTCTGTGACCACCATTCCTCTTCCCTGAATGCGATCTTCAAACTCTTGGGGTAAAGCAAGAGCGGCATCGGGGAGAGGCAGAACCCACAGAAAGTTCACTCATCTCTTCATGGGTGAGATTACATTCGCTGCCAAATGAAGCCAACACTACCGAACGAGGTGGATGTTGGTCAAGCAACTCCAAGCAGCGGTCGGTAGAAGGTCACGGCGGCAGATCCGGCATAAGAATTCCCACAGGAAACACAGGTCGCCCTGTGATTGTTTGGAAATAGTCAAGATACGGCCCTTCCAACTCAACGCAAGTATTGAACGCTATTGCCCAACTTTCTTCGTCACAAATGTGAAGGTGGTGCAAAAATGTAGGGCCTTCATTCACTTCATATGAAAAGGGTAAATCAATCATATATATGTCACAAAAATTGAACAGTTTTTACAAAAAGAGAGTTTATTTTTTAAATGGGTGTTTTTACAAATTAAAAATGTCAATGTATCGTATCTAATAAGAGTGTCTCCCCTTAAAATATAATAAATTCCATTTCATAAATAATGTAATGAATAAGTTATATTGTGAGATCCAATAAAAAATTTAAAATTAAACTCTCTAATCGACATTGGAATTACAAAGTGACAAACTAAAATTTTAACACTCATGATGAGCCTAAAAATTAATGACAACACAAGGTTCTTTTACTCAAATTTAATTTGCTAAATATAAGAGAAAAAATAATTAGTTGTATAAAAAAAGTCATGTTTCATCTAATAAATAGTATCAAGAAAAATATCAAACTACCAAAAAATTTATGTGATCTAAATAGAAATGTTTCTCGTGTTCACCTCAATGTGAGCAAAACATATCACCAACACATTTTTTAGGCTCCCTTCAAAAAGAAAATACCTGAAACACAAAATGAGATACAAGTCATTACAAGACAAATTGATCAACATTTAAACCTTTATTTAGACCGAGTCAAATGTTCTTGACAAGTATTCATTAATTATTTTGAAAAAATTCTTATTAAATTAGTAATAAAATATTGAAAACACTTATCTAAACTTCCAAAGAAAATATTTTTATAAATAAAAAACAATAAAGAACATATTTTATATAAAGAAATTCCAAAAACTCACCATCTATTTGTCTAATGGAAGCGGTTTTCGAGCCTTTTTATTCTTCCATGCATCATAAATAACATTCCAATCTACCTCATTTAGAGCATGAGGTGCACAAAGAGATATAAACATTAGCATATCCAATGTGCTCAAAGAAAGCTTGGATCTATCATCATTCTTTATCCTATTTAACTTTGAAAACCCTCTTTCACATACGGCTATGCTTTTTGTAATTACAATAATAGCTTGCCAAAGTTGTATCAAACATGGGATGTGTGAAAAAATGTCACTATTTTGTAAATGAATGTTTGGTGCAAATTAAGGGCATGGTCCCATGGAGCCACTACAAGTTCTATTATTAAGATGCAGGTGGTCCCATGCTGAAATTTTCAACCATTTACAAGGATAAATTGGAATCTTGACCAGGAAAGTAGGAGCTCCACAATTTCTAGTCCGTTCAATTTAAGGGGTGGCTAAAGAGGAGTGACAATTTCTTGCTACGGCTTTAGGTGCTTTTCTTTTTATCCATTGGCAGCCCACATGCATTCCCACCACTTTTTTGGTCAATTTGGAGGGAGATTTTCAGCTTATATACCTGCATATGGACATTATTTGAAAGTTGCACTTTAGAGGTGGATACGTGAAAGAAAAGAAAAAATCATTTTGTAGTGCTTTGGAGCACACTGGGCAGAATCCTGACAAGTTGTAGAAGGTGGGCAGAATCGTGACAAGTTGCAGAAGGTGGGAAGAATCCTGACAAGTTACAGACAGTGGGAAGAATCCTGAGAAGTTTGAGGTAAGCAATTTTGCACTCCACACGCCGCTCGGTGTGATTCCATTTGATGATATCCGTGTTGTTATTCTGTGGGATGCAAAATTTTTGGAGTAGTGCATTAATTTGTTTATGTTTTTCTCTCGTAGTTCCATCCTCTCTTTTAAAGATTTTCCAATATCTATTCACCTGTCCATTCTCTTCAACTTCTTCCCAATAGTCCTTCACTTTACTTCCCTGTCATTATTTACTCTCTCTGCTTATCTCTCTAAACTCTTGGTCCTTAAGGAGCGGGTATTATTTGATCCACGCAGCCGACCAAATTTTTCTATTTCCTTAAGAATATGCCTAATCATTGAGCCATTTGGTATCTCTGTCATGGTGTCAAACTTGTCAAAATCCATATTCTCCTAATACTTGCCTCTAAGCGTTGTGCTTCATAAGCGTTCCCATTTTCCCTTGTTCTCCATATTAGTTCGGCTAGAAGAGCTTGATTAAAAATTAAATGTTTCTGAGACCCGACTATACTTTATTTATGAGCAAGAACACCTCCTTCCAAGCTTTGGCTATTGTATGCTTTGGCTAGGGAGACTGATGCCCACTGGCTTGGCTGTGTTAGATGCTTGAACACAATCTCCCAACATTCTTGTGGCAGTTCTCTGTGTTCATCTCCCATTCTAAATCAGATTATTCAAAAAAACAAGTATTTGATTCAAAGAAAAAACGTGGATATCATCATCTTCAAACAATGAAAACAGGATGAATCAATGAAACACCTACCAGACTGACTATAAACCTTGGAGCAATGAAAACGAGATGAATCCATAAAACATCTATAAGACTATGTGTAAAAAAACATGAATTCGAATCTGATTCTCTATAACAATGATTTGGGTATATGACAAACTTGGATTCGATTAGCTTCAGACAAACAAAACACAATGAATTAATGAAACATCTATTAGGTGAGCAAAAAAAACAAACAAGATTCAGAATCGATTGCTAACAACAATGATTTGGGTGCATGAAAAACTTGCTGGATTTATTCATCCTAGTCCAAGAAAGAACTGGGTCTCTACTGTAGTAATTAAAAACACGAGATGAAACATATATTTTCCACATTGTGTAATGTAATGATATATTTTCCACTATGTAATGTAATGATATTTTTTCCAAATTTAGGTGCCAAATTTTCCCCCTTTTAATCTAGTGATTGAAATTTTATATTTTAATGGAGAAATGAGTGTGTACATGATAATGTTACTTTCTGAAGTAGCAAGGATGTAGAGCATTCCTATTTTGTGCCAAGCAAGGAGAATGTAAAATGTGGTGGACACTGTGAGTCATTAGTTGAACCACATGGAGATAGAGAGAATGTGTCATATGTGATAAGGTATTTTGGATACAAAGATATAATATTCATGTAAATTAAGGATTAAGGATGACCATTCTAAAACTATAGAAGTAGTCATAACCATAAAGGGAATTGAGTGTCCCAAAATGCCAAACAAGTGTGTCATAAGGAATTTAATCTAGATTCTCTGAATGTATTCCCAAGATATGAGAGTTAGAATGTCATAAGGTGTCTAGCCACCACTTGAATATTCCACCCAATAAACCACATCATTGCATACATATATAGGAAATAAATGTGTACAATATATGAATGTTGCAAGGGAATGAAGAAGTCTCATGCATCCATTGTGCAGTATAATAGTGATTAAGTTCTCATCATTCAAAGATGAAGGGGATTATATATACTCATGCCCCTATAATTTGAATTATAACTAATAATTGTAAAGTTATATTAAATTCAAAACTTGATATTTCCCCTATATTTTCAATAAATACATTGGAATATATATTTGAATTTTGTAATTTTAGTTTCGGTTCATTCTTGTGCCTAGATTTGACCATTGCATTAGTAGATATGTCATTATGTTGACTTGTGTAGATATGTTTGCTTGAATAAAAAGACCATATATTTCCTCCTCTTTTTGTGAGAGGGATGAGATCTAGTTGAATTGGTTGAATTGGAAGTAATTTATAGAATTTATTTGGTATTTATAGTAGTATAGGATTTGAGTATAGGTAGATATAGAATCGATATAGATTAAGTATAGAATTGAGATGAACTGGGTATGTATCAAATTGACCACTCTTATGGGATGTCATATATTGCAGAAACATGTTTATGCATCACTTCTAGGGTCAAGGGTCAAGCAATATGGAGTAGATATAAAGTGGGAATATGTTACTGGCAGAATGAAAGAGTATTATACAAACATTTCATAGGAATGTAGAAATTGGTGATAATGATTTGTTTATCTTTACATTATGTGTATTTAAATATTTGATTGTATATTTTATTGCAGGTTTCAGCGAAGGTTTTTTTGTTCTTTGTTGTCATGGATAAATCATTATATCATCCAAATCCAGTGAAGGGTGGTTTTAGGAGGTTCACTGCAATGCTTTCACAAAATGACATAACAGATGATGATATATATTCTATAGATGATGATTACCCTTACTCTGTGCCAAGTACACAAATGAGCAATGAAGAAGTAATCATTCCTACTTATGTTCCAAGTACAGAAAAGATAATTGACGAAGTAAACATACCTACAAATGGTATTCACTTGGAACATATCAATGATTCCCCTCTTCATCATGAGAAAATGTCAACCAAAGAGCCACATAGCCAAGGAAATCAACCTTCAGTTCCTCCTGCACAAAAGGGCAGGGCTCGTTGGAGCATCACAGCAAACATTGTTGTCCTTATTGAAGCAAAGCGTATTGAGAGAGACACCCAACTCAACGGCGTGGAACAATGAAAAGAACTATAACAGCAACTGAGAAATGGAGAATTGTGGAAGATTATTGTTGTACTCATGGGCTCCTCCGCACACGAGTCAATGTCGAGATCGGTGGGAGCATGTGTTACCTGATTACAAAAGAGTAAGAGACTATGAAGCACATATACCTTCTGGGCATGATAGTTATTGGAGTATGACAGGTCGAGAGAGAGCTGAAAAGAAACTTCCAGCAAACTTTGCCATGGAACTCTTTGATGCCATGGATATTAGCTTTGGTAATGATAGAGCTATCAATCCTGGTAAAATATCAATTGATACTTCTGACACACAGTATGCATTCACTGAGGGTGGATCTTCTCCAATTGAAAATGAGCCATTGAAAGAGTGTGAGATACCGACGATGACTGGTGAAAGCTCGTTGAATACTGGAAAGGAAAAGGAAAAACTTTCAACGGGTAAAAATGGAAAACAAGCAACAAAACAAGTATTAAAGACAACATTGTTGAAAGCAACAAGTTAGTGATTTCTGCATTTCAGATGGCTGAAGAGGGGCATATGAAACGCCATGAAATAGATCGTGAAAGGGAAGATAAGAATGAGGAAAGACTGTTCAAAATAGAGGAGCAAAAAATTAATGTGCAAATGAACATGGTTTCAGCTATGAATGCTATTGGACAGGCAATGTTGAAGATGACAGAGTCATTTGCAAGTGACAAATAAATCTTTAAATCACATACTTGGATTATATTGTTGACATTTTTTACTCTTTAGTGGATCTTCTAATTACTTGTTATGAGACTGAAATAAGTATAAATAAATGTTTTAAATCATGAAAAATAAAACATACTTGATTAATAAAGTTAAGTCTTTGAAAATTGTTTGTTATTTAATTAAGTATTTGAAAATTATGCTAAAAATAAAACTATCTTGTTTCAACATCCAAATGTTATAATCTTGTAACATTTAAAATCCAATGGTATTTCAATACTTGCAATTTAATATAATTATAAGCCTTCAACTTTCTATTTGTCAGTTGTATCATCATTTTTTATTTGATATATTTTAATGGTGCATTCTTTTGTATGCTTTTTTGAAGGGAGGAGAACAATGTTTACATTTATCCATTTACATACAATGAATCCTACTTCAATAGAAAAATTGAAATTCTTTTCAAATGCATCAATTATTGTCCAATTAGCATTGCAAATATGGAATGATCTTCAAGATTCAACAAATATGCAACACATTTTCAAGAAGCGTAAGATAGATGACATGGATGCAGATGACATGGAAATGGAGGTTATTGCTTTCATTTTTGGACAACAAAGTCAAATCCTTGATGCAGATTTATCTCCTTTTGAATGGGAAGGAAGGATACAAGGTGAGTGGTATATCAAACCACGTTCTATACACTGGTGGAACCACTATATTTTTGAAGTAAGATGTGATGATCAACGTTTCCGCAGCATTTTTAGGATACCTTACATGTTATTTCAAAATATTTGTCAACTATTGAATGACGACCTTAAACAAGGTGAAATACCCTTTTCATTTGCCACTTCTATAAAAGGCAGGGTCTTTCCAGTTGAAAAACAAGTGGCCATGGGAATGTTAAGATTGTCATCTGGAATGACAATGGTTAACATTAGTGAATTGTTTGGTTGTGGAAAGTCAACCATAGTGAGAACTGTAAATAAGTTCATAAATGTCATGTACACTCGGTTTCAAGTAATGTTCAGTGGCCAAGTGAGCATATGGCATTGGGGCAAGTAAAAGAAGGATTTCGTAGAAAACGAGGTTTTCCAAATTGTTGTGGGGCTATAGATGTAACTCACATTCCAATCCGACTTCCTCCTAACGAGTGTTCATCTGATTGGTATGATCGAGATCACAATTATAGTATGGCATTACAAGTGATTGTTGATAGCAATATGCATTTCATGGATGTGTTTACTGGATGGCCAGGTTCTGTAAATGATTCTAGACTTCTTCGTAATTCAGCTTTTTATAGAATGTGTGAAGGAGGAGAGAGATTAAATGGTCTTCCAGTTCCTATGGCTTAGTAAACATGAGGGAGTACATTATTGGTGATGGTGGATATCCACTATTACCATGGTTAATCACGCCTTTCAATGGATTTGTAACTACTACTCAAAGAGAATTTAATTTTAAGTTGTCATCCACACGCATTGTTGTCGAGTGCGCATTTGGAAGGCTAAAGCAATTATGGCGGATTCTAGAATCCAGAATGTGGCACCCAAATTTGGAAATGTTGCCCAAGACCATTCTTGTTTGTTGCATACTACATAATATGGTGCTAACGGTTGCAGAAGATGACACTGATGCATGTGATGATGTTGTTTTTGAACATGAAAATAATATACCAACCATTGAAGTGGGTGATCCAGCTGCTACACTTGCTCGAGCAGCCTTAATGGAATTTGTTAATGGCAATGCCAATAATGTGGACATGTAAGGAACATAGAATGAGAAAGGTATTTTGTTTTAGTCATTATGATTTCAATATATATGTATGCTCAATTCGAGCCAGCAGGATGTAAAATTCAAATAACATGTTTCTAATTAATGTGTTTATCATGATGAAGGTCAAGGAATGGATTTTTCATTTTGTTGTAATCTCTTCGTGCCACAACTATTGTATCTAAGCTTCGTTATACTGAGAAAGTTGCAGCTATCTAATTCTATGTAATGTGCAATCTCTATTATGTTCATTCTTCCATGGTACTTTGTAAATGTGCTCTTTATTTGTGTAACACACACCTCCAACAAGCACCTCATTTGGTGTTTATAAATATATGGACATTATTGCTGGCAATGGAGGCATTGAAAAGAGGTTTCCTTGTACAACTTGAAAGCTTTCTAATGGCAAGCCACATTTGTTGCAAATGACTTCAATATTTTTGAGTAAATGTTGGTGAATGATAATGTACCCTGCACATGTTGGAGAAGAATTACAAATTTTCAAATGCATCTACAAAGTAATAATCAATGTATTGTGCACTTAAATATTCAAAAGTTTTTATATTTTCAACAATTTTCAGTTGTCTTCCATGACATGAATGATGATATCATATAATCCTTGTTCGACCACTTCGTTTACCAGTTAGAAATATTTATGATGCTAATGCTATTTTGAGCATCATTGCATTTTCAGTTCATATTGGCTAGTTTGAAGTATATTTGTTTTTTTGAAGTATATTTATATTTGGTGTTCTTTAGAAAAGACTGGTGATACAAATCATTAGACTGTTGAGTAATGTAGGCCTGGAAAATTGAACATTATTGCATGCTTTGTGAGTGGTTATGGATTTGCTTTCTGCACACTTAGCTGCAACAAAATTGAGGTTTCTTTTCTTGAATTTATTTTTCCTGAAACTGTAGTTGAATTTAAATGGGTTGTGTAAAAATGTGATATGTATTCCAATATTGTTCACTCTAAGTACAATTGTATTCATGTCTGAATATATAGACTAACTATATATAAAAATGCTTTTTTTAAGGTATATAGTACATTCCTTATGCAATCCAATGCAACATTGCAATTATTTGACATACAAGTAATTTAAAAAATCACTCAAGAAAATAGTAGTAAACATTCCATCTATAATACTCCAACATTCAAGCCTGGGATAAAGGTTTATAATAATTTGAATTTCCAATATGTTGTAAATACATTCAGACTAGGTATGCCTTTCTGTTACTTCATATGTTATATATGAACGTATATTCGGATTGCATTCGTTGGCCTGAATATGATATGCACATACACTCTCCACACAACCACTTATCCTTTGGAAGTTTTCTCTACCATTTTGTACACAACATGCAAATGATTGTTTTGAAATAAACTGCTCTCTCGCACTTTGATAAATGGCAAGACACCTCTCTCAACTATTAAAGAACAATGCTCAAATAGTGAAGACAGTGCCTTTGTTCCCGTTTGAATTGTTATATATCTGGATATAGTTGAACTGGAGATTCCTGAATGAATTATCGCACTTTTTTTTTGTCACTCGATCCATTTAGATAAGCTTCTTAATCCATTTAGATAAGCTGTTTTCTAAATGTTCATGAAATAATATTATGTAGGCTAATAAAACTAGCTCTGTTTTCTAAATGTCCTCATGAAATCAAATACTGCCTCCCTTTTGGCATTGAAATAACAACGTTGCATTTCGAAGAACAAAGATATTCACATGTCACCCTAATGGCATTGACATCTTTTCCCAGAAGCATAATAAATCATACAGGTGTAAAAGGTCAAAAAAATAAGTTATCCAAGTCTTTTGCACTGTACCATCTAGGTTTTGTGTGCTACAAACAACATTCCAACAATTTTGTGTTTTGTAATTGAAAAAGCAATATGTAGAAATTCATATTTCTTAAATCATTCAGTAGAATTGAAATCATACTGTAGAATTTGGCATCCTTGCCTTTCTCTAGTCAGCATAGCCTTGAAATCCAAGAAGCCTCTGTAACACTTTCAACTGATGTACAGTGTGTTAAAAATGTAGATTTCTTGGGCATTGCATTATTTAATAGTTGAAGTCATGGCAAGTGAAACATTTATTGATTCATCACAATAACAACAAACTGACATATAAGCCTATTTCCAAAAGATAATAAGAAAGATCATTTCCGTTCAGGATAAGCAGTGCAAGCGCTCTCAAAGATCCAATATTAGAGAAAATTGCTCCTGAAAATGAATTTCCTGTCAGATCCAATACTATGAAAGTATAAATTTACAATCTATTCAATCAAATTCCATTTTTTTATTTGCTCATTATAAAGTTATTGTGTCTTCTGAGATTTGATGCAGACTTTATTATTGCGAAAAACTACAGTGCTTTCAGTACATATATATTGTTCAAAGTGCAAACAATCAGTCATGAAGGTTGTTGCAGAAATCTATGATATGTGCTACCATCTCAAAACAAACAGTCATGTATAAATCAAGCAGTATTCAACTTCACATAGGAAAGTCCATGGGACCATAAAACTGCAATGGGCTCCTATTATTTCTCAGCAGAAAATGTTAATAAAAAAATTATAACCATGGGACCCAAAAACAACTAATATGCTCCTAAATTCGCTCAGCAGCACCCGCTGAGATTTTTATGCAGCCCCCTCTCCATGGGACCATGCCATAAATGTAGTTCTCGCCCAACCTCCCATTTAACACCTTTCTAGTTTCTTGTAAGTGATTTAATAATCATCCCCGCCTCTTACTTGACATCCACAGTTGAATGATCAAATTTGAAGGGCTAGTCTAAATTTCATTGTGAAGGGAAAATATTGGACCAACCCTTCAACGATGAAAAAGTAGTAGAATCATTTCGCACTTCATATGAAAAGGGTAAATCAATCATACATGTCACAAAAGTTGAACACTTTTTACAAAGAAAGATTTTATTTTTTTAAATGGGTGATTTTACAAATTAAAAATGTCAATGTATCGTATCCATCTCACTCAAACATTTAATACTATCCACAATAGGTGAGTTTCAACACAAATTTTTCACATAAAGATTTTAACCATATTTTTGTTTTACGATCTCTATCTTCTGTCTCCTCGTAGTAATTACGAGGACTGAAAAATTTAGCAACATTAAATATAGGTAAATCTATGAATCTTGTATCAAGAGAATCAATTACCTTAACTATAAAGTTTTTCCCAATTAAATACAATCATCTAGTGTCCCTAATCTTTGTGACTCAGGAAAGCTCTCAAATCTCAATGCATGTACATGTAATGTACCTGTTCCATCTGTAAACTCAAGAGATCCTCCTTGTGCCCCTGGTTAGAAAAGATGATGTATGTAGAGTACCTGCCCCAAATATGCCTCTTTGAAATCTCCTACGAAGCATATCAATTGTGATATCTAATGTAGTCCCAATGGAAGTAATGTCAATATGATCCTCTTGAATTTTTTTATTCAACTTATTCAACTCAATAAGTACATCTACAAGTAAATGGATGCAAAATTGTACTTGAAATATTGTTGCCAAATCATACATTTTTTCTCCTATAATTCCCATTCTTTCAACAAAGCAGGCATGAGTTTGACAAGTCTTTCCATGGCCTTTCCTCTAGATATCCACCTAATCAAATGAATTTGTAACACATCCAACCTGCTGATTTGAAATGACTCCATCAACTCTCTCAATTCTCCATGTCTTTTAGCATATTTTCTAAGCCATGAATATATTTTATTTGCAAATTTATCAATAAACTGCAACTCTGGAAAATAAGATGAAGTATCATTTGTTGCTAATGCTTCTTGATGAGCTATGCAATGAATATCTAATAAATGAGGAACATCTCGACGAAGCTTTGTGGACAAACCTTCACGAATTCCCCTCATGGAGATGCCCCATCGATCCAAATCCAACTAAATTCATTAAGGATAAATTCATCTCTGCACAAAAGAGTGACCACACGACATCATACATAGCTTGAGCCGTTCCATCCTTTATTTCAAGGAGCCGTATAAATTTTGTTACACATTGACCTCTACCTCCAATTTTCAAGTATGTAATATAAACAATCAAATGTTGTTCCATAGTACGATCAATGCTTTCATAAACTAAAATAGAGTAAAATGGACTATGAAATACCTCATCTTTCAACTTTTTCTAGTAAACCTCCTTAGCAACTTGTAAAAACTCTTTTCCAGATGTTGTATTTGTATATGCAAAATATTCATCTGTGAGAGGCATGTGTGGATTTCCTTTATACCTGTTTAGGTCACAAATCGGTTTATAGAGCTCCAAAGATAAATCATGTATGGCAACAAAATACATATTTTCCACCACTGATATGATCCTCTCCTTCTCATCATCTACCACGAGTTCTATGTGTTTAGTGATTGGAATGCTACTTTGCTTATTTTCCCTCCAAACGTTGTGATGTAAATTTATGAGGCTCGATTACGCATGGGTAAGAAGGCCACTAGCTTGAAGGGTGGTGCTTCCATCTTTAGCAAATGGAGTATCTCTTTATATTTGACACACCAAGAACATTTTATCCTTTCTACACCATTGCATAGTCTTTTATAGAATAAGCCCATGGAAATCTTGTTTTCCATTTGGCCTTGAATGTCCTTGTAGGTTTCTTTGATGGGTGTTCCTCTTCCACAAATTTTGCCCCATCTAGCTCGTGTTCATCTTGTGTAAGAATATCAAATTCTTCATTTTGAGATTCACATGGTTGACTAGAATGCCGAGATATGCCAAACGCATCAGCAAGTGACAATTATTTTTATCCTTCTTTGGACGACCAATGGAAGCCATTTTCTCACACAACTTACACGACACTTGTCACCTATTCCAATGAAATAATTATAAAAATATCAAAATAGTGTTTTCACATGAATTTTGTGTATTATTTTGAAAATTTAGAATTACATATTAGAGAATATTTAAGAAATAATTTGTATAATCATGCAACACTAAAATCTCAAATATAAGATTGCACTAACAAAGGGTCATGAATTCATATTCCTTACCTCTTCACGCTTGGTGAACTACTCCTCGTTAAAGCATCCACTCCCTCAAAGTTCAATGTTCAACACCAAATAAGTTTTCTGTCCATTTTCAGACAATATATTATGAAAGCACAGTTGAGTAGGACTTATAATAAACTTATTTCACAAAAATAAAAACAACAATAAAAACCTCTTGCAGAGATGTTAAAGCAAAGACAATTTTGAAGTGGCAAATAATTCTGCCACTTATTTGTTTTCCAAAAGTGCAATTGAATGTTAAATGCAATAACATACTCCTAAATTTTTACTTTCATTAATCAGAGAATACATAACCAAAAAATCATTCAATATCTACAAGAATATTTAATTTTAAGATTGAGATGTGCTTACTCAATTCTTTCAGTAATAAAAATATAAATTGTGCAGAGTTTATTTTATTTCTAGAATATGGTGACTCACAAGTGTCCCCGCTTCAACATCCGAAGCAAGATAAAGGCAAGGCCCAACCGGTCCCTTACGATTCTGTACCTTAATTTGCATGAAGCGTTTTCCCTCAACCCTCAATAGAAATATGAAAATGATGAAATAGTTATTTTCCTTGCAAAGATTAACTCATACAACTCCAAAGATGGTCAAGCCCTCTCCACAATCCAAATGTGATTTTTTAAACTCAAATCAAATTAATGTGGAGTTGGAGTCTACACCCGATTTTTTTGAAATAGTTGTCAAAAGAATAATCAATCTTTGGTCTTTTGGCATTCAATAAAGTTTGCATTGAATGTCCAATTAAAACCATTTTTTATTCATTTGCACATTGGATACTCATACAATTAATGTTTATGTGAAATGTGGAAGATGGGAGGTGGATAGTGGGAGACTGGAGTCTGGGAGTCGTGGGAGTGGGATATTTTGGAATGATGCATTGAGAAGTCTTTCATGTAACATGCAAATTAAATATTTTACACCCAAGGCAATGCAATCCAAGTTATTTCATCTCTACCTTTCACATCACCGGGAGCACCATGGGAGCTACATGGACCATGCCTTCCTTGGAAAATTTTGTTGTGGACTTAACTCGGGAGCAAGACAAACTTATTCAAATGGGTGCATTTAAGTCCTCTAAACTCCATGCTTTACTTGTTGGACATGAGAAATTGAAAGCTTCAAAGAAAGAGAAGATATAAAATAATAAGGACTATGAAAACAAGAAGGATCAAAATGATCCCACCTCCAAATCAAACTCCGGAACTTCCTCTTCTAGTTTTAAGTCCAATAAAGAGATGATCAAATGTGGGTATTGCACAGGCAAGCATGATGAGAGTAAATGTATGAAGAAGCAGATTGACCCTCACAAGTCTTCTTGAGAATAACAACATAGGTGTTCCTAAGTCTTTCAAACCATCTTCATCAACCCATGAATCCTCTAAGGTAAATGACCATGGAAAAGAGAAAGAGAAAGAATTAAGAAAGGAGAAAACAAAGGGGAGAGCCCTAGTTACAATTGTACCACCAACTCCTACATGGGTAATTGATTTTGGTGCATCACATCATATGGATTCTTCACACATGGAGTTCACTTCTTTGGAGCCATGTGACATGTCCTCTATACGATTGGGTGATAACTCTTCTGCACAGGTTTTTGGGAGAGGGTTTGTTGAAGTGAGTGGAGGAACATTCAATAATGTTCTCAATATTCCCTCATTGTCAAATAATCTCCTATTAGTCTACTAGATTACTCACCTTGGTCAGGGGATTGTGCATTGAGTTCACTCCATATATAGTGTATGTCAGAGAGTTACATAGTGACGCTATCATTGTGGTGGGTGTAGTTGATCATCAAAATCAACTATATTCCTTCTCTCACTTTGTCCCTCTAGATTCTTCTTCAGATTCACCTGCACTTGATGTCATCTCTAATCATGAGTATATTTCGATGATGAGGACTTTTCTTCTAGACAAATGAGTATAGTAGTGATGGGGACTCACCCCATCATCTCCTCTTGTACACTTCCAAATCTTGATGAGTTATTTATTAATCCACCTACTTCCGGTCCTCCGTTGACTTTTTAGGGAACAAACACCTTGATTGAAGACTCATCAGACATCGGGCAGTCTAGTATAAATTTGCAGGGCCTTCCACATTCCTTCTTTGTTGTTGCTTTGGATACAACATCCCTTCCCCTGGAGAAGTTGGTCCTTCTACTTTGCATGAGGATAATATTTTATTGTCTAGGAACCACATCTTGGAGATAGCTCCATTAACCGTTTGGTGGACTCATTCAATTTTCCAAGGTGATACACTCCTTGTCACATCTAATTCTTATCCTTGTACCTCTCAAAAAACGTATCAATGTTGTCTCGAAGGCCTCATGATCCAGAAAGTAGTGTTGTTATGTCTGGGAACATAATTCTAGAAGTTGGAAAATATGACACACTCTTCATTGCTCCTCCTTTTGATCCACAATAACTTCTTGAGGCTCATTTTCTAGATACATGATAGCAACAGTCTATTGTAACTTCAAGTGGGGCTTTCTAGTCCTACCTTCTTTTCCTTTCTCTCTTTTGAGGAGAATTTTTTCCCACTGGGTTTTCTTCTTTTCTCTCGCTTTATGAGAGATTTGCATTATACGTGGGTACCTCATCAGCCTTGTTGTCGGGACCCACCTTTTTTTTCAACCCACCTAATTTACACTTAAGGAGGGTGTTGGTGTGTGATTTTACCCACCTTGTGGTTTTACCTATACGGTCTAATTAGCTTGCTTAGGTTAATCATAGGTTATTAAGGGAATGTACTTTAAGTCATTTTCTAATTGTGAGTTGAGTTAGTTACCTTTTGGGGACCTAATTTCTCACTATATAATGTAACCTCCTATGCATATTTTTGGCTAATTGGCTTATGCATGAATGAATGAAGAGTTTTTTCTTCTCTTGAGTGTTTTTGGATCTCACCTCTCCACACATATTTCTACTTTGTGCATTTGATCCTATCCAGTCTCAATCCTCGATTGTGGCCCACTCCGATATTGTCTTCATTATTTTGTATGGGAGGTATATGGAGTTGTTTTAGGAGGATTATGGAGGTTGGGAGGTATATGGAGTTGGTATTATGATTTATGAGTACTCATTTCAGTTTGGTTATGTTTTATGTTGTTGAGGATTAATGCCCCTCATTGATGGTATAATGTTTGATCTCATCTTGCCATTGTGTAGATAAATTTGTGGTTTTTGAGTTGTGTGAAACTTTTGTATGATTATTGTTGGGGATTATTTTTTTGTTATATTACGCTTGTGTTACGAGTATTATTTGTGACAAGGCATGTGTGTGTCAAGTACTATGTTGTGTGGACTATATGTTTTCTTCTCATGGATGGGTTGGTCGTTTTGTGATGTCATACAATCGTGAAATGTGATAATAAGATGTCTTGTGGGTCATTAGTGTTGTTTTTGACCTTTGTGTGACATCGTGATGTTATGTTCTGTTGGGAACCCACGAAATAAGTCAATAAAAATCCTAAATAAGGAAATATTATGAGCTTGGGATTAAGAAATATTGTAAACAAAAATACTAAGTAATAATGTAAAATGGAATTACCAATCTTCACATAACACAAAGAAATCACCAAACTTGCCTCTTACCTCGTGGTCGCATTTTAGAGATAGAGTCCTCATCCATAGACATGTTTTTTCATAGTTGATTTATTAGTTTTTATCTTGGTAGCCTCGGTGTTATGTCGCATTGAGGACGATGCTCTTATAAGAGGAGGAAAGTGTAGTGCCCCTTCCTATTCTCTACTGGGAATTCTCGAGATAAAAAAATAGTAAAGAAACAAAATAATGAAATACATAGAATGAGTTTTAAAATAAAGCAAATAGAAATAAAATAATAATTAGATTTTAAATTGCGGGGAAGTAATGCAAGCCATGCGTTTGGCGGAGAGTTGTGAAGAGGATGGCGTGGAGTAAAGAGGCATGGCGATGGGTGGTTGAGAAATATGGAGAGGTCATAAGTTTGTCGATGGTGTTAGTGCAATGCGCAGTTCACCCTTGCACACATCCTCCCAATTGTGCCAAGTTTGGAAGGTAATGATTTCAAGGAAAAGAGGCATCCACCAAAGCATTAAAGATTGCAAAGCAAGGGATATGGACAGTGTAAATCCATATTCCACATCCCGTCTGCTGAATTTCCTCAAGTTGTGCTACATAGGAGCTTGAATCATGAAATGGACCTATTGAAAACACCATGGAGGCTCATATCAGATGTGGACATCTTCCAAACATAGGGGAAATTTATCAGAGGTTATGGTCATATCCTGTTGTGGTAGGCATGTATGTAAAATGTGGAAGCACAGAGTATGCCCGAGAACTGTTTGAAAAAAATGCATGAAGTCAATGCAGCGTATGGGCATGATTGGTTTTGTAGTTTGGTATTTGGGTTGTATCTTGATATCATTGTAATAACTAGAAACTATGTTGGAGACTATGGGAAGGGCAAGGCCATTGACAGAGGCAATTATCATATGCAGGTAGTTGTTGTCCTTCGAGGAAACAAGTTCGAGTCTGGGGAGAGAGTTGTGGTTGACCCAAGTCCGAGGTTCCCAAATCCTAGCCTTGTTAATGTCTACATTTCTCTTCAAATGTGGAGCTTATCTACTATTTTGGTGATCCTTCTAATGTGAATGGAAGTTTGTCTTTGTAGTAGACGATGCGGTGATGGAGCTCGCAAGGGAAAACAAAAGAAAAGCTCAAAGGTTTGTTAATGGTGGTGAACCGTTTGGGAAAAGTCTTGTAAGTTGGTGGTATGAAAATCACCTCTTATGATGTATTTTCTTACCTACGCCTCTAGAATAAAGATACACATGTAAGAACACGAACGAACTAAAATACCAAAAAGCTTGGAAGAAAAAGAAAAAGTGAGTCAATACTTGTATTTCCCAGGTCTTGGTGAAGATATTGATGAAAGAAAATGTGTCTCGAGCCATTTTTTAATATAGTACTTGAAATTTCAAGCAAAAAGTGCAAAGCAGAGTTCTATAAGTGTAGACACAAAATCATGCACTTGGGTACATTTCTAGGTCTTAAATACATACTAGAATTCATATGATTCCTAAGCAAGAAAACTAGTAATTGACGATTGTCTTTGGCCTCTTGTCTTTGTTTCTTGTTTTCTATTTGGTATTTTACACCCTAAAACCCAATCAATATTTTACCATTATATCTTTTATGGCTCCAAACACACAGTGCCCATCCAAGACAAGAGTGTCCAGACATCCCTATTCCCTCTGGGCGCCCTTGACCCTTTTTCACCTTACTCGCTTCTTTTGGGTCTCTTTATCTTTTGACCACCTTTTTCACTTATGGGCGAGCCTTACAGTTGTCAATTACAAAATTCAAACAAGGGAATCATATAAATACATAGTTATGTGTTCAAAATCAGGGACCAAGCACTAAGCATCACCTAAGCTTGCATCCAAAGGCACCTAAAGCACTTCAAGGCATCCATCTAGCATCCATTCAAGGGACAAGGGACTATATTTTCTGCATACACAACATAGGAAGGGGAAGTTTCTTTATTCCATCCACACATCTATCTTACATTGTTACATCTAGCTACAACATGCTATCAAGTGCACTTGCACAAGGGCATCCTAGGGCACAATTCTTACTCACACTCACCGGAACTACACGTAGTCGATATGTAGTGCAACGCTCGATCGTAAGTTCACTCTCAAGGTGACTGTCCGGGGTCGGTGTGGTATTGTGGGTTTTTTGTAGGTGATATATGTTTTGCATTTTACATGTACCCTTGGAGACCATTGTGCGACTACCACGTGATCAACATAGAGTATTTACAACCCTTGTGCGACATAGTAAAAATAAGGTTTTAACCATTTGTGCGATCATAAGCACCCAACAAAGGTCTCCAATGCCTCTATCTAGCCGTGGTGGCATCCATGTCCGACCATATTCCTATAGTCTAGAATTTATCTTGAGTATTAACGACACGGTTCACCTCTTGTGCAACAGCTTTCCTTGGTTCATAATACTTCGTAATCAAGCATAAACCATTTAAGTCATCTTTCTTATATATCTTGCTTAGGGTTTTGTACTTTGCTTACTTATTTCTTGTGTTATATTGTATTTAGCAATCGTATATCATATTGAACGCTCAGTTACTATGTAATTAGGGTTTACTAAAAAAAGTTTGAACCATTCTCGTACATAATTCATGACTTAGTATTTCGATACCCCATGCGAGTTATGAAATAACAACATTTTGGATTTAAACATATGCATCTCAACATCATATAACCAGGGAAAAAAGAGAAATCAAAAGGCCAAATATATCCTCTTGTCTTAGACCACATTATATAAATATCCACCCATGTGAAGGTGGGCCTCCTTCCATGTGCACCTTAACTTAATTTAACAAACTACCCTTTCTTTGTTAGGTACATCAATTGAGGATTATACAGTCTATATATACACCCAACTCTGCATTACAAATCCAACCTGACAAGCTTGTTTCTTGTCATCCAATTTATTCTCTGTGATTGCAAGATTTAGAGGTCAAATCAGGTATACCCTTTAACTTTTTCTAATAGCTAATACTTGGGTAGAATCCTCCACCTTTTAGCTATAATCAGCTATTACTTGTGATATTTTGGTTCGAAATTTCACATACTTAGTTCATCCTTTCTATTTCCGATGCATTATGCTTATGCAGAGTATGGTGGGTGGCAATTAGCCCATGCTACCTTCGATGGTGGCAACGATGCTTCTAAAGCACCATGGGTATGGTTTATCTTTTGATATATATTATAGCACACCAATTTCAATTATTTTTCTTTAAGTTTAATGGAAGTTTTATAAAATGAAATGAAAGATGTACAATGTCAAGGGTGAATTTTTATGAAAGGTAAAATGCAACATTTCACTTTAAAAAATAAGATAAATAAATGTCGGTAATGTCTATATATCTAACTTACAAATGTTGCTTATCAATTTTTCTTTAACTTCAATTTTTTATTTTTATTTAACATTTTATGTTTATATATTTTTGTGTTTAATAACCTACATCAAAATGCTTGATATTTTAGCATGTTCCCTCCTATATGTAGCTAGAACGTATTACCAATTGTACTACAACATAGTTTTAAATGTTTATGTTTAACATTAATATATATCCAACACTAACCAATATTTTGAGTAGGGCCTCGTAAAGATGCATTAATGTTTGTATGGCATGTATCCGATGCCATTCACTTGGCATGCTATCCGATATGTTAAATAGCCATCGGCTAAAATTGCTAATACCCACCAATGTTTAAGGAAAAAGTCAAAATTGATGGGCAGAGTGGAGAAGATTGATAATGATTTCCTAACAAGATTATAATATTTCAATTATTTGCATTTTTATTACAAGATTAACGTAAATCATGACATATTATATATTATCAATCAAAACAACTAGAATGTGTTGTGTAAATCCATTAAAGTTGGAATTAGTATATTATATTATATCATAATACACTATTATATTGATAATTACATTGATGATCAAGATTGACGAGAAAGATAGGTGGCGGCCAATGGTAAATAAGATAAAGTAAGAGAAAACCGAAAAAATCATATGATGGGTGCGAAATAAGGACTCCACTTGTGTTAGTTATCCCTTGGCCAACACATAACATTCAATGTTAATTGTGTTATGTTTAGGGTTTACACTTGTCTACAAGCAATGGCGAGGAGTTGTTAAATGATTTGGTATAAAGCTGCGTTAGAACCTTTCAAGAAAATATAATTTGCAGGTTAGAAGCCATACTAAATTTTTGTTGTTGTTGTCTTCCCATCCTATGCCAAAATGGGAGAATTATTTATTAGCTAAAGTGCTTTGTAGGGTTGTTTTGTGTACTATAGCAGAATTCAAGATGTTTCAGAAAAGTCAAGTGGGTAAACTAAATGATAAATGCTAGGGTTAGTGCTTTGAATAAGTCATCTTAAATGTCCAATATTATGTTCTGACCATGGTTTTTAATCTAAATGAAAATAATAGGAACGACTAAGACCATGCCAAATGAAGCCAACACTATAGAACGAGGTGGATGCCCGTCAAGCCACTCCAAGCAGCGGTCGGTAGAAGGCCGCGGCGGCAGATCCGGCATAAGAATTCCCACAGGAAACACAGGGCGCCCAGTGATTGTTTGGAAATAGTCAAGATACGGCCCTTCCAACTCAGCGCAAGTATTGAACGCTATTGCCCAACTTTCTTCGACACAGATGTGAAGGCGGTGCAAAAATGTAGGGCCTTCATTCACTGCGGTGGAAAATTGCAGGGCCTTCCGCGCTTCAAAGAGTCGTCGTCGCACAACTGATGAGGGGAATCCCGGGGGCGGCACGCTCAGATCTTCGGCTTTTAGGCTCTGCTGTGCTCCTTGCAGGAAACTCATGCTCGCCGCGGACATCACCATGAAAGTAATTGTGGGAATGTTCAGTTGGGCAGCAATACGAGGAGCCGAGTACTGGATTATATCAAGTATAGGTTTAGGGAGTGGACACAAAAGAAATTGTAAGGCCATTAGCGTCCAGATGGCGAGTTGTGGAGATGTGGCCGTACGGGAACATCACCACATGCAGTGAGTCTGCTGCTGCTTTTCCTCAAAACAATTGAAATGAAGTCACCAAGTTTTGCCCAACATCCCATTTAAAAGTGGAGCAAAGTAGAAAAGATTCTTAAGGCCGAAAAGTAATTCAAAGCATTATGATATTTGTAATTAGTGAAAAACAAAATGAAGTAGCAAGTGGAGAAGTAGGAAGTCCAGAAGAAGTGGAGTAGCTTGAAAGGGAAGGTCCACTCGTTGAATAAGAGGGGATTGTTAAGGATAGGGAACGAAGACGAGATTCCTCTTATAAGCGTGATTGCAAAATTGTTGCTGAGAAAATTTGTCATAACAAGTGAGTGGAAAAAGGGGCGAGATCCGATAGGCAGACAAGGTGGGAACAATCGATATAGTTGTGAAGGAAAGTCGTTGTGTTTCCATGCCCCCAATTTCAATAGTGGTTTTCTTCAAAGTAAAGCCTTGAGTTTTTTGGATTGAAAACAATCAAGCCAAGTTAACTGGTAATTGCATTCGGTGACCTCTGGAAATTACGGTAGTTGGAACATGGGAGGGGTTTTTCGTAAGGGCCCTGTATATCGATCGAATTAGACAACGAGTAATAAAATCAAATATGGCCGACAAAAGAAGTTGACGTAAACAATGTCGACGATATAGTTGTGACGTAAACATGCTTTATTCATCGACATGTGACAGCCACTCTCCAACCACTGTGAGCCACGTGTACGGTAGATGAATGTTTGTGCTTCACCAACCAAATACATCATAAGCATCGATGTCTATATCAGTTGCCAAAAATGGAGGAGGCTTCTAGCCATAATTACTTTTCTTGCGATTGCAAGGTAACTCAAGCTAAAGTATATGTCAATTTCATAATGAACGATGATAATATGAGTTCCAATTTTTTTTTTAAATCCCTAATTTTTTTAGAACAATCATTATTTCTTAGCTATTTAATGTGCTCTTTAGACAAGTTGGGGAACATATTTGATGGAACGCTAGCATGTGTAGAGGTCTTGGGGGTTTGGTGATACTCCATCATTCGTAGGCAGTTCAAAGTAGCACATATGGTGAACCCACTAAAGAATTACAACTCCAACAAACTTAACGTTGTTATCCTCTCTGGCGTAATTTTCAACTCATATGCAATTGCTAGCATATATAAAAACAAGAGGTAGATATAATTATTTCAAACTTTTATTAAAAGGCAATTATGAATTTATTCTATATTTATTGTTTCCAATTTTTTCTCAAATTTATATGTCATTTCACATCAATCCGAATAAATGATTTTTCCCTTGCAAATGATAATTCTGAAAAATAAAAACTTTAATTTTAAATAGTGATGTTAACGCTGAAACGGAAAATATTGGTGAGTGGAAAAGGAAATTGAAACGAAGAAAAAAGCATCCTGTTTGGATCGAAGTTAACGACGAGGAAGCATGACTTTGTGGTTGACACCGAGAAAAAGTGTAATGTTGTAATTCATCTGTAAAGCAACCTATCGAGAGTCAACATGGTCGATTTCTCTTGAAAAGAATTCAACGTTCATCTTGCTTAATGCACAAGCTCTTGAGTTCATTCCCAGAGTGCAACCGTCCTGATCAGATCAAATGAAAATACTCGCTTAAAGGGTTGTGTTTGTGGATTTAACGCCACCACCATCGTAACTGTAACCTTCGCTATAGGCCTCGCTGCTCCAACTCGAACATCTTCATTTTTGTTTCTCTTTACACAATATGTGCATGCTCTGGTTTGAGGTGGTTTTGGGATATTCACAAATCAAACGGCTAGAGCCCGCCATTAAACAAGCCTTGGATGAGACAGTGCTCAGGTAATTTGCTTTGTTTCTTGCTCCTCATTCTCTTGAGCACACGAACTTGCAGCCGATGACAATGTGACTGAGGGGAATGGTTAAGTCCCCACACGATCCGAGATGCCTCGTCTCGCTCCTCATTCTCTTGAGCACGCAAACTTAGAGCCGACGACAATGTGACTGAGGGGAATGGTTAAGTCACCACATGATCCGGGATGCCTCGTCTGATCGTTCAGATCAAACCAAGTTATTGTCATCAAGTTTGTGCATTGCACATCTGCGAATCGGCCCATATTTTCTATAACAACACCTAAACCGTTGTTTGCTTTTCCGAAATGCAACAACTTTGTTATTTTTCAAATGTTATTCCCTAATCCAATATATACAACTGGAGCGACACGTGTTGGCCTCTAACGACGTAAGTATGGAGAGATTGTTTACATGATAGTATTATTTCCGTCCAATGGACGCTCTCAGGTCCACGCGCAAGCGTGAACACGAGTCTTTAGAGGGACATCGGATAACGAGGTAATAACTTAATCAAAAAAATAGGAATGTTTATTACGCACATTATCGTGCTTGTGTTTTAATGCCACGTGTAAGGTTCTTGTTTGTCGCATACAACGTCAACCAATCCATCTTGGCCATCAACGAATTTCCGATTTCTCCCAGTGTAAACGTGTTTCGGCGTAATAACGGTTGGCGATTCCATCGCTTATTTTCTTGGCCAAAACAAAGGAATATAAAATATTATTTTCGCGACGTAATAACAATTTGTGATTCCGCCACTTATTGTAAAGAAACAAACCTCCATATAAATCGACATTTTGAATCTTCTTTTGAATATCTCTATATTGCCAGCTGTATAATTTGATGAATGTATTGACAAATACAAATTCTCATACAAACTTTTTTAACATTTTATTTTGCGTATATTTAAAAATACAAATACGCATACAAACTATACAACTATATATTTTGCATATATTTACACACATTATCGTGCCTTTGTTTTAATGCCATATGTGAGAATCTTGTTTCCCGTACACCGTCAACCAAAGCATCTCGGTCGGCGCATAATTTGTTGGTCTCCCCTGGTGCTAACACCTTTCAACGTAATAACGGCTGGCGATTTCGTTGCTTATTTTCTCGGATGCAGCAAAGGAATATTAAATATTGTTTTCTTGGCATAATAAATGCTAATATCTTTTTGGCGTAATAAGAGTTGGCAATTCCGCCGCTTATTTTTCTCGAATACAACAAAGGAATTTTAAATATTGTTTTCTCGGCGTAATAACACTTGGCGATTCCACCGCTTATTGTAAAGAAACAAACCTCCATATAAATCGACATTTTTAATGTTGTTTTGAATATCTCTACATCGCCAGCTGTATAATTTGATGAACGTATTGACAAATACAAATTCTCAGACAAACTTTTTTATCATTTTATTTTCTGTATATTTAAAAATACAAATACCCACACAACTATATATTTTGCATATATTTAATGATATTTTACAATATGATATAATAAATATTAATATGATATATGATATACTAATACTAATACTATATAATATATTTATGATATATTATGGCTAAAATCTTCAAAAGTGTCATATGGTTGTTTGTTTCTCCACGTATTGAACAACAAAATAAAAGTTTAGTGGAAAAATTAGACCCGTGGCCAAACAAACTCACCCACAAACCCAATGCAGAACATGGGGAGCGACACGTCTTATATGGCCTTTCAAACTGTCATTTCCTTGCACTTTAGTTGAGATCCTAGAGACGTTAAAGACGCGACCCAAGCTACATGTAAATTTTGCCAAATTTAACCCCTAGTCGCAGCACTCACCTTTCCCACTCACCACTAGCAGTACACCCCTTGGCCGACACGCGCGAGGCTACGATATGACCGTACTTCGTCAACCGATTGATCTCAGTCATCGTTGTTGCCGTCAGAGTCAGAGGGGGTCGGGTTTTCTCCCAGAGAACACGCCTTTCGGCGTAATTAGAATTTATAAAATATAAAAATAGAAATTTGAAAAAGTTATTTCTATTTGGCTAATTAAATTAAGAAGATATTCAAGTTTCATTGATTTAGTGTTCATTTTGTCCATTACCAATGACCATCAAATTAAATATTTAAAACTCGTTTTTAAATCTGTATAACGACGTTGAAGCGCCTTGCAAAATCTAGCACTGCCAGGGGCGTATGTCTGGTAAGAAGGGACATTTAATTGCCTGGTTAACATCATTACTCATCGATTATTTTGAAAAATAGAATATAAACATCAACATGACTCTCAGTTTCATATTTAACTTCCTCCTAACAAAGGAAAAGACCCGCAATAATTCAACATGTAAGCAAGTAACCCTCTTTATTTTAAATGGCGAACAAGGATGCGTCAGACTTTAGTACAGTCGTCTACAATCATACACAGCTTGTGCTCTGCTTGAAAAATGGAATCATTCTATTTCACTTTAGGGCCACAACGGTTCCCACAGTATCATGGGATCAGAATCCTCTGAAAATAAGTCATTATTATGGTCTGCACTATTATCGTTATCGTTATCCTGCGGGTCACTTTCAGATGAAGAGAAGGGCTCAGATTCTTCCCCCGACATGTACAATCGCGAGACAAGGGACACGAGATTAGCCGGTCCAAATGAAGTTTCAGAATGAATACAGGATCTCGCAGTCTCACCTCTGCTTCTGCTCCATACACCATGCTACTTACCGCGTCAGCTCTTCGATCATTTGGAAGATCTTGATACATTCAACCACATTTCATGAATAACTATTATCAACATTATTATACTTGTAGACACAACTATGTAGCAAAGATTACTTTTTTTAACCTTACCTTAAGCATTTTGATAATGTTGCCTGCTCCAAACACCCGATGTGCGGTCGCAAACTTGTGAGGATTGTCTGGAGGAAAGTAAGGCGCGAGCATGCATTTCTCTCCGCATCTTCTTCTAAGGATTTTGCACGCCGCACATGGAAATACAGCTGCCTTTCCACTTCCAAAGTTGTTCATCTGAACATTTCACACGAAATTATTAACCAAAACAGTGAGTATATATAGCAAATATATTGGTCCCAACTCAGCTTACCTTGAGTTTCCATTCCTTCTCCACCAGGAATAGTTCGCTGGGTACAACGAAAAAACTGGATATCTATTCCTGTCCTTCATGATGGCGAAGGCAGGAATGGCCGCATGCACCCAGGACCCCGGACATGCCATTCTCTGTCCAGAGCCATATTTTTCCCTGCTTCGTATTTCCCCATGTCAGTCGTACAGTTCAATTTCCTCCAGCTCTGACAACGGACATAATCAAATGCAGGAGAAATGGTGGTCGACGATGCAGAAGATTTGGATCGTTGGATGGTGTCAGAGCCCCCCGGGTTTTCTAACATAGAACACGCCTTTCGGCGTAAAAATACCAATTATGAAAAATACTATTTAATTGGTAGGCTCGTCCCAATTTATATAATAATGTGCATATGAAACAGAAATAAAATAAAAAAATACAAAATCCCATTCCTCCAAAAACACACGCAACTGGAATAGAATAATATTACAATACCTTGCCAGTGGGGATGGAGGGCGGGATAATTCCCTGTGGAGTTGAGGTAAATTGTGCCATTTTTGGTAAAGCTCCTGTCGAAGATGAAAAGAAAGCGGTCATATTGACGACCAGAAGGTAGATTGAGGGGCTTCTCCACCTTGGGATTGCGAAATAACATAAGAGCCAAGAAGGCCAGCCAGGAGATTAACTCTAGTTAGTCGCAGGGCGTGATCATGGTACCACAGACTCCCGACTGCTGCACATTTATGTAATGGTATGTGCTATTCTTACACCCCGTCCCTCGCTCGCTAGAGTTGGCCGTAAACCAGGCGAAGGGGTGCCAATCGCTTTCCGGCTCGAGGATTCCGCCGTGCAGATGAACAACCGTGGGGATTCCGCCATGTTTGAGATTTGAGTGTTTAATGACGGATCCCATGGAGGAATATGCTTCTGGGGGAGATGGTTTTCCCATCTCACGAAATTTTGGATCCCTTATATCATTTCGATCGTGAGACCTGGTACAATTTTCCGTCTTCCTCGACAATCCGAAGGCATACACAGTGCTCCAAGGAAGGTCCATGTGAAATTTCTGTTAAAACAAGAACAACCAGTCAATAAATAATGCAGCTCATAATGATTAACAAAGAGCTCAAATATATTATTCTTCGATCGATGATGAATACCCATTTTGTCTCGAACATTCCGATCCGGAGCTCGGCGATGAATGCGAGTGGACGGAGTTGACCAGGCTTTATCAACATCACATTCATCTTGTATGGTTTTGTGATGTGCTATTATCATGAAAAATGGATGATTGAGTGTTGCGTTCACGATCCTCAACAGGTATGTATCTCCTCTCTTCACCAAAATTTGCACAGTATCTGCATCCATAGATCATCAATCGATAAAGTTTCTACATGATCTATTACTTTCTTTTTTAAGTAATTTCATTCGGAAAAATTGTAACACAGTGACAAACCATTTACCGAGCAGGGAAAGAAATCTCCTGGGTGGCTGTTAATGGTGTAGGCATCGGATTCATTTGGAACTCCTCCAATTTAAGGGGCTTGGGATAACACATCTTCCACATTCGCATTCCGATTCGGAGCTTCAACTTCTCCTCGTTCACAAACATCTCGAGAGAGGATGCCACCTCATACTACGCCACCTCATTCAGCAGAAGTTGTATTATACTCAGAACATTCATCTTCCTCATCATTTTCATACAACGCCCACAAAAAACCAGAACAGTGCTAACAAAATGACAACATTCATCTTCCCCATCATTTTATACAATGCCAACAGACAAGAAAATTAATCGATCATAAGCACGCCTCTTCAATTTATACTGCGAGAATGCAAGATTTCACGGTTCAAATGACCGAGAACAACGATTTCGTTGCCGGAAAGAGTGCTCTACCAACAATACGGGCTGGCACGCTGTGCTCATGGCAGCCATAATCGATTAAATTCGCAATATAACCAGCACCTTATCCTTTACCTCGGGACTATTCCGGCATGCATCTACAGTAATATAATATAAATTCTTTTATGCAACTTGCGATATTGTGATAAGAGTGCTCTGCCGACAATACAGGCTTGCACATGGCAGCCATAATCGATTAAATTCCAGACTAGACATTTGAACGTCAGTTCAATCTCCTCCAGCTCTGACAATGGACAGAATCGAACGAAGGAGAAATGGTGGTCGATGATGTAGAAGATTTGGATCGTTGGATGTGTCAGAGCCCCTCGGGCTTTCTAACATAGAACACGCCTTTCGGTGTAATCACCCCTGACTCTGACTTGACACATCCACTCGCATCTTACGGTAATCGGGTGAGTAAATGTACAAGTATTTGGAAACAAAAAACGTGGGATGTGTGAACTATTTTGTAAATTAATGTTTGGTGCTAGTTAAATGTAGTTCGCCCAACCTCCAATTTAACACCTTTCTTGTTTCTTGTCGCTGATTTAATAATCACCCATGCCTCTTACTTGATATCCACCAATTTCATTGTGAAGGGTAAACATTCGACCAACTCTTCAACGATGAAAAGTAGTAGAATCATTTCAAACTTCATATGAAAAGAGTAAATCAATCATACATGTCACAAAAATTGAACACTTTTTACAAAGAGAGATTTTTTTTTAAATGGGTGATTTTACAAATTAAAAATGTCAATGTATCGTATCTAATAAGAGTGTCTCCCCTTAAAATATAATAAATTCCATTTCATAAATAATGTAATGAATAAGTTATATTGTGAGATCCAATAAAAATAATAAAATTGAACTCTCTAATCAACATTGGAATTACAATGTGACAAACTAAAATTTTAACACTCATGATGAGCCTAAAAATTAATGACAACACAAGGTTCTTTTACTCAAATTTAATTTGCTAAATATAAGAGAAAAAATAATTAGTTGTATAAAAAAATCATGTTTCATCTAATAAATAGTATCAAGAAAAATATCAAAGTACCAAAAAAATTATGTGCTCTAAATAGAAATGTTTCTCGTGTTCACCTCAATGTGAGCAAAACATATCACCAACACATTTTTAGGCTCCCTTCAAAAAGAAAATACCTGAAACACAAAATGAGATACAAGTCATTACAAGACAAATTGATCAACATTTAAACCTTTATTTACACTCCTTTTGCACACGTCATTTTCGCTTACTCACTTCCTCCAAACTTTGTCACTCACAAGTTGCCCATTTTTAATGGCCATGGTGACCCTCAAGAGCATCTCCAAGATTTTCATGTGGCATGTCTAGATTACACGAGATGATCATACATCTCTTGATAAGTTATTCCCTAGGAGTCTTCAAGATTACGTCATGCATTGGTTTTACGATCTACCTATTCATTCGGTAACTTCTTTCACGCATTTAGTTGATGATTTTCTTGCTCATTTTTCAATCAATATCGACACTAAGATCTCTTACGCTCAAATAAAAAAAGATCTAATGAACATCTAGTTGACTATGTATTACATTATAAGAAAAATCTAGCTAAGATGACCAATGTGCTTGCTAATTCGAGAACTAAAAGATCTATTTGTTCAAAGCCTCTTACCACCACAACAAGAGAGTGCAGGGTCAATTTTAAGCACCCCCCAAAAAAAAACCATAGATATTACTTGGTGAATTTCTAAAAATGACTTTCAAAATCTTGGTGAATGTCATGAATTGAAAGGATATGGTGTCGGTTGTGAGAATCGTTGGCGGTAGAATAATGCTTATCATCAAGAGCATTATGCTACCAACTGATAGTATTATGTTGTCATCCAATAACAAATTTCTCTTTTATGCAAGCGGTAAAGGCGATTTGAATATAAAAATTTGGCTATTATTGTAAACGCTAGGCGAATCAACCCAAAAAATTAACTGTACCCAAAAATTTAGGCGAAATAACAAGCAACCTAACACCTCAAAATTAGCCAAATCCAAATTTCAAAACCCAAATATTTGTGAATTAATGAAGATTAGCCACTAAAATTTACACTAAAAGAGTGTCATCTTTGAGACCTCTCCTTCATTTGATCAATTATGTCATATGCTCAAAACATGTGAAGTCAAACTACTCTCTATGGGAAAACTCAAATATCAAGATACTTCTTCATCATCTTCTAATAGGTTTCAATCTAAATCAACATTCAAACCTTCTCCTAAGCCCACTGAAGCAAAGGAAACTGTTAATGTCGTCTCTCCTCCTAAAAAGTTTCAATGACAATCTCCACAATGTACATTCACCAATTTCCACGGGCACCTCGATTTCTACTTCCTCAACTTCTCGAAAGAAATCTAATTACTCTTCCACCACCTCTTAATCTTGATTCATCTCGCCCTCGTGGTCACAATTTTGAAAAAAAACTAAATGTGATTATCATTAATGTATTGGGCATTCTACCGATCATTGTTTCAAACACAAGACATATTATACAAGATCTCATTGACAATAATTCACTGGAGCTCCCTCCTCCATCTTCTTCTTCTTCTAAACCAGTCAATGATAACAAAAAGCTCAAAATATTTAATGACCCTTTGCCTAAGCATGATACACAAACTTCTGACTCTTCTACTAATCATACATATCATGTTGTGCCCCCTCCTTCATCGGGGCCCCTTGATTTCTTGTCACTTTTGCTGACACATCTCCACCACTCATTACATTTTTAGATCATGATTATCATGCTACTTTCACATCTGATTCAATACACATCAATTCTTCTATTGGTCCATACTATTAATAATACTATGATCTATCTAGAGGCTCCTATCAAGTGTGTGCTCTATTGCACTTATTATGGCTATCAAATGTCCAATTTTTGTTATTTCATATCTAGTTCCTAATTCTTTTGGCTACATTAGGTTGCCCATTACCGTTGGGCCTCTTACCATGTTTGTGTCATTCGTTGTGGCATCTTTAATAAAATGTTGTGACATGGATTTAGGTCTCCATTGGCTCCGCACCACTCAAGCTATTCCATCCATGAATCATATGCATCTCAAGTTCATTTACAATAAACAAGTTGTCACTATTAAAGGCATTCCATTACCTCTACCTCCTCTTGATGACCTACTCCCACAGCCTATTGTTGTATATATTTACCCAGGGTAAATATAGACACACAAAAGAAGCAAATCGGGTCTCGGAGGCGAAAAGCATGGCGCGAAGCATGTCGAGAGGGTTGATAAACCCGACATCAAAAGAACATGTCGGAAGGGTTGGAAAACCCGACGCAAAGCAAATCGGGTCTCGGAGGCGAAAAGCATGGCGCATAAGCATGTCGGAGGGTTGATAAACCCGACATCAAAAGAACATGTCGGAAGGGTTGGAAAACCCGACGCAAAGCAAATCGGGTCTCGGAGGTGGAAAAACATGTCGGGAAAACACGGATCGAAAGCATGTCGAGCCATCCTCCAAGCCCGATGCAGATGCACAAGGAAATCCCGAACCCGACAGGCGCAAAATCCCGACGAGGGAAATATTCAGATCGCCATAACTTTTACAGGGAGCTCGGATTCACACAAGGTTGGACTTTTCGGAAAGCTCTAGGCGTCCTCTACCCAACTACGACTGGATATCTTTAATTGGGTGGGAAAAAGTTCTTAAAAATGCAAAATACAGTTCACCATATTTTGAGGTTGTTGGGGATCTCACCTACCGCCATGATGAGGAGTTAGGTGCAGTCTTGGAGGTGGTTGAGGCAGAATCCGAATCATTCTCTTCTCCCTCATTTTTCCTCATATAAATGGTCAAGAGAGGCTCTTTAAAGAGGTTGGACATTCTTGTTTTGGCCCCTTCCTTCTTCTCTTTGGCAGGTGGAGTTGTGGAGCTGAAACCTCCCATTTGAAACTGTAATGCAACCTTTGCCTATTAGCATTTTTGTAGTGTATTGTATCAAACCTTCTGAGCAAATAAATGCATGGTGTGGATGTTTCTCAACCCTCTATGTGTTTCATTTTGCATCCTCCCGATCTTTCACTACGAATATGTTTATCCGTGCTTGATATTGCATTGCATTTCTATGGTTTGTGTTTATTGGCAAAACATATGTTCTTCATTCCTCGTTGCATCACCTCTCGTTAGTTTAGGGTTGTTATTTCATGCATTTTCTTACCCCTGTCTCCTTGGCAAGTTAGATTAGGTTTTGGATAAACCCTCTCGCATTTTATTGGTGCATCTCGAACAGAGGAATAGGAGTCGGCCTTCATCCGGTGAGCTTTTCCGATTTTGCAAGGTCCCACACTTGGGAAAAGCTCCATGTTGTGCAATCGCACTGAGAGTCTCGACCGATCGCGTTGCAGAGTCTCAAGGGTGCTGTGATTCGACACCAACAGTTTTAAACGACGGTGGGACGAAGAGGTCATTCCATAAAAAAAATTTGAAGGAGTTTTCATGAAGTTCAGACTGAGAAATTGCAAGTTTTAAAATTTCAAATTTTGCTCCGACCAGGCCGAACTCCGAAATCATTTTTCAAGGGTTTATCTTGCTCAAAACCAGTAAAAATTTCACCAGTTGGTAGATCTGGGGGTAACCTTCAAAAGGGTATCTTTAGATTTTTGATATTTTGATTTTCAAAATTTCAGGTATTTAGTGATTTCGGGTTTTCGGGGTCCGAGAACATCAAAGCAGCAATTCAGGTTTTGAGGGATGTCGGGCATGTTCCAAGTTCCGACACATAGCAATTCAGGTTTTGTGAGTTGCATCGCATGACTTGAGTTCCGCTTGTACTTTTCGGGGATCCACAGCTGCACAACAAGGCCCAAATTCTAGATTGAAGATTGTCTCCTCTGGGTCCTTCAAATTTTTAAATTATATTTTCAATATTGTCAAGTTTGGTGTGTAACTTGGCAAAATCCAGCCTTTTAGAGGCTTGTTCTCTAACACATCTGGCGACTCCAAAGGGATAGAATTCAGCGGTGTAGCAGCACAAGTTGCCCAGGCACATGAGAAGAATTCGAACCAGGTCTAATACTCGAGAAGAAGGGCTATTTTTCCACTTGCAACTTTCACCGAGGTTGGGGGAAGGAGAGGAAGAAGACCACAAAGATCACCATCTCCACCTAACAGGACTTTGTCTACACCTCCACACGGTAGACCTTTTCTCGCATCAACCAGTGGTTCTCAAGCCAATCATAATGGCGCATCTACCACCGAATCCCTTTGTCAACTTCACGGGAAGTAGTCCACTTGCCCTAAATGCTCGTAACCAAATTCCGGTTGCTAGCGCTAAAGAATATACCCTATTGATCACATCCAGGATATTGCTAATGCATGTGTAATCCACGAAATAAATGAAATGGATGTTGCAGTCAAGTTGTTGGCTTCATCTTTCAAAGGCAAGGCCTTACAATGGTTTAGGAGCCTTACAGCAGGGTCCATTACGAATTGGAACCAACTTTGTTCAGCTCTTTGCAACCAGTTCGAGGAGAGGGCGGACAATTTGTCCTTATTGGAACAATTGACAACAATCAAAAGGGCTCCTAATGAACAAATGACAGATTTCAACTTCAGATTCCAACGGACATGGGACAGGATTCCAATAGCCGTTAGGCCAACCGAAGGAGCATTCCTTTATTTCTTAAAGGCTATAAATTCAGACATAGCCATGATGATCCAATCAATGGGAGGGACAACGCTGCCAGGGGCCTATGACATAGCGATCAGAGTAGAACTGTTTGATCCAAGCTGGTAAGCTTGCACCAAGGCCACCAATGCCTCTCTATCCAGATATGGGAAATCCTACAACCAGTCAAGCACCAGAGTTGAATCCCATTCCAACTCCTAGAAATCAAAGCAATAATGAGGTGTCAACTTCTTCGAATACTTCAAAGGAATTACAGGAGGTTATGAAACAACTACAGAACCTTGGAAATGAGCTAGTGACTATCAAAAGACAACAAGCTCAAAGTGCTAGACCATATCAGCCTCAAGCCAAGTTGATCAGCCGGGCCCCCATACCAACAGAATAGACCACCAGCTTAGGCTACAAATCAAAACCAAAACCAGGGACAACCTCAAGCTGCCAGGCCATTTCAACCATATGATCCAAATGCAACAACGTCCTCAAGAGCCTTGGTTCCAACACAAAACAACATGGCACAAGAGTACAACTAGTGTTACCCTTGCAATCTACCTCACAATCAGTCAGCATGTTTCAATGGTGCCAATCAGGCCTTGATAGTGCAAACCATTGGTGTTCCTCAAGAACCAAGCCAGGAAGAGAATCAACAGCAAGGAATGCAACAAGAAGGATCTCCAGCAGAAACCACATTAGCAAATTGGCAAACGGAAGACTTTTGTGGAGTTAACCAACAACCTTTTCAAGGCGTGGCTGCCAACACATGGTCAAAGAAGAGAAACATAGAAGAGGGACAACCATCCAATCCAGTTGTTTCTCAGCCCACTCTTACACAACAAGGGGTCAGTAGACCAAACACAGCTCCGAATGTGCAAAATCAGCCTAAGGTACCTGTTGTAGCAACACATACACCTTTTCAAGCTCCAGAAAAGTTTGCACCAAGTAAGGGATAGCAAAAGGAAAATTCATCCCCCTTCAACATCATCGATCAAATGAAGAAGACACATGTGAACATTTCCATGTGGGAATCACTGGCAATCCCAGGGCAACGAGATTTATTGCAAGCTGCAATGGCTAATTGGTCTGCCACAAATGTATCAAACCAGGGACATGAGAAAGTTCTCACTAATGCAGTGCAACATGATGGGGGCCAGACAAGAAAAAATTTGAAGCCTCCACCTTTCTATGTTTCATTGATTGTTGGAAACCACTTGGTACACAACTGCATGATAGATTCAGGGGCAAGTAGTTCAGTGATGCCGAAGCAAATAGCGGATCAACTGGGTCTGAAGTATGAACCAGTGTTAAAAGGAGTAGTACAACTAGATGGAACGGCAGTGGGAACAGTTGGGGTCATCAAGGGGTTAAGCCTAACACTACATTCATGTCCTAATGTTACAGTTCTGCAAGATGTGTCTGTAATTGACCTCCCGCCACTCTTTGCGTTGTGTTTATCAAGAGACTTCACTGCAAAAATCGGTGGATATTTATCTGCAGATTGGTCACACATGATTTTCAGGACAAGGTATGGGGCCAAAGCAACAATCAGGTCAGAATCAATTGCCAATTTCCATATTGAGCCTTATGTACCAGGTCCTATCAATGCAAATTGCTCAGTTTTTGATCAGGAGGAGTGTTCAAGTGATCTAGAAGCAGGTACTAAGGTCGAGGGAATTCCTGATTTAACTTTGGATGAATGGGCAAACAAGAGTCATGAATTTGACCCATACAAGGAAATTGAAGAATCTGAATTGGGCGTGTATTGTATACACGAAGAAAATTCACCCATTCCCGACATCATTCAGCCTGAACAAAAAGATGAAGACAAAGTTTGGAAATTATTCTTCGATGGTTCGAGAAGCAGACAAGGTGCTGGAGGTGGTGCAATGTTGATTTCACCACAAGACATCAAGTATTATTCAGCTTTTCGTTTCCAGTTTTCTTGTTCAAACAACACGGCTGAATACGAGGCCTTGATCCATGGACTTCATTGGGCCAGGAAAAAGGGCATAAAAACTTACAGGTGTTTGGAGATAGCGAGCTAATCGTCAACCAAGTTAGAGGACAACATGCTACAAAGAACGACTTGCTGAGGAGCTACAAGAATAGGGTATGGGACCTCATTGAGGATTTCGAAGCTTTCAACATTATGTCCATACCTGGAAAAAAATGAAGCCACAGATAGGCTCGCAGCAGATTGGAGCAACGTTTGATGTGGTTGACAACATCAGAAGAGAAAAAATGCAGCCACATATCCATGTGATTGTGAGGCCAGCAGTTCCAGATAATAACACAAGTTGGCAGGTGTTTGAGAACGATCAACAGATCGTCAATTTTTTACAAGAAGAAGCTGAATTCTCAGCTAGAAATCAGGATAGGCTAGAGCAGCAGTATGGGGATCAAGTAGTGCAGCTACGGACAAACAAGCTTCCTAAGGGTTTAGTAACGTTGGAGTCTATCTTCAACCCTAACGACCAGTTTCGTAAGGAAAAGGCTAATATACAGGTCAAGAGAGAAGATTCAGAGCCAATTCTGGTTGGGGAAGGCAAAACACTTCAAATTGGTAAAGTGGCCACTGAGTAGGAGAAATCAGATTTCATACAACTTTGCCAAGAATTTCCAGATGTCTTCGCTTGGAGCTATGAAGACTTGAGGGGATTCGATCCAAAGTTGGCACAACATACCATAGAATTGGATCCGGATGCTAAGCCCATCAGGCAAAAGCAAAGACTCAACCCTCACATTGAGCCTCTAATGAAGAAAGAGCTTAACAAGCTAATAGAGGCAAGCATTATATTCCCAATCAAGCACTCAAGCTGGGTTGCGAACTTGGTTCCGGTCAGGAAGAAGAGCGGAGAGATCAGGTTATGTGTGGACTTTCGAGACCTCAATAGAGCATCTCTCAAAGACCATTACCCGCTTCCTTCAATGGAACAAATATTGCAAGTAGTATCCGGTTCAGAGAGATTCTCTCTCCTAGATGGCTACTCAGGGTATAATCAGGTGATGGTGAAAGAAGATGACCAGTTCAAGACGGCTTTCACCACCAAATGGGGAACCTATGCCTACAAGAAGATGCCATTTGGGCTATCAAATGCTGGGGCCACCTTCCAAAGGGCAATGGATATGGCATTTAAGGGGTTGATCAATAAAATAGTTCTGATATATCTTGACGACATCACTGTATTCTCAAAAAATGCAGCGGATCACCTCTTACATTTGAGGCAAGTATTTTAGAAATGTAGAAGATTTGGGGTATCATTGAATCCCAAAAAATGCATATTTTTGGCTCACGAGGGAAAACTTCTAGGCCATATTGTTTCAAAGGAGGGGTTGACGATTGACCCAGAAAGAGTTGAAGCAATTCAAGCATTGCCATTGCCAAGTCACAAGAAGGCTCTTCAAAGCTTCTTAGGAAGGATCAATTTTGTCCGCAGGTTTGTTCCAAACTTTGCAGCTCTCGTAAAGCCAATAACGCTGATGTTAAAGAAGAGCATGGCATTTAAGTGGACATCTGAAGGCAAGGCAAGTTTTGAGGCAATAAAAGAGGCTATATCTCAAGCCCCAACTCTCGTCAATCCAGACTTCTCCAAGGACTTCGTGCTATATGCCTTCGGTGGTGGAGACACAATTTCTGCAATCCTGGTACAATAAAACAAAGAAGGATTAGAACAACTAGTTGCTTTCTTCAGTCAAGGCTTGGAGGAATATGAGACTAGGTACTCTTTCATTAAAAAGCATGTCCTTGCAGTGATTAGAAGCTTAAAGAAATTTAGGCACCTAGTCTCAAACAATAAGATCCAATTGTTGGTCTCTCATGCGGGAGTCAGGGACTTCCTTCTAAATAAGGATCTGAATGAGAAGCGTGCAGGGTGGATCACTCGTGTCATGGAATATGACATCGAGATCAAGGTCACCAAACTAGTACGTGGAAAGGGACTATGTGAGCAGCTAGCCTTGAGTCAACAAGTTGAAGCAAGTGATGGAAAAGAGACTATCTTGGTATTACAGGGTGGTCAAGAACAGGAAAAAGATGATGTGCCTACTACTTGTTGGACCCAGTATGATAAACTTCCTACAGACATGTGCCTATGCCCTCCGAAATGAGCAAAGCAAAGAGGAGATATTTTAGACTATAAGCTATTCCATATGTGCTTGTTGATGGTGTTCTGTTCAAGAAAGACATGAATGGAGTTTTATTAAGGTGCATTGGGATAGGTCAAATTGAGAGGGTGTTACGAGATTTTCACGATGGAGATTCTGGAGGACATTTCACCCCATGAGTAACAACTCTCAAGATAATGAAGGTAGGGTATTATTGGCCCACAGTGTTCAATGACTGTTATACATGGATAAGAAAGTGTAAGAAATGTGCACTCTTCACAGGCAAAGAAAGACTAGCAGCGCTTCCATTGCACCCAATTTTGGTTGACCAACCATTTATGCAATGGGGATTGGATTTCATCGGGGTCATCAACCCAAACTCAAGCCAAGGCCACAAGTGGATTCTCACGGCAACGGACTATTTCACCAAGTGGACTGAAGCAGTAGCACTCAAAGAGGCAAACGAGTCTAATATACTGGAGTTTTATGAAGGAATAGTGACCAGTTTGGTGTGCCGCCACTATCATATCGACAATGCATTGGCATTCATAGGTTCCAAGATTACGTAATGGGCTGTCAAGAATGGAATCTATCTGAGCACCTCTTCAAATTATTACCCAGGGTAATGGACAGGCAGAGTCCACGAACAAGAATTTGCTAAGGATCATCAGGAGGACTCTGGAGGAAAATCAAAGAACATGGCATACCAGGCTGAAATCAGCATTATGGGCTGATAGAATAACACCAAAGAGGTCTACAGGCAATTCCCCTTACAAGTTGGTCTATGGAAAAGAGGCAGTATTGCCTATATCATTAGAACTACCTGCATTGGGGTTCATGAAGCAGTTGGAGTTGGTTGAGTTTGAACCAATGGAGGCTAGGTATGCAGAGTTGATGGAATTGGCAGAAATTAGAGAACATGCAGTTCAAACAATTGAGAAAGATCAGGCCTTAGTGAAAAGATGGTTTGATAAGAAAGCAAGAGCAAGGACCTTCCAGGAAGGGGACCTAGTTCTAAAATGGGATGCAGATCGAGCAAAACCAGGAAGGCATTCCAAGTTTGATGCCATTTGGAGTGGCCCCTACATGGTCACAGGATGTAAGAATAGCAATGCCTTCCAATTGTCTACATTGGACGGAGAAGAACTCCCGATTCCGGTCAATGGAATCTATCTTAAACATTGCTACTGAAAAGAGAAAAAGATTTACCCTTGTAAATATTAGCCTAGATTTCAATTCCTCTAAGTGCGTATGCACATTGTCTTGTTGTAGTTAGGTTTCAGTTTCCCTAAGTGCTTTGGCACAGGTTTTGTTGCTCCTGGGTTGGTTTTCTATAGTTCAGCGTGCTCTCGGAGAAGGAGTTGCGGTATCGGTTGGGATCAGATATCAGGTTGGTTTCAGGTTATTGCTTATGACTCCATGCCCAATGGATCGCTAAAAGGCCATTGATCTTCTACCTAGCAGGCAGGTAATCCCGTTGAGTCGCCAAATTGTTGTATATATTTACCCCCGGGTAAATATAGACACACAAAAGAAGCAAATCGGGTCTCGGAGGCGGAAAAGCATGGCGCAGAAGCATGTCGGAGGGGTTGATAAACCCGACATCAAAAGAACATGTCGGAAGGGTTGGAAAACCCGACGCAAAGCAAATCGGGTCTCGGAGGCGGAAAAGCATGGCGCAGAAGCATGTCGGAGGGGTTGATAAACCCGACATCAAAAGAACATGTCGGAAGGGTTGGAAAACCCGACGCAAAGAAAATTGTGTCTCGGAGGTGGAAAAGCATGTCGGGAAAACACGGATCGAAAAATCCCGACTAGGAAATATTCAGATCGCCATAACTTTTTACAGGGAGCTCGGATTCACACAAGGTTGGACTTTTCGGAAAGCTCTAGGCATCCTCTACCCAACTACGACTGGATATCTTTAATTGGGTGGGAACAAGTTCTTAAAAATGCAAAATATAGTTCGCCATATTTTGAGGTTGTTGGGGATCTCACCTACCGCCATGATGAGGAGTTAGGTGCAGTCTTGGAGGTGGTTGGGGCAGAATCGAATCATTCTCTTCTCCCTCATTTTTCCTCATATAAATGGTCAAGAGAGGCTCTTTAAAAAGGTTGGACATTCTTGTTTTGGCCCCTCCCTTCTTCTCTTTGGCAGGTGGAGTTGTGGAGCTAAAACCTCCCATTTGAAACTGTAATGCAACCTTTGCCTATTGGCATTTTTGCAGTGTATTGTATCAAACCTTCGGAGCAAATAAATGCATGACTGTGGATGTTTCTCAACCCTCTATGTGTTTCATTTTGCATCCTCCTGATCTTTCACTACGAATATGTTTATCCGTGCATGATATTGCATTGCATTTCTATGGTTTGTGTTTATTGGCAAAACATATGTTCTTCATTCCTCGGTGCATCACCTCTGTTAGTTTAGGGTTGTTATTTCATGCATTTTCTTACCCTGTCTCCTTGGCAAGTTAGATTAGGTTTTGGATAAACCCTCTGCATTTTATTGGTGCATCTGAACAGAGGAATAGGATCCGGCCTTCATCCGGAGAGCTTTTCCAATTTCGCAAGGTCCCACACTTAGGAAAAGCTCCGTGTTGTGCAATCGCACCGAGAGTCTCGACCGATCGATCGCACAGCAGAGTCTCAAGGGTGTTGTGATTCGACACCAACATGCCTACGAGTATCTAGGCCTTCGGGGCCTCTCAAATCTAAGGCACATTTAGCACCTAGTTCTCATATTCACACATGTCCTACTTCATGATGTTTTCATCTTCATAGGTCCACTAGTCCTTCACATAGGTGCTCATCACCTCCTTCACCTCATAGGTCTCCTTCACATAGGTGCTCATCACCTCCTTCACCTCATAGGTCTACTTCACATAGGTGTTCACCACCTCTTTCACCACATAGGTTGCCTTCACATATACATCATTCTTCACATACACCACCGATCTTAGAGCATTGTCACATGCCTTTATCTCCTTAGACATCGGTGGAGGACCCTTCCCTTCACTCTCATTGGATAGCTTACTTTTCATCACACACTTGGGGGCATCACGCTTACTCCCCCTTCTAATATCATCAGTTGAGTATCATTTCTACTATCACGATCTATGCTTCACATCTAGTATTTATCATATCTCTTATACATCATGATACACACTTGTATCTTCATTACCCTATGACACACTCTAGTGTTAGGAATTCTAAGCACTAAGAGGGGGTGAATATGTGCTCATTCAAACTTATAAAACAATCTACAATTATTCAATCATCCAAAGTTAAACTATCTTAACCATGATGAAGCTTGAATATTCAACCATGAAAGATAAAGAGGAACAAACACACATGAACACATGAGAAGACAAGATTTAATGTGGGAAACCCATCAAGGGACAAAAACCCACTGAAACCAGAGAACTAGCTTGGACAATTGTCCTATAAAGTTACAATGATTTCACCATATGTTAAGCACCCACTCAACTTGAAGCACCCACTCCAATTTGAAGCACCCACTCCAATAAAAATCAAGCACCCACTTGAATACAAATCCAAGCACCCACTTGACAGTTTTGCAAGCACCTACTTGCAAGGAAGCACCCACTTCCAAATTGTTGAGAAACAACTCAAACTTTTATCATAAATTTTTTTATCACCTTCACCACCTAGTTGCTTACATCAACATATTGTGATCCTTGTTTCAGCTCACCTTTCTTCTCTTCTCTTCTCCTAATTTTTCATAGGTTCAAAAAAATTACTTTCTTCTCACTTTCTCAAAACTAGCACTCGGCTCTCCTTAGCTTCAACACATTTACATACTAAAAAATAAGCTTATATAAACAAGTGTGACTTATCAACATGACATTTGACCTTTCAGGTTCAATGACTCTTCAAATAAATCATTTTTCATACGTACAAGTGAATGAAAAGGTATTTACAAAAACTACCTCAAAATTTGTCTTCTTGCATTTGATGTGTATCAGTTATGCCTTCATGATCTGCAAGCTTCTTCAAGGATTCTCTGGAGTCAAATGATGAAAAATGAAATATTATGAACTTCCTTACACTTTGTCACATCTCGACAATATTCCTTCTAGCCCCATCAACCGGTTTTGCAACTATCAAAATACTATTTTATCTTATATTTCACATTGGAATCTTTCTTGTGGCAAAGGATATTAAGTTGACACTTTTTCTTCTCATGCAAGCACATTATAAATTCTTTAATTTATTCCATGATCTCTTAACCATCCCATTACTCTCCATTTCATTACACACCTCATTGAAGCACATAGGAGCACAATTTTGTGAGTTCTAGGTGCACACACAAGATAATAATTTTTTGAACTTGATGAGTGTATGAATTTGTGAAGCTAATATATTTTCATGCTTTTTACGGTGTATTGAGGAGATCTGCACCACTGATATGGGCTTGAGATTCATCACAACAACTCTTGAAGACTCCTTCCTTCAACCTTTCAACCATCTTGTAGACAAGCTTGTGGTCACAATCCCAGGTGACCTTCCAAACTACATGCAACAGGTCTTCATCTACTTTACAACTTGAGGAGGATGTATTATGAATGGTATATCATCTACAAGTGATAGAGAGTGGCAAAGCTTGTCTTTCACTTCAAAAATCATGCATTGAATCAAAATGTACCTAGTTTGTATACACTAATTTGCACCTTCAAAGAGTGACCAAGAATGCACACTTTAACCATCCTCTTATGACTTTATCAAATCATTTATAGGAGTGTGAGGGAGGTGTGCCACTTATCAGTACCATAGATTGATTCATTTCATGGAGACTAGTCCAAGCTTGCAAGATCTTCAAGGCATGCATAGACATACTTGTTCCTCTAGACTTCCCTTCAACTATAGGAGTGGAAAATGAACTCAATACACACCAAAGGGACATGTAGCATGTCTGAAACATCTTATAACACCAATTACATCTCATACACAAGCTCTCAAACTTGGAGATTCACTTTGGGACCTTCAAAACCAAGATTATTTGCACAAAACTTGTAAAACAAGGTAGAATTTGTACAATGCATTCATACTTGAAAATCACAAATACCACCAAAATTATCTAGAATAAGCTTTCTATACCCCTGAGATGTTTTCACAACTTTCAAACTTTATTTGGAGTCAAAACATTCAATTTCATGTCCATCGCTTCTAGAAAGGAGGTTTGGAGAGAGAAGAACACTGTTAGTAAAATGAATAGAACATTTTTTGTCTTTGCTCCTTTTGACCACAAAAGTTTTGCAAAATTTTGTATATGAGTTGTCTTCAAAAATTCCTCTTATGATTTATCTAAAGGATGATTGATAAAAAAAATTGAGTGTTAAGAAGTTAAGGTGTTTAGTTTGCATTTTTCAAAACCTAGTTTTGGTAAAACTTGAATAACTTACACAAAACACCTTCTCAGGTCCTAAAATTTTGACTACACCTTCATAACTCCTTCCTTCATGATTTACAATGACTACTATTAATGTGAAATCATAGCACCCCCAAATGAGTTATGGATCTTCTTTTCTAGGGTAGACTCACTTGGTGTGATTTGCATAACATGGAACCATCTCTCAAGTTGTCAGGACTTGCGGACTTGAGATGGGCCCCCCTTTACATGTGGGACATGTGGCAGCCAGATTAGAGCAAAAATCAGGCTCGCGGATCCGTAATTTATCTTTTTCTTTTCCACAAAATGTAAAATGCAGAAAACCCTCGCGGCCCCAAAGCTCCGCTTGGACACGTGGCACTCTTTGGTTGGTTGGGGAGATGTGCTTCCATCTTTTCCTTTGTGCCCCTTTTGACAAAAGGAAAATTTTCACCTTTTCCTCTAACTCCCTGCTTTGGCTTTGACTCGAGTCTCAAACGCTGACCTTTTCCTTTTTTTTAAATTTTAGAGCCTGCCCGAGTCTATCAAATAGATTTAAGACACGGATTCACGCGATGAAGCATTTCTTCTCTTTCTTTCGCACAAGGTCTTTTTAACTTTCGCAGCACCGCCACCCCATTGTAGAGCCCCTCTATAACTTCATTTAACATCCTGGAATGTGAGCTCGCTGTTCGAGTCGTCACCTTCATAATTTCCTTATGTGCAAGACTTGTCTTTGACCAAATTTGCCCAGGGGGTGAATTTGGGATAACAATTTGGTGACTTATGGGGACATGCCGATAGATGAAGAGACAGTAGCCTTGAAGTGTCCATTGGGCATGGAGTCACAATTAATGGCCTGATACTGACCCTTCCTTCAAAATGGACTCCCGACCGCACTGCATTTTCTATGTTCTTCCTGTCCTCGAGTTTGCACTCTCAATTTTCATAAGAAAATCTTGGAAATAGAATTTACGAGAGTAGACAATTTATTTAATTTTGGGGCTTTCATCTATCCCTAAATTAGACTATTTTGAAATGACTTTAGTTTGTCTCGCATTTGTTTCCTTTTGGAGCTAGCAACTGTTATAGACCGCTATGAGTCTTCTTGCCATGGATATTGAAGAGCCTAGCCTTATGCACCCTTGGAGAAAAACAGACAAAACTTATATACAAAGAACAAATCATACATGTCGCAAATGAGACATGCAGAGTGTGTATAAGCACTTCTTCTGCTGGAAACAAAGTCTACTCCTACTCCTACACTAACCAGAGAGAAAGAATGCTAAACAAAGCCTGCTACAGGAAGGGAGAAGTAGTTTCCCTTCCTAAAAAATTGCAGCCATGCAACTAATTTGGCACTGAACATGGCTGGTTGGATGAGTGAAAACTCGACAATAAGCTGGTCCTCCACCCAAATCATCAAGGTATCAGCATTAATGGAAAATACCTCGTCAATCTGACTTGCATTCAACTCCTAGAGGTATTGATTATGACCCTTGGTGCTTTGGTATTCATCCTCATGCCCTGAAGTAGGCATGACTAGTTGTGGCTACTCCTTTGGCTCCAATGAAGCCAAGGCACTGATTGGGCATGGTCCGATCCGATGGATGTGCCTGTTACTCTGAATTTCAACTCTGAAAATGGAGTTTTCTTGTGGACCTTCTTGGATGAATGGCATGGGAGAAATGATGACATCCTCCTACCTTTTGCCTTCCTCCTCTTTTGAAGAACATGGAAGATCAAGACCTTCCAACCTTGGTTCCAAAGGGCCATTATGGAGTGCAGGATTTTGCACTTGAATATCCTCCTTCATGACAATAGGTTTATGTGTGTGGAAGATGGATGGAGGAATGAATGATGTAGTCTCCATGGACTCCTCTTCATTAAAGCAATCTCTCAAGTCCGACAAACAGCCGGTTTGCATCCTTGTTCTATTGTAAGTGCTCTACCTCCTTCATGGCATCCTCTTGATCAGAACTTGATCACCATGGTTCCCTTCACTCTCAAACATGAAGTTTGAAAGATCAAACTCTTCTTCAACATCGAGCTTAAAGGGGATGAATTGGGAGGAAGAACTCGAAAGTTCTTCGTGGCTGCTCCACACTTAGAGCCTCGAAACTATATGGTCCTCCTCCATCATGGGTTCATCAATCAAATTAGGCCCTTGAAATGAAAGCAAAAATATTCAATGATGCCTTCTTCATTGAGTGGCCTCAACACGGATTTTATCTCTCCCGATTGTTCCTCTTCAATCGGGCTTGGGACTAATTGTTCCTCATCTTGTTCTTGCTCTTCTTCGCTGCTGCAAACTCGGCCTCATCCACCTTTGGTTCTCCAATCTTGACCTCCTCTGTTGGCTTGACCATCAAGGGGATCTTTGAAAACTCAAATTTAGTAGCCCAACTCTTCATATTTTCTATCATTTCTTCTCTATTGGGTTCCTCTATTTGATGTTCTCCTTGGCTGGTTTTTGGAGTCTCTTCCCAACATGGACTTGGAAAGGCAAGAGGAGTGGTAGGTTGGGATTCAACCATCTTTTCAATTGTTTGTGGTGGGAAGGGAGGTGTTGCTTTTGGCTCTTGTAGAGGGGGATTGGATTTGGGAGGTAAAAGGGCAGAGAAACTGAGGTGGGATGGAAGACTAGAATATGAAGAAATGAAATCAACACTTGGGGCAATAAGTGGGAAGCTTGAATCTTTCCTCTGCTGAAATGATAAAGATTGAGGGAGAGAAAATGAAAGACAGGGAGCTGGTGATTGACTTACCCATTGACAAGGTTGTCTTGACTCCAACTCATAAGCCCCGATCTCCTCAGCCCACTGTGTAAGTGAGGCAACACTTCAACCATGAAGTCAAGCTTCTCCTGAGGGCTGTAGTGTCTTGGAAAAGGGCCTTCCCATGGACAAGGTGCCCTACAACCAATTCTGAAAGCCCACATTTGAGTTGTTGCCCTTAATTGAACCATGTCAGCCTCCATTTTTTGGATCTTCTCTAGCAGACCAACATCTTGTATTTGATTTTCTTCATTGTTTGCATACCCTGCTCTTGAAAGATCCGTAGCCAAACCTGATTTTGCTTGCTGCTGCTCATAGGAGTAAACATGTTGATCTTGAATCTACTCAAAATGTTGATTTGAAGGAGTTGTAAAGCACATTGGAGGTGGAATGTACTGCTGTTGTGAATGTGAATTCCATGAAGGGAATGAAGTCATGATTGCACAACTTCATGGAATGGGAGAAAGTGAAAGAGATGGAAGAAGAAAATGGATGAAAATGAGTGGAAATGGATGGAAAAGATATGTAACTCGGAGAATGGGTTTCGACCAGATGGAGTCGCCGGATGTGCCGAAAGTGCCTCCAAAGGCTGAAATCTTCATTAAGGGCACATCAAACCCGATGAAGTGAAGTGGTAAGGTGCTTGAGACCTATCCCACCGGGCGTGCCAAAATTGTTAATGTAAAATCACAACACCCCCAAATGAGTTATGGATCTACTTTTCTAGGGCATATTCATCTCGGTATGATTACATAACATGGGACCATCTCTCAAGCTATGGGACTTGTGGACTTGAGATGGTCCTCCGGAGAAATTTGGCTTCTTCTTCCTGGTCCTAATACTAAACTACTCCTAATACAAAATTTACGTCTAACTACACCTATCCTGACAATGCCAAGGAGACAGGGAGAGAGAAAGTGCATAAAGAGGGAAATCCTACACTAACGAGGTGATAACACCAAGAAAAGGGGAGTGAGATATTTTGTTGAGGGAGAAAGAAACAAAAAATGGAGATGAGGGAGGTCAGACAGAAGTGACACGACCTAGATCTACAAATCATCCATTAAACTCCATGAAACACAACATCCTGCACCTGCAAATGTGAAATACATGCATAGAAAACCAAGACTGAAAGGGAGAGGCATGGAGAAACAACAAAACGATGCAAAGGGTTGAAGAACACCACAAAAACACATTTTTTTATTGCTCTAAAAGGTGCACAAACCATTACATTTTTGGAATAGAGGCACAAATACATTTTTCAGGCGTGGGAGAAGGTTTCTTTGCTCAAAAATGGCATCAAGAAACAAATTTGACAGAGTTTCTCTATGCCCTGAATGTCTCTCCTTCTCAAACGAGAAGTGTTACAATATATATAGAAAGAAAAGAGAGAGAAGAGGGAAATTTTGAATCATGTTTCAACCACCAGTCGTTAATGCTCCTGCAAATCCGCCCACAATTTGTCAAGCATGGTTCCCATACCCTTGTCGTATGAGAGAAGATGGCAGACCAAAATCTCAATATCTAGGTAGTGGAAGCCATCGGATCCCGCACTAATGGCGTGAAATTTATTTTCCTATTTTCCACCCACTAAGGCATGCAAAAAATGATATTTTATGCTTCCATGGTGTAGTGGAGGTCAGAGCTTTCCAATGGTGCCAAATTCGTTGAATTTGGACCACTGGTTCAAAAGTTATGCCCCTTCGAAGTTTGTAAACAGTTTGAAAAATGGGTCCCCCTTTACATATGGGACACGTGGTAGCCAGATTAGAGCAAAAATCAGGCTCATAGGTCCGTAATTTATCTTTTTCTCTTTTCCACAAAATGTAAAACACAGAAAATCCCCGAGACCCCGAAGCTCCGCTTGGACACGTGGCACTCTTTGGTTGGCTGGGGAGATGTGCTTCCATCTTTTCCTTTGTGCCCCTTTTGTTAAAAGGAAAATTTTCACCTTTTCCTCTGACTCTCCACTTTGGCTTTGACTCGGGCTCAAATGCGACCTTTTCCCTTCTTTTTTTTAACTTTAGAGCTCATGCGAGTCTCACAAATAGATTTAAGACACATATTCATGCGACATAGCCGTTTCTTCTCTTTCTTCTTGCAGTTCGTTTAAACTTTCGCAGCCCCGCCACCCCATTGTAGAGCCCCTCTCAGAACTTTGTTTGTCATCCTAGAATGTTAGCTCACGGGTCTAAGTCATCTCCTTCGTAATTTCCTTATGTGCGGGACTTTGTCTTTGACAAATTTTCCCTAGGGGCGAATTTGGGATAAGAACTACTTTTTCATATTTTTCTCTAAAAATCTCGCCCCATCTCATTTGTGCGCAAAAAGCATTTTTTCACTATTTCGAGGAAGTGTGTTATATAGACCTATATAAGTGCTCAAATCACCTTCTTAGTCACTTGTGAATCCTTGTACACCTCATATACCATCATATTATGCTCATGCCATGTTTGGTTTGTATGATCATATTAGGTTTTTCTTCATTGAAAAGATCTAGAATGACCATCTGCATGCCCTATAAGCCTGATTCTTGACCTAATACTCCTCTTATGCATGTTATTCCAGCTCATACTACTCCAACCATGCTTTCCCTTCTCTTGCCTTGATCCATTTCTCATGTTTCCATGCCAACTGCTTGACCTGGGACTAGGATTGAGCCATGAGTTACCCGATTATTTAAGAGTTTTCCATGTTCACCTATTACAGAGTCATTTACACCTCACACACATATCATTGAGCATGTTTAACCATGCACTTAGACCATGCCCAAACACCTAAACACATGAATTGATACGTCATGAAGACACTTGAACAACTTGGGAAGACATGCGGACACCTTTGACATCTTATGACATCACTGAATACTTGACATCAATGACAACACATTACTATGACATCCAACAATCTCCCCTTTGTCATTGATGGAAACTACCACCAACAAGACCTACACCTACAAACCCTCTTTCTCATGTTTCTTGGTTCACTCTCCCCCTTTGACATCTATGACAAAGGAACTTGACTACTTAACATGAAAGTAATGACAACCAAAGACAACAATGAGTGTAGGTAGACTTACTTGTTCTGGGCTCCCCTTAAGATTGTACTCTTGACTCCAACCAACAACAAATTAAATTCGTGGACTTATCTTGGGCATTCGCAACATTGCCCCCGAGAGAGTTCTCCTCTTTCACCATCTTGGCTCTATGCCTTGGATTCATATTGGCTCTACACCACCTTATAGACTTGTCCTTTCAAGAAATTATTGCCAAATCAACATATTCTTCCTTCATACTTTGTTTTCTCAGTGTTTAGCACTTGTGCAAGCTTTGAGATGATGGATTGTATGATATACCAAGCCCCCATGGACTTTAACAACTTCCTTTAAAGGAAATTAGAATGATTTTCCACCTTATCTTTCATGACTTCTTGGTTTCTCATTATATCCATCTTCGCCTTAAAATGATCTAGGAATCCATGTAGCATATTTTGAGTGCATTTTGACTAAGATTTGATATCCTCTAGCAGAACAAGAATATCTTATGGTGCATTATTTCAATGGTTCACTTGAATGTAAGGTACCTTCAACTACTTGAGAGCACAAACATTGAGGTTTGAACTATGATTACCATATCCAAAAAATGGTCACAAGTTTCTTGAGGGTCCTGAACTTTCCTTGCAGTGTTCTTCACAATATTTGACAACAATTCCCAATTATTGGCTCTAGCTTCACTAATCATTCCTAGACCACTAGTTTCTCCTTTGGCATATGTTGGTTTTTAAATGATTATAACTCCATGGACATATTAGTTCATATCGGTGTTACATCTTGAGAGTTCATCATCCAAATCGTGAAACCGGGAAACATTTATGCATATACATATTTGCATGGGGTATATCATTGTTTGTTAGACACCTTGAATCATTTGACCACTATATGCACTTTCTCCCATCATCTCCAACATTCTATAAAGGTTCTTAATACTTATAATACCTCATCAAGCATTAGGAGGGCAAAACAACATTTGCTAGACCTTGTCATTTCATGATTGTAATGTGCGAGACTATCTTTTACAAATGTTCTTCTTCTTGTCACAGTCTAATGTACAATGATATCACCATCTTATTGGAAGTTCTATGAGCAAGAGAAACATGAAAATACAATCAAGTACCCATCATGTATCTTTTATGAACCTCACCCATGTCCCAAGCCATCATATTCACATAACTTCTTTAAAGACCTTTCAAACTACAATTAGCCCTTGATAGTGACAAATATTGAGGTATTTAGCAAACTATACACCATCTTGTCTTGTTGGTAAACTTTATAAGTACCATTTTCCCTCTTTTGAAGGATTCCAAAGTTTCAGAGGTCAATTCCTTGTTTGTGAAATGTTATCTTATTTTTACCTTTTCAGCAATGTCTCCAATTAGCCCTTCACAGAGACAAATTCTATAACTAGGAACCTTTGTATAGACTTTTGTGAAAAACTAAAACATGTTTAGGATACCCTTTTGAGAGTTTTATCTCAATGTTAATTTTCATACTTTAAATCTTTCTCTATCATCTCTAATTCAATTTTATCCTTTTGGCTAGGGTTTCATAGTGAGAGATCGGGTTTTTGTAATTTTATCATTTTGCCATCTTCTCGGGCACCCTAGACCCTCTTACTCTGTGTTGTTTATGTGATTCTTAATGCTTAAGTGCACTTGTGACATCACTCACATTCTACTTCATGTCTTATTCCTCTTGTGACTTATTTGTTGTATTAATCCATTAACCTTGAAGCTCTGTTTTGTTCTTTGTTTATTGAACTTTATTGAGATTTGATGCATTTTTGTCAAGACTTGTGTACCTAATGAACCTCTAAGAACATCTTCTTGACACTTTGAATTCTCATGAGATTAGTTAATCCTAGCCGGACTCACCATACAAGTTCTTTATCCAATGGATTACTTCCAACTCAGATTGACTTTGAATGCACACATACATGTGTGAAGTCTTATCAAGGAGCATGATCACATTCAACTTATGAATCAGATTCACTATGCATCCTTCATTGAATTTAGGTAATCTTTAATAAGATATTATAACATGTAGAATAGCATTTCTTCTTGGTTGTAATGATCACGTTTATCATGTACATCATGCTCAGCTTTCCTCTAGGATTTGTGCATTTGTATCCTTTCTTTATGAGACATATCCAATCAAAATATTTGAAACACATTACAAAGATTAGGAGCATCTCCTCTAACCAAATTTTTAAAATCTTATGTACTTTCTTACCAAGTTCTCTATGTGATACTGAGAGAATGACAATTCTTCAAGCTTCACGTGATACTAGTATCATTGAGACCTACATGCAAATTTGAGATCAATTTCTCTTCTCTCAAAGATGAATGACACATTCCATGGCAATTTACATTTCTTACACAAACTTCAATACATTAGGAACACTCTAAGTGACTTCACACTTTGAAGGCTAATATGGAAGAAACATAGTCCACCAGAACACATTTTTACTTCTTCTTAAGGATTTTCTATACATCATTTCAACATAGCCAAATTTTGTCCACATTCCTTGGTTTTAAAGGCAATAAAGGTTGTATTTAGTGTTTCAACTTATCATACCATCATCACCTTGTCTCCTTACCAATTCTTCCTTAACTTTCATGAGGAAAAGCTTTGTTGTCTTATCTATATTCCTTGACTATCATAGTTTGCATAAAAAGGCTGAATATGTAACTCCCTCTCTTACTCCTTTGGGATTAATTTGCATATTGACTGATACACTTCCATGTGTTTACTTAGTCCACTTCATCTCTATATGGCACAATATACTTCAACAAGGTTTATATATGACCACTATCTTTTGATGCGAAGTATCATATAATACATGGAGGATATGAATAAGCTATAATCAATCTTCTTTTGGCATGCAAATATATACTAGGAGTTATTTTAATTTTCCCTCCAAATTCAAAATTTGAATATTTGAATGTAATGGGTTTTACTATAGTTGTAAAAGTAAAAAGGAAAAGTTGTTAGATGTTTTGAGTGAGTGTGAGTTGTCACACCTACGTTGATAGAGGTTGAAATCTTCCACAATCACTTGTAATAGTTGTCATAAGGTTAGATTAGAGATATTGTTCCTATTCTCAAGCAAAGGTGATGGAAAATCACTCAAATCATGGATATTCAATCAAAATAAGCAAAGAGATAAAAAAATTAATGCTAATAAAGTGGATCAAGGAAAAAGAGGTCAAATGCGGGTAGGAGGAGGATAGAGAAAAGGAATTCTAGTAGGGAAGAGCAGGATGAAGTGAAAAAATGAAGGATTTGGATAAATAATCATGGTGTAAGATTGTATTTTACACATGAAATGTAATTGCTTTGAGTTCTATGAATACAAAAGTGTTGTAAATGTTCTTCCTTATATATTGAGTTGACTCTGTATAATTTATGATTTTTTGAGTTAATATTACTTGGTTTTCATGTTTTGAGGACTATGTATTAGAGGGTTTGACATAACAACGAGTTTGAAACCCTAAATTTATTTTACTCATTCCAAAAGGATTGAATGTTAAACTAGGAAGATGACACAAGTGATAAGGAACACATACATATTTTTCTAAGCTCTTGATGATGTTTGTTAGAGTTTTTATAGCTAAATTCTTTCTTTCGGCCTAGATTTAGGGCATCGTGTAAGTTTTGATTCCACCGATGAAAACCTCTAAATTTTTGGAAAAATTATGTCCTAGGGTGATTAGGAAAACCTCTAAATTTAATTAAGAATGGGTTTGTCATCTAAAGATATTAATGACAATATCTAGGCTCATGCGGGAGAAGTATCACGGTCAACAGAGACAGAGGACTAAATGAAGGAAACTTTAATCATGCTTCAGTCTATGGTTCTATCCATGATATGATGTTCAAATAAGACATTAGTAAGGTGTTAAGAAGGTTTATAGGGAATTTCCATGAATTACCATCATAAATATAGCATTCAAGACCGATGCGGCAGGTTGGAAGACCTAATTAGGTCACTATGAAGCTAAGAAAAGGTGAGTTGGGTAGAATATGGTTGGATCTAGTCCATGAGAATTTAAGAGCACCTCAAATAGGATAAAGGATGTCTATAAATCACAATTCTATGGTTTGAAACTCTCTTACTAGCGTTTTAGTACTTGTTTTGTGTGTATGAAGGGCTAAAAGGAGGACAAAACAAGATCTCAAGAAGATAGAAAAAGGATTCATACATGACCAAATATAAGTGGATTTATCCTTCCCAAATGAGGTCTCTACCATGAAAAACTAGGTATGAATGAGCTAATGAGGCCCTACATCTAGTCGAATACTTTTGTGAACAAGGAATGTTTAAGTTTAAGTACAAAATATCGGGAAGGCCGTGGAACTAAGTTAGAATATATGCAGGGATGAAATAAGTGATCCTTTGGTATGGAGTTCCATCTACTGTTAGTATTGTTTATACTCCTAGTATCTTCATGTACCTAGTAGACAAGATGTTATAATCCAAGAAGAAGTATAAATCTGAATGTATGATCTTGACACGACAGATAATGGTGTTGAATGATTCTAAATGATGATCCCTAGTTGCATGCATGTGAAACAAGGCCTGTAAGAGTGTATTGGTTCCTATAAGGTCACTAAGATGGTTATAAACTTAAGGTGACAAAGTATAACTATTTATCTTGTTCTATATAAGAGATAACTACTACTACGTGGATTGTGACAGAGTAAAATTGTAGGATGAATCGAATGAGAATGGACACCTAGTGCATCGGAAGGTGAAGTAAGAAGAGTATAAAAACCCCATATTCCAAATATGAGACTATTTCCTTAGGATAAGATGGAGTAGGGAATTTTGGATTTATGATGATTGAGATCAAAACAAAGTTAGGATATATTGAGAATATATGAAAGGTACATGTAAGGATCGGAGATCCTATAAAGTATTAAAAGGGTAAAAGTGAGTGATTCTCAAGGTGATTTATATCTAATTAAATGAGATTTGTCTATGCCCTTCTTGAATGTTGATATAAGAATAGAAAAAGACAAGATTGGACATTATGGTTCTATTTAGATTCCCCTTCACCATATTGGCAAATGACGACCTATAACTTTTGTAATGCAGAGGTGATCCAAAGTATATCTAAGGTATATGTACTTAACCATAATTGTCTTCCAGGGATCTAATTTTAGCTTGATGACAAAGATAGGTGCATGGGCTAGGTGGGGTCATATTGAGAATTAAGTCTTGAACATACATCATAAAGGACCATGGGTTAATTAGAAGGATGATTTGATCAAGATCATCAAGCTGAGCATAAGAGGTGCACCAACTACTTAGAGAAATTTATTAATACCTTCTACTTGACATGCATAGATTCAAGCTAAGATATTAAGCATTCTTCCTACTGTTAATACCTCTTGTGGAAAGCATCTTGATTTATCCTTACATATGACCTTCAGACGACTCGGTAGTTTTTTTTCATTTTCAATGTCTTTGATGGCCTCCATTACACATGCAAAGGATTGTTTCTACGGCACAAAAGTACTTTAAATGATTTGAGAAACTTGACAACCTTGACACAATATTTTTGCTTCATTATTAGTCTTGGGACATTTCTTCTCCATCATTCAAATTAGACCATTCTTGATAGGTTCAAAGACCAACTAGGGCTTCATTAGACCATTAAATATTTATAAGATCAATCTTCTCATGATTTGTAGAATCACACTTTCCTATCTTGATGGAATGTGCCTACAACATCTTGATGGACTGTTTGAAAAATTTAGAGTATTTCTTAGACATTCACTCATACCATGAACTACTTTCACATCGACCTACACTTGAAACATGCTTATGACCTTTCTACAGATTAAACAAGACCTTGTTGAGTTGATATAACATTGACTTCACACTCGTGTGTTGTTGTTGCACTTGTGACCTCCTATTATACCTCGAGTCTTGACTTAGTGTTGGCAAAACTTTTACATTATAAGACTTCATGAACTCTGACCATGACTTCTTGACAAGACATTATGGTCTACATTTGTACTTTGAAGTCCTAGTTTGTTCCTTTCAAGATTAAGAGTTGAATATAGGGACCTGAGATATACTTGATACTCTTGATCGATCTTGAGACATCTTACACTCTTTTGAGATCCTCTATTACCTTCATGCACCCTATAAAGGAAGACCCATACATGACTCATGTTTGACAACACTAGGTAAGGCAACAAGAACATTGAAACCTTGAACTTTTTTCTCATATTCATCATGGAGAAGACTTGTTTGGAGTCTTTGCGGGATGATAAAATGCTTTCAAAACCTCATCATGCTTCCTTCAAGTGATACCTACATTCTAGAATCCTATAGAAGGCACTTCATGCTCCTAAGAGCACTAGAACATCATGAAGTCCTCAAAGGAGTCCAATGACTCCACCGTCCTTCCTTTCTTGCAAATTTATTTGGTGATTCCTTTGGATGGTTTTCTAGGAATGATGAGCTGCCAATTTTTGCTTATTAAACACACATGTTCCTCATCATACATTGGCTTATCATTAACTAGAGAAAACATACCTCTCATAAGGCTTGATGGTTGATTGGTATTTATGGTATTGACTGATCCAACTTCCTCCTTAAATTTTTCTATGCAATATGTCACCTTAATTGAACTTGGCTCTTCATTTTTATTTTTATTCTCCCTTGGTTGTTTCTATAGGAGTGAGCTTGACTTCATCCTTTCTCTTGTAGATGAGCTTCCTCTTATTACAATGTCTTGCAAAGTGACCAGTTTTGTTGCACTTAAAGCATACAAGATGACTCTTGTCTCTAGGTGTTCCCTTTATCCAATCTTGCTTCATAGGATCTTCAAGACATAATTTGGCTATGTGACCCCTCTCATGACAATTGTAACAAACTCTATTATTTTCATATTCAGTCCTACAATCTCTCCATGGGTGTTCTTTGTCTATCTTTCTCATACAATCCCTAGCCCTATGTCCAAATACATGACATGAAAAACAAACTCCATGGAAATTACCGAGAATATCCTTGCATTTGGTTGCCTAATGATCTTCTTGTGTTATTTGATATTCCTCTTGTTTTCAAAATGTCCTTGACAGGATACACCCTTCGATTCATTTTGCCTTGTTTGTTCTAGTTTTCTGTTAGAGTCTTCAACTCTGCACTTACTTTATCACATTCTTCAACCTTGGATTTGATAGTTTCTTGACATGGCTCATGACTAGACTCATGTGACAATTCATGATGATTTGATTCACTTTTAAGAACCAGACCTAATTTTTCATTAAGATGTCTTTGATTTTTTAACAATTTCTCAAGATTGCGAGAGCTTTCCTCAATTCTTTGATATATCATCAATTTATCTTTAGTTTGTTCTAGCTCATCCTTTAGGGTATTCAATTATTCTTCATGTTTGAAACATGATTTTTCCTTGTCTCTTAGAGATTTTGACACATTCCCAACAAATGATGCCACCTCATTGAGTTCTTGGAGATGATTGGCTTCCATGAGCTTGATTTCCATCTTTAATTCATTAATTAGGGCTTGAGCAATCTCATACTTATTTTTCAGTACTGTTTTAGCTAGACCACCCATGCTTGTACCTCAAGGACCTCCTCTTAAGATATTAAACTTGTACCAAGAGAACCTGCTCTAATACCAATTGTTAGGAATTCTAGGAATTGAGAGGGGGAGTGAATCAATGCTCATTCAAACTTTTGAAACAATATACAGTTATTTAATCATCTAAAATTAAACTACCTTAACCATGATGAAGTATGAATATTCAACCATGAGAGAGAAATAGGAACAAACACATGAGAAGACAAGATTTAATGTGGGAAACCCATCAAGAAAAAAAACCGAGTGAAACCAAAGAAGCGGCTTGGACAATTATCCTATAAAGTTACAATGATTTCACCATATGTTGAGAACCCACTCAACTTGAAGCACCCACTCTAATAAAAAATCTAGCACCCACTTGAATACAAAGCCAAACACCTACTTGACAGCTTTTTTGCAATGAAGCACCTGATTCTAAATTCTTTGAGCAACGACTCAAAATTTTATCATAGATTTTTTTATCACATTCACCACATGGTTACTTACATCAACATATTGTGATCCTTGTTTCAGCTCACCTTTCTTCTCTTCTCTTCTCCTAATTTGTCATAGTTTCAACACATTTACACTCTTCTCACTTTCTCAAAACTAGCACTCATCTCTCCTTAGCTTCAACGACATTTGCATACTCAAAAATAAGCTTTTATAAACAAGCATGACTTTTCAACATGACCTTTGACCTTTCGGAGCTTAATGAATCTTTAAATAACTCATTTTTCATTTGTACAAGTGAATGAAAAGGTCTTCACAAAAACCACCTCAAAATTTGTCTTTTTGCATTTGATGTGTATCACTTATGCCTTCATGATCTATAGGCTTCTTTAAGGATTATCTAGAGTCAAATGATGAAGAATGAAAGCTTATGAACTCCCTTACACTCTGCCACATCTGACAATATTCCTTCTACCCCCATCAACCGGTTTTGTAATTGTCAAAATATTGTTTCGTCTTATCTTTCACGTTGGAATCTTTCTTGTGGCCAAATATAATAGGTTGACACTTGTTCTTCTCATGCAAGAACGTTATAAACTCTTCAATTTATTCCATGATCTCTTGACCATCCCATTACTCTCCATTTCATTACACACCTCATTGAAGCACATAGGTGCACAATTTTGTGAGTTCTAAGTGCACACTCAAGAGAATATATTTTTGAAATTGATGAGTATATGAATTTGTGAAGCTAATATCTTGTCATGCTTTTATAGGTATTGAGGAGATCTGCACCATTGATATGGGCTTCAGATTCATCACAACTCTCAAGACAACTTCCTTCAACCTTTTAATCATCTTATAGACAATCTTGTAATCAAACTCCAAGGTGACCTTCCAAACTACATGCAATAGGTCTTCATGTGCTTTACAACTTAAGGAGGATGTATTGTGAATGATAGATCATCTACAAGTGATAAACAAAGTGGCAAGGCTTGTCTTTCACTTGTAAATCATGCATTGAATAAGAATGTACCTAGTTTTATGCACTAATTTGCACCTCCAAAGAGTGACCAAGAATGTACACTTTAACCGTTCTCTTATGAATTTATCAACTCATTTATAGCAGTATGAGGGAGGTGTGCCACTTATCAGTACCATAGATTGATTCATTTCATGGAGACTAGTCCAAGCTTGCAAGATCTTCAAGGCATGCACAGGTAGACTTGCTCTTCTAGACTTCCCTTCAACTATAGGAGTGGAAAATGAACTCAATACACACCAAAGGCACAAGGAGCATGTTTGAAACCTCTTATAACACCAAGTACACCTCATACACAAGCTCTCAAACCTAGAGATTCACTTTGGGACCTTCAAAAACATGATTATTTGCACAAAACTTGCAAAACAAGGTACAATATGTACAATACATTCATACTTGAAAAGCATACCTACCATAAAATTGATCTAGAATGATTCTTCTATACCTATGAGATGTTTTCACAACTTAAAAACTTGATTTGGATTCAAAACATTAAATTTCATGTTCATCGCTTCAAAAAGAAGGTTTGAGAGAGAAGAACATTATTAATAAAATGAATAGAACTTTTTTGTCCTTACTCTGTTGACCTCAAATTTTTGAAACAATATTATATATGAGTGCTATTCAAAAATTTCTCTTATGATTTATCTGAAGGAGGCTTGATAATTTTGTTTGTGTTAAGAAGTTAAGGTGCTCAGTTTGCATTTTTCAAAAACCTAGTTTTGGTAAAACTTGAATAACTTGCACAAAACACCTTCTTAGGTCCTCAAATTTTGACCACACCTTCACAACTCCTTCCTCCATGATTTCCAATGACCAATTTTTCATATTTTTCTCTAAAAAATTTTACCCATCTCATTTTTGCAACATTTGTTCACTAGTTTTGAGGAAGTGTGCTATATAGACCTATATAGGTGCTCAAATCACCTTCTTAGTCAATTGTAAATCCCTTTACACCTCATATACCATCATATTGTGCTCAATAATGGCCATCTTCATGCCCTATAAACCTGATTATTGACATGATACTTGTCTTATGCATGTTATGCCAGCTCATATTGCTCCAACCATGGTTTCCCTATTCTTCCTTCATCTATTTCTCATGTTTCCATGCAAACTCGCTTGACCGGGACTAGGATTGAGCCTAGAGTTACTTGATTCTTCAAGATTTTTCCATGTTCACCTATTACAGATTCATTTACACCTCACACACATCTCATTGACCATGTTTGACCTTATGAAGCCTTCATACAACCTTGGGAGGACACATTCACACAACTAGCTTGCTTGACCATACACTTAGACCATCGTTGAACACCTAAACACATGACTTAACACTTCATGAAGACATCCGGACAACTTGGGAAGATACTTGAACACCTTGGACATCCGATGGCATCATTGAATACTTGACATCAATGATAACACATTTCTATGACATCTAACATCTATTTCCATGATTCATAATCGATCGATGAGGGTCTAAATCTGAAGTGAACCTCACCACATTCACTCTTCACGCTCTACGCTTCATATTCGATTCTATCTAGCAAAAATTGTCAAACCATTTCCCGATGACACACTCTTTATCTATGGTTCATTCTTGATTTTGGGGGTCTTTTATAAATGAACCTCTTCTCATACTCATTCGCATTCACCTGGGGGGCACGCTTCTCCTATCACATTCACATTGCATATCATTCCATCACACTCATACACTACATATTGCATATCTTGGTTGCACTTAATCTTGCTTTCTTATTCTACTTACATGTACATTTTGTTTCCCATGCTAGATAGATACTTAGTATGTCAATATATTATCTATATAAACATGTGTGTTCACTTGGTCTTTTGGAGTGAATGCAAATTTCTTACAGTGTCTTTAAGCTCTCAATGATGTTTGGTATTGTACCTCTTACCAATCCCACTGAGGCTCTGGGCATCTAATTCCTCACACATTACAGTGTTATTATTCGTACATTATTTACTACTTCTTATTCTTCCTAGCACACTACATATTACATAGCTATAGACATACTTTGACATCATTTTTATCTTTCTAACATGCTAATGGGTGTTTCATATGTAACATTTTCCTTACATGACTATATGCCACCGTGGTTATCTGATACACTTTGCTTGACAATCTGCTCTGTTTTACATTGTATGTTATTATTTGTGGGTTATGCCCTCTGTCTTGTTTGATAATTGTTTTTATATTTTTGGGCACTTCGGCCCTGATTGTCTTATGACATTGTGAGCGATGTCCCATGTTTGAAACCCAATTTTGAGGTCTATCTTGTATGCACACTTGGTTGTTACATTGTTTTTCTATGACATGTTTGCTACTTTTTCTACTAACACATATATCTATCCACTTTGTGTGCCTTGGTTTCTACTATGCACCTCCCCTACTACAGGATACAATTCATATCAACATCAAGTCCTCACTTTGGACCACACACTCCTACCGACATCGCATGCACCCTAAATGAGGGAGAAATACATTGGGTGAAAAAATCACCCCATATAACAACTCATAGCTACAACACAACACAAAATAAACACGGAGTTATTGTTACAACATTGGCTCGAGAATCGGACTTGGGTCGAGAATCACATCACGAGACACCGGTGCACGGGTGCCCCTGTCCTCACTTGGGTGCTAATGCCCTAGGGGTACACACAATCGTTTCTCAAATAAACACATTTCACATAAGCCTTCGAGTAGTTTGACAAGATGTCAGCACAATCCTTCAAAGAACAACATGCATGTAATCTCAATTTCAATCAGAGGAAACATTACATTCAAAACTAATTCGTGACATCGGGAAAAGAGCAGAACACACCATCTTTAGCAAAGTGTATAGTGGGCATAATCATGAAAGGAGAGTAATACTAGACTGTCTCCCCAAGACTTGCTCTTTGGCGTGAGATCGCCCAAAAAACTCGCACTTGGTGTGAGATTGCCCAAAAAAAACTTGTAAATTGGCGTGAGATCGCCCAAAAACTCACTCTTGACAAGAGATTGCCCTAGAAACTCATTCTACACAACATTTTCAGGATACTTCTCTATCCTTATACACTCTTCTACATCAGTGCATATTTTCCTTTTACACAGTTTTACATGTTTTTACATACTTATGCACACTTTTCAATGATTTATCATCTATGGGACTTTGACTACATTCTTTCTCTTCTTTTTGTAGGTTCGTCCTTACATGAAGCAACAACAAAAAGCTACAACAACAACAAGTACAACATGGTGCTACGAGATATGCTTCACCCCTACTGTCACTTTCTCTTCCTAGTTTCCATGCTTCATTTTAACATCATTCCATGCTTCACTTGTCCACGTAGACGTTCTTCGCCATACGCTCTACATGGTAATCGAGTACGTATCTTATATCTAATTTATGTTATCAAGTATTCACTCAACAAAATAAAGTGGGGGAAAATGTAGACACAAAATCACGTACTTGGGTAAATTTCTAGGTCCTAAATACATATTATCATTCATATGATTCCTAAGAAAGAAAACTAGTAATTGATTCAACGTCTTTGGCCTCTTGTTTTTGCTTCTTGTTTTCTATTTGGTCTTTTACACCCTACAACCCAGTTGATATTTTACTTATTTATCTTTTGTGGTTCCAGATACCACCACCCAACTAAGACAGGAGTGCCCAGGTGCCCCGATTCTTTTTTACCTTACTCGCTTCTTTTGGGTCTCTTTTATCTTTTGGGCACCTTTTTCACTTACAGGTCGGCCTTCTAGTTGTCAATTACGAAATTTAAACAAGGGCATCATATAAATACATAGTTATGTGTTCAAAACGAGGGACCAAACACTAAGCATATACTATCATCACCTAAGCTTGTATCCAAAGGTACCTAAAGCACATCAAGGCATCCATCTAGCATCCATTCAAGGGACTCGTATTTTCTACGTACACAACATATGAAGGGAACTTTCTATATTCCATTCACACATCTATCTACATTTTTTCATCTAACTACAACCCACTATCAAGTGCACTTACATAATGGCATGCGTGGGCATGATTCTTACACACACTCACTAGAACTACATGGAGTCGAGATGTAGTGCGGTGGTCGATCATAAGTTCACTCTTGGGGTGACCACCGGGTGTTATTTTGAATCCCCATATCATATCTTTGGGTAAGTGCACGAAGTTGGTGGACAATTCCGTGGACATAAAAACCCGAAATAAAGGAACCACGATTGAGTTTCCTTTATTCTAGGTTCGGTAATTACCGAACCTAAAACCGCAATCGCGGAACTTTGAGACAAAATTTAACAGTCCCGCGACTCGTTATTTTCCTCATTTTTCATTTCGAACTGCAACTTTTCCTAAATGTTTTTCACTCGCGCTTTCAATACTATCTCAAAATTTCTCATCGAAACGGATAGCGATAGATTCAACCATACGCGCCAAGACGAGGAGGTAAGTTCCGGTTGTAATCATTTTTTTACATTTTAGGTTTTTTTTTTTTTGCATTTTATGTTTTTTTTACATTTTCATTGGTTTTTGAAATGTTTGTTTATGTATACAATTTTCTTGTTTTATCGGTTGGTGTGCAAGCTCGAAATCATGCAAACCGTCAAAAATTCCTCAAAACCCACCGAACATTCCTCAAAACCCTCCGAACATTCCTCAAAACCCTCCTGCAAACATAGATCCGCCTCCTGTGGCTCCTTCTGTCCCCACTGAGCCAGCAGGAACGCAAGATAATATCATTGGAAGAATCCAAGAAAATAAAATTGTCATTGAGAACCTAATTCAAACTATAAGACAAAATCATGCTACAAATCCATCCCGCATGACTTTAGCCAATACATTGCAAACATTGATTGGCGAAGTTCGAGTCCGCAACCAACCAAATACATAGATGGAACACCTTTAGAAGTGACTATAGGTGGTGGTATGCGGATAAACTATCCCATGCGGCTGTCAAAGACAAAAAAATTGGAAAAGACCTCATTTGTGCATTATTTACCGACCCTAGAACCAATGCCCCCTGCGATTACTTGCAAAACGATTCCCAATCCATTGGTGCCATGATGATAGAATCAAAAACAATTTTTAGGACCGATGGTGGATGGTTTTGATTATCCACCATGTAACAACAATGAGGTTCCTCTTTATTTTTGAAGAAATTATATTGTGAGTTTGTGCTCAATGAGGTCCCGAATTATTTTGACTTTTCGACTTTTTTTGGTCGAGGAGGTGGCTCTCGCTGCATGAGTGCACTGGTGCACGCGTAGGTCGGCCTAGGATCCCCATGCCCCAAAACCCCCATCGCCTTGATTATCCCTCCTACAATCAAGGAGGTTGTGGAGATTGATACATTGTATGCATTGAGGAGCTCACCGACACTCTCACCCAAAGATAGCACCAGATTGCATTTGGTGATGTTGTGAGGCGCCAATTCTAGTGCACCACACCACCCTTTGTGGATCATGTGGTGCCGTATGCACTCTGTGCAAGACATCATTTCTTTGGTTCACATGATTTCTTTTCTATAGATGAGATCTTTGGGAATGTTTTTGGAGCTGGAGCCACTGATATTGGTCTTTCACAGGTAAATTTTAAATAAATTTAAATAATATATATATACAATAGTTTAATTCACATGTTTGAGATATATATATATATATATATGATTGTACGTCATGTACATACATGTAAAAAACTAATTTTTTATTTTATTTTAAATAGCAAGAGCTGGTGAAGGAAACATCCGGTGTCGACATGTTAGCTATCATCATGTGCGTGGCGTGTTTCAAACGTAAGTTTCAAGTTGTAAAAACTTACATTTTTAATAAATCATTTAATTGCACTAGATTATTATTATAATTTGTTTCACGTGTATGTTGTACATGTATTAATATTTTTCTCTTTTATACACAGGAGCCTGGTGGGTCATCATCTGCTCAGGGAACTGAGGCTACTGGCATGCCTCACATGAGTTTTACGCAGGTTAGTAAATCTCTTTACACTTTGTTTCTAATTACTGGAAGTTCACGCATGGATTACATGCTTTGGACCTCTGTACATGAGTTTCACTTTCTTATACTCAACCTATATATTATTTAATAGGAAATGCCAATTCATTTGATATAACTAGCCATGTATGTAATCATATTTTGGTATTAATCATATATTGATTTGTACATGTTTTTTGTATAGCTTATGACTGCTAGAGAGACTCCTCCATATATACGCAGATCTGTGGAAGCTACTTTGTAGATCTTTGCCATAGCATCTGCAGATCCACTAACTAAGGTACACAATTTTTTAAATTTGTTAAATTTTGGAGGTTCATTATTTCTTATTAAACTTAAATCTACAATATCAAATTTTGTAGGTATATATGTGAAATATTTAATTTGAAAATTAATTATTTGTATGTAGCTTACCCCTCATGAGTCTATTGTTGTCCCTACGACATGTCAACAACAAATTGATAGGGATCATGACATTGCGGTAAGATTTCACATGCATTTTAACTAAATTGTACAAGTTTCTAAATTTTGAATGTATTTTAAAATTTTGGGTGTTAAAAACTTGTTGTTTATGAATGTGCAGGTTAGGTTGCAGGCATGCTTAGAGACACCTAGGACCACACGGATGAAATCCGTAGTGGCATCTCCCTCCACTACATCCCCAGGTCATGGACGTGCTACTTCTAGCAAGGCGAAGAGAGGGAAGATGTTTCATGAGTAGATTTATAGTCCACCTGGATGTACACATATGTGGTCATGAGTAGATTCACAATCCATTGTATATATGTAGCCTTTTGTGACCGCATGTGGTCCCATATGTACATTATGACATGTGCTTAGTTCGAGATGTATACATACATTATGAACTTATGTACATATATATTTTCAGAGACGTGCGTCTGGAGCACACTTTGTTTGATATATATATATATATATATATATATATATATATATCCATGTGTGTTGGAACTAAATCATATTTATTTTGGTTATTTTGGTATTATTGCTAACTCTGAGAAAGTGGGTTTTGATCTCTGTTCGTTGGAACTTGTAGATGCCCCGAGTATTCTCTATCTGTGAATTTATCTGTACCCAAACTAGGTTAATAATATTTGTATTGTTTATTAAATAAAATTTAGTGTGGTCCTAACTAATGAAGCTTATGGAGAAGAAAATAGAAATATTTCTCCTTTGAACAATTGTATATATGGTTTGTAGTCTTCAAAATCCTCTAGATCCTTGAGAAATATGTATCCTTAGATTTATAGAAAAAGTATACATAGATCATAGTTTTTGTTTGTTGATATAAAAGCGATTCCTCCATATATGGAACTCCTATGGATATCTCTGCTACGGTTTTGTTTCCGAGGCTATAAATTTGAACTATTTCCTCTTTTAAATCTTGAGGTGGATTTAGTGTATTACTTCTAGTTATATATTTTCTAGTATCTTTCTGATTATTATTTGTGGTATATTTCACCATGGGCATTTTGAATTTTTATTTTTCAAACTAAAACAATATTGTTAGCTCTATTGCCAACTTAAGTATTAGTAACTAAAGCTTATTTGAGTTATGGTTCACATCCCTCCATCTTTTAACAACTCCCAAAATAATAATTCCATAACCTATGGATTTAATGGAATTCATCAATATCATCCTGTTGTATTTGGAAAAGTGTGCTTGAAACTCTGGTGTATTTGACTGTATCTTGATAATATTACAGGTATACCCAAAATTGGGTCTGCATTGTTTGTAACTTTTGTGTGTACATATGAGTTAATCCTTGAAGTAACTGTATTGATTTTCCAATCCTGTAGCCGTACTGTTCTTTTGTAACTCATAATAATCCTGAAATATTGTTAAATCTGAATGATATGTGGTTGTATCTTTATATTATTTTTATTTGCATCATAAGCTTGTACTGTTAGATGTGCATTACTGAAACATGCCATTATAGTTGCAATCTTCTTCTTCCATATGAAACTAATACCATGAAACTACATTCTTTCAATTGCTCTACAACCTAGAAGTTATTTTCAAATGTATTTGTATTTGTTTTAGCTGATTGCTTCATGTATTTTGAGTTCCAAAACTGTGAAGACTTGTTATTCTTGTGTGGTCAACGATTTAGCAGTTGAAGATGGTAGTTGATCATTTTGATTACGCTCATAGTAGACATTAGAGTTAGATAAATAATATCAGTAAGAAACCATATAGAGGATAAGGGATAATATTAAATTTGGAGTATGTTAACTAGTGAAAAGGAGCTGTTTGAGTGATCAAAAGACAGAGTTGAGTTTTTAGGGAAACATAGAAACCATTGTTCATGTATGTTATAAATTTTTTGAACTGCAACATGTGGTATCATAGCTTGAAGATCAAGGAAGATTAGCTAAAAGGATTTGAGATAAGGTTGATACAGTGACAAGAAGAGAGACAAAGAGATAGATGAAAATGATGGGTGAAGTAAAGAGTGACCATGGTTACAAAATGCCACATTGGATGGAGAAGTTAGTATCAGAGAGATAAGATGCTAGACTAAAGCAATTACAAGAAAGGATAAGAGAACAAGAACATATGTGAAAAATAGAAAAGATGATGGAAACAAGGAAGAAACGTAGAGAAAGATAATTGAAGGTTATTAGGCCTCATGAATCAGACTTGATATATATGGTGAAGAAGAAGAAGAACTAGCAGGAGATGTGATTCAAAGGTTGATAGAGCTAATGAGGTATAGAAGAGAGAGAGAGAGAGAGAGAGAGAGAGAGAGAGAGAGGAGGAAGAGAAGATAATTATGGTTTCATAGGAGGTCAGAGAGTTGAATCAAGAGGTAGCACAACTGATGGTCTTCATAGAAAGAGAGAAAGAAGAGAAAGGAAAAGAAAACCGTAGAACAATTTATTACCCATAATATTATAACAAAACCAAGTGTTAAGGATAAGGCAGAAAATAAGATTCATGAGCCCCATATATCATCCTACCAAGGACAAGATGACAACAAGAGATAACATAACAACCAAGTCATTGTAATTTAATTTAAATAAATAAGGAAACACTATATTTTGCAAATGGTGGGTTGTGGCACCGAAACACCTGTGCCGGCACGTCCAGTGGCTGTGTTGATTGAACACTAGATGAGGCGGTGTTTCAGTGCGCGAAAGGGTCGTTGCTTCCAGGCTACTTCGTTCGGGCGTAGTCCCTTAAGAGCCATGAGACCAAAATATCATTCAATTTTGACGGGTGACTACTCGGACTCCGTGGCACCTAGAGAGGCCTCGTCTAATTAGGCACCTCGGCGTATGACCCTCTACAATAGCCTCTCTCATTTTTTTCCTTCTCATTTCGGTGCTCTCATGTATGTCTTTGTTTGCAAACGCGTGAAATAGTGTAGTTAGAGCCAATATAAGGTTGTCAAACGCTATATTTTACAAATGGTGGGTCATGGCACCAAACCGACTACGCCGGCACATCCGGGTGGCCAGGTGAACACTAGAGGAGGTGGTGTTTCGGTGCGCGAAAGGGTCGTTGCTTTCGGGCTACTTCGTTCGGGCGTAGTCCCTTAAGAGCCCTGAGACCAAAATATCATTCAACTTCGACAAGTGACTACTCGGCCTCCATAGCACCTAGAGAGGCCTCATTTGATCCAGAACCTCGGCGTACGGACCCTCTATAATATCCTCTCTCATTTTTTTCCTTCTCATTTTGGTGCTCTCGTTGTCCTACTGTTTGCAAACACACGAAATAGTGCAGTTGGAGCTAGTGTAAGGTTGTCAAATGCTATATTTTCCAAACGGTGGGTCGTGACACGTAACTCGCGCATCAAAACATCCAAGTGGCCAGTGAACGCTAGAGGAGGTGGTGTTTTAGTGCACGAAAGGGTCGTTGCTTTCGGGCTACTTCGTTCGGGCGTAGTCCCTTAAGAGCCCTGAGACCAAAATATCGTTCAACTTTGACGGGTGACTACTTAGACTCCGTGACACCTAGAGAGGCCTTGTCTGATCTGGAACCTTGGTATACGGACCCTCTAAAATAGCCTCTCTCATTTTTTTCCTTCTCATTTCGGTGCTCTCGTTGTCCTACTGTTTGTAAACGCGCGAAATAGTGCGGTTGAAGCCAGTGTAAGGTTGTCAAACGCTATATTTTGCAAACGGTGGGTCATGGCACCGAACCAACTATGCTGGCACGTCTGGGTGGCCAGGTGAACACTAGAGGAGGTGTTGTTTTGGTGCGCGAAAGGGTCGTTGCTTTCGGGCTACTTCGTTCGAGCGTAGTCCCTTAAGAGCCCTGAGACCAAAATATCATTCAACTTCGACAGGTGACTACTCAGACTTCGTGGCACCTAGAGAGGCCTTGTATGATCCAGAACCTCGGCGTACGGACCCTCTACAATAGCCTCTCTCATTTTTTTCCTTCTCATTTCGGTGCTCGTTGTCCCCCACGTTGTCCTACTTAGTAAAAGTATGGTATAAAGCTTTGCGTTCAAGGGTACGCGTGAATACCCTTAATTCTAGTTTCTACCTCTAATTATTCAATTGATAATAGGTTATATTATTAGAATGAAAATACCCCTATTTTTCCATGTACCTTACTTACCTTTTTCAATTACAATTTTATTTACCCTTTTATTTCTACCCCAATATATTAGATAAAAATATATTATATTTCTCACTCAATTTTTTTAATATGCATTTCCTTTCGAAAGATAGTTCAAAGCCATTCAATACATATTACAAGTCACCTTATATATGTTAAGCTTTATGCATTTATCAATAGTTCTTCAAATAATTAAGATGGTGAAATAATATCTCTCAGTGTTTAAAAGCATACTCAATTCTAGTTTTCTACCATCTTATTATTTTGGTTAAGAATCTAGATTTATTTATTAAAAAGAGATTATAATTTAATTTATTACCACACTCTTTTTCAATTTTAAGGTATTTACGTTTAAAAACTAGGTTCAAACGCTTTAGTTTTATATTAAAAGTAAACCTCTATTTCCTTTGGCCCATCTCTCTAACCTACCCCAATACCCGATTCAAAACATTAATAAATTAAACCCTTTCACCCCTCATGTCCCCGATATTGAGTTTAATTTTATTAAAATTACCTCATTGAACCCACGATATTGTAGCTAATGAACCCCGTGCTACTCGGACTTCGTGGCACCTAGAGAGGCCCGTCAGGAACGCTAGAGGACGATTCAAAACCTCTCGAGCGTAAGGAGAGGCCTCCGATTCAAAACCTCGGCAATAGCCTCTCTTTCAACGCGTGAAATAGTTTTTTTCCTTCTCATTTCGGTGCTCTCGTTGTCCTAAGAGCCTTGTTTGCAAATGCGTGAAATAGTGCAATTGGAGCCTCGGTGTAAGGTCATGACCAAACGCTATATTTTGCAAACGGTGGGTTGTGGCACCTAACCGATCAAACTACAAACGCTACACGTGGGTGTGGCGGGTGAGCGTTAGAGGAGGTAGTGAAGCGTTAGAGGAGGTAGTGTTTTGCGCGCGAAAGGGTCGTTGCTTACGGGCTACTTCGTTCGAGCGTAGTCCCTTAAGAGCCCCGAGACCAAAATATCGTTCAACTTCGACGGTGACTACTCGAGACTCCATGGCACCTAGAGAGGCCTCATCGATCCGTAACCTCCTGCATGCACCCTCTACAATAGCCTCTCTCATTTTTTTCCTTCTCGAGTTAGTTTGTCCATGATTTTGAACTGAAGGTCCTCCTTGGTTGATATGGGCTGGATTTGGGCCATACTGGTTACCCTTTACATGTTGCATGATATCATCCAACCGATGATTGATTTGGGCTATGTCTCCTTTAGAGGCCATCTCAGATTGTACAATTCGTAACTCATACTCAAGTTGGCAAACCTTATGATCAACTGAGGTAAACCCTAGTGCTGAGGAATCTGTATTTACCCCTTCTGACTCCATCTCTTCAATCACTACCCCCTCTTTATCTGGGGTTTTACCCGGAGTTACCGAATTCTTTTTTGCTCTTGTGGAAGGCCCCGCCATGATGTCAAATCTTAGGGTTTAGGGTTTCGATACAATTTCAGCCGAACAGAAAAAACACAAAGAAGATACTAATACAATTTTTTGAGAGCTTTCCGAAAATGTAAAGAACTTAAAATTTTTCCACAATTTGCACCCTAGGGAGCGATTTTATGAAAAACCCTAAATTTGTAATAACTTTTGCAAAATAAATCAAAAAAGTCTGAAATTTTCAGGGAACCTTACTTGATATGCTTCAAAACTCTGGTAAAAATATCTCCCACCAATTCTCTCTGGTTCGCAATATGTGGCGGAAACAAAAAATTAGGGTTTTTGCCCTAAATTCGGCCCAGATCGCAGCTCTGATACCACTTGTAATGAAATTACTTGTATAATTCAGATTAAGAGCAATAGTAGAGCACCAAATAACACAATATTTCAGAATAATGATCTCAATATGCAATTAGAATAGCTTCGCCACTTCGAGGGGGCAACCTCCAAACCATATAACAAGACTCAAATGCTCAAATGATAATGAAATACTACCTATAATCCCCTATATATACTAGTCATATGCTATGGCCATCACCAAGGCCGACCTATTAAGCATGAGAAAGTATAAATGATATAATAAAATGATATGGTAAGCCACAAGTCGGCTACTCATATCCTAATACAAGCAATAGGTTAAGGGCGTAGCGAGAATAAGATAAATATCATTTTATAATTTCATGTCTACGTTTAAGATCAGTAACTTTTGTTTCGCTTATCAAAATATGATAAAACTTATACCATCCCAAGCGTGGACAAATTCTTATACACCTTAAGAAAAAAATTGATTTCGATATTTTTGATATAGTTATGGCGGGCAAACGAAAAGCGCTCCATTTTCTAAATATTTTTGAGACCATTTTCACGGAAAAAATCATTAAAAAAAAAAATATTGCTAAAAAAATACAAAATAAAATCCATCCCAAGATAGACAACTACATCTAACGTTTCACCAAAGGAAAAAAAAAATAACAAGATTTGGTCATCCAAAATGCGGGCAAACGGACTACAATCTTATAAGTTTTTCAAAAAAAAAAAAAAAAGTCATATAATTTTAAGTGTTTAATATAGCTAAACTTGTCCGTTTTTTACAAAAATTAGTATTTTAGAAACTAGATTCTGAATGCTACGATTCATATTTATATAATTTTTTCTAATTTAGAGTGCGTGTATAGCTAATAATCCCTACAAGTTGAGATTTTGTTGTTTTTTGCAATATGACGTCCACGGATGACCCTATATTTGTCCATCAACTTCCTGCACTTACCCCTTTCTCTTTTTGGATTTGATGTGGTATTGTGGGTTTTACATGTGATATCTATTTTACAAAGTTATGGGTACCCTCGGCGATAATTGTGCAACTACCGGGCGATCAACACAAAAGATTTGTGACACTTGTGTGACACAAGTAAAAATTAGATTTTGACCATCTGCGTGATCACATGCACCCAAAGAGAGGTCTATAGTCGGGTGCCCCCATCCAGCCTGTAAGTGCCCGTGTCCGACCATATTCCTACAGTCCATAATTTATCCTAAGCATTGACGACATAGTTCACCTCAAGTGCGTAGTTTCCCGATTCGAACACTTCAGATCAAGCGTAAACCACCTAAGTCATCTTTCTTATATCTCTTGCTTAGGGTTTTGTACTTTTCTTGCTTATTACTTGTGTCATATTGTATTTAGTAGTTGCATATCATATTATACATTCAATTACTTTGTAATTAGGGTTTAATAAATTTATTTTTGTTAAATTAGTAAGTTTTAAATAAGGCATAAATTTAAGTTGATTTCAATATATTGTTTGATTTATCTGCAGGGAGCTGCGGGGTTTGAATACAAAGGAGATCGGGTGAAAGCAAATGGAAATTTTTTTTTTTCTCAAATAAGTTAGAAAATTGGTGATTGGCGGCAACAAAGAATTCGACTTGATGAACCCGAATACATCATGTTCATTGCGCAAAGGAATCGACCAAGCATGTTTATACAAAGGAGTTTGAAGGAAGGGTGAAGGGAAGAAGATTGTAAAGAAAATGAATTGATAGCGGGGTTTGAAAATTCCTCAAGGAGTCATGACAACCTGGAACACAATGCTTGTAGGTAACACACAAAATGGGTTTTTGAAATGACTCCGGAAACTTTTAAGCAAATGTAAGAGGAAAGTGTCAACCCAACGTCTGAGTACTCTTACCAAAGATCCACCCACCTACGCATTGAAAGAAGAGCTTTGGAGCGGGGTATAAACACCATCAAACATAATAAAAAGGGGATTTATTCATATTTTTAATTGTGGCAAAGGCATATACCAAAGTACCATGGAAACATATATGTGCCTCGATGATGCGATTCAAATACAAGGATGGTGAGATAAGCTAAATGTGGAAGCATACACAAGGCATGCAAACTGTATGACTAAATACCTTGGAAAGAAAAATGGATTTTCATCTTATGTTTTAGTTACAAATGCCTTGGAAGACTTGTGTGAAAAATGAGGGAGTGAGTGCAATCCCGCAAGCTAGTTATTGGAATCCTCGAAGGTGATGCGGTCTCATCGAATGTGATGATCGTGAGTTTTGTGCAAAATAGGTATGGTTTTCCCTTTCCTTTTGCACTAAATTTTCTTTCATCATTTCCTACATTTGGAAATTAAATGTTGAATAATAGGAAATGTAATTCCAACAAATGATAAAACCTTACCTTGACTCGGAACCGCTTAAAACATCAAAAATCGACCTTGAAAGTCACACACATGAGTGCCACACCCAAATGTACCACAAATACGAAACTTATAACATGACCATGGTAATTTAGGAACCATGGAGAAGATTAACCAATTTTTTTGAACTCATAAAATGCCCTTTTAATTAAGTTTTGAATCCTATCTAGCATATCAATCACTTATGGTGATGTGCTCGTTTTAATAAAACACGATCGTTTCGACTTATGTTTCCGCTTAGTTTGAGTGAAACCGAAAACCACCGCCACCTACCTCTAGACTACCAACAATAGAATTTTAACCAACCCTTAGTTCAAAGAAAATGCTTTTAGAGGTTAGTTTTACAAGTGGGTTTTTGGGCCCACTAGTCATCGTGTAACTAAAGTTTCGACGTGAATACGATAAACAACCTCGTAGTTGCCTTTATAACTTGAGCCCTATTTGTTGTAATCAAATTCCATAAAATGTGATGAATTATGTGTATACAAGATAGTAAGTAGGAATCAAAATACTTTGTGTTTGATCTTAAAACGAGTATTTTTGGGACCCAATTTGTAACCACTTTAGCCGTTTTAGCCAATTTTGTAAATTACAACTTTAGCTAGAAAAACCTCCCGAAGGTCTGTTTGACTTCTAACTACTTGTGGAACCTTGTAGATATAGTTTCAGTATTTTATAGAGTGTGAATTGATCAATTTATTATATGAATGGTTTTCAGAAATTATGATGTTTCTCTCTCTTCCCTCTTCTCTCTCTAGAAATAACTATGAAATTTTGGTTGGTTTTGAAAATGTAAATGGGTTGAAAATGTATATGGGTTTGAAATGAAATGAAAATTGGATACGAGATGTATGTGGTTATGATATGGTGAATAGAAAAGAGAATGAATTCTAGACTTTCTCTCTCTTCCTTACTCTTCTTCCTAGAATTAGAATAAAACATGCAATAACATGTGAAATTGTGAATGTGTGAAGAAATGACCTCTCTCTCTCTCTCTCTCTCCTCTCTCTATCTCTCTCTACTTTTTGTTTCAATTTTATTTAAATGATGGATGTGTGGATTTTATGCTTAAGTGTAGGGGATTTCCATACTAGTCTCAAGATTGAGCTGCGTTGGTTGCAGGTACTTGAACAAGAGGAATTCAAGATGTGATATGTTGTATTTAATGAGTTGTCATTGAAAAGTTATATTCATCTTGCAATATGTGTATTACCTTAGAATAATGATATGTAGTGTTGTTCGAAGAATTGTTCTTATGTACATTTTGAAAAGGAAAATATCAATGTGGCTATATTTTGTAAGTGTCGAAATGGATGTGAAGCTATACTCAAATGTTGTACTTATGTTGTAAAGATATTAAACCAATATTTTACTATGTTAATTATTGATTTATCTCCTTAACACTCATAATGTTAGGTAGAATCTCATATTACCCAAAAAATTTAAAATAAAAACGAGCTTATAATCCCTATTGCACTTTCTCCTCCCAAATTGAGCCTTTTTGGGGTATAAAACATTGATCATGTTAATAAAATACTCTAATCTCATTAATAGTCTTCTTATTTTACACCTAAGACAAGTCTTACTAAGGACCATTCCCTTAAGTATTTTATGAGGTAATGAATATACTTTGTGAACCCTATCATATTTGGGCGAGCGAGGCCAACATGTATGTGTTGTAGGTCTGATCATATCATGTATAAGTTTAATCCTCATGTGCATAATTTTCCCTGGTACCCTAGTGGGTGGCCAAAGCCTTGCAAAGATAGTTGGTGGTTTTACCTACGATTGATCTCATGTGAGACCTAAATTATGTGAGTGGAGGCTATGTGTCAAATTACTTGTGCATTAAACTCTTGCATTGAACCCTTTTGTCCCTCTTAGATGAAAGTGTTCCCTTGGTGAGTAGTAGTGGATTACCTTGGGTTGATCAAAGGTGTTGAGAGGTAATGATTTCAAACTCTCTTGTAATGTCTTATAGTAGGGTGTAGTTTCCCCCTTTGAATGATTTTGAAGTTAGTAGATCGTGGGACCTCTCTTAAGGTTATTAATGAAAGAAACTCTAATGCATATTTACCCAACGATTGAAATAGTTCCTTGGGAGGCATTTGAAATGCATAAAATTGTTTGGGATGTCTCACTTGTAATATGAATTTAATACTTGAGTGTCTAAGAGAAATGAAATGAGTTGTCTTGTGCGAGGTCGTACTCCTTGTAGTATTAAATCCCTAAGTGTTAAGTAAGTGTTATATGAATTACATTTGTTCTAAAATGACTGTAACACAGGACCAAAGTAACCACATAAATGTAGTTAGAAAAAGGGTAAATAAGATTAAACTAGGGAATGATCGCTACAAAAATTGTATGCCCTTAAGCAATGTCAAACCAACTAAAATGCCTAATGTGATCATAAAATGAATGTAATAAAAGAGAGCTTCATAGGTGATAAAAAAACCTATTAAATTAGGAAACCAACTATTGTCCAAATTTCTCATTCGTAATGAAATTAATGCACTAGCTACTAAAAACTAGCAACTCAAAAATGTTGGAGAGTTTATGTTACCTCGGATGTGATACTGAGGGCTAGATGGTTGATTCTCACTGCAACTTAATATAATTACAAAACTGGAACAAGGATGGATTAGATGGATATATGTCGGGGTTGCCCGACAATGCGGTTCTAAGAAGTGATTAACTTCCTTTCACGGATGTCAACCCCTGTTTATTTAGAAAGAGTGATGTAAAGTAAAAAATTACATAAACATGCAGAAATAAGAATATCACTAAATCTGGAAAGATGATAGAAATTTCTCTAAAGGTTAATTAGATGACAATAAATGTAAATTGATTGTTGCACAGTGCAGGTCGACGGTGGCGCAGACTATGCGGAAAAAGGCAGTCGGCATTTACGACACGGGAGGGAAAATGTGGACTGTAAGATGAATATGTAGACATGAAGGATTTAAATGCCAACTGGAGGATGATATGAGCATGTGTATGCTGTGAGTAATCTATAGGAAAGAACCTGTAATATCCCTTATGGGATACTACTTAAAAATGCACAAAATATTGAAAACTTCAGTAGCCAAATTCTTAGCATTCTTATCGATGATAGGTCGAATATCATCACGATAAAACTAATGTAATGATATAGGATGAAGATGATGAAATAAATTCATGCTACTACTAACCTCCTTATAAAGAATATCATCAAAAGGTTCACCTTCTATTGTTGATTTAGAAACCTCCAAAACACCATCCCTTGGAGTATCCTTGTCAAGCTTGGTCTCCAAAATGACTTGACTTTTCTGCCACAAATCCTGAGCATTCTGGTCTACAATGGGCTGAAATTCTTCATAAATCAGCTTATCAGGAGTTGTTAGTTTGGAAATTGCAACAACATGCAATTCCACACAAGTGTCCATGTGAGGCTCCTCCTCATGTGCCATCTACTCCATAGAGTCTTCTTTCATGGGTGTAGACTTCCTTGCATCAATTACCCTCATCGTTTCCTTGAACTCTTGTAAGTGTTGTCTTGCTTGAGTCGCTATCAACCTAGCAGCTCCAGCTCTGTTATTCCATTCCTCACACTTTTTAAGAGTTTCCATTACATCCTCCTTGCTTGCATATACAAATTTCTTCTCCTGATCTGGAATAATTTCTCTAACAAGAAAAGTTTCACTAATGCAATTATTTTTCTCAATGGAAATCATGCCATTTTTTCTAGAAGCTTCTTCTTCAAATGAGTTCTTTTGTAATTCAGGTATCATATGATGACCTCATTTTGGCTTCTACCAATCTTCAACATGCAATAATCTAGAAATGGCATATTATCTCCGAAACCCCTATTCAAATATTGATACTTCCTCCAACAAGAATCCTCATCAATCACCTCTATTGGCCACCCTTTATCTTTGTTCTCACCATGTCCCTTATTGTCCCTAGATCTACTTTGATTCACATTTCGAGTGAGTGGTGGCTCAAATAAAGGTTAGTGGCTTCTGTTGTTTCACTATGTTGGTGAACATTTCCTTCATAAAATCCACATTGAGATCTTTCCAAACTACCATATTTAACCCACACAGTGGAGGAGAAGCTCGATACCATTGTAATATCCCTTATGGGATACCACTAAAAAATGCACCAAATATTGAAAGTTTACAACCATGACAAAATATTTATTTATGTAGATTTTTACAAAGAAGGATAACAAACTAAATAAAATCAATATCTCCCAAAATATCCACTTGAATTACTTGAAAATTTAAAGGGAGCTTGATATTATTATAGAGGACATAATAAAACTATTTTTGGAATTTTACACAAATTAAAATGTTGCCAGAAAAAGCACAATGTGCCCTAGATAGCTGGAAAACTTCTTAGAGGGTCGTAACTCTCTAAATACAAGAGCAAAAATAAGGGTCTTTGGAAATAACATTAACAGATATAAGAAATAATATTTCCACCTTCAGATCTGAAAATGGCTGACTAGAAAACCCCCAAATAAAGGCTGCAAGTCACATCGCTTGGAAAGGGGTCGTGTTGAGTTGTGGAGCTCAATTACTTCATTTTAGCTCGCAATTGGAACTTGGAAAACACATTAACCGACATCGGTTAAGGGTAGACCAACATAGGTTAGGCAAACCGACATCGATCAAAGGTAAGTAGGAGGAACCGATGACGATTACGCAGAATCGGCATCGGTCACAATGCGACGAAATTTTAATTAACTCTCGGAATTATATCTATTTTTAACATTAAAAAGATTTATTAATTGTAATTACATGGCTAAGTGTCCTAAGTCTATAAACAACTATATAAGCACAAAAGCTAGGGTTTAGAAGTAATGATCAACAAGAATTAGAAAAAACTTGAAAAAGGTAGGTGAGAGAGAATTCGTGTGTGGTAGAAGAAAAGCTTTAAGGAAGAAAGTATTGAACATCGAGAGGTGTGAAAGATTGTAAATCTTCATTGTATATCTTGTCAAAGCTTTGGATAATAGATTGGCTTGTTTCTTGGTGGACGTAGCCCACACTGGGTGAACCACATTAAATTTGGTGTTGATTTATGTCTCTTGTTTTGTATATTTCTTCGTGTAGAATATCGATTTTATTTGCATGTATGCTTAGATCGATATATTATCTGTCAAACCGTCTACTAATCCCAACAACTGGTATCGAGCTTTTCTTGAGGGTTTTCTCGTGTTGATGATTTACTCACAAAGGGTTTTTAATTGAGTGGGAGCTACAACAATGGCTAGAAGATAATAAATACAAGGTAGAGAAATTTGATAGCCGAAATTATCAATTATGGAAGATGCAGATTGAGGATTATCTATATCAAAGAGATTTGTACTTACCATTGGATGAGAAGTCTAGACCTATGAAGATGTGATGAAGAATGGAAAATTCTTGACTGAAATTCTTTGGGATCTATAAGATTGAGCATGACAGCATCTGTGGCTTCCAATATTACGGAAGTGGCTTCTACAGTAGACTTAATGAAATCTCTTGCTAATTTATATAAAAAACCTAGTGCTTCAAAAAAAATTTATTTGATGAAGAAAAACTATTTAGTTCTAAGATGCATGAAGGTGAATCTACCTCTAGTCATTTGAATGATTTTTGATCTATAGTAAATCGTTAAAATCGGTTCTTTATACCATTTGCGATGAAGTCAAAGCACTTTTATTATTATGTTCTTTGCCTCGTATTTGGGAAAAATTGGTAATGGTTGTTAGTAATACAACATCTGCTAATAATATTTTGAAGTTTGATGATGTGGTTAGTATAATCTTGAATGAAGAAATTCACAGGAAGAGTACAAAGGAAACATCATCTAGAAATGCTTTGAATGTAGAAAGTAGGGGCAAGCAGAAGGAGAGATCCAAGAGTAAGAGTAATGAGAAATCAAAGTCAAGGGATAGCAGATCCAAATTCGAAGTAAGGGAATTACTTGTTGGAAATGTGGAAAGAAAGGACATGCAAAGAAATATTGTTGGTCAAAGGATAAAGAGAATCAACAACCAGACAAAGGTAAAGAGGTGAATCTTGCTTCATCAGAGGTAATGCAAGATGCTCTTATTCTTTCTTTGGACAATAGAATTGAATCATGGGTTTTAGATTCGTGGAGTTTTTTTTTCCATGAACCCCTAATAAGGGTTATTTCAGAAATTATGTCCATAGCAATTTTGGGCATGTTTATTTGGGTGAGGATGAACCTTGCAGATTACTAGTAAAGGAGGAATTCATCTAAAATTACAGAATGGAAATACATGGGTATTGAAAGATGTGAGGTATGTGCCAAGCCTCGGGAGGAATCTTATTTCTGCAAGGAACTAAGTGAATCTCGTTGCATGGTTATTTTTACAGAGACTCTTGGAAAGTCACCAAGGGTGCTTTTATTGTGATAAGAGGTGAGAAGGTAGAAACGTTATATTTATCTACTCTATTATTATTGTTTCATTTTCTCGCATTATCTACTTGATTCAAATGCATGCATGTGGCATAATCGGTTGAGTCATATGAGTCAAAAAGGAATGTAGATCTTAAAGGCTAAGGGTAAGTTATCGATTTGAAATATTTAGATCTTGATTTTCGTGAGCATTGTATCTTTAGAAAGTAAAAAAGAGTGAGATTTCTCAAAGTTGGGGCAACTAAGAAGGAGCAGAAATTGGAGCTTGTACACTTAGATGTGTGGGGACCAACTCAGGTAGCTTCTCATGGAGGATCCTATTATTATGTTACTTTTATTGATGATGCTACAAGAAAGGTATGAGTTTATTGTATTAAACGTAAATCTAATGTTTTTGAGAATTTTAAAAGATGGAAAGCCCTTGTTGAGAATGAATTGAATTCTAAGTTAAAGTGCCTTAGATCTGACAATGGTGGTGAATATTGTAGTAAGGATTTCAATGATTATTGTTCAGTGAATGAGATACATATAGAAAGAACGGTTCCAAGAACACCACAAGAGAATGGTGTTACTGAGAAAGAATGAACAAGATAATCACATGGAATGTGCTAAAAGTATGAGGATACATTCTGGATTGCCCTTGCAATTTTGGGCGATTAATGATACAATGGTTTATTTGATTAACAGTGGGCCTTCAAGTTCACTAGATGGAGGAATACCAAAGGAAGCATGGACATGAAAAGAAGTAGATCTTTCTTTTTTAAAGTTTTTGGTTTAGAAGCTTTTTTCAATGTTGATAGGGAAAATAGAACAAAGTTAGATGCAAAATCCAAGAGGTGCACTTTCATTGGTTATGGATCTCGTGATTTTAGTTTCCATTTTTAGGATTTAGAGAATTCTAAAATTATTAGGAGTCGTGATGTTGATTGGAATGAAAAGAGAATGTACAGGATCAAATTTTTGTACCCAAGGATGAGCAAATTAAGAAGATTATTGATGAAAATGAACTCTCGGGTTTTAAAGAAACACCTACGTAAATACACAAGAATCGTGGTCGGTTGGTCCCTTACCGACATTGATGGATGAACCGCCAATGGTTATAGAAGATCAAAGCGGTATCGATTAGCGTAATCCAATGTCGATTAGTGGTGACCGTGTCGGTCATTGTCGAAGTTGATACTAATGTTCGGGGAGGCCCAGATTGAGCCTCCGGTGCCTCCAAACTCCCTGTGAGAAGGTCAAAAAGGGTAAGTAAACTTCCGTAAATATTTGCACCTTCTCTATTTTATTTATTATTAACCGATAGTGGTGAACCAGAGAGCTTTGAAGAGGCAATGTAGGATGAGACCCACTCACAATGAGAGTATGACATGGATGAGGAGATGGACTCCTCGAATGCAGAACTGCAGGACTTGGGATTTGGTTAAGTTTCAAAGCAAGTAAGAGAACATTGCAGAACAAGTGGGTTTACATAATTAAGGAAGAAGAGGGTGTACAGAAAAGTTACAAGGCAAGGCTTGTAGTAAAGGGATTTGTATAGAAATCAAGTATTGACTTTGGTGAAATATTTTCTCCTGTTGTTAAGATGACTTCTATTTGTACTGTTTTGAGTTTAGTTGTAGCAGAAGATTTTCATTTAGAGCAACTAGATGTGAAAACAACTTTCCTTCATGGTGATTTGGATAAAGAGATTTATATGTAGCAGTCACTTGGGTATGAAGTCAAGGGTAAGGAGAAATTAGTGTGCAGGTTGAAAAAGAGCCTATATGGGCTCAAGAAATCTCAAGGCAATGGTACATGGTGTTTGATAGTTTTATGCATGAGCATGGTTACTTGAGATGTAAATCGACCATTGTGTTTATTTTAAGAAGCTTGAAAATGGGATATATATATTATTTTGTTCTTTGTATGTGGATGATATGTTTATTGTAGGATCTAGTATGCGGGACATTTGTGAGCTTAAGAGAAAGCTAACTCACACATTTCTATGTAGGATTTATGAGTTGCAAAAAGAATCATTGGCATGCAAATACACGAGAGATGGGAAAAATAAGAAATTGTATTTGTCTCATGAGGATTATATCTACAAGGTGTTAGAAAGGTTCAACATGTAGAATGCAAAACCTGTTAGCACACCTATGGCTAGACATTTCAAATTGAGTAAAGATATGTGTCCTTCATCACATGAGGAGGTCAAATACATGACACAAGTGCCATATGCTTCAATAGTTGGAAGTTTCATGTACGCTATGGTTTGTACTTGCAGACGAGACATTACACATGCAAGTAGGAGTTGTGAGTAGATATGGTTAATCTAGGTAAATAGCATTGGAAAGCGATCCAATGGATAGTCATGTATTTTAAAGGGACATCTAGTATGTAGTTATGCTATGGAGGTTCGGATATTTCATTACGTGGCTATGTTGATTCGTATATGGTGGAGATCTAGATGGTAAGAGGAGCACTCTTTGGATAAATTTTCACAATAGGTGGAACGACAATTAGCTAGATTTTGAGATTCGCAGAAGGTTGTGGCTTTGTCTACTATAGAGACAGAATATGTTACAGCTATAGAGGTTAGCAAGGAGATGATATGGATGAGTAGGTTCATGGAAGAGTTGGGAAAGGAGAAAAGTGATTGTAAACTATTTAGTGATAGTCAAAGTGCAATTAATTTGGCAAAGAACTCAAAGTGTTTCATTCTAGAATGAAACACATTTAGTCATGTATCACTTCATACGACATGTATTGGAGGATGGATAGTGGAATCTGGAAAATATTCATACGAGTAAGAACCATGTGGATATGCTAATGAAGTCATTAGCAAAGGAGAAGTTGAAGCTACACTCCACTTATGTTGGTCTTCGAGTTTGAGACTCAAGAGGAATACACAAAGCCAAGGAAGGATCCAAGAATGATCATACATGTATGCTATAATAATTAAACTCCAAGTGGGAGATTGTTGAGTTATGGAGCTCAATTACTTCATTTTAGCATGTAATTGGAACTTCTTTGGAAAACATAGTGCGCATCGGTTAAGGAAGGCGGCATCGATCAAGGCGCATCGACATCGGTCAAGGGCAAGTAGGAATCATGTGGCGGTTAGTAACCGGTGTCGGTTACCTGTGTGATGAAGTTTTAATTAACTCTCAGGAATTATATCTATTTTTAGCATTAAAATAGATTTATTAGTTGTAATTGCATGGCTAAGTGCCCTAAGTCTATAAACGACTATATAAGCACAAAAGCTAAGGTTTAGAAGTAATGATCAACAAGAATTAGAAAGAACTTGAAAAAGGTAGGTGAGAGAGAATTTTGTGTGGTAGAAGAAAATTTTGAAGGAAAAAGTACTAAACATCGAGAGGTGTGGAAGATTGTAAATCTTCGAGTGTATATCTTGTCAAAGCTTTGGATAATAAATTGGCTTGTTTCTTGGTGGATGTAGTCCACTTTGGGTGAACCACGTTAAATTTGGTGTTGATTTATGAATCTTTTTTGTATATTTCTTACGGTAGAATATCGCTTTTATTTGCATGTATGCTTAGATCGATATATTATGCATGCACAACCGGTCTACTAATCCCAATAGGTCGAAAATTAAGGAAGCACCTTCAAAGTGATGCTAAGCCCAACCCAAATGGCTGCCGTAAGTCTGATCTAGAACCCCTCTGATTATCTTCCCCAAATGCCCCCAAAAATCCTCAAACCCTTCCTCTGAACCCTCTGGTAATATCTTTGTAGCACAACCCTGAAAGTGGCTCCAAAATGACAGACTAGGGTAGATCTCTCACTACCGAAGAATGCCCTGCTAGCTAGGGATGGGTCTCTCACCACCAAAGCTAGGGTCCCTGTGGGATTTGACTCCATAAGTTGTAGATGCTGCAATGCAACAACCGCATGTGAAGGAGGCTAAAAATGTATATGACAAAAGATTCATTTTACTTTCTCCCCCAGCCTCCTTATATACTTCTCCCAGGAAAAATAGCCCCAATAGACCCTAGATGCATTTCTTTCCATGGAGGGGCTAATAAAATAAAAGTAACTAAAGTTACTTTTTCCGTTTAAGTCGTCATGGTCCAAAGTGACCCCCAAATGCCAAACATGAATATTAGTTCCATTCGGCCCCTTCTCAATAGCCCCAACGTCCACAACCCTCGGGTATGACCCGGCTTGGACTCGACTTGACCCTTAGGCTTTTGGCATAGAAAAGGGGACATTACAGAATCCGAGAGATAGAAACCCACGAGAAAATGGATGAAAACAACGGCGAGAAGAAGTCTATTCGACAAACTAGACTGGGTTGACAATGATCGACAGGATCAACAACAACCGTATCGAAGTGGATAAAGTCAAGGATGAATGGATGAGAAAGACAACCTACAAGCAAAGAGGCTAAATGGGGAAGGTTGCTCACGAAGCTCGAGTGTTATTGTTGATGGTCCGATCCTTTAAGAGATTAGATACGAGAAATACCCAAATAATATGATAAAATTAAATAAAGCAACACAATGATAACAATAAACCTCACGATGAGATGATCCCGAGTGATGTAAGCACGCTGAAAAAGATGTCCAGAAGATCTTTAGATGTCTCAAAACTTCTCAGGCATGAGGATGGATGCTCAGGCTATGAGAAAGCTTGAGAATTACATGCATCGATGATGAATGGAAATAAGGTAGTAAGTTTTATAGGGTCGATGGAAACCAAATTTTGGTCGCCAGTCGATTGGGAAAGTTTCCCCTCTGGGTTGTTTGTTGTGCTTTTAATGAGATTTTGTGTTTTTAAGGATTGACCGAATGCTTTAAAGCATGTAGGTGGGATTGGGTTGCTTGGGGATGAATTTAAGTTAGGGCATAAAAATAGATGGAAGAAAATCTTAGAGAAGCAAAGGGATGAATTTAGGATAAAAACATCCTAAATAACAAGATGAAGGGTATTAATTAATTAATAGGAATTAATTAATTAATAAGAATAAGGATTAATGTGGATGAGATAATTGGGCATGTAAGATATTAAAATGATTAATTAATTAATGTGACTTAATTAATTAATGGGGATTAGATGGGCATTTAATTAAAGGAAGGGGATGATTAAATAAATATGTGCACGTAGGCGATCGGGGTATAGATATTGAATTTAGGTGTCTACATTTTGCCCCTTTTTGTTGAGTGGTTTGGGCTAGCAAGTTGTGCGACAAAAATGATGAGAGTTAGATACGGATAAAAGGAATTGATGAAGATCCCCTCAAAAGGGATCAATGACATCAAGGAAATAATCGACGTGTTTGAAAAAGGTAAATGATGAGGGGCGGGTGGGTGAAAAAAAGATATTTGAAAGCATAACCAAGGAAAGATGCCCCAGGTAAAAAGGATCGCAATAATGATGAAAACTATGGCGGTGAATCCAATATCACATCGATAGGGGATAATTGTAGTCTCAATAGAGATAGACAACAACATTCTATGAACCAGTGAGTGGGTGAAGATCACTGCAATATGGATGTAGGCCGGGATGACCAACGGGTCATAGGCAAGTCATCAAAGTATGTGCAACTATATGTGAAAATGTATGTGAAATCCTTCGTACATGAGGAATTGAGCGAAAAGGTATGTGTCCACAAGGGATGAGGATGAATGATATGGTACCCAATGAGACATGAAAAATGATTGACAAGGCAAAAATAAAAATAAAAACGAGTGATGAAGTAAAATGCCTCAAAGGGGAAGGTATGGCTGTAAAGGAAAAAAGGAAAAACTCAAATATGCCCCAAATGGGGAAAGATATGGATGCAAAGGCAAAAAAGGAAAAAGGTATGCCCCGAGAGGGGAAAAGCATGGCCACAAAGGTGGAATTTGATGAAAAATAATGGTGCCCCAAGGACGGGCACAAATATGGCCACAATAGTGGAATTGATATAATGAGTGTGATGTCCAAATAAAAATATGAATATGGCCTCAATAAAGGAAATCATGTGCAGATTGGATATGATCATAAAATAAAATGCCCAAAAGAGGAGTGATTATGGCCACGAAAGGTGGACTTAGGGATAGATATGATTAACATGCCCGAAGGAAAAGGAGATGACCACAAATGTGGACTTAGAGTGTTACAATAGGATTAAAATGCCCAAAGGAAAAAGAAATGGCCAAAAATGTGGACTTGAAGAGTTACATATGCCCAAAGGAAGAGTGATTATGGCCATGGGGTGTGGACTTAGAGAGTATGTATGCCCAAAGGAAGAAATAGTTGAAAATGTTGTATGAAAAATGCCCGGAGGGAAAAAAGAGATGACCACAAGTGCGAGACTTAATGGTCAACAATAAATGATGCCCTAGAAAGGGATGCAAGAAAGAGGGGAGAAATCCCAAAATGGTTACTACTAAGGCGATTGATGACAAGTGAGTCCAATCGGCGACGACCAAGAGGGTCGATGACAATCAGTGTCGGTGGGCTATATAAGCCTAGGGTTGGCCAATAATGCTCATTTTCACGTGTGAAGTTAACGAAAGAGAGAAAATCGAGAGAAGAGAGATTGGGAAAATGGAGGCCAATAGAGCTGTGATGAAACTCCAGAGGGTTCGGCGGATGGTGAGTAATAAAACTCATCGTTGTTTTTTATTTAGTTTCATGTTTTATTTATTTATTTGCAATTTTTACAAAAAGTGGATAACGCTTAGTGGGTGGTTGGCGAAACCCAGGAGGGTTGACATCGACCTAGCCCTAAGGCACATCCGGTGACCTAAAACACGTTGTTGACCGACAGGTGGTCGACATCGACTAGGGTTAGATTGGATAAAAATGGATTTAGATGGACTTTAATGCACTTTGGATGGATTTTTGGATCAGAGGTCTAATGTATGTATGTTCTATTTGTGATTGCAGGCCAGAGAGACCTTATATCTAAGAGATCGGGTGCCAAATCTATATGAGAAGATTAGAGGGGATGTGACAGATGTTGAGTGGGATCATTTGTCTACAATTGGACTAGGAGGATTTAGACATTATCAGAGGATCCCACAAGATGTGGGGCTTATGATTTCTTTGGTTGAGAGGTGGGATAGGCAGACATGTACATTCTAGTTTAGGATAGGGAGATGACTATCACCCTAGAGGATGTGTGTATCAGATTCTTAGGCTACCAATATAGGGATAGTTCCCATTACTAGTGATGACAGATTAACAATTTTGACATGGCTATTTGGAGCCAATGCTCCCCGTATTATATTTTCTTGAGGTATTTTTTCTATGGCGAGAGATATGAGGCTGAGGTGGCATGGAGCCGATTGATTTGCATGGTGATGATGGCAGTGTCATGATATGCTTTACCCAACTCATGAGGAGCTTGGTTTCCATGGGTGTTGATTGGTGTATTGGCCGATATTGTTGATCATGGGATTGTCTTTTCATTTGGGACCGCCTTTTTGGCTCAAAGTTTACGCGAGCTATCTGGATACATGGCAAGTAAGAGGTCGGGTTACGATGTAGGCTTTGCTTTACACTGCTAGGCTTATGAGCATATCACAGTGATTAGGCCACCAAGGCTTCCATGGGTCACAAGAGACCATATTCAATTAGAGGTGGGATTTATGAGATGGAGGGCCGATTAGGCCTTCAAAGATATGGGTGAGAGAGGGGTGGATTGGTACATAGATCGGCTTGTAGAGTTGGATGTTGATCAGATTAGGTGGTGGCCATATTGGGATTTCCCCGCCTAGCCTGGTGTGGATGTGGAGCTAGTGGGGATGAGGAGGACGAGATGGGTGCAGGGGAGACAACCAGAGATGATAGAGGTCGTTTAGTTTGACAGGGTGAGATGATAGTTTGGAGTCATTCAGTTAGTGCCTCATGATCTAATTTTGTATAGGAGGGAGGAGCTAGATAGAGAGCTACCGAGTCCTACTATCGTCAGACCCATTGGAGGAGGAGGCTACGCCATGGGATGATGACGATGATGTTGGAGTAGGAGCGGGATACTCGATTGGCATATGACAACATGGGTAGCTCGGGTGGTTGAGGAGGAGGAGAGGAGGAGATATAGGAGATGGAGGTTGAGGTGGCTCCAGGAGACGGTGGAGACGAAGCAGAAAGGATGAAAAGGTGGCACACTTGAGTGTCAAGCTAGATCGAGTGAGAATAGAGAGAGACACAACCTTACAAAGCGGTGGGATGCGGTCACTCAGGAGAGAGACCAAGTTATTTAAGAGAGATATCACTACTCGCGAGAGAGGGAGGCCTATAAGGCCTTTTTTGGAGATTTGGCTACTATTGTAGTGATAGAATCGGTCAGTGGTGTTCGCAAAAACACCAAAGAGATCAAGATAAATGGCACCCCTGACATGATTTTCATGGATAGATATAGAGTGCTAGCCACAAAGGCTAGATATTACTAGGGGATTTTATTTGAGAATTTTCTGAAGACCTTGCACTATTAGGAGCATCTTCAAAGGAAGGCGATCGGAGGAGCGGGGCAATATATGAGTACAACTAGTGTGGCACAACCACAATGAGTAGAGGGAGGCCACGAGGGTGGTAGAGATGTGTAGGGATCATGTGTTGTGCCTGCCCCAAGAGATGAGGACTTGAGAGCCTCAAATATTCACTTCATCGATTTTGATAGCATCTCTGCTTTGAGGGAGCCCCTAGAGGGCCGTAATGTATTGAGATACTTTTTGATATATGATATATGGTTTTTCATGGATTATCATGTGTTCATTATGTGATGTGATGGATCTTAATTTTGATGTGATGATGATTTTAGATTATATGTCATGATGATAGATTTTAGATTAGATGTGATGGTGATTTTAGATTGTATGTTTGTTTTATACTTGATGATGATGGTGAAATAGATGTATGATTAGATTATTATCTTAGATGTGCATGTGTATGGATGATGATATAAATGTGTAATGTGGTAATATGTTTTAAATTTAATTTTGATCATGATGATTATAATGTATATGGGTAAGATGTGATGGAAAAAAATTGAGAATGAATGTGATTAATGATGGATGTAAGTTTGAATAAATGTGTTGTAAGATAGATAGATAACATATAGGTGATTGAGATGAAGAAAGATGTGCTGAAAGATAGATGCAATGGTATTAGGATAAAAATGCCTCGCAATAGTGGTGACCTATAGGTGTGAACAACACTATGCTATAACAAGGAACGTATGAGGAAAAGATGCCTCCAACTACATTGGAGGTAAACAATAAGGGGATTTAGGTAATGCAAGGCACATGCGACCAAAACAAGTGTTAGTAGATAACAAATGATAGTTGGTCATTTCAAAGATCATAAGAAAATGATGGATGAGATGATCTCATAAACGTAATGTTGACATGACAAAAGGTTTGAGATGTACCTTTTATAGAGGAAAGAGGGCTCTCAAAAAGCCATGTTCCCTAAACTATGCTCTAGCTTTGGGAAGGGGAAGGAGAAAATTGATCAATGCGGAAAGATTTCTTAGGATGTTAATAAAATGGAAGGTTGATCAATGTGGGAAGCCTTCAAATTCCATAAGGAGTAGCTATCCTACGAGCGTATGATATACTTTATACAAAATGTAGATGACAAGAATAATGTATGATAGTTATTTTTTGAGGGATCGGTCTATTTATTTTTTTTATTTTGATTTCATGCTTTTGATTTTTTTGCATGAACAACTATCCTTCAAGGGATTAGTCTATTTTTATAACTTTGATTTAAACATCCATGAATTTTGATTTTACATGGGGAAAGTGGGACTAGCTAAGTAGACCACTTAGGAGGGGATAAAGAGTGTACAAGAGACACCCCTGGACCCTTTGCATGGTTCCAATAGGTTAATAAGAGGGTGATGGATGTAATGATCGCGGAGTTCTCACCAAAGGGGAGAACCTATCCATAAGGAAAATGCTATGGGTAGAGCCGTGGTGCCCATATTTAAGGTCACATCTAGGAAGTGACAAAAGACCACATAATTCCAAATCATCACGATGAGATATGGAAGGGGTGAGATGGAGGAATGATCTGAAGACATGACTAAGGGCACATTGGTAAATGTGCTAACAATAGAATGGTCGCAAGTGCAATGCATTAAGCGGTTCCACTTCTAGTTTACCGTCAAGGGAGGCCAAATGATAGGCTCTTGACCCATACTTTGTGCGCATGGTCCGATCCAATTGGGGAAAACTTTTTGTGTTGGCTCCTTTCTAGAGAGTAGTATCATTCGATAAAGTTATGAGGCCACCGTCATTAACGTCACGTTAGGAAGATGGGACGAGATGAACAAGAAAAAATAAGAGCAAGCACTACTTATTTAAGATGAATAAATGGTCCCCCTAGAGGGACAAGATAAATCAGGATCAAATGAGATGAGTTAAATAAATAATTATGAAATAGGTGCCACAATGGTGGGTTTTAGATAAAGTCATGGTGCTTAGGGAGGGAAGCACGAGATATACAACCACGAAGATGGTAGTAGGAAAAGGGGATAAAAGTATGATTAGATGAACCGAGTCGGATAATATGAGATTATGTCGATGTGGAAAGGAATTGATCTATGAATAGACAAGTCCTATAAAGAAGTCCCCCTAGCGTGGGAGGATGAATCGATGAAGACAAGAAGAAAGATGCTAAAGGATCAATAATGGGGGAAGATGCTCCCAACGAAAGGGATGTGGATAAGATAGTGGATGTCAAAGGATATAGATGTCAGGAAGATCGTGTATCAAGGTGAAAAGTATCGATGAACAAGGGAGGACCCTCGTCAAAAGGAGTGATAGGAGATGATGTAGACGGGTGAAGAGACCTAGGAAGCTGATTGGATGGAGACGAGGTAAAAGGGATCGGATGGGCTATGGATGAAGCAATAGATGGAGAAGGGGACTTGTCGAGGAGGTCCTCTCGCTCAATAAGATCATGGACAATAGTTTGAAGGGCCTTACAATGCTCGGTGTCATGGCCCAGAGTGTGATGATAAGCACAAATGCAATAGGGATCAAACCACGAGGGCTTTGAGATAGTTTGGGTTGAAGGCTTTGATAGGTAGGAGCGTGATGGTAGAAGTTTGAATCAAATGTTGGAGGACCTCGCATATGATTCGATGTGGGCACCAGGGAAGGTTTTGTAAGATGGTGTGGATGGCGATGGTGAAGGTGGATTGGGTCAAGGTCTAGGTGGTCTAGAATAAGACGCAGTGGTGGATGATTTAGGCTTGGATGACTGGATAATTGGAGGTATTTTTGATGGGGGATGGCCCTAGGAGGGAATTGTTTAGATTTAGATTGGTTGATTGGTCATGATGGAGGAGGGGGTCCTAAGATAGAGGGATGTGGCCCAGGATGGAAGATGTAGATTTGGTCTTGATTGGAGGGATGTTGATCTTCTTGTGAGGACGCTCAAGGGATCGCTATGGAAGGACACCCAGGGTTTTGGATTTGGATTGTTGAGGAGTGCCCTTGGCAGGGATAACAATGATTTCGACAGGCGGATCAGGAGGTGATGTAATGACGGATGACAAGAGTAATTTTTACATGATTTGTTCTAGAGAGGATGGGAATTGGTTTGATGTGGGAACGTCTGGTTGTGTGGATGAGATAGGAGGATCACCTATGGTAGCTGCAAGTTGAAGTGCTCTCAATATTGCTCAAATGATGTAGGTGGTGTAGAAGAAGAAGGAGATAATGGGGATGTGGTCATGATAGTTAATGTGGTAGGTGTGGGTAGAAGCATAGAAAGAGGAACCAATATGGAATCTAAGGATGGTATGATAGGAAAAGGTGGAAGAGATGTGGATGGGGGAACATGGTCCGATGCAAAGTGGATTGAGTAGATTTAGGTGTGGAATCAATAACATGAGTGGATGTGGATATGGAAATAGAAAGGGTGTTTGGATCATGTGGTTAATAATGTCTATGTGAGATGGCATAGATGGTGGATGGGTTAGGGTAGGGATGGAAGAGGGATGAGTGTCAACTATGTTTATTTTGGGTGTCTCAAGAGGCATATAGTTGGATTGAGGAGATGTGATGGGTGTGATAATAGATGTGGATGTGGGAATGGTAGATGTTTGGATACTAGGTGTGGATGGGGAGATGAGGTAAGTAGGGTAGTCATAAGCGAGGAGATAGGTGGTAGAGATGTCGGGGTTGGTACAATGTCAAGTGATATGGGCATGGGTAGAGAAATATGTGATAATGATGTCAATGTAAGTGTAGTGACAGGTGTGGATGTAGAGGTAGGTGTGTGGCTAAAGCTAATACAGATGTAGTATGAGTAGGAGTGATTGTGGACGTAAGAGAACCGATAGAAGTAATGGAGGTAGATAAGGTAACTGTACATATGGTGGACATAGGAATAAGGTTTGAAGGGGCCAAGGGCGTAATATCTAGGATGGGAATAGATGAGGAAGTAGGGAAAATAGATGTGGAAGAAGATGTTTGATGTATAGTGTTGATTGAGAATGAGTTAAATTGATGTGATGTAGAAGGTGAAGATGAATTTTTGGTGGGGGATTAGGAAATGGTTGTCTGAAGATGTCACATGATGAAGATGGGATTGCTTGGGGGATGTAGGAGCATGGTGATAAGTAGGATCATGGTAAGATGACGAGGATGGGGCAAGAACGGGAAGGTCTAATACAAAAGGCTCATAAGGGATGTCCCTAGGTGAGACAGGTATGTCAGATGAAGGGGAAATGTCATAAGGTGAAACAAGATCTGTTAATTGATATCTATGGAGGAGGAAGTCACAGATGGGGTTCTTGTGGGGAATATCCATAAGTGAAGTGGGTATGGTGATGTCGGATGACCCAAGAAGGGCATGAGGTAATGAAGACAAAGATGGTGGGGTAGAAACAAGAATGGTGTGAGGCGATGGGGATAAAACAGGGGGCCATGGTGGAGATAATCATAGATAGGACTGGAAGAAGGTCTGGAAGTAACCAAGGGTTTGGATGGGGTCATGGTGGACTGCTGAGAACTACTCGAGGAAATGTTTGGTTCCATTATTAAACAGACAAGTCAAGCAAACAATTCCTTTTATGTTTTGATTAAGAATGGAAAAAGAAAAGGGAGATGAATAAAAAGGACCTAGGAGAAGGTGAACTATGTTTGGTTTCAGGTTTGTTGTGGCTAGGGAATGTCTGAGGCAACTTCTTGTTGGGTGATCAAATCCCAATAAGTCTACCGGGAAAGGGAATGTTTTGGTGTGTTAATTGATTCGTGAGGTTTTGGTTGTGTGTGATAAGATGTGTGATGCAAAAGATTGGACCCCTATTTAGACTATGTGAGCAAGCAAGATGCAAAAAGAAGGGTTCTTTTTAAGCCAAAACAAAGTGTTATTTTCGATGAGAACACAAACATGAATGTGAAATTACAATGAAAAAGGAGCAAATAGGGAAAAAGTGGAATACTTGGATAACACTTTTCCTATTTATCTACACTTCTCGGGTGATGAGTGATCCAAACCGTGAACCCAACACACACAAGAAATAAAGTAGAGCATCACACTTTGTGGTGTGAGTGGAAAACAAGAAAATTAAAGACAAAAAACAATAAATGCAAGATATCACCTAAAGGGTGGTCCCACCAGGCTGTGAATGTTGTTCAAATTTCTTGTTCGTAATGAAGTTAATGCACCAGCTCTACTAGAGAAACTAAAGAACTCATAAATGCTTTGGAGGGTTTATGTTACCTTAGATGTGATATGTGCACTAGATGGATATATGCGGGGTTGTCGAAAATGTGGTTCCAAGAAGTGATTAGCTTCCTTTTGTGGATGTCAACCCCGTTTGTTTAGAAAGAGTGATGTAAAGGATGAAATTACAGAAACAAGAATATCATTGAATCTAGAAAGATGACAGAAATTGATCTAAAGGCTAATTAGATGACAATAACTGTAAATTGATTGTTACGGTCTAGGTTGTGGCGACCCAGGACTATGCAGAGGCAAGTCAATTGTGACTTGGGAGGGCAAATATGGACTGTAGGATGAATATGCAGACCTAAAGGGTATGAATGCCAACTGGAGGATGATATGAGCATGTGTATGCTGTGAGTAATCTGCAAGAAAGAACCGAGACAAACCCCTAGAAATTGGTGAAAACACCGGTAGAAGAAGTTTGTTTGACAAACTGGACTGGGTCGACGGCGATCCGACATGGTCGGCGGTGAATGTATCGTAGTGGATAAAGTCGAGGATGAATGGATGACAAAGACAATCGACAAGCAAAAAGGCTAAAGGGGGAAGGTTGTTGACAAAGCTCCGAGTGTTGTTGTTGATGGTTTGATCCTGCAAGAGATTAGATATGAGAAATACCCAAATAATATGATAAAGTTGAATAAAACAACACAATGATAACAATAAACCTCACGACGAATGATCGTGAGCGATGCAAACATCTTGAAAAAGATGTCCAGAATATCTATGGATGTCTTAGAACTTCTCGTGCACAAGGATGGATGCTTAGGCTAGGAGAAATCTTGAGAATTGCATGCATCTGATGATGAATGGAAAGAAGGTAACAAGTTTTATAGGGTTGACAACGACCAGGTTGGGTCGCCGCCGATTGTGGGGAAAGTTTCCCCTCTGGGCATTATTTGTGCTTTTGACGGGATTTTTTGTTTTTAAGGATTGACTGAATGCTTTAAAGCATGTAGGCGGGATTAGGTTGCTTGGGGATGAATTTAAGTTAGTTAGGGCATAAAAATAGATGGGAGAAAAGCTTAGAAAAGCAAAGGGATGAATTTAGGATAAAAGCATCCTAAATGGCAAGATGAAGGGTATTAATTAATTAATAGGAATTAATTAATTAATAAAAATAAGGATTAATGTGGATAAGATAATTGGGCATGCAAGATATTAAAATGATCAATTAATTGATGTGACGTAATTGATTAATGGGGATTAGATGGTCATTAAATTAAAAGGAAGGGGTGATTAAATAAATATGCGACGCGGCGATGATGGTATAAATACCAAATTTAGGTGTCTACACCAACACTGAGGCATGAACACATCCTTTCTACACATAAATGTGGTTAAACAATGATGCTAATGAAATAATGAACATGTAGCCTTGAAAATGGAATACCTTGGGCTATTACCAAGGTCTTGTGAGATAAGGATATTGCACTCTAGTTTGACTTGTAAAAGTGAGTAGAACCCTTGGGCATAGATGGGAATACATTAAACCTAGGATCACTCAAGAAGTAGAAATTTTGGCCGAAACCTATAATTAACCCGTAACTATCAAGAATGAATCCTTAAGATGATGAATTAGAAGTAAAGTGAAATGTGAGATTTGTCACTTAAACTCAATGCAAAACCTCTATAACATTAACACAGGTGAAATGTACCCTTCCATGTGCAACATGATTTGTGAAAATAAGGAGTCCTAATTGGAGCAAATGGATTGTGAATCACATCACGAACAATGCAAATTAATTAGTTAACTTACATAGTTGGTTGTAATAACTTGAAGACAAAAAGAGTGTATCCTTAGTGTTCAAACAATACTATGAAAAGAACTCGGAATAGGTCCACTCTTGACCTAATAGCCTTCCTTTTTACTTCTTATGAATTTGTCCTCTTTTTAATGAAAGTATAATGCCAAACCAAGTAAACACGATTCTTAGAAACAAATTCCTAGGACAATTAAGGGCAAACTCATGGGAGTGTAAATGCTCATAATCACCATCAAGTTAAAAAAATCAATTGCGATAGGGACGCAGATAAAACTTCTAATAGAACCACTATAGGTGAAACATTAAATGAAATAAATAAAATGTAGCCTATTTTTAAGAGGAATGAAGGTTCACATATTAAGTGTTCTTCAAATAATTAAGGTCAATTAATGAAAATAGGATTGTAATACATATGTAACCATGAAACATTATGTTGTGGGAAGTGCCTAACTGTAAATGTATATTGTAGTTGGATCATTTTTGTACTTTGTCATTTGCGGAAAAGTGGCTTTGATGTGCATCATGTGTTTTATCTATGTGGGTTCATGTTTGTGCAAACGTCTCACGTGTTGTGTGTTATCCTAAGTGATTTCATATGGTGTTGTGTATCCAATAATGTAAGCCAAAAAATAAATTATTTTGGTCTCAACGCGTCGTGCTTTCACCACGCCACCGCTCCTCGGGGCCGAGTACATCAATGTAGTTACTCACCAACTCGTCGCCATGGCTAGGGCTCTTCGTCGCGATCGTCGGCTCGTCACCAATGCTGGGGTTCACCACCTCGTCAACATGGGTGGGGCTCTCCCCCTGTCGTTGCTTCGCACCATGATGCTTGGAACCCATCGCCACCTCCGCCACCATCAAAAAAATTCCCTCGCCTTAGCCTTGCCATTCCTACTCGTGGGGAAGTGGACTCAAGGAAGAAATTGCTGCTGGTTGGGGAGCTTCCAGACATCGACAAGGACTTGCACAGTTGGGGTGTCAGGATGACCAAGATCCGCCTCGGGCATGTTTCACTTGCCTTCGCTTGATTGTGTTTTTCGTTTGTTTTTAGGCAATGCCTTTTTTTTGTACTCTCCTAGGCTCGACCTAGTTTGACTCTTGTTGCTCTAGGCTCGGCCTAGCTTTGTTTGTGGTTTTGGGGCGTGCTCTCATACCCCCTGTTTTTGTCGAAAGTCATCTTGTATCATATTGAATTAATATAATATAAGATCCTTTTCATCAAAAATAGAAAAATAGGGCGTGACAAGTTATTGACCCTCTGTTTATGGTTTTCTTATTCTTAGAATAATGAAATTATATGTACAATTTGTTAATTAACTATCAAGCATGTTAAATATGCATTTTAAAAACAAATGTTTTATTAACATCCGTAAATTGGTAATGCAATTATATTTCTTTAAGGGTTTTATGGTTCCTTCAATAGTTGTAGTGAGTCAATTCTACTTGGACTCTAATATTTTCCCAATCAAACTCATGATAATTTTAGTAGTATATAACATGTTGTGATCCATTTGTAAAAAAATTATACGACTTCTTGAAATAAGTGATTGAGTCTCATTTTTCTATGTTATGTGATGGTAATTTCCATATTCATATGACATTTTCTCTCGAAAAACACCACCTCTTATCTAAAAAAAGTACAAGTCCTTGATATTGACATCCTCTTCCTTTTATGAGTCTCACCAAGTGAACATTAAAAGAAAATAATTTCAAACTCTTGATAATTTTAGTACTCTATAACGTGTTGCGATTCGTTTGTAAATTTCATATGTAAAGGGTGCTTCAAATCAATTATTTAGTTTTGCTTTTCTTTCGTATGTGATGGCATTTCTTCTTATACGTATAACATTTGTCCATGAAAATACCTTCTCTTATCTAAAAAACTTCCAAGGCCTTGATTTTGGCATCCTCCTCCTTTTATGAGTCTTACCAAGTAAACATCACAACAAAATAAATTTCGATGTTTAATTTTTGATGATGATTTAACAATAATGTCGACAATGGACAATGCATATTATTTATATCCATATGTAATATTATATGAACTCACTACAAACATAATATTTCTTAGTCTATATTGTTATCCCTAGTAAGTATTTAACCAAACCTGTCTCTTGCTTTTATGTATTAGTGTTTTTAATTTTCCCCCACCCTTAAAATACATTAACTTGGGCGCAATTTACCATACCATAACCTTGTTAATAGAAGCATTTTCAATTTAAAAAAATAAATAAAAAAATAAAAAAACACACAACATATGCTTTTAAGTTTAGTAGAGTACATAGACCACCGGGCATTTTCGTGCATTATGGAATCCCGTTTAATTGTCTGCTTTCTTCGTGTGTAGAATTGTAATTACATATTTTCAGTGAAGGAAAAGTCTATTCCTCAATCTGCCCACGATATCCTAGCTTTACATGCTTTCATCCAGATCGGAATAACTAGCAGCAATGGCAGAGGAGGCTGAGAAGAGACCCCTCAGACAAATTTCTCAATCATTTAAGGAATTAGCGTCTGCTGTCACCTCTGGAAATGATGGCGATGTTCGGGTGGCTTCATTCTCCCATGCTTGTTCTTTGGTCTCCATTCTCTTTGGGTGCCTTGGATTCGCCTTCAAGTTTGCAGAATTAGACTATGTTGCCAAGGTAAACAATTCTCTCTGTTTGCTCTCTTTGTTTTTTACGGATCACAATTGAAAGGAACACCCATTTGGTGACTTGAGCATTTGGGTGTGGTGGTTAAATGATAATTGTTGGAATGCTTTTCCTGGGAATTGATCCTGTGACTTCTCAATTGGACTAGCCGAGGAAATAGATCATATCCACTTTTTCTTTCCTTTCCTCCGGTAAATATCGGTTGAGGTTAAACTTGAACCTCAATTTTAAACAGGGCCATGCTCGAATGTATTCCATAATTGTTATAATATAATGCTCCAGCGCTCTGTGGGGTAAGCTATGAACCTAAGATTTGTGAACACGGGTCATAATTGAATGAGCTCCATAATGGTTAGTCTCTTGAAACCTAACTCTTCTGTAAACATGGGCAGCAATAGAATGTTCCCCATAATAGCTATAACACAATTTGACCACTCGAACCCCAATTCTTAAGGTTGTAAACATGGGTCACATTCGGATGTACTCCATAATCGTTACAACACAGCCCAACTTTTTGAATGGTAGTTCTTAAGATTTCTAAACATGGGTCACACTGAAATATGCACCATAATAGCTACAGAACTTCTTTACCACTTGAACCCAGGTTGTTGAGATTTCTAAACATGGGTTTTGCTTGAACATTCTGCATAATTGCTGCACCACTTCATCGCTGCTTGAACTCCAAGTCTAAAATTTATAAGTAAACATGGCTCGGGCTTAAATGTACTCCATAATCATTAGTAATTACATTACAACCTCACTTAAAGTCAATGCAGCTTAGTACGGCTTTATGGCGGTGATGTTCTTAGGAGTATCCCCATTACCATTACATCACAACTCCTTTGCAATATCAAATGCGTTATTATTATTCTTATTTTCATTACAATTAATTTTGTGAAATTCGTAAATACCCAATCCCTCTGTAGAGTGCAATATTAAAGTTTAGGCTACCTCGTGATTGCAAAACCATGAAGAAGTGGTATATATTGTGCCAAAATCGGGCTGGAACTTGTACTCAGCATTGTCCAGTTTTTAGCTTCTATTATGCCCAAAGACGGGGAGCATACCCAGTATCACATGCACTCAGGTTATCATGGCAATTGCTATGCCTTAGCACTACACCATGGCCCACTTGACCATACTCCGTTCATTATTAACATTATTATGATTGCAGGTCCTTGATATTTGAATTTGGATGTAAATTAAGATCAAATTTGATAAGCATGATCCTTGTTCAGTGCTTAGGAATTCTTTAGTGTAACATCAGGTGGGTGTTCAGAATAATATTTGCCCCAACAAAATTCATTTATGCGTCTACGACTAAAGACGCAAGCTACAGAACCCTGTTAACAGGGAGGATTGAAAGGAGGAATTAAATGATAGTTAGTAGTAGTCATAACTGTATTAATCAATCAAGGGTTATAAATTGCTGTGATGTACGCCCAACAGACAGGGTATTGTTGATAGTTTTCTTTCACTATACTGTGTCAACTGCCAGAGTGAAGAATCTGTTTGCAGTTCAGCTAGTGGTTACAAGGGTTAGTGTTGGAAAGTTGACCCACTACAGCACCAGGGAGGGCCTTGTATGTCCGCCTGTGTACACCTTTTTTTAATAATGTATTTTCTTGCTGTCTATTTAAAAAAGCAATCTACAAAAATTGATGTTAAAAAAGAGCAAAGTTTGTCTTGGCTTAATTTCAGAGGGAGAAGTTATTGAACCTCTTTTAGGGCAACTGCTAAATTGTAATTTGAATGGAATAGGGTTCTAGTTTGGGTGTTCAACAGAGCCTTGGTGTAACTGGGGTAGATCTTAGAGAAGAAACTATAGTTCTAAACATTTTATAATCTGAACTGAAAAACAGAAATCTGAAACCTATAAAGAGAAAGTTTACCTTGCTGTTTTAAAGACTGAAAAATGCGGATTTTTAAATGAAAGATCTAATTATAGAAAATGGATAGCATAAGAGGTTATGCTTCAAGTTTGTTTATGGGTGGAGGGAAGAAAGAGCTGAATTTCCTCCATTTGGTCCTTGCTGGCCAAAAACCTATATTAGTAGATGGAAGTCAATTCTCTGGTTTGTATTGGTTATTTTGTATTTGGGATGAGAATTCCATGCATACACCATTTTACAATCGTTGGTCTGGTATGCCCTGTGGAAGTCTCATGCACATGGCCTATATTGGTCTCAACGTTGAACCTATAGCTTCAGATTGCTTGGCTTTCTATCATTGTTTTTTGTTCAGATTACCTCGGACATTGAGAAAGTACAGATTACAGTTCAGACATTGAGAATGGATGGAGAAGCTATCTCATTTTAGATGATTTAGCGCCTTCGTTAGGGAATTCACACTCAAGAACTTTGATCTCTCTCAGATCTTTAACAAGCATACAAGAGAATGTTTGCTGGCAATTAATATCCCAACCCATGTGGATGAGAAGCATGCATTGATGTTCCTTTTTTTAGTTTAGAGTGTGGAGTTGGTTTGGTAGAGACTGAAGAATCATAGCAACACAATTTAATAAAAGTGGCTTCGAAGCATGTGCATTTTTGTGGGTGGCCTTCTAATTTGCATGCTTAAGGGTTATACCGATACACTCCCTGCAGGTTTCGGATACGGGCATGTACTGGATATGCGTATGGATACGGATTGGTTACGGCGTTGGCAGCCCGTATACATCTGTACATGTATCCAGGTGTATCTGGACTGCCAGCTCCATATCCGGGCTGTATCCAAGCTAAAAACTTTCTTTTAATTTGATTTTATTATTTTCAACATTATTAGCTTAAATGTGCCTAGGTAAGTTTCTGTCTTGTTTCTTATTTTCTGTTAAACAGAGCCTACTTCATGTGTATCACAATACAAATGTCTGCCCAGATTGTATGATGAAAATGCATGACATACAAATATGTGTACAAACTCAGATCAATGGTTACAAAGAGCAGAGTCAGGAAAGTAATTTTTCCATGAATATTGCGAACAAAGTTATCTGGAGTGTATAGGATTCTGAACAGATCTTGAATGCATTTATTTTATTCGTGGAATACTTTGAATCATTGTGTGAAAAATCCGAGATAGCCCTGTATTTCTGAAAGGCACTTTTTAAAGTCTGCTGTTTGATTAAACCATAGTTGCACGGAGTCTTGGTACGGGGGACGGGTCTCGGGGATGGGGGACCAAGGACCCAGGTTTGGGGATGGCAGTGCAAATATATATAGTACTTGAAAAATTAGTTATAAAAAATGTATAAGGAATAACAAATGAAACTTTGAAATACTAAACACATTGCATTGAACAATGAAAATGCTGAATATCAATATATTAATATTTATATCATAATTTATATTCAAAATGATGATTACATCCAAATTTCAAATACAATTGGCCAATGGCCCAATGCCTCTAATTAGAAATCATCCCCAAAGTCCGCGCCAAACTCCTCATCACTCGAGATGTCCCTGTCCCCGAAACTTCGAAATTTGGAGGGGACACGCCCCTGTGGAACATTGGATTAATCTAATAAGCCTGAAGTTGAATTTTCTTGAAAATGTTACAGGCCAGATTCCTACATAGGAGTGCTAGTGGTAGTAGCAGTGGGAGTACTTTGAGTCCATGTGGTTCTAATGAACCACATCATGATGTTGATGTCGATGCTCTCGATGAAGAGCGACATGATGAATATTGAATACTGATTTTGATGTAATAATTAAATTTAATATTTATGATGACATTTATGACTTTTCATTTGGCATTTGGTTGGCTTTATATAAATTTTGAGTAGCATTTTGTGGTTATTTAACTTATTTTGTATTTAATTTGTATAATATGTGGTTAATTCCTATTTACTAGGCTAGAAATTAGAATCTGTACACACACACACACACACATACCCAGAACCAAAAAAATAAATTGCTGTATCCATGTATCAGATTCTTTGTATATGAAACGTATCAGCAACTTTGCTTAAGGGCAACATAGCAGACCTCTGCAGGAATAGCTTACCAGTAGAACAAATAACAAAACCACTACTTTTTCCTTGAGAATTGTGGAGGGAATGGATGTCTGCCATGCAACACGTACTGTCATTCTTTGGTCATGATATTGATGGTACTCTAGGGAACTGTGATATGTGAGAATTTATTTTATATTCCTTCTCCACAAGTAACTATCAAGCACTGAAAATATATGGGCATGCACTGGTGCACCTTTACTCACCTGTCTGTAATTTTGTTTTTTATTACAGTTCCATAGGATTTTTGTGACCTTTTAAATTTTTTTACCCAATTAATTGTGGGACCACAGTAACCTCGATCACAAGGGCACAGCCTAGGAGGCCAGTGTATATAACCATAAAACAGCCTGAAAACAAAATTTCCAGAATTTCTGGCTTATCACTGCCCCCACCTTTTGACCTCTTCCTGCAATCTGGGCTGTTTGCTTCTGGCACATATGTCTTGTTCTATTGGCAGTTAACTGCAGAAAAAGATGGATAGGCATGTGTTGGAGAGATTGTGGGGCAGGAAAGGGAAACACAGAGTGTAGAAAGAAGACACAGGGTGATGGGCATGACAAAGAGGGGAGAGATGCTTAGATTTGAGGAAAATGAAATTCAGGAAGCCGATCTCAGAATCAAAAGGCTGGGGGCTGAAACAAGAGAAATGATTCACAAGGAGGATTACATGGGTTGGTAATGGCTTGACGAGTCCTTTTTTTTCGATTTTGTTTTCCTGATAGGAATTGCACTTTTTTTTTTTTGATATATAAATGCTTTTGACCGGAGCTATGAGCTGGGGTACAAAAACCAGGAGGTGCCAGCTATGCTGACACCAACACTACGACGAAACAAAACAAAACAAAACCGAAACAAATCCAATTAATAATGCATTTCAAGCGAGGGATAATAATCCAGCAGATTTGCAAAACGCCCCTTTTTGGCTTCTTTCTTTCTAACCTCTTGCCACTGACCATGATCCGAGGTCTTTATTATCATGAGATTATTTGAGCCCGACGGAGACTCAAACGTACCAGAAGCTCCCTCCTGGTCCAAATCTGATTTGTCAGAATTATCAGATACATGGCCCCTCTTCACACCGCCCACCCCGATTGGAAAATCCCGCTTCCCGACCATATCGGAGCGAGCAAAACGTTTTTTTGGAGCTGCTTGACAGGGCACTCCTGGATCTTCCTTACAAACGGTTTCATTTGGCTGAGCCAAAGAGGGTTTGTCACAACCTCTTCGAGACGGCACAGTCTTTCTCTGAGAATTTTTCTTTTGGCCTTGCGGGCAAGATGCCTACAAATGACCTGGAGCTCTGCAAATGTGACACCTAAAATCTGGATTCTCATAATCTAAGGACTGAACATGATGAAGATTTCCCAGTTTCAATAGAATCTTATTGGGCAATCCTTTGCTTAGGTCTATCTCTGCACAAAGTCTGGCATATGTCTGGAGTCCAGCTGCAGCCCTGGCATGATCCACCTTTAAGAATTTACCTAGAGCATTGCCTATATCCTCAAGAGCATGCCAAAAATGCAATGGAAGGTTAAGCAACCGTACCTAGATTGGCATTTTTGAAACGGATAGTGAGTTAGGATCAAACTCGGGAACCAAGGAGTGAGAAACAAACCCGCGTTGCCCCAAAACCACGGGCCATTGGAAAGGCATTTCTGGTAATCCCTTACCTGTTGGAAATGAACCACAAAAAAACCCTTGGAGCAGAAGGAGATATCGCAATTTTATACCAGTTTTTTGAGACCCATTGAGATAGGGCAGAGGAAGCCGGCCACAACCCATTGAATTTGCCAATTACCGCGAGATGGGACAGGGATTGAAGATAGGCCTCAATCGTAGGATTTTCCAAACTTAAAGACGATGCCTCCTCTACCAGATCAACCACAGATGTATGCGGATTAGGAGATTGGGGTTACTCTGATTCGTGGCGCCCTTGAAGGAGACGAGCTTGGGGCGGTTAGCTTGGGATGGCACTGCCCCATCGTTGAGCTTATCACTAGCTATCTTGCCCCCTGTAGAAGATCCCAATCCCAGACCACCAGTCGAAGCAAACCGCCCCATACTACTTGACCATACTCCGTTCATTATTAACATTATTATGATTGCAGGTCCTTGATATTTGAATTTGGATGTAAATTAAGGTCAAATTTGATAAGCATGATCTTTGTTCAGTGCTTAGGAATTCTTTAGTGTAACATCAGGTGGGTGTTCAGAATAATATATGCCCCAACAAAATTCATTTATGTGTCTACGACTAAAGAAGCAAGCTACAGAACCCTGTTAACAGGTAGGATTGAAAGGAGGAATTAAATGATAGTTAGTAGTAGTCATAACTGTATTAATCAATCAAGGGTTATAAATTGCTGTGATGTACGCCCAACAGACAGGGTATTGTTGATAGTTTTCTTTCACTATACTGTGTCAACTGCCAGAGTGAAGAATCTGTTTGCAGTTCAGCTAGTGGTTACAAGGGTTAGTGTTGGAAAGTTGACCCACTACAGCACCAGGGAGGGCCTTGTATGTCCGCCTGTGTACACCTTTTTTTTAATAATGTATTTTCTTGCTGTCTATTTAAAAAGCAATCTACAAAAATTGATGTTAAAAAAGAGCAAAGTTTGTCTTTACTGTTGGTTTAATTTCAGAGGGAGAAGTTATTGAACCTCTTTTAGGGCAACTACTAAATTGTAATTTGAATGGAATAGGGTTCTAGTTTGGGTGTCTGAGATCAACAGAGCCTTGCTGTAACTGGGGTAGATCTTAGAGAAGAAACTACAGTTCTAAACATTTTATAATCTGAACTGAAAAATAGAAATCTGAAACCTATAAAGAGAAAGTTTACCTTGCTGTTGTAAAGACTGAAAAATGCGGATTTTTAAATGAAAGATCAAATTATAGAAAATGGATAGCATAAGAGGTTATGCTTCAAGTTTGTTTATGGGTGGAGGGAAGAAAGAGCTGAATTTCCTCCATTTGGTGCTTGCTGGCCAAAAACCTATGTTAGTAGTAGATGGAAGTCAATTCTCTGGTTTGTATTGGTTATTTTGTATTTGGGATGAGAATTCCATGCATACACCATTTTACAATTGTTGGTCTGGTATGCCCTGTGGATGCCTCATGCACATGGCCTATATTGGTCTCAACGTTGAACCTATAGCTTCAGATTGCTTGGCTTTCTATCATTGTTTTTGTTCAGATTACCTCGGACATTGAGAAAGTACAGATTACAGTTCAGACATTGAGAATGGATGGAGAAGCTATCTCATTTTAGATGATTTGGCACCTTCGTTAGGGGATTCACACTCAAGAACTTTGATCTCTCTCAGATCTTTAACAAGCATACAAGAGAATGTTTGCTGGCAATTAATATCCCAACCCTCAATGTGGATGAGAAGCATGCATTGATGTTCCTTTTTTAGTTTAGAGTGTGGAGTTGGTTTGGTAGAGACTGAAGAATCATAGCAACACAATTTAATAAAAGTGGCTTCGAAGCATGTGCATTTTTGTGGGTGGCCTTCTAATTTGCATACTTAAGGGTTATACCGATACACTCCCTGCAGGTTTCGGATACGGGCATGTACTGGATATGCGTATGGATACGGATTGGTTACGGCGTTGGCAGCCCGTATACATCTGTACATGTATCCAGGTGTATCTGGACTGCCAGCTCCATATCCGGGCAGTATCCAAGCTAAAAACTTTCTTTTAATTTGATTTTATTATTTTCAACATTATTAGCTTAAATGTGCCTAGGTAAGTTTCTGTCTTGTTTCTTATTTTCTGTTAAACAGAGCCTACTTCATGTGTATCACAATACAAATGTCTGCCCAGATTGTATGTTGAAAATGCATGACATACAAATATGTGTACAAACTCAGATCAGTGGTTACAAAGAGCAGAGTCAGGAAAGTAATTTTTCCATGAAGATTGCGAACAAAGTTATCTGGACTGTATAGAATTCTGAACAGATCTGGAATGCATGTATTTTATTGGTGGAATACTTTGAATGATTGTGTGAAAAATCTGAGACAGCCCTGTATTTCTGAAAGGCACTTTTTAAAGTCTGCTGTTTGATTAAACCATAGTTGCACGGAGTCTTGGTACGGGGACGGGTCTCGGGGATGGGGGACCAAGGACCCAGGTTTGGGGATGCCAGTGCAAATATATATAGTACTTGAAAAATTAGTTATAAAAATGTATAAGGAATAACAAATGAAACTTTGAAATACTAAACACGTTGCATTGAACAATGAAAATGCTGAATATCAATGTATTAATATTTATATCATAATTTATATTCAAAATGATGATTACATCCAAATTTTAAATACAATTGGCCAATGGCCCAATGCTTCTAATTAGAAATCATCCCCAACGTCCGCGCCGGACTCCTCATCACTCGAGATGTCCCTGTCCCCGGAAACTTCGAAATTTGGAGGGGACACGTCCCTGTGGAACATTGGATTAATCTAATAAGCCTGAAGTTGAATTTTCTTGAAAATGTTACAGGCCAGATTCCTACATAGGAGTGCTAGTGGTAGTAGCAGTGGGGAGTACTTTGAGTCCATGTGGTTCTAATGAACCACATCATGATGTTGATGTCGATGCTCTCGATGAAGAGCGACATGATGAATATTGAATACTGATTTTGATGTAATAATTAAATTTAATATTTATCATGACATTTATGACTTGTCATTTGGCATTTGGTTGGCTTTATATAAATTTTGAGTAGCATTTTGTGGTTATTTAACTTATTTTGTATTTAATATGTATAATATGTGGTTAATTCCTATTTACTAGGCTAGAAATTAGAATCTGTACACACACACACACACATATACATACCCAGAACCAAAAAAATAAATTGCTGTATCCATGTATCAGATTCTTTGTATATGAAACGTATCAGCAACTTTGCTTAAGGGCAACATAGCAGACCTCTGCAGGAATAGCTTACCAGTAGAACAAATAACAAAACCACTACTTTTTCCTTGAGAATTGTGGAGGGAATGGATGTCTGCCTTGCAACATGTACTGTCATTCTTTGGTCATGATATTGATGGTACTCTAGGAACTGTGATATGTGAGAATTTATCTTATATTCCTTCTCCACAAGTAACTATCAAGCACTGAAAATATATGGGCATGCACTGGTGCACCTTTACTCACCTGTCTGTAATTTTGTTTTTTATTACAGTTCCATAGGATTTTTTTAACCTTTTAAATTTTTTTACCCAATTAATTGTGGGACCACAGTAACCTCGATCACAAGGGCACAGCCTAGGAGGCCAGTGTATATAACCATAAAACAGCCTGAAAACAAAATTTCCAGAATTTCTGGCTTATCACTGCCCCCACCTTTTGACCTCTTCCTGCAATCTGGGCTGTTTGCTTCTGGCACATATGTCTTGTTCTATTGGCAGTTAACTGCAGAAAAAGATGGATAGGCATGTGTTGGAGAGATTGTGGGGCAGGAAAGGGAAACACAGAGTGTAGAAAGAAGACACAGGGTGATGGGCATGACAAAGAGGGAGAGATGCTTAGATTTGAGGAAAATGAAATTCAGGAAGCCGATCTCAGAATCAAAAGGCTGGGGGCTGAAACAAGAGAAATGATTCACAAGGAGGATTACATGGGTTGGTAATGGCTTGACGAGTCCTTTTTTTCGATTTTGTTTTCCTGATAGGAATTGCACTTTTTTTTTTTTTTGATATATAAATGCTTTTGACCGGAGCTATGAGCTGGGGTACAAAAACCAGGAGGTGCCAGCTATGCTGACACCAACACTACGACGAAACAAAACAAAACAAAACCGAAACAAATCCAATTAATAATGCATTTCAAGCGAGGGATAATAATCAAGCAGATTTACAAACCACTCCTTTTTGCCTTTTTTATTTCTGACCTCTTGCCACTGACCATGATCCGAGGTCTTTATTATCATGAGATTATTTGAGCCCGACGGAGACTCAAAGCGTGCGAAGCTCCTCCTGGTCCAAATCTGATTTGTCAGAATTATCAGATACATGGCCCCTCTTCACACCACCCACCCCGATTGGAAAATCCCGCTTCCCGACCATATCGGAGCGAGCAAAACGCTTTTTTGGAGCTGCTTGACAGGGCACTCCTGGATCTTCCTTACAAACGGTTTCATTTGGCTGAGCCAAAGAGGGTTTGTCACAACCTCTTCGAGACGGCACAGTCTTTCTCTCGAGAATTTTTCTTTTGGCCTTGCAGGCAAGATGCCTACAAATGACCCGGAGCTCTGCAAATGTGACACCTAAAATCTGGATTCTCATAATCTAAGGATCTGAACATGATGAAGATTTCCCGGTTTCAATAGAATCTTATTGGGCAATCCTTTGCTTAGGTCTATCTCTGCACAAAGTCTGGCATATGTCCGGAGTCCAGCTGCAGCCTCTGGCGTGATCCACTTTTAAGAATTTACCTAGAGCGTTACCTATATCCTCGAGAGCATGCCAAAAATGCAATGGAAGGTTAAGCAACCGTACCTAGATTGGCATTTTTGAAACGGATAGTGAGTTAGGATCAAACTCGGGGAACCAAGGAGTGAGAAACAAACCCGCGTTGCCCCAAAACCACGGGCCACCGGAAAGGCATTTCGGTAATCCCTTACCCGTTGGAAATGAACCACAAAAAACCCTTGGAGCAGAAGGAGATATCGCAATTTTATACCAGCTTTTTTGAGACCCATTGAGATAGGGCAGAGGAAGCCGGCCACAACCCATTGAATTTGCCAATTACCGCGAGATGGGACGTGGATTCAAGATAGGCCTCAATCGTAGGATTTTCCAAACTTAAAGACGATGCCTCCTCTACCGGATCAACCACAGATGTATGCGGATTAGGAGATTGGGGTTACTCGATTCGTGGCGCCTCAAGGAGACGAGCTTGGGGCGGTTAGCTTGGGATGGCACTCGCCCCATCGTTGAGCTTATCACTAGCTATCTTGCCCCCCGTAGAAGATCCCAATCCTGCATCACCACCAATCGAAGCAAAAGACGACCGCCTATCTTTGGTGATAGAGGGGGTTTGGACATGCGAGCTCTTTAGCTTTTTGATAAAAGGTCAACTTTTCACCCGGACCGAGGCCATGGAAGATGCGCGGTGTGTCCCGATTGAACCCTCCTCGCACACACCACCCGTCCAAGCACCCCTTCGAGACAAGGCCGAGGCCTTCCCGAGGCCATCTATCGCACCTCGCGATCGCGAATGCCTTCGTTGGGGCTGCTTCGTTCGTGCTTTTCGCCGCCATCCTTAAAAAGATATTAAAATTAAAAGTGGCATATATATAGGAATTGCACTTTGGAGGTAGATTCGTTGAATCATTTTTTTAGTTTTCCGTGGACATTGTTATAGTCTCTGAGATGGAGTTTCTATAAACTTTCAAAACTCCATCATCTTGGGGTCTCGCATGTTAGGTTGTGGAGCCTATTTTCATGTGTGAAAGTGTTGAAGACTGTACACTAAGAGTACTGTACACTTTTCATGGAGTATTGTACTATAAATTTTTGGGCCTTAAAACGTGCCCGATATATCGGGAAACGTGATTTTCTCATATGGGTGGGATTTTGACCCATAGGTTTATGGGACGGTTTTTGCCCATGGTTTTGATACCCACGGTTTTGTAAAACTGCTTAAGTAGTTGTCTATTTATATGGTTTTATGCATATGATAGATGTATGAAAAACATTGTAGATGTGCTTTGAATTCAGTGTGAATTTTATAGAGTTTGTTGAGCATAGCTCCAAACAGATCTGGGGTATTGTATTGAGAGAGTGGTGGCTTGTAATAAAATCGAGCAAGTGATTCTTGGTGGACGTAGCCCAAATTGGGTGAACCACGTTAAATATTGTCTCTTTGTGTTGTGTTATTTTATTCTTGCACTTTTATTTGAGATCTGTAATATTTTCTGCATATTAGTTTCTACTATTGCGATTCTGTGAGGGATTTTTCCGCATATTTTATTTCTTATTTCCTAACACTGCATACCAAATACGTATATACTTTCTTTGACTGGCTACTCTAGCTATCCCATTTGTATTCTTCGAGGGGAGAGGGATAGTCTACTTGCTGAGAACTTTTGGCATCAGAGCATATGATGCCTGGACATTAGGTTTATAGGTGGAGGTCTGGAGGGCAGAGAGAGTTGAATTTGTGGAGAGAAGCCAGTGAAGAGGAAGAGAAATATAGATGAGGAAGTTTGAAGGTGGCTGAACGCCTTAAATAGAAGATTAGGAATTTCGGACCCAAATAGATGAGACAATGTGTAGCACACTGAAGTTGAAGGGTAAGATCCCATAAGAAGCTTGAATGCAGTTTTGGTTATAATAATCATGGATGAAATTTGATGTGCTTGAATTCTGGGGATATTAACTGAAATTTAAAAGAGTTCTTTCATATAGGAAATATAAGTTATAACTAGAGGATGACCCATGGAGGGCAAAATGAGCTGTAATTCATCCAAAGCTACTTGCAGGATTATCCATCAGATCCTTTAAAGAAGGTCCAGGATAACATGGCCAAAATTAGTGAAACATTTTGTGGACTAAAATTCTACCAATGATTTATTAGCAAGTTTTGGTCAAGTAGTTCCAGAACTTGAACTCTTGAACAAAATAAATAATTAGTCCAAGAATACACAGCAATTTATCAAGCTAGAAATAAGAATGAACTTACTACAGGACAAAGAACATGCCACGGCAAGGTACATTTATGGGTTACAGTTTCAGAACTAGTAGTGGCGAAGATGAGCACTGTATATGAGGTTTTAGATATGCTTTCAAGGTAAAAGAAAAACATAACAAGCTGAGAAGCAAGAACATAAAAAAGAGAGGTTCGATCTTCAGTGCTAGAGCTAAGAAAGGATATAAATATTGGCATGCAGTGAAATCAGGAAGAGTAGAATGAGTGGATGAGAAGATACACAAGGACACAGTTATTGTGAAAGTCTAATCTATAGTGTTTATTTTGTTAAATTTGTAGTAAAGGTCAGAAAGCAAGTGTATGTGTACTGAATCCTCAGAATAAAATTAGACATTGGTTGCACAAGTTGATGATTCAAAAGAAGTGGAGGAAGAAATGAGATTGGTCTTTCTTACGAGGCAAAAGGACTGTTGTCAAAAATCAAGAAATAAGGGGTCTAGGAAAATGTACAATGTGATTGAAAAGTATCTTTGCGGATACTTGTTGACTATGGAAATGGTAAATAAATTAAAGTGGCTTGCATTCCGGAGGCTATAGAAATACATGGTTCCAAGAAGGCCATGATCTGTTAAATAAATCTTGTTTTTTTCTTTTTAAGATTGGTACTTATGTGGACAGGGTATTTTACAATGTTGTGCCCATGGATGTGTTCTCTTTGCTCCTAGGCAGGCCATGAAAATATAACTGAAAGGCTGTTCATGACAGGGAGGTGATTACTTGTGCATGTGGGTGAAGTAAAGCATTCATCTTAATTCATAATGGAAGACTGAAATGCTAAATGTCAATTTTTTTTGCCAAGTTGTGTTTGGAAAGTGGCAAGTTTAGGAACCTTTATCAACCACATTCAATATGGCTGAAATATTTAGAGGGCGTGGCCTAAAACTCAGATACTCGTAAAATGTGGATTCTTCTCACCCCATAATTTGCTTCATATTTATCCAAAGTACATGCTATTACCCATCAAAAGAAACATCTTAAAGAGGACTTCCAAATGCAACAAAATGACACTCTAAGCTCCAAGTCAAATGTTTAACTATTTAAATCAGAACATATCCTTTGTATGGTGAAGTAACTTCATAAACGGGTCATTCAGAAAAATTGTTCTAAATGCTAAGAATGACACATACACGGCCCTAGACAGAGAAAATTTGATTTTTCATATTTAAGGACGACTTAGGCATGCTTTCAAATCTACAGGCATCATTGTGTTGTCTCTCACCAATAATGCAATAAATGCATCCTAGTAGCAGAAAAAACTTCTGTTATAATTCAGATGTTTCAATCGTGAGGTACAGAAACTTTGACAGGTGTGAAGTGACTTGCACAGAAACCTATCTGGGTATTGAGAACTTGAAGCCAGAAGGCTGTTTCCCTTGACTTGATTATGATTTCATCTGCAAGCAGCAGGTTACAGGTCACCATGCATGCTATTATAAATCAATTATGTTTGAGAGGGTTAAGGATGGTATTTATGTCATATTTTGTGGTGATTTAGGCCCTTAAAGGGGCCAACCTAGATATCTGTATATTGCCATTTTGTCCTCACCAAAAATGTAAATCTATTAACATTTCATTAGGTATTATTTCGCTGCTAATGAATGTTATGATGCTGTTGTGGTCTTGTTTCCCGTTAGTATGTTTGAAGGTCATGATTATGATTGTTGTGCATGCATGTACGGTTCTATAAGTATACAAAACACATGATTCACAACCGTAAAGCCCAAATTTAAAGCAACAATCAGGGGATTTGTAAGGAGTATTAAGTGATGAGGATGATGTATCACATGGTACAATAGTTTTATGTACTAGACATGACTACACAGCCTAAGGAGTTCTTTCGAGACTCATTGTGGTCGCATTAGCACCATTAATTAATTGGCAGGAGCTACCATTTGAAGATTTTAATCCTGATTACGATTGTATTTTGTTGTTTTCCCATAAACATGGTTGTAGGAGGATTGAATGTTTTCTTCTCTAGGGGTGCCCTAAACTGTTCGACTTACTTATGTGCCAACCCTAGATTGTCAACAACTTTTCATTTTGTTTGAATAATGAACAATGCCGTTAATATGCACATATCATGTTATGTATGTGGGAGTTATAAGGTAATTGTGTTATTTGGGAAACTATGATAAAGGGTTAAGATAGAAAGGGCTAGAAATGGTTGGGTAATAAGAAGAGCTCTACCCTAAGTCAAAAGGTCTTGATGCGAATTGTAAATACACGCTTCCCAAGTGGAATTGAAAGGGTTACATAAGCATAAAATAAGCTATCTCTTTTAAAATGCAATTTAAATGTTGTAAGGTGAAATATCCCTTGCTGGGATCTTACAACAAAATAGACAAAACACAGAAATTTGCAGCAAATACTGAATCTGATTTTTGCAGATTTTATGTAGAAAATTACAGCTAGGGCAGCGAACAGAAAAATATGGATAACTCCCAAAATGACCGTTCAAATCACTTGAAATTTTAAATGGAATAGATAATAATATAAAAACACAAGGGAAATATTTTTGGAATTTTTCAGTCAATATAATGCTGCCAGAAATTTACAGCGTGCCTAAAATAGCTGGAAAACTTCGAAAATTAATATCTTTCCGAATACAAGTGCAAAAATGATGAAACTTGGGAAATAACATATATAAATATGGAAGATGACTTTCCAACCTTCAGATCTGAAAACGGCCAGCTGAAAACCCTAGAAATTAGGGCTGCAATCTCCCAAACAAGTCGCCCCCTTGGTAGATGGCCAAAACCCTTGTGAAATCCTCTGTAGATGATGCCAAACCCTTCCTCTATGGCTGCCGTAGGTCTGATCCGAAAACCAGCTGAAAACCTCTCACAAAAACTCTCAAAACCCTCAAACCCTAATTTTGAAATTCCTAAAAATACCTCTGTAAAAACAGCTCACGAATCCACTCCAAATGACAAGCTAGGGTAGATCTTTCACTACCGAAGAATGCCCTGCTAGCTAGGGATGGATCTTTCACCACCGAAGCTAGGGTTCCCGTGGGATCTTACTCCACAAGCTAAATAGTTGCAAACAGCAACAGTTGCACATGAAAAGAAAATAAGTGTATGAATGAATAAATATCCTTTCACCCCTCTTCTCCTTTTATAACCTTTTCCATGTCAAAGAAACCCTAAAACCCCCAAAGCGCACTTTCTCATAAAGAGGGCCCAATTAAAAATAACTTAAAGTTGCTTTTTCCATTCCTAGGCGCCTTGGCCCAAAAAGTGATCCCAATGAAGAAATATAACATTTAATGCCATACATATCCCCTCAAGTCGCCAAAAAGGTACTTTAAGTGGCCCCAACGAAGAAACATAACATTAAATGCCAAAAGTGTCCACTTAAGTGATCCCAACGACAAAATAGAACACAAAGGGCCCATTAGACCCTCCCAACGCCCAAAATATAACAAAAACATAGTAGGAAATCAGACAACCATCCCCAATAACCTCCAAAGTCGTTAGTCCCTTGGGAATGACCAGGGCTAAGACCAAAATAGGGCCGTTAGGCCAACTGCTCGGAATTGGGGACATTACAATCCTCCCCTCCCGAAAAATGCTTGACCCCAAGCATTATCCTCCTGTGCTGTAGAAACTGAATACCACAAAGTAAGTGCCTCCATCTCACCCTGCAGTCAACCAAAGATCGGTGTGATCCTAAGTGACCAAAACACCACATATAGTCATCATGCTCTCCATGCAGTGTAGATAACAATGTTGTCCCTGAAGTAGAATAATGCCCACATCGACTCTCTATTGGTACCCATCCGAAAGCTGTCAATTTGTCGATCCTTGCCACTTGCAAAAGCTGCATCATGTGATCACCCACTGCATCTCCTGTCGACTCCGTCCCTCGGCTAGCTAGCACATGCTCGTCATCCTCATAAGCAGTAAAACATATAGGAGTGTTATCCCCTATCAACTCCAGAAATAAGGAACATGCATACTCGATTTGTCACCATGACAAACTACACATCCTTGCACAAAGTTGAGGATATCCTCCCTCAACCCATGCCATCTGACCCTTTCCCATATGAAGTTGAAGGTCTCATCAAAGCTCAAGTGTCCAGACATGGAAGAATAATGCACATGTCGCAGTATCTCCATCCTCAACCATGAATCCGACACGAGGTACAATCTGTCCTGATAGAAGATCATCTCATCCTCCAATCTGTAGTTGTCATCCTGTATGTGACCATCCAGAATCTCACAAGTGTGTCGGTTCTTGGAGTACTCAACAAGCAAATGAGATCTCCAGTCTACCGAAACCTCAGACAACCAACATAATGATAAACTCGGATGATCTGCGAACTGTAATCCCAATCTCCGTAACTGCCTTATGTGCAACACTACTGGTCACACCCACATCCATCATACTCCACATCGATCCGCAATGATAAAACCCCTCGTTATGCCGGAAAGTCCTCTCCATCCCCTCAGTTGCAACCACCCTAGGTGCTCCTGTCGATAATCCCCTCAAAGTCACATTCCTTCCTTCGGACTTAAACTTTAGCTCCATAAATCGGAAGTTAGTCGAAACTCACCAAGAGAGTGAAGCCACTGCACTCCCAACACTATGTGGGTCACTCCCATACCAACAATGTGGAAATCATCGGTAACTGTGTAGTTACCCATGGTGATGCTCAATTGTGGAACTTTCCGTGTGCATCTCATATACTCCCCATTGGCTACAACAATGTTGAAGCCCTCAAAGTCCTTGTCTGCAAACCTTGTCTCTCCACCAATGATGCATCAATAAAGTTGTGGGTAGCCCCACTGTCAATGAGTACCACAACTCGCTGACCCTGCATAACTCCTCTAATCCTAAATGCCTTGTACATCGGAGTACTAGACAATGTGGCTATAATCTCCCGAGGGAAAGTCTCCTCCTCTTGCTCTCGCATTAGCACTATCCATCGCAACTCCATCCCCATCATCCATCTCGTGAGTCTCCAACCCCTCACCTCTGTCATCCTCACTCTCCTCGAAGACCTCGATGAATTGGGCCTTCCCTCTACCTCTGCAATCATGTCCTGGAACCCAAGGTGTGCGGCAATCGAAACATAGTTTCTTTCGCCTCAACTCATCTCTGTCCTCTCGGGAAATGAATGGCTTCTTAGCCACCTCCTGCCTCGGTGGAGGCTCCCTCTGCTGAAGTTCGTCTGATCCAGATGGAGGTTCTCTTTGCTGAACGCGAGGTGGAACCCTCGACTTTGGAGTGGATAACTCCAAGTCTCGAGATCTCCTAATAGCCTCATGCAAAGAAGAAGGCTCAAATGCCTTCACAAATCCTGCTAAGGCGTCAGTCAACCCTGCCATGAAGAGTGAAGTCAACCTCATCTCTGAAACATCAGATACCATAACTGATAACCTCTAAAAATCTGCAATGTACTGATCCAGAGAACCTGTCTGCCTCAAGTGAGTCAACTCCCTGAAGTGCCTATCTGGGTCCCTCTTGTCGAACCTGCTCATCAATCTCTGTGTAAAATCTGCATACGTAGTGATATGCATGTGCCCCTGTGTGATCAATCCATGATGCCACCAGTCGTGGGCATCTCCCTCGAGGTGTAGGATAGCAAACTTAATTGCATCTTCTTCGCGCATGGGATTCAAGTCGAAGTAAGTCTTCAACTTCTGGATCCAAGACTGGGCGGTACACTTCTTTGAGCCATCGAAGTGCGGAATAGAGATTTGTCCCAATCTCCTCTGAAACTCGGGTACCTGTGGTGGGTAATCTCTCCTAGGCCTGCTCCCGATCTTCATTTTGCAATATTCCTGAAATGGCATGTTGTCCCGGAAACCCTCACTCAATGTCCGGTACTTCTCCCAGCAAGATTCCTCATCCACAATGTCTGCGGGCTGTCGTGTCAGCGAAACTTCCGGATCCTTCAAGAAGGAAGGCTCGTGGAGTCCCAAGGGCCTGGTAGAAGCATGAGGGGACCCTTGTCCCGAATGTCCACTCTCACCTCTATTACCATGTTGTCCCATATTGCTAGCTTCTCCTTTCTCCGCATGAGTCTCGATCCTACCATGTGCTAACCTCTCGGTGGTGGCTCAAATAGAGGTTGGTAGTCTCTTCTTTGCTTCACCATATTGGTGAACAGTCGTTTCATCAGATCTACTCCCAACTCTTCACTGTCTCGTCTCTTTGTCTCCCATCTTTCAACCCCAACAGGCTGGAGAAACAACAGCTCTGATACCACTGAAATATCCCTTGCTGGGATCTTACAACAAAATAGACAAAACACAGAAATTTGCAGCAAATACTGAATCTGATTTTTGCAGATTTTATGCAGAAAATTACAGCTAGGGCAGCGAACAGAAAAATATGGATAACTCCCAAAATAACCGTTCAAATCACTTGAAATTTTAAATGGAACTAGATAATAATATAAAAAACACAAGGGAAATATTTTTGGAATTTTTCAGTCAATATAATGCTGCCAGAAATTTACAGCGTGCCTAAAATAGCTGGAAAACTTTGAAAATTAATATCTTTCCGAATACAAGTGCAAAAATGATGAAACTTGGGAAATAACATATATAAATATGGAAGATGACTTTCCAACCTTCAGATCTGAAAACGGCCAGCTGAAAACCCTAGAAATTAGGGCTGCAATCTCCCAAACAAGTCACCCCCTTGGTAGATGGCCAAAACCCTTGTGAAATCCTCTGTAGATGATGCCAAACCCTTCCTCTATGGCTGCCGTAGGTCTGATCCGAAAACCAGCTGAAAATCTCCACAAAAACTCTCAAAAACCCTCAAACCCTAATTTTGAAATTCCTAAAAATACCTCTGTAAAAACAGCTCTGAAATCCACTCCAAATGACAAGCTAGGGTAGATCTTTCACTACCGAAGAATGCCCTGCTAGCTAGGGATGGATCTTTCACCACCGAAGCTAGGGTTCCCGTGGGATCTTACTCCACAAGCTAAATAGTTGCAAACAGCAGTTGCACATGAAAAGAAAATAAGTGTATGAATGAATGAATATCCTTTCACCCCTCTTCTCCTTTTATAACCTTTTCCATGTCAAAGAAACCCTAAAACCCCCAAGGCGCACTTTCTCATAAAGAGGGCCCAATTAAAAATAACTTAAAGTTGCTTTTTCCCTTCCTAGGCGCCTTGGCCCAAAAAGTGACCCCAATGAAGAAATATAACATTAAATGCAATACATATCCCCTCAAGTCGCCAAAAGGTACTTTAAGTGGCCCCAACGAAGAAACATAACATTAAATGCCAAAAGTGTCCACTTAAGTGATCCCAACGACAAAATAGAACACAAAGGGCCCATTAGACCCTCCCAACGCCCAAAATATAACAAAAACATAGTAGGAAATCAGACAACCATCCCCAATAACCTCCAAAGTCGTTAGTCCCTTGGGAATGACCAGGGCTAAGACCAAAATAGGGCCGTTAGGCCAACTGCTCGGAATTGGGGACATTACATAGGGAGTACCTAGGTATCCTCCTAGTCTCCTTCATTGGAAAGTTTGACGATGTTCGCCTTACTCTCTCTTGATGGCAGTTGTGGAAACCATTTCGTCAAAGGGCTTCACTAGTGCATGCTATCTCTCTTGATGTTTTGTCTTGAGTAGGAGTTAACTTCACCTATATTTTGCTTTGATTGTGGGTAACTCCCATGCATAGAGAAAGTAACAAGAAGAGTTATTTTGGTACAAAATGTCTTGTACAACATTTAAACAAGAACTTTTTCAATGCTTTCCCAACCCAAGTGTCATAATCTGGGTCCGAATATTACATGCCTATAAAGCAATGTTAGAGTGAGAAGAGTTTGTAGCTTAAAAATAAACCTGGAAGCATTTCCATTCTTCTGTAGGTAGAGCAGCATAGACTTTAGTTAAGTACAGTCTATAATATTTGATAAGCTCAAGGAGAGTTAAGAGGAGATCCCTACATAAGCTATGAGGTGCCTGTTGTAATCACATTTCTTTTGAATTTGAACCCACAGGAATCAAAAAATATGCTAAGAACATCAGGCATCATCGAAGGCCTGGAATTATATCTGACATAGTCACTAGCAAAAGCATCATAACATTAGCAACTTCAATACATACACACCTTTTTCCAATGTCAAACTAATCTGAAATGAGTGAACTAAAAGTGGACAACAATGATCACTACCCGATTCAACATAAATTTGGACTCATCTGATGACCACTTGTAGAACATCATGGTAAAATTTCTCATCCAGTATCTGCAAGTCATTAAATCTCAAGAATAGCAAATGCTACGTACAGTTTCCGAGCTTAATAGAAATTGTGGGAAGAAGCAGTAGAGATTGTAGCTGCAAGATCTTGCTTATTTAAAAGGTATAATCGTTAATTTTGAAACTTGTTTGTCCTTTTAATTTTTATCAGATTATCCTCACAAAAAAATGATTCAATATTTCAATATTGTCAATGATCGATGGCGAAAATTCACGTTACTATTTCATACTTAATTATTTAATGGTCTGTTTTCCTTTAACAGTGTCTCCCTCTTCAATAGCATTTTTAATAGTTAACGAACATGCCTGTATAATTCCAGGAATGCATTTTATGAATTCTACTTTATATGACTATGAACATGTTATGCACTTAGCACTTAAAAAGTTAAAAGCATCCTGTACATCTGTTTCTTGCATCTAGGTATTGTAATAGTTCTTGAGAATATTATTCTTTGTGATGTTGGCGGTTGTGTGCTTAATTTTTCAATGTTTACTGCCCATTCATTGTAATAACATATTTTAGTTTAGCAAACCACCTGATATATATTAATAGATGCAATATGGCAATTTTGGGATGGATAAGGTATTCTTTTTATCCTATATGTGTATGCATTAAGAGAAAAAAATTCATTGATAACTGAACAAAGAAGAGATATTGTATATATGGTTCTTGAAGCCTATACTAGTGGCCACGGAGCTTTTAAGATGTCAATTTGAATATCTTTGAAACTTATGCAGGTCCGAGATTTGAAGGAAGCAGCAAATTCACTAGACACTTTGCAGTCATTGTTGGATCTTGATGTCAAGTCAAATTCTGTAAGGGGGAGCGAGCCATTCACGTAACTTGCTTAGAGTGAAGAGAGGTTTGGACATGGTTAAAGTGTTATTTGAGCAGATTCTAGCTACAGAGTATGCCCTCATATTCAATCTGATTTTGTTTATTCTTTTTCCTGTTTTGTAAGTATTCTCAAAACAAATTGTACTTGTTTCAAATTATAAACATATGATAATTGTTTATAGAACAAGTTCATCTCGGGTTGGGTTTAATTATTTAAGGGTTGAGTTTGACATTCCATTTTGGCTCCCCCAAGTTCTTGCAACGAGGGTTGAGAGGAATCAGGATAGAGGAATGGATTTCTAGGATGGCCGAAGAGTAGATTCATATTCTAAGGGATAACATATGTGATGTGGATTAACTATTGAGGGTACGGCGGGAAGGACACAAGGGATGAGAATACATGAAACAGAGAAGGAAACCATTAAAGAGCTCCATATCAATAGTGCCATACAAATGGGAAGTATGTAATCAATTTAATCTGATGATCACAAACATGCAAACTTCAACCTAGAAAATTGACGACATGGGTGTCTCTTCATTGTTCTCACATTTTTGTTATCTTCGTCAAAACAATTCTAATTCTGTGTGTATTTAATTTTTTTAGTCTTACGGTGTAAAGTGTGTATGTCGGGAAGACATGGGTTTCCTGAAATTCAGGGATCTCCAATTATAAGTCACAGACCCAAGGAAATTTTAGGGACAGCCTGGTTATCGTCCTTGCGAAAGGGGATGATGGATATACAGCCTACCTTTTCCTCTTTCCCTTGTCATCTAAGGAATCAGAGGGGCAGTAGGGGTAGTTATCACTTGTTCCAGATGATAAGTTCCCAAGGAACATGGCATTTTGTGGTGAATGTGGTAACGTGCTGAGGTTAGTACTGTAAGGAGCAATTTTTAGTAAGGGCTTAAAACTTTTTATTTCATGGTGGGTTTGGCTACTAGGCACTTGGACCTCTAAACTTTTTATTTCGTGGTGGGTGTGGCTACTAGGCACTTGGCCCTTGGCCAACTGAAACTTTGGTAAAATTTAAAAAATAGAATTGGTCAGCAGGCCATTCCTTCCGGGGACATGGCAATTGTTAACGAAGCAAACAATGCAAACACTGGATTGGAACCCATAATGCCTTCCTGATGTGGGAGGGCTCCAAACCAGATGGCTGGGATCCACCTGCCACTGGTCTTTTTGCCCTTAGGTTTCTGTTGCTTTTGTAATATTTGGATGATGTGTTGGTGGTTTGACTTTGGACTACTTGATACTTTTATAATTTTTAAAATAATTCCTCGGCCATATGACTGAGTTTGCTAGACTTTAGGGGCGTGATTCCTGTTCACCCATTTTTTTGTTAATTATCTGTTAATCTTACTTTTAAGTGCAATAGCCTTATTTCATCAAAAAAAAAAAAGAATTGGATTTCTTTGGAGTTACTGTTAAGTATAGAAGCCTGGATACAAGAAATCTGTGTCAAATTCTTCATGAGTTTTTCTAGTTGGCCACTATGTGCTGTAGAATATGTTGCTTGGTGAGAAACATACCATGTGATCATTACCTCTTTCTATCTTACTTTTAAGTGCAATAGCATTATTTCATCAAACAAAATAGAATTGGATTTCTTTGGAGTTACTGTTAAGTATAGAAGCCTGGATACAAGAAATCTGTGTCAAATTCTTCATGAGTTTTTCAAGTTGGCCACTATGTGCTGTAGAATATGTTGCTTGGTGAGAAACATACCATGTGATCATTACCTCTTTCCATCAATATTCTTATATTCTAATTTTAGTGTTTTGTTTTACTAACTATGACCTTATCTATCAATATTAAATTGTGGTATGCTTCATGGATATGTCTCAGTTCTTGGATTATTATCTGCAAGCTTCCGAAGATCTAGTGTAACAATGACAGATTCAGGCTTGATACTATAGTATCCTACAATAAGGTGCAACTTGGGAGAATATTTCCCCCTTTGCTCATGGACACATTGAGGTTAATCGATTTTTAGTTTTAAATGTATTTTGTATTTTTTAATTTCAGATCTGATTGTTAGAATACAGTGATGTGGCAAACAAATCAAGCTTGGACTCAGGAAGATGAAGAAAAGCGTATGAACATGCTACTACAAAATAAAGTTTAGGAACTTATGAGAAATAAATGAATGTGTATTCAACTTCGTGAAATGTGATATGCATAGATACCATATTCGGTCCAAATTCGATTCGCAGCGAACTTTTAGGGAAAACCGAACTTGTTCGGTTAAGTTCGAACCCTCTTTGCATTCATTGTGCTGTGTGTAGGTTAGATGTTAAACAGAAAACGGAATATGGGACAGAGAAATAGGGTTTCAGAATCCATCCTGAAAGCCCTCCAGCAGCAGTCGGGTACCAGGCTGTTTTTGCGTCATCTTGCAATCATGTGGTCTGCATTTTATGGGCTGGTTTCTGCATTTCGTTAATGTTTTCTGCTTTATGCTGGTTTTCTTTTAGGGATTTCAATTGCATCAGATCTGAGAAGTGTGCTTGAATTAAAACCCATTTGAGCTGCGCCGTCATTAATCCCTGCAAGTTTGCAATGTTTGGGGCTTGAGCTAGGGCTGTGAGTCAGGACTGATAATAATATTTACATATATGATATATCATATTATAAATAGTAAATTACATTGGTTGTGTAATAATTCAAGGCCTATTTTACTATTGGATGTATTATTTAACCGATGTATAAATTTATACCATCTCTTAGATTGACCTAGTGTGATACATCCGTTAAGTATCTAAGATATTAATATTTTTTTAATGTTGTATTTATTATCTAAGATATTATTGTTTTTTTACATTGTAGTTATTATTTAGTACTCAGTATTTATTAATAGCTAATTATTATTATTATTATTTTTTAGATCGTTAAAGGCTTTTGACTGGAGCCATGAACTGGGGGTTCTTGGGTCCCTCCCTTAATAATGCCAACGTCATCAGACAAGATATTACAATTAATCCAACACAAACTGCGACCACTGAGCCTGCACCGACGATGCAATTTTTCCGCCGCCTCTGTTTTTAGAGCCACCAACTGCCGCCAAAGTCAATGCCAACGATGCAAAGTCTGCCACCGCCAAGAAGAACCACCATCCGCAACCATCGGTGATGCAACACCCGCCACCACCAATAAACCGCCGCAACCTACCGGTGATGCAACACCCGCCACCACTGGTAAACCACTCCGAAGGGGATCACGCCCAACGAGATTTGAACCTGGGCGGAACTAGACACAACTGTCCGACTTAACCGATCCACCCAAACCCCATTGGCAGTTTTAACATTGTATTTAATAATAGTTAATTATTCTATTCACTACTTAATTTAATATTATATTACTATTTAGTTTAAGATTTTTTTAGTTTATATCTCTTTAGTAATTACTTAATTATATTAAGTTGATTGAAAATTCTAGTCTTTGGTATACTTGTGCCATATGTGTATGTATAGGTATTTTCATATGTGATTATTATTATATTTATATATTTTTAAATTTGTAAATTTTGTCAACTGAAACTGAACCGAACCGAATCTTTTACAGAATCTTGAACTTACAAACTTTTAGTTTTTCCCTGTCTGAACCATCCGAACTTTTTGAACATGGTAACTATGGTGAAATGTATTGCAATCGGGCCAAAATGGGCATATTGAGCAAAATGTACCTACTTTACGGGAAGATGAATGCTGATCTATGGAACTGGTATCTATAGTGCTGCAAAGGAAAATAAGGCCTTTTTCTTTTGTGTTATTACTATTCCGTATCCAAAATTACAAGGTTCACAACTGCTTAGCTGTAGATGAACATCTACCTGAGCTTACAATTCCACACTCAAACTTTTAATTACATCCATAAATTCAAGTATTAAATATCCAAATGGATTTTGGGCAATATAAAGACAAATAAGTTTTAGATTAACATCAGGGATTTGGAGTGAAGAATTTGTATTGTATTGAGTACTGGTTTAGCCAGATCCTAAAAGAAATTTGGGAACTATATACAAAAGATATAGAAACAGAAAGTAGTAGGCTTGCTTACATGTGGACTAATATGTGAAAGGAAAATGAGAACTTTCAGACATGGAAAGATGCAACAATGCACTCATAAACAATTGTAAAAACTTGGAAATATGAAGATTTTTGTTCATTAGTAAACTATGCATAATTGTGACGTATACATGTGATTTTATTTTCTCTTTTGTATTTTTACAAACTTGAATCCTCAAAACTGCCAAGCAGGATTCTTGAAAATAATTTCAAATATTAACCATTATTGGACATGTGGCAGAGGTTATAATGCACATATAGTTTGCTGTTGAAACCTTCTTATATGTGCATTGTTTGCATCTTTTCGATGTGGTCATATATTTTTTCAAATGTTGGTCAAAATGATTTAAAAGTACAATATTGGCATGGGCTTTCTCAAGAGAGGTTTACATATATTGAAATCTTCAGAATTGGGAAATTATTCAGGGTTGCAGAGTATGGCACCCCTACTGCCGTGCTCGGATACAGATATGGGTACAGTGCGGTCCGGACATGGTTCGGATACTGTACCCAGCCATTTCCAGATACAAAACTGTAATTGGGCTGTACCAAATACAACCAGATACAGTATGCAGGCCAACTATTGCTTTATCTGATTTAAAAGTTCAAAATATTAACCAAAAAACACCTTCAAAAGGTTAAAAAGATGCTAAAAACTGCAAATGACCACCTACAATGCATTTTAGCAGCAACATTAGAGGGCAGGGAGTTGAGTGTGTTGATTTGCTCTTTTACTTTGAACTTTCACATTGGCTTTGCTCAAATTGCAATTCTTTTAATTTTTTTCCTTGGGCCTACTCTAATTCTTTTCTATCATTTTGTCTATTTTCAATTAGCCTACACAACCTGCAATTTTTTATCCATTGAATACCTAACTTCCTACCTTTCCCATGGGCTGGGAGTGTGTAATTTTAATCGAATGTATAAATTTGTTTATACTTTCAAGTTGATAACTACTATATATATATATATATATATATATGCCGTATCTAACTGTATCCATATAATGGGGATTTAAAAACTAGTTGTATCTGTATTTCATACCGTATCTGTATCCATGCAACTCTGAAATTAGTAGATAACGAAACAAATAATCACTAGATCATGTCAATTTTCATGGAAGACAATTACATGGGACCACATTTGGAAAAAATGATAATGATAACTGAAAGTTGTCACATTCATACGAATCAGGGCCAAAAGGTTTCATAGCTAGTTTTTTCGAAATTGGAGTATATTTGATATAAACAGATTGTTCCATCTTTAATTAAAAACTTCATTTAAAATGATTTCTAAGGCCCAGATAAATTACAGAATTAGTAAAATATTTCTACCGTGCCCTATTTTGAAGTTTTGGAGGTGGTTCTTATCGTACCAGCCTCTTTCCCGAGCTTCAGAATATTTTTGGCATATGGAAGGTAGGTATGTCTTATTTTGAAGACAAATATGTAACATTACCAAAACAGGATGACATCAAACCTTTTGAGCATGTTGACAACAAATTGTTCCACTGCTATGCCTTAAATTTAAATATGTCAGTAGGCTGTTATCATTACCAGCATACTTATTGGGTCCATCAGGCCTCCATGATGGGCCGCCCTTGTAGAGACACTGACTTGCCCTCCCGCATAACCTTGGAGCTAGTTAGGTGAAGTTGAATGTTAGAAATTTTGGTAATGCAGAAATCATTGCATAGAGACAGTTAACAAATGCTTTTGGTAGAGATGGTTCCCACATTTGGAATTTCTAAGGTAAATGCAGACATCTTATTCCTAACTCCTTTTGCTGGGAAATCAGGAATGGCAGCCTTGCTGACTTCTGGAGCAATATTGGCCTCCAGTGGCCCCCCTTTGCATCCACCCTCTCTTCCAAACTATGGAACCTTTTTCCTCCAGTTGCCGGAGCTTCAAAGTTCAGGATTATTGGTCTAAAACCCAAGAGCCTTGGGGCCTCAACAGGGTTTGGAAGGACCCAAGGTTGGTGGACCCTCCCTTTGATGGGGACATCAGTATATCCTTACACAACTTTCTTTAGTCTCAAGTTTTTGGCAGTTCTATTGATAACAATGCTCTGAAATGGAGTGGCCACTCTTTTAGGGACTTCTTGGTCAAGGAAGGTTATGTCAAGTTAATGGATAATGAGGATAATGTTGTTTGGCCTTTCCAAAAGTCTGGAATCCTGTTAGCTTTCCTAAAGCTAATACCTTCCTGTGGATGGCGATGAGATGCAAGACCCCAACTTCAGACAGACTTCAAAAATTGGTTTTGAAGGCCCCTCGCGATGCATTCTTTGTACGAAATCTGAGGAAAATCTGGACCATCTCTTCCTTCGTCGTCCTTTCTTATGGCCTATTTGCAATTGGTTTCTTAATAGAATGAAATTCCGATGGGCTTGTTTGGAAACACTTATATCCCTTATTTCAAATTGGCATGAATGCAACAGGGACCAAGTGGGAAAAATATGGCAAATGATGCCTGTTATGATCATTTGGCACTTATGGAAGGAAAGGAACAGTGGAATTTTCAGAGATATTCACTGCTCCAGGGAAGAGTTTCTCAGAAAACTTGAAATGACTTGCCAAGAAATCACTAAAACTAAGGTTCCTGTGCCAAAACCAAGATTGTTGATGAAGAACGCCATATCCTGATCAAATGGAATCTCCTTAGGAAGGACAATGGCAACCTTCAAACCAAGTTGGACAAACGTAGGTGGACGAGCTGGATTCGTGCTAGAAGAAATTGGGCAAAACTGAACTTTGATGGGGCCTCCAAAGGCAATCATGGCCTCTCAGGGACGGGAGGTGTAATTTGAGATCAGAGGGTACCTTCATTTGGGTTTTCTCACAATATCCCAAATGCCACTAACAGCTTGGCCAAGATTTGGGCTCTTATTCCAGATCTCAAGCTTTTTCCATTGAGCTGAACCTCAATGACATTGAGATCGAAGGCAACTCTTGATAATCAATGTTGTGAATAAGACTGGGAAAATCAAGTGGAAGCTTCAAAATCTCTTTGACAAAATTCATCCTTTACAGAACCACTTTGATTGTTGTGTCTTCCAACATTGTTATAGGGAGACCAACCAACCCACGGACTACCTTGCTAACTATGGAGCCAACTCCTCATTAAATGGGGCTATTTCTAAGTCAGGTAATCCTTCTACGTGGGATTAGCTTAATGCCTTACTTATGATTGATATCCATCCCCATCATGATGACACCTATCTGTTGGATCATCCCTGTCATTATATGTCATATGTCATTGTTTGAGAATGTTTGTTAGCTCAGGCATTTCGGCGGTGGAATGGTATTCATTTGTCAAATTTTCCACACACTTGAAACATCTCTCTCCTTCATTTATATGCGTGTTGGGGATTGTGCAAGCTATATGCATGGTTTTGAGCATGCTTTTCATCATTTCTTCTCTCCCCTTGGTCTTTGGATCATTGAATCCTGTATAACAATGGTAAAGAAAATTTCCTGACAGGAAAAGGGGAAGCAAAAGGTGGAGATGGTGAAGTGGAAACAAACAAAGAAGCGTGGTATGGAGAGCAAACCAAAAGAGACGATGATATGCTACAGACTATCTTTAACCCCTCTACCTTGCTTGTTTTCCTGTACATCAAAGAAATGCGTGGGGAGGAAATGTTAAATATGACAGGAAAAACATGGAATGTTGAGGAAGTTTGGTTTCACTTTTACATGATGTTAGCTGCTTGTACCTTTGATGACATTATTACCAAGTTGATCTTGCAAGTCATTCAGAGCAGATGAAAGCATACATCAAAGACTCCTCATCTTGCTGGTAAGTGAACTGGCCAGCCGTTTTTGCTGGTTTTCATCAGAATTTTGGTTCGCTGGGGTTCGAATTGCATAAGATTGAGAATAAACTGAAAGGCAATGAGGCTTGTATTCTCGGAGGGTCTGGTGTTAATCTCTTTGCAACTAAAATTGAGGCGGGTTTGTCTCTTTTTCCTCTGTTTCAAAACATTTTTGAAGCCCCTAAGGACTCCCCTGTTTCTGCCTTTCTGCCTGCTGAAATTTCTAGTTGTCTCTCAACTCTGGGAATTGATTGGGACCTGGTGAATGCTGAAAGGTTTTGGGTCTCTATTGTGAAGTGGTTGGTCCTGAAAATACTGGTTTTGGAAGGCATGAATGCCACTCATATCAAATCAGCTAAAGGTAAATTCCGGTGGTCTAGATTCTTATGAGCAGCAACAACCTGGTGGAATGAGAAGTGGTGGACCTTCTTGGACTTCTTGCTGAATTCCTCCCTGAGCTACTATCAGTGATTTGTGCAAGGCCTGGCAGTAGGGTGGTGGTATCACTTGTTTTTGGAGGCTATGAAATTGTTTCTTAAAGCTTTGTCTTCTTCTTCTTAAGCGTGCTGTGGCTTTTGGCCCTACTCTTGAACTTCCTTGAGTAATAGCTCTGCATTGGGTGTAGTATGGCTCTATAGTGAAGCCTCTTTTGTTTCTTGTTCTGGTTTTGGGGCAGGTTACGCTACTGTCTTTGGGCTCATTGCTTTATCCTTTTAACCCTTGTATTTGGGTGAGGGCCTTTTCCCTTGTTTATAATATATAAAAAAACAAATGCTCTTGGCTGGTCTATTAGTGATTGCTATCCCATATAGGATTTGCGTATGTGTTATAGAACTTTTAAACAGAGAATGTTAAGTGAATTTTAGCTGGAATTTCTAAGTTCTCCTCAATGTTCTCGTCTATTATTTTTATTCATTCTCCATATTTTCTTATATTGTTGTATAAGATATAACTTATGTATTCTTTGACTCTTTCTTATGATGATATCACCCCTTTTTTAAGAACTTGGTTTATTTTGACAGTGGAAACTCTCTCAGAGATCCAGCTTCAGTAGCATATGCACAAGTTTTTTCTGCATACCATGGGTGGGCTATTAGGAAGGCTGTCAGCGCTGGAATGTATGCCCTTCCAACAAAAGCACAACTTTTACGAAAGCTAAACGAAGATGGTGAGTAGCTATTTCTCCAAGCATAAGATTTTATTTTCTATTGGTCATTTACCTTTTTGTGCCAAGGTATCTGCAATTTTTTTATGTTGTACTTTCATTTTCTCTTGGATTTTTAAATATTGAAAAATGCCATCAAGACATTTCATAATGAATGAAGATAAATGTACAGTGAAACAAAATGTTGAAAATTGTATATCAGGATTTTGTAGGGGTCTACTCTGTGAGTTACACTCTGAGGAAGTTCATATGAAATTAGTTTTAGTGTTTATATCTATACCTTTTCTTTCAACTTAAATACAACCTGTGGGTATCATTTTTAGAAACTGTAATCATACCATTTCAAGAAATTGCCAATCATCACGCTACTGAATCTTCAATAGGTTGGTCTGTTGAGGAATATACAAATTTCAAGCCTTGGTACACCCCTGCATATGTTTTTTCCAACTTCTTTACCAGCACAAACAAATCATGTAAATGATATCTGAAAAACATGTATATTCTCATAATAATACTTATGTTGATGTAATGTCATTTGAAAATACATTCTAGGTTGAAAATTCAAATGTAGACAAGAACTGTGAGTTTACTATATGTATGACTGACTTCCAAAACACTTCATTCCCGACTTGAGCTCCAAGGCTTTTGGATATGAATATATAGCTGTCAATTTATCTGGTTAGTTCAAACTTCAAACCCATGCACTGAACCATTCTATAGCAAGTTATCCGGATGCCATTACCAATCTCTAGACACCTTGATGCTCTTTATGCCTTCCAAAAAGCGTGGCATATGAGTGTGAAATTATGCATGTGTTAAAACAGGCATATTTTTGAGTATTTGGTAAAACTTTGCTGACGTGATTCAATACTTGTGCTTAGTAAACGTTTGAATTTCAGATGTTGGTGAGTTCTTGTTCTGTATTGTATGAAGAATTTTTGTTGGGAGATATTATTTTCTGCATAGAATGATACATTTTGCACTCTTTTCTTGGTGAACAAAAACTCAACTTTTCAAATAGTATCATTAAGGTTAAACCATTTTGAGTTTATTAATATCTCTTTCAATTTGGATATTGTAATTTCTTAACATTTATAAAAAATTAGCTTCTTTATTTCTGCAGTCATTTTTATTTCAATTTGTTTCTTGATTCAGAGGCTTCTGCTAGATTAGAAATGCAAAATTATGTAACTGCATCAGCCCCAGTTATACAATATGTGGATAATCTCTTCCTCTCAAGGAATTTAGGAATAGACTGGTGAGTTCTTTCTACAGTCCATTTCGAGGAAGTTTCTGTACTAGGTTTATGCCTTCATGTTTGTGTACACATTGTATGACAGTGGCAGCTGATTCTTTGTAACAATTTTTTGGGAAAGAAGAGGTATTTTGTTTGTAATCTAAATCAGTCCAAACTCCTATATATTTTAGGATTCTTATGTGTGGGAAGAAGATGAATAATCACAACATTTGTTGCTTCTGATTTGTCTAAGCAAGTTTAATGGTTTATCATATTAGGAATATTATGTCGTGTACAGTTTTTGACTATGAAAACGTACTGTTTGTCCAACTGCTTGGCATGTATCTTCAAAATGGAATTTTAATGTGCTTTTCTCATGAGGGGATCGCTTTCTTAAAAATGTTCAAAAATGCACGGGATCATGGGGTCTTATACATTCCCCTTTACTTCTGGAATTTATCACCTACTTTTGCTCTAGTACCCCAATTGTACGGATTTACTTGTGAAAAAACTGTTAATTTTTTTATGCTTGCATGAGCCCGACTCCTCTCTCCTAACCCTGTGATATTCTCTCCAGCATTAGTAGTTACGAGCAGGTCGAGTAATGTTGCATTATGGGCGATCTTGAACATATGAGGTTAAGAATGATGAACAAGGTTTCAATGAACATATAAGGTTAAGGATGATAACCCCTTTTCTTGTAGCGTATATTCTAGACTGTTTGCACGGGTACTGGTACGGGTTCGGTATGCTGAAATGGAATTTTTAAAAACCTCAGGTAATGTACGCTTTTGGGTACGTATATATATATATATATATATAAATATGTATATAAAATTACAAATTTAAAGAAACATTTGCATACTTATTGAAATTTAATACTCATACAATCATTTATAGAATATGAAAACAGATTTCATGTTATGAAAGTGACTGTAATGGCTTATGAAATTCGACACAAGAGAGACCCAGCTGCTTCTGAATGCATTAAGCAAAAGGTATATGTTGAATGTCGTGCTTACTGCTTGTATTTCCAACCTTTCTGTTATGCATTATGCTGCATCTTGTTATGAAAGAAAGCTTTGCGTGTCTTTTCTGAAGATACTTCAAAAGATATAATGTTTTGTTGTGCTTATTGCTAGGGTAAATAAATGCCTCTTTCTGGTTTTCCAAAAATGCCAGTCAAGCATTCTCATAACTTTATATTAATATTAAATGACTAGTACCTGATATAAGATATTGGTTTCCAGGAATGCTATGAAAAGCAGAAAGAACTGGTGCTCATGGCAGAGCGTGTTGTCCTTGCCACTCTGGGTTTTGATCTTAATGTGCAACATCCTTATAAGTACCCACAAAAAAACGTTTTTGCCTGGGGTATGCTGCAGGTACGTACCCACAGGCCCCAAGTATGGTTTGGGTACGGTTTTCCGTACCCAAAGCGTACCTTGGACCTGTACCCGTACCAGAAAGGTCAGGAAAGCGTTTCCAGCCTGGTACGAAGGGGGAACGTTTCTGTTCAATCTAGCTTATATTCATTCCAAATCTATTTATTACGCTGAGAGGTGTTCCTATAGTGGCAGCCAGGGCTGTAATGGCGTGAGTGGTTCATTTTTGGGCTGACATCAAAAAGAATGAAAATTGTGGATATATTAGGGTTCGGATTTATCTCTGTGTGCAGGGCAAATTTAACCTATAACGGCACTGATTTTGGAATGGCTATTAGTGAGAGCAAAAATTTCTTGCCGAACACAATCCTATACTGCATTTCCTCCACGGTTTCTCAAAGCAGGCCTCATGCTTTTTTCTTATCCCCTCCAATGAAGAAGAAAAGGAGAGAGGAAATAAACATGGCATTTGCAGGTTCGACGCTCTCTGGGCAGCTCTGTTCCTGCGTCGTTGTTCCCATCTTCTGACCCCCATGGGCCACAAACGGAGTTTAAAAATGAACAGGAGTTGCAAGGCTAGGGTTGCATTAGTGTGGGTAATTTCCTCTGAAGCTATATTTGGATATGAGAAGCAGCTCTCGGGGTCGGAGAAGGTTCTAGAGGGGATGTCTGCCCCTACCAGATATGGCGCCTGCACTGCAATAGTCGTAGGTTCACTGACAACTGGATATGCACTGGGATCCACTCAAAACGCTGCACTTGGGGTGCTGTGGCTCTTGGAGTTGTAGGTGGAGCCACTACTTATGCCTTAAATTCCTCTGCCCCTAGGATTGCCGCTCTTCATCTGCACAATAAAGTTGTTACTTGCGGCTATCCCACCTCCCTCACCAAGGAAGACATAGATTCCATAGTCAACAAGTAACTCACTTCACTTAGACGGTATATTTGCAAAGATAAATCACTTTAGGAGTTTTCTGGATGATTGCCTTCCAGTAACCGCCTATGAAATCTACAAGTTTGATAGATCATTACACGTTTAAAGATTTTGAAAACACCGTGTTGCATAAACCTGCGTGAAATAGGATGTGGAACATTTAGGACTAACCTTGTCAACCATAATTACAATACTCTTCCCCATTGCAGAGTGCTCTCTCATAATATTAGATAAAGCTTTGTATAGATTTGAGGGTAGGTTAGGGTTAGTTTATTAAATAATTGCTATAACATATATAATATATTTAATAATATATAATACACTATGTGGTAGATACAGCTATATCAAGTATGTTATAATCCATTATATATATAATATATATTAATTATAGTGGATAATATATTGTGTCATTTAAATATTATATATCATAGTTTAGCATGTATATATATTAGCATACCTATCTTAGAAAATCTATGTAAAAGACACCGAGAGGTATCATTCTCGAGGCGCCTTGATACCTCTTGGCGTCTTTTACATAGATTTTCTAAGATAGGTATGCTAGTTACAAGATTTCAATGATTAACTTATCACATAGTGAATGGTATTTAAATTTTATTGGCCAAGGATGAATGGCACCAAAACTAAATACCACATAATACCACATATATTTAGCGTGGCATGGTTTGAACTTCTGTTTAACATTATTATTCAATTGAACTGGCAATGGATTTCTATGTTACAAGGTTTGAAAAAGGCATTGAAAAAATTGGCTGGCCGAATATAATCAAAACAGTGTATTTAGTTTGGATCATGTTTATATTTTGTAGTTATCAACTAGGCTTGTGTCCAGGGTATATGTGCTTTTCCTTTGTTCGAATTTTTTCTCAATGATGTCTTAATTGGAGTCCATCTTGATTTTACTCAGAACTTGGGAGTTATTAGATATTGTTCATCTATATATTCCTTTCAGAGGAAAGGAGTTATTTACATGACTATTCTAAAACATTTAGAAGAGTTTTTATAAATATCTGACTAAAGTTCTTTATAGCTCTCTGTATAGAAATCCTAGGCACTGAAGAGCTTTGAATATTCAAATACCGTGATATTGTTCCTATACAATTTAGTGAAGTCCTCTCTAAATTTTTAATCAAAACCATAAGGTACGAGTCTCATTAACTTATTTGAGGGTAGATATTGATGATTGAGTTCCTAAATCACTGGATTAAAATTTGCAAAGGATAGAATTTGTTGCTAAAAAAATCAGCCATAAAATTGGTGATTAAATTCAATTTTTTTTTTTTTGGCTAAGGGCACATATGATCACCAACCTGCAGTGGGGCTCTATTAGTGGGTCACCTGAACATGGAATGAAATTTGAACCTTGTACCTCCCATTAACGAGAGACTCCAATCGCCATTACACCATTAGATTGTATTTTATAAACTATAACTTATAATTATATTAAAGAAATAAAATTATAAAATCCTAAAAAAATTACGATTTTATAAAATAAAAAAAAAAAAGGTTATATTCTTTGTAGTTATAAATTTATTAGAGAGGGTGATCTGAAACATTGATTCAAAAACTGAACATAGATCCGAAATCTACTTAAATGAGTTGTAGTCCAATGGTGCCTATGATGGTGTGTAAAAGTTGTTGCGTAGCCATTCTCCAAGGTACAAATCTTAGGAGAGACCAAGTAATAAGGGATGAAGTAGGGATCGTGCCCTGGGTGAATTTGGCGGAATGGAAACTCCTCAGTCCTTGGCAGCTAAGCCTAAGAATTCTGTGCACCTAACCTGTACAAGCTTCGGATTCAATTTAAAAAAGTTGCTTACTATAATTTATAACTTGATAAAATAATTTAAAAAACTAAAAAAAACATTATAGATTTATAACCATATATAAAGTTTTAAAAATTGAACTTACCCCAACCCATGGCTATTTGAACACTTAAAGATTGCTTCGCCATGAATTTTTCCACTGGTTTTTCTTCATGGCGTTTAGCTGCAGGTTTTTCTTCATGATAAATTTTTGGAGGGTTTTCCTCCTGGCTTTTCCGCATGGATTCACACATTTCCTTGTATCTGTAGAAATTTCAAATGGTGGCAACCAACATTTAGCATATCTTCTGTGAGCATAATTTGATCTGTACAATTTTCTTCAGCCCTGATTTTAAATTCGTTAAATTTTTGAATTTTATGCTTGCAATTCGGCAAATGTGGCATCTTAGTTTAGTCCTAAATTAAGAGGGTTTCAACATCCTAATGTGAGAAGATCATAAACATCAAGGGGCTTTGAGGGTTTGTTGATGGGCATACACCATACTAAGCTTCCATGGTTCTTACTCTTGAATGTTACTTATCGTCATTGTTGTACACCCTGGCAAATAACCTTGGAAGTCCAATATTGATACAGTTAGTAAAAATGTTTCAATTCTCAACACCTACAAGCGATGCTTACCAAAACTTCCTTCTTACTCGAAGCTATAATGGGAAGTTAGAGATATATCATTGCCAAGCAATATTCTCAAAAAAATGAACACAAAGAAAGAGATGGTCATGCTGTGTGGCCTCCTGTGCAGCTCATGGTTATGTATGTCATCATTATATTGATAATATTTTTCTTAGATACAAAAGAATTTCATTGCAATTATTTGATAGCACCAATTTTATTATCGAGGTGGGTTATAAATGTGATAACCCCATATTTACAAGCTATTTTATTCTGCATTAATAATATTTTTCGTATAAGCATTAGAATAAAATGTTATTGATAGACTGCAGCATTTTTATGATTGAGGTATCTTGCTCACACCCCGTATAGTAATCAATTTAAACAATGTCATAAATATGACTACAATCATTAAAGATCTCATGATAGAAAATTGCCATCTTAAATCTTGATCATAGAACTAAGATCCAAGTCCTAAATGAATGGTGCTATAAGATTTTAATGTGGGAAGGGGATGAACATCAAGGGGATTTGAGGGTTTGTTGATGGTCAAATGCCATTTACCATCCTAAGCTTACATGTTTTTACTCTTGAACGTTACTTTTCATTGTTGTATCTTCTTATTTTGTTGTTGTATAAGTGTTAATATTGGGTTGCATGAGAATGGGGAACTAGTTTTATTTTGCACAATGGCAAATAACCTTGGAAGTGTAATAGTTATAAGTAAAAATATCCGAACACCTATGAGTGAAGCTCATCAAAACATCCTTATAACTCTAAGCTAAGGTGCTTATGGGAGGTTAGAGTTATATAATTGCCAAGTAATATGCCTTTTAAAAATCACACATGCTAGTTTGTTGATGGATAGGTGTTAATAATGGGTTGCATGAGGATTGGAAAGTAGTTTTATTTTGCATGATGGCAAATAACCTTTGAAGTGTAATAGTGATAAATAAATATCCCAACACCTATGAGTGAAGCTTATCAAACATCCTTCTAACTCTAAACTAAGCTGCTTATGGAGTTATATCATTGGCAAGTAATATTCCTTTAAAAATGCATGCAAGCTAGAGGTAGTCATGGCTTCTAGCCCTTTTGCAGCTCATGACTGTTATCTATGTTGCTATATTGATAATATATTGTTATCTGTGTAGTTGCTATATTGATAATATATTCATTAGATACATTGGATATACAATGCAATTATTTAATAACACCATTTTTATTATTGAGATGGATTACCAATGTGATGCCCCCATGTTTGCAAGCTATTTTGTTCTACATTAAGAATGTTTTTCTTACATGCATTAGACATACAATGTTATTGATTGGCTCCATTTTTATTATGGAGATATCTTCCTCACACACCGGTAAAAGAGAAATCAATTAAAAATGGCTATAGATATAACTACAATTATTCAAGATCCCATTATATAATATTGTCATCTTAAATCATGATCGTAAGAGGCTCTAACATCCTAATGTGAGGAGGAGATTAAGGAGCTTAAAGGGTTTGTTGATGGTCATACACTATTCACCATGCCAAACTTCAATGTTTCTTACTCTTGAAGGCTACATATCATAGTTACGCTTAGAGATGTTCTACAATGGCATCCTACAAGGTGGTGGTGGGCTGTAATGGAGTGAGTGTGTTCACTTTTAATTTCATCCTTCAATTTGACTGTCATTTAGAAGCTTTCCTCTTTTAGAATGCCAATCGAAAAATCATATTATCTTGTCTAAAAATGGATTTTGGAGCCTTATTTTATTGCAATTTTTTTCAAACCTTATACATTAGTATATATAGATTGGCACTATTTGTCATTAGTAATGGAAAATATGTCATGAAGGAAATGAAGTTATTAATAATCATGGCTTATGAAAAATCCAAAGTAATTGCTATGAGATTGATATCTTTCGGCATTTTTCCGATAAATGTATTCAAGATATTTGTACTAGTTGTATCCTTGTATTTTGTTGTTGTCTAGTTGTTAATTATGAGTTGCATTAAAACTAGAAAGTAGATTTATTTTGCACCATTGCGAATACCCTTGGAAGTCCAATAATGATACAATTAATAAAAGTGTCTCAACACCCATGAGTGAACCTCATTAAAATATCCTTCTAACACTTAGCTTAGTTGCTAATGGAAAGTTAGAGATAAATCATTTCCAAATATTATTCTCTTATAAAAATGAATGCAAGCTAGAGATGGTCTTGCCTTGTGGCCCCTCATCAACTCGTGGTTGTTATCTATGTTGTCGTTATATTGATAATATTTTTCTTAGATACGTTAGAAATGCAACTCAATTATTTAATAACAACCATGTTAATTATTCGAGATGAGCTATCCATGCATTGTCCCATTATTTACAAGCTATTCTATTCGACATTTAATAATATTTTCCTTACATACATTGGAACTACAACATTATTGATTGATTGCACCATTTTTATTATTGAAATATCTTCCTTACCTAGTGAAGAGAAATTGATTAAAAAACCTATGAATATATCTACAATCATTCAAGAACTCATCATATAATATTGTCATCTTAAATCTTGATTGTAGAACTAAGATCCAAGCTCTAGTTATGTGTTATGCCTTTATTAGAATAAGCATGATTTGAGAATATAGAGTGCACAATAAGGATCTTAAATAGAGTGCACAATAAGGATCTTGAAGCAAGTGATAAAGGTGTATTCAACCTAGATTCGCTCATGTTAAAAGTTCATAGGTTATTGTAGGTCATACGGGAGCAATGTACTAGCCAATTGAGCATTTAAAATGAAACCAAGTGTTAAAAGGTAAAAATATAGATTAGTCCCAATTTCTTTATTTTCACTATACTATTTTAAAATTTTAGTTTTATAATTGAGAATTAAATTAAGTGTTTTATTTTTAAAAAGGTAAATTTACACACAATTTTGTTCATAGTGTCGCACATAATTTTATTTCTATGGTTGAATTCTTTTATTTTGTATAATTTTTGAATATGTTTGTGATATAGTTGTTAAATTTAAAGAGACAATATCACTTGGCCCTCCTAAACCATGATTGAGAGTAGAATATACAAGAACTAAGTTAAAATCTAATGACATCAAAATATGATTATGCACTATGCACATTTCTTTCAATGTAATAACTAATATTTGAGGATAAAAATGGAAATATTACAATCATGCCATGTGTGCTCGAGTAAAATCAACCATTTAATTGGGTTCGTTGGGATGGGCACAACAATTGAGATAGGTTATTGCTATGGGAAACACCTTGGCTTGACAACCTTATAATTACATGTAGTTAAGGTTCAAGCTCCTGCAAATATGAAAAAAATTGATAAGTAAACATTCAATTTCATGAAAAGAATAAGGATTTGTACACCTTAAATGATAATTTTGTGACTCAAATAAAGAAAATCAATAAACATACTCATAATATTTGTGCTTATGGACAAATATTTCTTCTACTATTAAAGAACACCTTTTTACCATTTTATTTCACATTCCCTCATTACACTTTATATTATTGAATACACTAGCATGAAATTATAAAATAATTCAACGCGAGATTAGGATTTTTGGGTAAAACTATGTGTACAAAAGAAATTTGATTATCAATGTTTTAAACCACTCAAGTCGCCCATCATTACGATATATTTGTGTGATGTGATAGTGGACAAAAAACTCCTTACATAGATTACTCTTGCCAAGTACATGATGCAAGGAAGGAATCCTTGAAAATTATTAAATATGTAATCGATTGCAAAAATTATTAAATGCCTTTAGCGCAAATAATATTGAATATAACTTGGTTAGCCAAATATAATTCATTGGAATTGTTAACTAATAACAATCATGACTATATTTCCCAAGATGAGGGGAATTATCTAAAGCTTGAGTAAGACTTAAACCATCATCCTTATTAATGCTCTTTTCACATATGGTAATTGTAATGCTATCCCTTAGTTGCATCTCCAAGCAATAATCTTCCACCTCATGAACCCTAGCGTACTTAATACAAATGCTATGTTTGGTCAATTAGTAATGCTTAGGTGATTTTAATTTTAAAAAAGAGTAAAAGACCAAAGCTATGTTGGATTGCGTTTTCTCTTTCGGTGTCCATTAAGAATGTAACTTCGATCTTAATCATTATTAAATTGAATCGAGGACATAGATTGAAAACAATCTTTATATCCCCTGAAAAATTTAGAAGTTCCAATGGTTTTTCACGAGATAATATTGATATTGTATCCTTTTGAATCAAATGAAGGATCCCTTATCAAAATAAAAATTGGAGGAGGCAAGTATACTATAACCAAAATAAAATAAATATAGAGTAAGCATGGTAGATAACACCTCATCAAGTTAAAGAGAATTGACTTGGCTCATATTTGTTATTATACATACTCTTATATGTTGTTTGCTTTGTCCTTGCAAATTGTAATTGTTTGTTGCGCTCCCCGATTCTTATATCGATTAATCTACTTATCTCCCCACAATAAAATACCCCCACAAGAGCATTCAATTCGATAAACACCACTATTAAAGTTGTTCTCCAAATTATCCTTAGCTAACCTCAACTTGTTTTGGGAGATGAAAATATACTTGATGATATTCTCCTCTTAAAGTTTGGGCAACTTATTAGATATCACCTCAATGTATAGGAGGAAACCTTTAAATATAAATGTTATGTTGGGTGGCTTATTAATGCTATACCAACACTATGTGCTTTGTCCTCTCAAGTTGTATGTCTTTGTTGCAATCCCCGCCACATATGTACCATTTTTCCTCTCAAATAGTATAGACATCTCCCCTCCATATAGTACCCCAATAGAGCATTCGATATGACGAACACCACCATTCAATTTTGGCTTCAAATTTTTCTTCTCTCAATTTTTTTTTGAACTTGTTTTAGGAGATGAAAATAGATTTGATGACATGTTGTTCCAAAAGGTTGGGCAACTTATTGGATATCCCCTCAATGTATAGTAGGGATCCTTGAATACCCAATAATTAACTCAATAATGTATAACTTTATTAGATGCAAAGTGTTTTTGCATAGTTCTATGTAGCTTGCAAACACACATTTGCTATGTTTTCTTTTGTGCCTATTTGTTAAGGGCATTGATATTTATGTTGTAAATATTTTTGCATGCAACATTATTAGAATGTTCTAGGGAGGTTCATGGTACTTCACCAATGATAAAGCTATCTTACGAAGTTGGGGCAAGATAATATCTTATGTTGTAGAGTAGAAATGGTGAATTCATGATAGAAGGTCTTGCACAAGAATTCAACACATGACCGTTGTATTGTCGTACCTCTACATTATGCATACTCACTTTTTGGGATAACATAAAGCTTGTATGCCTTAGTACAAAAGCATAATTATTACACATATGTGAAAATGGTGTAGGAATGGAAAACCTTCAAAACAAATGGTAAATTATCATGGATTTTTAAATGCTCTGTTAGAAGGAAGACATACATTGATATGGTGCATCCACATGGAAAAGCTGTGAAGTCATCAAATTATCGCATGAGAACTTCTTGAAATAGGGTGTGCATGGACTTACTACACAAAAACGTGCATAGTTATTGGATGAGACATATGGAAGGCTCACTTAATTGATAACATTGATATCACGAGATGGAAGCCAACGGTGATTTCACTACCTTCAAATAATGCTTGTTGGGATGACTTATGTTTGTATGGAGTTTATCTATGATACATGTCCTTTAGGCCTTATCCGTCATTTAATGATTGCAACGTAGTAAAAATGGTTATGGGTAGGATATAATTGAGCTAAGTATTATAAGTAGTTGAATGTGCGTCTAAATAAATACATTATTATGTTTCTAAAAAGATTTCAAATTCTAGTAGAGACTTAGAGTCTAGGTTGCAATTATGAAGATTACTACATGTAGAGATCTATGGATATGTCTTAGAAGGATTGACTAATCTAGGCAACATTGCGGTGTTGATGTGTTTGTAAGCATGTGACCAATTATATGTTTGTGGGTGTTGTAATAAGCTACGGTTGGCATAAAGTGCAAGACTTTATTGTTGATGATTAGTCTCAAGTTGGTGTAATCTTGTTTGTATATGAATATAAATAATTGTTGTTGAGTAAATTCATCATGTATTATGAGCGTTGCATGGTCTAAGATATCCCATAATTCACAATTTGTTAAATTCCTCTCAAAATTCCCCTCTTTTGAAAGTTGAAAAATTTGAAAATTTTGAGTTGGCACCCTTCAGTAATGTTTTAGTGAAGAAGAAATTTGAAGAGATAGTGAAAATTGCGTTTATTGGGGTCATTTTAGTGACTTGCGGGTCTGTCGGACATTTTTGTCCCTCATGTCCCAAGTTTTGGTGGGCCTTTTGTTCGTTGATCGACCGATTTCCCCACAAGTCCTTGTTTGTCGGCTTTTTAGAACTTTTTCAGCCCATTTGTCCCAAGTTCACCGGGCCTCTTTTCCCCTTCGATTCCCGCATCGGGTTTTTTGCACTTTTCGCCCATTTTTCCGAATTGAGTTTGGGCTTTCTATTCCCCAATTCCTCTATGTCCTCATCATGGCCGAATCACGTCTTCGTGTCCTGTTTTTGTGTCCTTGGACCATCATGTCCTTTGGCCCGCATTCCCACATCGGCCGAATCGACGTTTTCATGTCCCTCATGTCCCAAATGTTCCAAGGACCTTTCGGGCCATTTTTTCCACTTTTCCTACATTTCACCTTTTTGAGTTAGTGCAAGGTGTATTTAATGCGCATTTATGATCTTCTCTCTCCTAAATGGACTATTTAAAGGGGCCACCATCTATGCATTTGTCACATTGCTTGCTTGTTATCTCTTGCCCGCATTCTTGCAATTGAGTCATTTGTTCATCTTCCTATATCCCTTTGCATTTTTATCATGAATCTATTCTTTGAAGGTCGTTCCTCTGTGCATTGTAAAAATGAAGATCAAGTTTCAAGGGCACGAGCATCTGTCACCTCTAGAGACCTTCTGTACCCAATATTGGGGATAGTGAAGTTTGACACTTGGATTTTGATGATTTTAGGGTAGGTTAACATGTGACAACCCTGCTCCCATGGCCCAAATGATTAATGACAGTGGAATTGCATATGCTGCTTGGTTTTCCCATCTCTCGTGCAATGTGTCGACACCGTGCTCACTGCGGGGCTCATTTCAATCCAGATACCAAGGAGGTGGTTAATGTGCATGGAGAATTGATTGCAAAATTAGATGTCTTTACCATTTATCGCCGCTTCCCTACGCATCCCTGAGAGATAAGACTCCATTGTTCTTACTCTTGCTCAAGCTTAGGCCCTATTTGATCAAGACAACGAAAAATACAAGGCACGAGTAGCAAAAGTCATGGTTGAAGTGCCCTAAGAAGGGAGCATCTCGACTCTCCAAAGCATTATTCAAGGTTGATTTCAATGAAGAGATATCAGATTTCATCATCTTGCTTGCTCGATTATGGGAATGCCCTCCACCAATGAATTTCATTTTTGGATGTGCCCATTTATAAACATCATCTGCGAGGGTAAGCAAAACATAAACTGGGCTGAGATTATTTGTATGAACCTGACTGAGCAATTGTCAAATGTTCAGCAAACTAAGAAGTTCTACATGACTTCTTATCTCATGTACACCCTAGCTGCATCTCGGGAGTGGTTTGGTTTCACTTACATGGAGGGCAAGAAAGATGAGCCCATCTACTCATACTGCCCTCAATTTACCCTCAAGACCAAGCAATCACAATTTTAGAAGGGTAAATGATGCTTTCACCATGTACATTGTGAGACTCTTGGAGGGTGACACTGCTAGAAGATTTTCTGATGAGGCTATGGCTTTGATAGCCAAGTATGGGGCTTTCTTCATCCAGTTCAGAAAATTCTCATACATCAGATTGGCTTGTTTTGAAAGCACACCTCTCAAGCTCCCCATGTTTTGCAATGATAAAATGGCTTTGGTTGAGGTGTGCAGGTAGCTAGATAAACTTCATAGAACCTACCGAGATAAGAAGATCATTGGTCTTCATTTCCCTATCTCCTTGGGGAATTATACATGTAAACAACTCTAGATGCCCAAAACATAGAAAGGGCTATTGCTCCTCTCACTATTCATTTCTTCAGACCCAGACTTGTTTTGATCTAAAGAAATTCATTGATCAAAACCTCAGAATAACTTATCATCATAGTCCTGACAATGAGGATTATTGGGCTGATTGTGTTGATGATTTTGAAGCTAGAGGAGGCATTTTGGTAGACTTCTCTGCAACAAATTATAGATCTCAATCTCTACCAAGTACCTAAAGGGCTTAAGGATGATGATGAGGATTTTCAATCCTTTGAGTATGAAAGATCAATCAAACACACTCCTCTAGAAACCTTGGATTGGTATGTGAAGGAGAGAGATGATTTGAGTGAGATAATTGCCCCTGTCATTGTTAGAACTAAGGTTTGGTTTGATAGGAAAGTTTGTGAATTCAAGAGGAATCAGGGTAGATATTCTTCAAGAGAAACTTCCACACCTGGGAAGGAAGTACATACACCTAGTACTGAGGTACTTGAGCAAACTCCTCCTTCTTCTTCAATAAAAGAGCCTGAATTGTCTACTCCTTCTTCCACTCAAGTGTATCAGAAGAAGGTTAAAGAGGTTAAGCAAGAACCAATTGAGGAAGAAACTCTTCTGGAGTGGTCAGAATTTCCTTCAGGGGCTTAGAGAACATTATTGTTCTAAGTGAAAGTGATGATGATGAAATGCCAGATCATGCACAAGAAAGCTCTTGAAATCACTGTTGAAGAAGAAAGGGAAGTTCCAAGGTTGAACCTCCTAGTTTAATAGACTCCTCTACAAAGGAAGTTCTTGAGGTTCCATTCACTTCCTACTGGAGGCAACAATGGTTAATACTTTGAGTGCCATGAGTTCACTTGCTCTTGGGCCTCTTGCTTCCTTCTTCTTCTACCTTTTCCTGGGTGCAGCCCTTAGTTGACAGCAAGAAAAGGAAATCTTCTTCTCATTTAACAAGGCCTGATTTTGATGTTGTGGCAGCTCTGCTGGGTACTACCCCTCCTCCTCTAGCAAAGAGAGAAAAGATTACTTCAAGATTGGTAACTGATGCTTCGGGGCTAGCAGTTTCTAGAGGTTGCAAAGCCCAAGGTTGATAAAGTAGAGAAAGATCTTTTGATCTCTGATTTGGAGCTTTCCAGATCCCAATGGGAGAATCCACTCTGAGAGTGAAGTTCATAACCTTTAGAAACTAGTAACTAAGGTTATTGAATGAGTGGAGAAGGGAAAACAAACCATAGAGCAGTTGGAAGAACAGAATCAAGTTCTTTCCAACTTTATCAAATCATTGTTAGCCAAGGATAAAGTTTTGGATCTAGCCCCTGGCCGCTCTCCCACCTCCCATGATTCTCAGCTAGGATGAAGTTCAAAGCATCAAAGACATACACAAGTATTCAACTTATGGGAAGGCTGTGGAAGCCATGGTGGATGATATGACTATAGCAGGTTTGAACTTCATTGTGGAAGCCTTCAAAACCAATGAAAAGGTGATCAATTTGTAGCAGAAACTCTCTCTCCTCCTCAATCAAAGCTATGGACAAGGAGCTGAAGGTCTGGAGTGGATGTATTACAGATCTCTACCTAATGGGCCAAACTGATGAGAAGATCCTGTTGGTCAACAATGTTTTTGATGATGCCAAGAATAACTTATCAAGGGCATGGATTTTTAGTGTTGAGTGGAAGATAAAGGTTCTGGAAGAAGCATTGGGAGAATTGAGGAATGTGTGGTAAAAAGGAGAATCTTTTAAAACTTGTGTTTATCTACCTTCAAAGATATCCATTGCCATCTTCAAGATGAAACTACTAGGTGTTTCCTTCTCTCTTCAAGAAATCAAGGCTTAGTTTAGAACCTTTGTCAAGGAAGATTTGTTCAAAGAAGGAGTCAATTACTAAAGAGAAGATGAAGACATTTGTTCTCTCCATTTGCTATTTGAAGCTAATAAAGAATATCTAGAGCATACCGAGTTTGATAAAGATATGGAGAAATGTCTAGGCACGTGGACTCATGCTACTTCCAACACAACAATTCCAAGAGGCATGGAGATAGTAGAGGCATTAAAAATATTTAGGCATCGAATCCTCAAATCAGTGGGCCCCCTCAGCCATAATCGAAGATGTTTCTTCTGGCTCTTCATTCTCTTCTTCTATTTTTAGTACCGAGCTCCTTGTAAATTAATTAAGGACTTTATGTTATATATTTCCTTAATTAATCCTTTGGTTAAAAGAAACGGTTACCAAGTGTAACCACTTTGTAAGCTATATATTGGGCTCTCCACGCCATTCTAAGGGGCTGGAACTCTGATTATTTTTGAAAGTGTAAAAGAGTTAAAAAGCTATCAATACAGAAGATTTCCCTTCCTGTTTCTATCTACATCTTTTATTCTATCTTGCCTATCTTAAGTTTGTGAATCATTAATCTATTGCATTAAGAAGCTTTGTATTCTTATAGATGTCATTTCTAGAACTTTGTGTCTATGAGATAATATCTGGTGGTTTTATGTGAATGATTATGATTCTATATATCATCCTTGCTCAACATTTATAAGGAACTATTTTGCTATCTATATTTCCTGGGAATGTTGTTATGTTCTTCCTTTTCCTTACTTAGTTCTTTTGTTCCTTTGTATTGATAATCTACCTTGGAGATAAAACACTTTCATGATATCAGAGTTCCTCATTAAAATTGGAAGTTGTACATTTGTAAATAGTTTTTCCATTTTCTTTCAATAAGGGAACCTCTCCCATTAAAGAGGAGGGACTTTTCTGTCCCCGACTAGTTGCTTTCATTAAAGTCCTAATTTGACAACCAACAATTTTTGGTGACTCTACTGGGGATTCATTTCAATGAATTCTAGTTTTAAAGAACAATTTCTTGATCATTTTTGATCTAGCGACTCTAAGATTTACCCGCGGTAGAAGGGCTCTTGGAATTGAGGATTCTCAGTTTCAACTCCTGGAGCAACAAGGCTTTCCTCTTCCTTCAACAAGAGGAAATAAAAGAGCTCATTTCTACAAGCACACCCCTTGTTGAAGATAGATTTTTGGGAGTGGTGATCCTCAAGAGAAACTCAACCCTAATCTTTGTGCTTTGATTCTTGTTGGTGTTTCAGTCCCACTTCAAGTAGTTTTTCCAAGGATGGCAGCTCCATTACCTTGGGGCCAATGAGTTGGACCTCTTGCCCTCCCTCAACCTTTGCATGAGTTACCCTAGGGTAGCAAAAGAACTTTCCCAAGTTCAGAGGTGATGGCAAGGTACATCTTGATGAACACATTGCAGCCTTCATAGTTGCATGTGGAGTCCTCGGAGTTGAACATGAGGACGTCTTTGTCAGGATTTTTGTGGAGACTTTGCAAGACAATGCAGCAGATTGGTTTTACCATCTTCCCGCTGGGGCCATCACCAATTGGGACACCATGACAACCCGGTTTGAGTAGTGTTTCAAACTGCAGAAGATGTGCATGCTTTGCTAGCCCAGATTTCCCAAATCAAGAAGGAACCACAGGAGCCCATGAGAGAATTTGTGGCCAAGTTTAATAAGTTGATTAATAAGATCCCACAAAACTACCCGACTGTGGATCAGATTCAAAAATGTTTCTTCCTAAACACTCAATTTCCGAGGTAAGCTATGCACTGAGAAGAGCTAATCTTGCAACTTTGGATGCTTGATCAAAGTTTAGCCATCAGTGTTGAAGATGATCTGATCATGTCTGGAAAATTGAAGAGAGATTCTTCCAAATCCAAAACTTCTTCTTCTCTTCCTCTACTCCTGGAGCTAATGCAGATCAGTTAGTACAAAAGCTTTCCAATGACCTCATTGCCATCAAGAAACAATTGGCTCAACATGCTCCTTATCAAGACATTCCAAGAAGAACTTCCAGCCTAGAAACCATTTTCCTTCTTCTCAGATAAGGTTGGCAATCGAAGGACCACCCATCAAGGTCCTATTAATGCAACTTGTGAAGTTGAAGAACCTGATGATGAAGAGGTTAATGAAGACTTTGAAGAACTTGAAGAAGAGGTTGAGGAAGAACTTGATGGATCTCAAGTTAATTTCCTCACTATTGAAGGCATGGATGAAGAAGATGATTATGATGAAGTAGTGGCAGAGATGAACAGTGAGTCATATGCTATCATGACTCGGGAGAAGACAAACAAGAAATAAAAAGTGATGCAACCCGCTAAAAAATCTAAGGAGTATCCCATGACTATTCTAGTGGTTTTTAGAAGAGGATCTCCTATTCCCACTGCATCCACGCAAAAGGTGAGTTCTGCTAATTCTTCTTCTTCTACTCCTACTTCTAAAACTCCTTTTTCTTCAACTCCAAAACCTGATAAGCCTAGGGTTCCTAGTGATGAGACCCCATCCACCTCTGGATCCTTTGATATCATCGATCACCTTAAGAAGACAAAAATCCAGATTTCAGAGGCTGAGTTTTATCAAACCCATCCAAAAGCCTTTGCCAAAATGGTCCACTTTGTCAATTCCCATTCCAAAGCTTCATCCAACACTTCTAAAGGTATTTTTCCCACTCCCTCTTCCACACCTCAATCAAGTCTTGTAGCTGCAGTCACCTCACCTAATGAGAAAATCAAACCATTCTATGTGACCCTCCTCATAGCTGGCCATAGACTCAGTAATTGTGTCATAGACTCAAGAGCATCGGATAATGTGATGCCTGCCAAAGTAGCTCATGCTTTGGGTCTTACCCTCACACATGCTATTGGTTCTTGCTATTCCATGGAGAGTAGAGAGGTGCCTTTGGTCGGGAGAATTAAGGATGCACAAGTAGCTTTTTGTTGCTTTTCCAGAGAAAAAGGTCTTAGCTACTATTTTGGTAGCTGATATTCCTCCTTCATATGGCATGTTGTTGAGTAGGAATTTCTGTAAGGATGTAGGAGGAGAGATTCAAATGGATTGGTCTCATGCTCTTATACCAGTCAATGGAAAAATGAAGAAGTTTGCCTAAAAAGAAAACTGAATATATTGTGCAAAAGACAGATGATCCCAAGGCACAAATACTTTATGAAGATATTGGGCATGAAACTACATGATCATGTCTCAGATGAGGTGGAACGTCCCAAGGAAGTGCTCCATGATCCTAATGGTGTTTGGAATTTGGAATTTGATGGAAGCTGCTCTTCAGCTGGTTTTAGGGCTGGTGTGGTATTGATATCTCCAGAGGAAAAATTTATCCTTTCTCATTCAAACTACGTAGTTTGAAAATACAAATAACACAGCAGAATATGAAGCTCTCATCCTTGGACTGAATGTAGCAAAAGAAAGAGGTGTGAAGAACCTCCTGGCTCGTGGAGATGTGGAACTAGTTGTCAAGAAAGTCTAGAGACCTTTTCCAAGTAAAGAATAGAAGATTGAAGCATTATAGGAATCTGGTCTAGGATTCTATTGAATTCTTTGATGCCTTTTCCATCAAGTAGTGCCAAGGGAAAGGAACACTAGGGCTGATTCCCTAGCTATTTCAGGGTCTTTGCTGATACCTCATCCTGATTTCTCTCAGACAAATTCACCATTGAAATGATCCATAGACCAAGTGTACCGGATAATGCAAGCAATTGGCAAGTTTTCAATGATGACCAACATTTTCTTTCTTTCTAGAACTTAGAGATAACTTTGATCAATTGTATTTTGAGGGAAGTGACAATTTTCCTCGGGAGAGTGTCTTTTCAAATGAGGAAGGTGTCAAGGAGGAGATGGATCAAGATGGATGCATCAAACTAAAAGGTAACAAGATTCCTAAAGGGTTGATAAGTTTGGAGGAATTGTTTGATAAACATGATAGATATGTCAAGTCCAAGGCTTCCAAAGGAGCTCAACAGTTTCTATTGAGTGTGAAAAGATTAACATTGGGAGTTCTGCCAAGCCCAAAATGGTGAATGTTGGAAAGTGCTGCACCCAAGAGGAAAGAAAAAGGTGGTAAATTTTGAAGAAGTACGTTGATGTCCTTGCTTATTCTTATGATGATCTGAAAGCCTTTCACCAAAAGAAATGCAACATTTCATTCCCCTCAAACCTGGGATTAAACCTTTCAAGCAGAAGCAAAGGTAGTACAATCCAAAGATTGTTGACACCATTTTTCAAGAGATACAAAAGTTGTTGAAAGCCAAGATTATCTTCCCCATTCATCATTCAACATGGATTGCAAATATTGTACCTGTTAGGAAGAAAAATGGTGAGATTCGGATCTGTGTTGACTTCAAGAATCTAAATCAGGCTTCTTTAAAGGAAAACTATCCCCTACCCATGATGGATCAGGTGTTACAAGTTGTCACCGGTTTAGAAATGTTGTCCATGCTTGATGGTTTTTAGGATATAACCAAGTGGAGGTCAATATGCTAGATCAACACAAGACTGCCTTTACCACTCCTTGGGGTAATTTTTCCTACAAGAGGATGCCCTTTGGCCTCATTAATGCTTGGTGCCACCTTTCAGAGAGCTATGGATTTGGCCTTTGGGAGTCTGAAAGGAAATGTATTGTTGTGTATCTAGATGACCTAACTGTATTTTCCAAAACAGAGCAGATCACTTTCAACATCTAGAAACAATTCTCTTGAAATGCAGAGAACATGGAGTTTCTCTGAATCCCAAGAAATGTATCTTTTGTGTCACGGAGGGAAAGCTATTGGGACATGTTGTCTCCAAAGAAGGAATCAAGATTGATCCTGAATGAGTTCAAGCCATCCAACAGATTCCTCTTCCCACAAGTAAAAAGGGAGTGCATTCTTTCTTTGGTAAGATCAACTTCCTGAGAAGATTCATCCCCGATTTTGTAGAGCTAACTTTGAATATCTCCCAGATGATGAAAGGAAAACAAATATGTTTGGTTGGTCCCCAAAGGGAAGAAGCATTTGAAGGCATTAAAAAAGCTATTGCTAAGACTCCTATCCTAGCATGTCCAGATTTCAACAAGGATTTTATTATCTATTGCTATGCCACAAAAGTACCTTGGCCGTTGTGTTGACTCAGAAAGATTATGAAGATCATGAGCTCCCAATTGCATTCATGAGTTATATTCTTAAAAATCATGAGTTGAAGTACACTATGATGGAGAAACATGCTTTTGTAGTAGTTAAAGCTGTTAAGAAGTTTGATTTTACATTCTTAACTCTCACTCTGTTGTGCTTGTGCCTGACATGACTATCAAGTCTATTCTTACACAACAAGAGTTTGGAACCAAGAGAGGAAATTGGGTAGCAAAGGTTCAAGAATATGATCTTGACATTAGACCAACGAAACTAGTTTCGGGGTAAAGGCTTGTGTGAACTCATTGTTGAAGGAGCTGGTCATGAGTTGCCTAAGGATGAGGTTGATGTTCCTATTGTTCTATTTCTCAGCTCGAATGACGAATGGTACGCTGACATTGCTCACTTCCTCACCTATGGTGAGTGTTCATCTCATTTAACTACCAAGGAGAAGAGGCTATCAAGTTAAGATCAACATAATATGTGTTGTGGGAGAATGCTTTGTTCAAACGAGGAGTGGATGGAAGATTCTTGAAGTGTGTTGACAAAGAGAACAAAAAAGAAGTTGTTCTCAGCCTTTCATGATCAAGCTTGTGGAGGTCATTTCTCATCTGCTATTACTGCTCACAAGATTCTTCGTGTAGGATACTATTGGCCTACTTTGTTAGAGATGCATCAAAGTGGGTCGACAAGTGTGAAGCTTGTCAAACCTTTGTGGGAAGACCTAAGTTGGCTGCTTTGCCACTTAAGCCAGTTGTGATCGAAGAACCCTTTCAATAGTGGGGTTTGGATTTCATTGGAACACTCAACCCATCTTCAAGTGCAAGGACATACTCATGTGTTGACTGCCATAGATTATTTCACCAAGTGGGTGGAGCCATTCTAGTTAAAAGTACTACTTCGAGGTAGTATGCAATTTCATCAAAGAAAACATCTTGGTAAGGTTTGGAGTACCAAACAAGATCGTGACTGATAATGCTTCTAATTTTTCTTCTGTTGAGATGATGGATTTTTGCTATGGATATGGAATTTCCCTTGCTCACTCTTCAGATTACTACCCTCAAGGGAATGGATAGGAAGAATCAACAAACAAAAATTTGGTGGCCATTGTTAGAAAGCTTGTCAATGAATCTCAGAGAAACTGGCACAAGAAGCTCTATGATGCTCTTTGGAGAAGATAAGATCACACCCAAAAGAGCAATTGGGATGTCCCCTTTTCAAGTGGTGTATGGTGTGGAAGCTCAACTACCAGTGATAGTGGAACTACCAACTTTGCATTTGATGAAAGCTATTGAAGACACTAGTTTTAGTGACTCTTTGGAGAAGAGGATCATGTATCTTCATAAGCTAGATGAAGACAAGCTGCAGGTTTTTGATAGGATCTCTGCCCATTAGCAGAAGGTGAAATATTTATTTGACAAGAAACAAACCCAAAGATTTCAAAGTTGGAGACATTGTTTTGCTATGGGACAAAAGGCATGAACCTCGAGGAAGCCATGGTAAGTTTGACTCTCTTTGGCTTGGTCCTTTCAGAATCAGGCATTTTGCTAGTGAAAATTCTTTCTATCTTGATTACATGGATGGATCCTCTCTCCCACTTCCTTATAGTGGGTAGTACCTAAAATTGTTCAAGTCCTAGGTGATAGGAAGTCCTTTGTATATTATGTATAGTGTGTGTTTGCTTTTCCTTGTCTTTGTTTTGTTGTTTTTTTCCTTGTCTTTTGTGTGTTGCCTTCTGTATTGTTTTGCCTTTGACTCTATTTGCCCAATGGATAAGGCACTGGTCTTCTTCCCCAGAGTTTTTCTTGAATTCTTGTCTTGCCTTGTTCCGTGATCTAGTCAAGTCATCCCCAGAAAGAGCCAACTGTTGTCCTCTCAAAATTCCCCTCTTTTGAAAGTTGAAAAATTTGAAAATTTTGAGTTGGCACCCTTTAATAATGTTTTAGTGAAGAAGAAATTTGAAGAGATAGTGAAAATGTGTTTAGTGGGGTCATTTTAGTGACTTGTGGGTCTATCGGACATTTTTGTCCCTCATGTCCCAAGTACCGGTGGGCCTTTTGTTCGCCGATGGCCGATTTTCCCGCAAGTCCTTATCATCGGCTTTTTGAAATTTTTGGCCCATTTGTCCCAAGTTTCCTAGGCTTTCTTTATTCGCCCCTCATTGCATCATAGGGTTTTTTGGCTTTTTCAGCCCATCTGTCCCAAGTGCATCAGGTTTTATGTTCCCGATTCCTCGGATCTCTCTGCATCGGCCAAATTGCATCTTCGCATCCTTCACATTTCTGTGTCCCTGGACCACCCATGCTCTTTTGGCCCACATTCCCTGCATCGTGATCGCCGAATCATGTTTCGCATCCCTCATGTCCCAAATGTTCTAAGGACCATCCGGGCTAGTTTTTCCACTTTTCCCACATTTTCACTTTTTTGAGTCGGTGCAAGGTGTATTTAATGCACATTTATGATCTTCTCTCTCCTAAATGGCTATTTAAAGGGACTACCACCTATGCATTTGTCACATTGCTTGCTTGCTATTTCTTGCCCGCATTCTTGCAATTGAGTCATTTGTTCATCTTCTATATCCCTTTACATTTTCATCATGAATTTGTTCTTTGAAGGCCATTTCTTTGTGCATTGCAAAAATGAAGATCAAGTTTCAAGGGCACGAACATCTGTCACCTCTAGAGACCTCTGTACCTAATATTGGGGATAGTGAAGTTTGACACTTAGATTTTGATGATTTATAGGGCAAGCTAACATGTGACAACCCTGCTCCCATGGCCCAAATGATTAATGACAAGTGGAATCACATATGCTACTGGTTTTCCCATCTCTGTGCAATGTGTCAACACCGTGCTCACCTACGGGGCTCATTTCAATCCAGATACCAAGGAGGTTGTTAATGTGCATGGAGAATTGATTGCCAAAACTAGATGCCACCACCATTGCCACTTCCCTACGCATTCTTGAGATAGAAGACTCCATTGTTCTTACTCTTGCTCAAGCTCAGACCCTATTTGATCAAGACAGTGAAAATATAAGGTTCGAGTAGTTAAATCATGGTTGAAGTTCCCTAAGAAGGGAGCATCCCGACTCTCTAAAGCATTGTTCAAGGTTGATTTCAATGAAGAACTATCAGATTTCATCATCTTGCTCACTCTTGGATCATGGGAATGCCCTCCACCAATGATTTCCATTTTTGGATGTGCCCTTTTATAAACATCATCTATAAGGGTAAGCAAAACATAAATTGGGCTGAGATTATCTTCGGGAATTTGAACGAGCAGTTGTCAAATGTTCAACAAACTAAGAAGTTCTACATGACTTCTTATCTCATGTACACCCTAGCAGCATCTCGGGAGTGGTTTGGCTTCACTTACATTGAGGGCAAGAAGGATGAGCCCATCTACACATATTGCCCTCACTTTACCCTCAAAACCAGTAATCACATTTTAGAAGGGTAAATGATGCTTTCACCATGTACATTGTGAGACTCTTAGAGGGTGACATAGCCCAGAAGATTTTATGATGAGGCTATGGCTCTGATAGCCAAGTATGGGGCTTTCTTCATCCAATTCTGAAAATTCTCATACATCAGATTGGCTTGTTTTGAAAGCACACCTCTCAAGCTCCCCATGTTTTGTAATGATAAAATGGCTTTGGTTGAGGTGTGCAGGAAGCTGGACAAACTTCACAGAACCTGCCGAGATAAGAAGATCATTGGTCTTCATTTCCCTATCTCCTTGGGGAATTATACATGCAAAACAACTCTAGATGCCCAAAACATAGAAAGGGCTATTGCTCCTCTCACTATTCATTTCTTTAGACCCAGGACTTGCTTTGATCTAAAGAAATTCATTGATCAAAACCTCAAAATAACTTATCATCATCATCCAGACACTGAGGATTACTGGGCTGATTGTGCTGATGATTTTGAAGCTAGAGGAGGCATTTTGGCAGACTTTCTCTACAACAGATTATAGATCTCAATCTCTACCAAGTTCCTGAAGGGCTTAAGGATGATGATGAGGATTTGCAGTCCTTTGAGTATGAAAGATCAATCAAGCACACTCCTCGTAGAAACCTTTGGATTGTATGTGAAGGAGAGAGATGACTTGAATGAGATAATCGCCCCTGTCATTGTCAGAACTAAGATTTGGTTCGATAGGAAAGTTCATGAATTCAGGAGGAACCAGGTAGATCCCCTTCAAGAGAAACTTCCACACCTAGGAAGGAAGTACATACACCTAGTACTGAGGTACTTGAGCAAACTCCTCCTTCTTCTTCAATGAAAGAGCTTGAATTGTCTACTCCTTCTTCTTCCACTCAAGTGTATCAGAAGAAGGTTAAAGAGGTTAAGAAAGAACCAATTGAGGAAGAGACTCTTCTAGAAGTCTGAATTTCCTTCAGGGCATGAGAACATTATTGTTCTAAGTGAGAGTGATGATGATGAAATGCAAGACCCCGAAGAAGCTCTTGAAATCACTATTGAAGAAGAGAAGGAAGTTCCAAGGACTGAACCTCCTAGTTTAAAAACTCCTCTGCAAAGGAAATTCATGAGGTTCCATTCACTTCCCTACTAGAGGAAACAATGGTTAATACTTTGAGTGCCATGAGTTCACTTGCTCTTGGGCCCTTGCTTCCTCCACTTCTTCTTCTACCTTTGCCTAGGTGCAACCCTTAGTTGACAGCAAGAAAAGGAAATCTTCTTCTCATTTAACAGGGCCTAATTTTGATGTTTGTATCAGCAGCTCTCATGCTGGGTACACCCTCCTCCTCCAGCAAAGAAAGCAAAGATTACTTCAAGATTGGTAACTGATGCTCAAGGCCAATAGTTCCTAGAGGTTGCAAAGCCCAAGGTTGATAAAGCAGAGAAAGATCTTTTGATCTCTGATTTGGAGCTTTCCAAGATCCCAATGGGAGAATCCACTCCTGAGAGTGAAGTTCATAACCTTTAGGAAACAATAACTAAGGTTATTGAATGAGTGGAGAAAGGAAAATAGACCATAGAGTAGTTGGAAGAACAAGAATCAAGTTCTTTCCAACTTTATCAGATCATTGTTGGCCAAGGATAAAGTTTTGGATCCAGCCCCATTGGCTGCTCTCCCACCTCCCATGATTCTCATCCAGGATGAAGTTCAAAGCATCAAAGACATACACAAGTATTCAACTTATGGGAAGGCTATGGAAGCCATGGTGGATGATATGACTATAGTAGGTTTGAACTTCATTGTGGAAGCCTTCAAAACCAATGAAAAGGTGATCAATTTGTAGCAAAAACTCTCTTCCTCAATCAAAGCTATGGACAAGGAGCTAAAGGTCTAGAGTGGATGTATTGCAGATCTCCGCCTAATGGGCCAAACTAATGAGAAGATCTTGTTGGTCAACAATGTATTTGATGATGCCAAGAATAACTTGTCAAGGGCATGGATTTTAGTGTTGAGTGGAAAATAAAGGTTCTGGAAGAAGCACTGGGAGAATTGAGGAATGTGTGGCAAAAAGGAGAATCTTTTAAAACTTGTGTTTTATCTGCCTTCAAAGATATCCACTGCCATCTTCAGGATGAAACTACAGGTGTTTCCTTCTCTCTTCAAGAAATCAAGGCTCAGTTTAAAACCTTTGTCAAGGATGATTTGTTCAAAGAAGAGTCAATTACTAAAGAGAAGATGAAGGACATTTGTTCTCTCCATTCAGCTATTGCTGAAGCTAATAAAGAATATCTAGAGCATACCGAGTTTGATAAAGATATGGAGAAATGTCTAGGCATGTGGACTCATGCTACTTCCAACACAACAATTCCAAGAGACATGGAGATAACAAAGGCATTGAAGAAATTTAGGCATCGAATCCTCAAATCAGTGGGCCCCTCCTACCATAATCGAATGTTTCTACTCCTAGCTCTTCATTCTCTTCTTCTATTTTTAATGTCGAGCTCCTTGTAATTTAATTAAGGACTTTATTTTATATATTTCCTTAATTAATCTTTGGTTAAAAGAAATGGTTACCAAATGTAACCACTTTGTAAGTTATATATTGGGCTCTCCATGCCATTCTAAGGGGATGGAACTCTGATTATTTTTGAAAGTGTAAAGAGTTAAAAGCTATCAATACATAGAAGATTTCCTTCCTGTTTCTATCTACATCTTTTTATTCTATCTTGCCTGTCTTAAGTTTGTGAATCATTAATCTATTGCATTAAGAAGCTTTGTATTCTTATAGATGTCATTTCTAGAACTTTGTGTCTATGAGATAATATCTGGTGGTTTTATGTGAATGATTATGTTCTATATATCATCCTTGCTCAACATTTATAAGGAACTATTTTGCTATCTATATTTCCTAGGGATCTTTGTTATGTTCTTCCTTTTCCCTTACTTAGTTCTTCTATTCCTTTGTATTGATAATCTACCTTGCAAATAAAACACTTTCATGATATCAGAGTTCCTCATTAAAGTTGGAAGTTGTACATTTGTAAATAGTTTTGTTGTTTGCTTTCAATAAGGGAACCTCTCCCATTAAAGAGGAGGAACTTTATGTCCCCTGACTGTTGCTTTCATTAAAGTCCTAATTTGACAACCAGTAATCAGCAAGTCAATTTAGGAACCGGTGTTCTATATGAGGCTCATTCAAAACACTAATATAAAAAAACTAGGTAGAACTAGGAACTAGTTGCCAACCACATGAAGCTTGCACACTCACCTCCCTCAATGTTAAACTAGGTGGAAAATAGTGATAGTTATGGATGTCTTGCGTGAGGTGATGGCTAAAAATCAAAGAAAGTGATACTTGATAAAAAATGAAAGCAAGAGAAGAGGACTCGGACATGTTTAAAGTGGTGTGCAAAGTGTCTGAATTCCTTTGTAATGCTTCAACAATATTATGATTGGAACACCTAAGTGTTAGAAATATCACTAAGTACTACAAAAAGATAGGATCATGATATTTGCACAAGAGGTATGAGTCCACTACTTGCAATGTGAAAAGATGATAGATGTTGGGAATGCTATATATCGCTCACAACATGGAGACGATCATCTTGTCAAGGAAAGGTACTTGAAAAATATAGAAGAATACACCAATGAATGCCATCGAAATATTAGAGTACTAAATCTTCATATGAGTTTTGGAAATTAAGTGTTTGATGAGATATCCATGTAAAAAAAGGGAATCTAAATTGATAATTATAGTGCTAAAAATACATAAAAAGACACTAGCACCAACGAAAGTTGCTTCCTTAGAAAAGTTCAATAAAGTGAAATCTTCTTAGAAATGCGATGAGGCGCATAGAAAAGGGCCTTTGATGTCTTAAAGAGGAAGTGTGACACAAGTGGAAGTATGAGATGAAACTAACCACTCAAGAGAGTGATATAATGCTTTGTGCAAGTGGGAAGTAGCCACTACTCAAACACCATAGTCAAAAATGCAAAAGAGATGCTTAGAAAATATGTTAGTAGAAGTCCTTGGAATCACTCATTAGGACATGCTAATGTTGTAGTCTAATAATTCTTATAGAATTATTCCATTTATATGCCATCAATAATGGACAATAAGACTAAAATTTAACAAACATTACATTTTAAGTAGTGCACAATGAGTAGTAAAATGGAAAAACATAGAAGTGAAGACATCCAAGCTAGAGATATAGATAACACATAACAATGAGATTTTATTACTTTTTGGGACCAAATCCAATCAAAATCATTCAATAATCAACATTATGTGAAATGTTCTCACATATTTTTATATAATTTGAGGTGATTGTCAACCTTCCATCCCCTTCATCTTCCTTGTTTTGGGTAGAAGGGCCTTTCATATTATTCCTAGGACAAAGGAGCTATACATATCTTTTATTTTGTCTCGATCTATATCATGCCTAAACATTATACATTGCACAATTTTCCAAAAATAAACAAAATGCATCAAGTTGGATTTTAGGCCTCAAGACCCTTCCAAGACTTTCTTGAACTTAAATAGTTGTCCCGCCTCAAGAAAAAAGAAGCTTACAAAGCTTGGGATGTGATTTGACTCCATTATTCAACCTCATGATGTTATTCACTTTTCCACGAACTCGATTCTTTGTTTCTTTGTCATCACACGAATATTGTTTACCAATTTTCATTCCATGTGCACTACTTAACTCAGCGCCCTTTCGACTTTTCAATCAAGTAGTCTTTCCAATAGATCGCCCTTTTGGGTTTTTAATATGCATAAATTTCCTCATAGATATTTTTTTGGATTTTTTACTTAAGTGGACATACTCAACGATATTTGGAAGATTGCTCAATTTTGTTTTTCCGAAATTAGGCCATGCTCGACCTAATTCTTGCATTGGTTGTGAAGATGGATCTTGCATAACTTTTTTGTTAGAATAACTAGAGGAGGTTGTAATACTCAAGTTCTTGAGTATGTGGATCGTATATACTTGGGGGTATCCTTTAGAGTCTTTGTAGTTGGTAGAAACAATTCTAAATCTTCCTTATAAACATTCCAAGTGCGATGGATTAGTTGATCCTCAAAAATATCCCTGAAGTGTGCCGATCTTGCATTACCTCTAACAATGCATCCTCACCGGCTACATCTATGATTAGCCCAAGGAGAGATGTACCATTATGTATCTCTAAGATCATAAACTCCATTCAACCCTAGTCTCTGCACTTGTACTCTACAAAAGTATTACACATTGTATTTCGTTCCCATTCATGCAATCAATTGGTGACATTATCTCTGTCTTGGATGTATGTTTAATGCCTTTTCCACTTCTTGATTATTTTTTGTAGTGGCCATCTGTGTATGCATGATCTTCACAATATGTCTCTTCCTAGAAGTCATTCATCATTGTCTCAGAATCGCAAGTTCCAATCTAACAACTCAAAGGTTATTTTCTTGTCTTAGTCTATGATCTAATGTAAAAGTTTCATGTATTCCATTAAAACCAAAAGTACACCCTTATCCCTCCTTTTCAACCTGGAGCACTTGATTATTGACTTTGTATGTGAGCTCTTGTTCTTGTCAATCATCTGAAATTTTGCTCACCAAAAAAATTAGCTACAATTTCTTGGTCATTACTTATTCATTGATTACTTTAGTGATAAGCTTGGAACAATTGTTCTCAATCCGCTTCTTCATGTTGCACAATGTTTGTTCCAAAATAGGATTCTATTACGCCAATTATATTAGAGAAACCACACCGACATTTTTAAGGATGTTTTCTTCCTTTATCTAGGTTTGCGGTGATAAATTTCCTATATCCACCTCGACAATATTGATAATGTCTTGTGTGGTGGTCACATGTGTGGGTGTTTGCACAACTGCTGTGTCAATGGAGCACATGTGCTAGGAGGGGAGGACAAGTTTTCTTTTTGAGTCTAAGCCATGGTTTGTGTGTGCCACCATGTTTGAGTATGCCCTCCCACACCTCCTTCTATTGTTTGTGTCATTGATGGTTCGAACTAGAGCTTCCCACCTCAAACATGCTATCTTTTAGCTTCTCCTCTATTTAAACACTTGAATCTTGTACCTAAGGAGTCTTTGTTACTGCATAGTTGGCTTGGGTTTGGCTTCTTTGGCTTCCTTTCATTTATTCTTTGCTTACTACCTTTGCAAGATCTTGCTCCTTCACAATACGATCATACTATTCTTCTTGTGCCTCGCGTCTTTCAATTTCTTTTCTCTTCTATTCTTGTTATACCTTCTCCTTTTATTATTTCTTCCTCCTTTCTTCTTTTAACTTTTGACATTGACTTGCGTAATAACTTATTTAGAGAGCTCACCCTCCTTTTTACGTGTTTTTGGTCCTCTTCATCCTATATATCTTTTCGCTTTGTCTCAACTATTTTAAGCAACTTCATCCTAATCCTCTTTGTATTTTTGCTTCTTTCTTCTACGCAAGATTATCTTCTCATTCCTTCTTTCTCAAGGATTCTTTGGAATTATCTTCTTGTTTCCATTTTTTTCTTTCTATACAATATCCTCCTATTTGAAATCTTCTTATTGCGATTTGGTTTCGCATGCTTCATAGTCTAAGTTAGTTGCATTAGAATATCTTGTACGATTTCTGTGAGACTCATTACCTTAACTTATAACACTCATGGTTGGGCACTTGCTTGGTCTCGCTTCTACAGTCCTAAGAGGGTTTATCTCGCATTGGTGATGATGGCAAAGGTGAGGGATCACCGATAGTCTTTTACACCATTTATTTAGGGATGGAGGCCTATAATATTCTATCTTTAACTTCGCTTTTGGTTACACATTTCTCTATCTTTTGTGTAACTTTCTTCTTGTTGGATGTCTTCTCCTATTCTTCCATGATGTCCTCCATAACCAAAAGGCTCTTCTCGTTGTTTAGAATCCCCATCATGTAGCCTTGATATCCTCTTATAAGCGTGATCTATGCACCAACTAAAATGGGATCTCATATTTCTTTGTGTTTGCACCCATATCTCGATCATTTACACCATAAGGGAGTCATGGGTATCTCGTCTTCTTTTTCGTCCACATGAATTGCATATTTTCTTGCACAAAATTTGTTCTTGTGTTCCACCCCCTCTTTCAATTATTATCATCAAGGAGTGAGGGAGAAATGATAACTTGATCATTTCTTCCTCCTTCAACTCTCTAACATGTGCTTGTGCTCGTTTCATAGCTTTCCACATGAACCATTCCCTCTCCTTGGGTGTATACAATTTGATTCCTATGTTATTTAATGCAATTATGTGAACTTTGTCTCTTCTTACATAGAGTTACACAAAATCTAGTTTATAAAACCAACTTGGAAACCTTGGATCTAATTCGACCTTGAAACCCTCTTACTTGACCCGCATGATAATATTTTTCTTTTATTATTTTTCTCCCTTTATATATTTCGATGGGCCTTCCTCCCGGGCTTCCTACTCTTGTGCCACTTTGGCTCGTGCAACTGGTATGGATTAAACTCTCCATCAAAGTGGTTACGTTGGTGCTTGAGTGCGCAACGTTGGAACTGTTAGTGTAAAATCACAACACCCCCAATTGAGTAGTCGATATACTTTTCTAAGGCGTAGAATCATTTGGTGTGATCCACATAACATTGAGTCTTCCTCAAAGTGTGGGACTTTGCAAAATAGGGAAACTCTCTAGGTTAAAGGTGGTTCCTATTCCTCTATTTAGGTGCATACGTAGAAACTTGCAGAGGGTTTATTCTTAAACCTAATCTAAACTTTACCAAGGAGACATGGATAGAAGGAATACAAAAATTAAAACAAAGCTAAACTATGAGGTGATGCACCAAAGGAATGATGAACATTTTTTTTGCTGATAGACACAAACCAAATAAAATGCATACAATAATCAAGCACAGATAACCAGATTTATAATGAAAGATTAGATGAGAGCAAAGAAGACAAGAAAGGATCTAGAATCGATCACAAAACATGTTTTATTACTCTGTAGATTGATACAATACATTAAGAAATGACCAAGAGGCAAGAAACGTATTATAGTTTTAATGGAAGGTCTGAACTCCACAAGTTCCTTACTAGAAGGAAAGGGGAGCCTGCAAAGACAAAAGAATGTCCAACCCTTTACAACAAGTCCCAAGCCTATATTTATAGATTCGATATAGACGGGAGAAAGAGAGAGAAGCAGGAAAAAATAGCTCCAAGCTCAACCACCACTATTTAATGCCTCCCATAAAATCTGTCCCAAATCTATCTTGACTGCATCAAATCCTTATTCGGTGCCTTAAAGGAGGAGGAAACGATAGAGGAGATCGAATCTGATCTGGTTATTGAGGCAAGGAGATCTTGCATTAAAGGCTCAAAGACATTTCTCCATTTCAACCTATCGGGCACTGTAAAAATGATTTTTATCTTTTCATGGCATAGAGGGCGTCAAGACGCTTCCAACGATGTAAGATTTGCAATATTTGGAGCCCTGAGACGAAAGATATGCCCCTTCAAAGTTTGTATCGGGTCCGTACAAATAGGTGGGAAAAACAATTTGAAAAATGGGCCTCTTTTCAATATGGGACATGTGGCACCCTTTGGTTGGTGGGGATGCACTTGAGTTTTCATTTTTGTGCCCTTTGACAAAAAAGGAATTTTTTCACCTTTTCTTCCAACTCCCGCTTTGACCTTGACTCGGGCTTAAACGCCAACTTTTTCCTTTGGTGGAGTTACGGCCCATTTTGTAACTTTTACCCTTTTAAAATAATGGGGCAAAAACCAACTTTTCCCCGACGACCCACTTTAGACTCTTTAGTTAGGCTTGCCACATGGCACTTCCTCTATTGCTCACTCAATTCCTTAGTTTTTGGTTAAGTCTTTTGCATGGTGGGGCATATTTCTAAACCAGGGACACGCGGCAATCGACACTCATTTGGAAACCCTCTCTGTACTCAATCCTTGAATTAGCGCCATTCAGACACTTGGCAGCCTCCGCAGGTTTGTGAACTTTTCAACGGTCCCTCTTATCTTTTTGGACTCTGGGCTACGTGGCGAGCTCATGCTCATTTGGGTATCCGCCTTTGGACCAACTCTTGGAAATGCGCTAGGTTGACACTTGGCACTCTCCGCTTGCACATTTATACTTGGCCAATTTTGAGGCCCTCTCTCGAACTGTTTCGAGCCCGAAAACTTTGAAACTTCACCATTCTTTCCCCGTTTGCTCCTAGCCTCTCTGCAACACCGCCCTTCTTCTCTAACCCCGCAATTCCATTATTGAGTCTACTGTAACTCGAAATGGATTTAAGACATGGAAATAGCTTGACAAAGTCGTTTCTTCTTGCATAAGGCCGTTTCTTCCTTCTGAGCCTCCACCACTCCATTTTTGAGTCTTTCTGCTACCTATTTGTAAGATATGAACGTGATTTCTCATGTTCTTTCTATACGGGGTCGTGGCTGATCCAATATTCTTTCGCGGGTGAAATATGGATAACAATTTGGCAACTCATAGGGGTATCTTCCTACTAGATGAAAATACCAATTGCCTTGTCATATCCATTGGGCATGGAGTCGAGAATGACGGTCTGATACTAATTCTTCCTCTGATTCACGAGCTTGACTATTTGCACTCTCAATTTTCATAAGAAATCTTGAAATGAAGGTTTCTGAGAGTAGATTTTTTTGACTCGGGGCTTCATCTGTCTCTCTGAATGGATTGCATAAGAGCAACAAAACAACACCACAACTATATACAAAATTTAAAATCATACATGCTCCAAGTAGAACATGTAGAGCGTGCAAAGCACTTAGGAGAAAAGTAACCTAAACTACAACAAGACAATGTGCACAAACACTTAGAGGAAAAGAAACTAAGCTAATATGTACAAGGTGAGAATCCTCCCTTTAGTAGCAATGCTTAAGATAGATTCCATTCACTGGAATATGTAATTCTTCACCATCCAATGTAGATAATTGGAAAGCATTGCTACTTTTACATTTTGTGATCATATAAGGGCCACTCCAAATGGCATCGAACTTAGAATGCCTTCCTGGTTTTGCTCGGTCTGCATCCCATTTCAACACTAGGTCTCCTTCCTGGAAGGTCCTTGTTCTAGCCTTCTTGTCAAAGCATCTTTTAATTGAGGCCTGATCCTTCTCCATTGTTTGAAGTGCATGCTCTCTAGTTTCTTCCAATTCCATCAGCTCTGCATACCGGCCTCCATTGGTTCAAATTCAGACATCTCCAGCTACTTCATGAGTTCCAATGCTAGCAACTCAAGTGATATAGGCAACATTGCCTCTTTCCCATAGACAAGATTGAATGGGGAGCTACTGTAGATATTTTGGGTGTTGTCCTATCAGCCCATAAGGCTAATTTGAGCTTTGTGTGCCAGGTCCTCTGGTTTTCATCAAGATTTCTTCTAACAATCTTTAGCAGGTTCTTGTTTGTGGACTCAGCTTGGCCATTACCTTGAGGGTAATAGTTTGATGAAGTGCTCAAGTAAATCCAGTTTCTAAAAACCCACCCTGTGATCTTAGAACCTATGAAGGCCAATGCATTATCTGATATAATGGTAGCTGACACCCCAAATCTGGTCAGTATCCCTTCATAGAAATCTAGTATACTAGACTCATTAGCTTCCTTAAGTGCCACTACCTCATTCCACTTGGTGAAATAATCTGTTGTTGTCAGAATCCATTTGTGGCCTTGGCTTGAATTTAGATTGGTGACTCCAATGAAGTCCAATCCCCATTGCATAAAATGTTGGTCAATTGAAATTAGGTGCAATGGAAGTGTTGTTAGCTTTTCTTTGCCTTTGAAGAATGCACAATTCTTGCACCTTTTGATCCATGCGTAGCAGTCACTAAACACTCTGGGCCAATAATATCCTGCCTTCATGATCTTGAGTTTGTCACCCTTGGAGCAAAATGGCCTCCAACTGCTTCAACATGGAATTCTTGTAACACTCTTTTGATCTGATTTGTCCCAATGCACCTTAGCAGAACACCATTGATGTCCCTTTTAAACAAGACACCATTAATGAAAACATATGGGATGGCCTGGAGTCTGAAATGCCTTCTTTTTGCTTTACTCATCCCATAAGGACACAAACCTGTTTGAAGGAAGTGCACCATGTCTTGAGTCTAACAAGGAGTAGGTACATCAACATTTTCTTCCTCTTGATTATTCTCGCCGAATAAAAAAAGCTTCTGTTTGATGTCCGCCTCATCCTGTTGACTTGAGGCTAGTTATTCACACAACCCCTTCCCATGGACCAGATTAGTGATCTTAATCTCAACGTCATACTCCATGACACAAGTGATCCACCCCGCACATTTCTCATTAAGATCCTTCTTTGAGAATAAAGTCTTTAACTCTGCATGGGAGACTAACAACTGGATTTTATTATTTGAAACCGGTGCTTAAACTTTTTAATCCTCTGATCACTTCCAGGACTTGCTTTTCGATGAAGGAGTACCTCGCTTCATAGTCTTCCAGACCTTGGTCAAGAAAGCAATAGTCAGTTTTTGTACCTTCATTGTTCGCTAAACTAAGATTACAGAAATAATGTCACTGCCACCAAAGGCATATAGTATGAAGTCTTTGGAGAAATCTAGATTCATGAGAGTTGGGGCTTGTGATATAGCTTCTTTGATAGCCTCAAAGCTTGCCCTTCCTTTAGCTTTCCATCTGAATGTTAAGCTCTTCTTCAACATCAATGTTATTGGCTTAACAAGGGCAACAAAGTTTGGTACAAACCTTCGAACAAAGTTGATTTTCCCAAGAAGCTTTGAAGAGATTTCTTGTGACTTGGCAATGACAATGCTCTTATTGCTTCAACTCTCTCTGGGTCAATTGTCAAACCTTCCTTAGACACAATATGGCCTAAAAGCCTGCCCTCATGGGCTAAGAATATGCATTTTTAGGGTTCAATGATACCCCAAATCTCTTGCATCTTTGAAACACTTGCCTTAGGTGAAAAAGGTGGTCTGCTACATTTTTGGAGAACACAAGTAATGTCATCTAGATAGATCAACACTATTTTGTTGATTAGCCCTTTGAATTCCATATCCATGGCCCTTTGAAAAGTGGCACCAACATTAGACAATCCAAATGGCATTTTTTTGTAAGCATAGGTGCCCCATTTGGTGGTGAAAGTAGTTTTTAACTAATCATCTTCTTTCACCATGATCTGATTGTATCTTGAGTAACCATCTAGGAGAGAGAATCTCTCTGATCCAGACACCACTTGTAAGATCTGCTCCATTGAAGGGAGTGGGTAATGATCTTTGAGGGAATCTCTGTTCAAGTCTCGAAAATCTACACACAATCTAATCTCTCCATTCTTCTTCCTGACTGGGACCAAGTTTACAACCCAACTTGAGTGTTTGATTGGAAATATTATACTTGCCTCTATCAGCTTGTTCAGCTCCTTCTTCATCAGAGGCTCAATGTGTGGATTAACTGGTCTCTGCTTTTACCTGATGGCCTTAGCAGCTAGATCTAGTTCAATTGTGTGTTGTGCTAGCTTCGAATTGAACCTCTCGAGGTCTTCATAACTCCAAGCAAATACATCCGGAAATTCTTAGCAAATTTCTATGAATTCATACCTTTCTTGCTCGGTGGCCACTTTGCCAATTTGAAGTGTTTTGCCCTCTCCAAGTGAGATTGACTCTTAATCTTCTCCTTTGATTGTATGTATGTTAGCCTTTTCTTTTGGCCTGATCATTAGGATTGAAGATAGACTCCAATGTCACTAACCCTTTGGGAAGCTTGTTTATATGCAGCTGCACTATTTGATTCCCATATTGTTGCTCTAATTTGCTTTGATTTCTAGCTGAGAATTCAACTTCTTCTTGCAAAAAATTAATGATCTGCTGATCATTCTCAAACACCTGCCAACATGTGTTGTTATCTAGCACTGCTGGCCTCACAACCACATGGATATGTGGTTGTTCCTTATCTCTTTTGATGCTATCAACCACATCAAATGTTGCTCCAACTGCTGCAAGTCTATCAACAACTTCATTCTCCTTCCTGGGAATGGACACAATGTTGAAGGCTTTGAAATCCTCCATGAGATCCCATACCCTACTCTTGTAGTTCTTGAGCAGGTCATTCTTGACAATATTAAGTCCTCTGACTTGATTGACAACTAGTTCATTGTCACCAAACACTTGCAAGTTCTTGATTCCTAGATTCCTTGCCCAATGAAGACCATGGACCAAAGCCTCATATTCAGTAGTGTTATTTGAGCAAGAAAACTGAAATCTGAAGGCTAAATAATACTTCATACCTTTGGGGGACACAATCATAGCTCCTCCTCTAGCTCCTTGTCTACTCCTTGAGCCATCAAAGAACAATTTCCATACCTCATTGTCATCTTTATATTCTGGCTTAATTAGGGCAGGAAGAGGATGATTCTCTTCATGTAGATAGTAGACACCTAGCTCAGATTCTTCCATCTCCTTATAAGGGTCAAAATCATGTCTTTTGTTGGCCCACTCATCAAGAGTCAAGTCGGGATACATCCCACCTTGGTATCTACTTCACAAGTGTTTAGGAGGTCTTCTTGATCAAAAGATGAGCAGTTGGCATTGATTGGGCTAGGCACATAAGATTCAATATGGTAATCAACAATGGGCTCATATCGATTGTGGCCTTTGCCCCATACCTTGTTCTAAAGAGCATATGTGACCAATCAACAGACAGATAGCCTCCAATTTTGGCAGTGAAGTCCTTGGACAAACACAAAGCAAAATGTGGTGGCAAGTCTATGACTGACACATTCTGTAATACAGTCACATTAGGGGCAGGCATGTAGAGTGAGGCTCAGATCTTTGATGATTCCAACAGTTGTCATTGCTGTCCCATCTAATTGTACTACTCCCCTAGAGATGACTTCATATTGGAGATTGTATGATGGAAAAGTGACATGTGAGCATGGGAATCTACAAGTGACTCTTCCTCGTACCCGACCTCCCGAGGTCGTGTCGAGACAATCGGTGGGGATGGAATACACGTGGGATGTAGATAAGCTAGTTAGGTAATCTTATGTCTTCAACACGCAATAGCGGGATCTGTGAATCTAAGGCAAAGAAGGCCCTCCTAACCTAAATTGGTGTGATAGATCATTTGACGAGGATAACTGCTCAAAGGCTCCAATCAATATCAAGCTCTGCCGTGATCCGATCTATGGGTTGTGGAATACGTGGAAGATAACCTGTGGGTGCTTCAGTATATGTCTCGACAAGGTCATGAAAATGGAATGGCTAAATATGTAGTGGATCTTTTGGTGCCTTATGGACGATTCTCTGGTCTAGTCCAGAAATCTTTAGCTTGATTAGCTGCTATGTTTAATAATGATAGTTGTGTGATAATGTCTAGTGGGAGTGGAGAGGATCTAAACACTAATGTTCGCAAACCAGCGTCAACGTTGGATTGATTTGTAGGCCCGTTGGGTTGTGGGACCTGTGGATCACAAGCGTATGTTTTCCCTCTTTCAGGTCCTTCTACAGTCATATGAATATCTATCAAAGCAATCTATAATTTGTATGCGATTTGACGAGTAACGTGTGCGCCTTGTCGTCTTTTATGTTTAATTCTCTTAATTGTGAGTTGATTTCTGTAGGTTTGTTATTGTTCGGAAGACCTCATTCGAGATTTTGGTCTATGTCAGTTATTGTTGCAACAATATTTGGTTGAGGCACAATTGGCCCAAAATTATTATTCCCTGGGCTCCCTAGGTCCTGTGATTGTCATACAAGATCAATATAAGCCTAATTGAAATGAAATAAACTAACTATGCGAGATATATCTGCAACATATATATATTCCTCTATTTTTGTATTTTTGATAAGATTTTGAACGGAAATGAAAGAGAAAATAATGTAATATATTTAGAAAATGACAACTAATCTAATAACAAAATTAACAAACAAAATAGCCGGTGTAGTACTACACCGCTGTGCGGTTGTGAGTTTTATCCTAAATAACTAGATATAGTGATTAACTTAATTGAAAGATTCTCGATCCTACCTCAGAAGTGAGGAATGAATCATAGTTTCTCAGAAACTATCAATCCCCACAGCTTCCCTGGCAATATCGAGAATGAAATTTAACTAAAATGAAATATTTCACTACTCTATTTGATATGTTTTAACTAGAACTTTGACAGATAAAACCTAGAATTTGTAGAACAGTGGTGAATCCAAGTAGTGTATGAATTTGTCCCCTCAAAATGATCTCCTCGTTCTTTCATGTTCACGTGAATCTAGAAGAGCGTGTATATGCTAGCATCAATAGAAGAAGGTATTTGAATAATGGCACTTTGGATATAGACCGAATACAATGCGAGTAGGAGAGGGATAGCGCAAGTGACAGAGCTTGGCGTATGCAATTCCTAGCATGATTTATTGCGGGAATACAACACAAGGGTAGCGAGAGATTCTAGAATCTACCTTCTATGAAGAACACAACCTGCAACTCTAATGAATTCAATCTAAAACTGACACTACTCTACTCTAGACTAATTTGTATGGACAACAATGAACAAGACTGAAGCAAGAAGATCGAATGGCTTCCAACAACAAGGAAAACTAGCATGGATGCAAACATGAAAACAAAATGAGCTTCTAAACAAGAAATTGATAGACTTAAACAATGAAAAATGAGAAGTTGAGGGGCCATTTGCTTGAAAACAAGTGGCTATTTATAGAATTCCCATTCACTAAAGGGTAACTTGGAATGGAACTCTTTTACCATTAAACAATGGAGAAACACTATTCCAGGGGACACAAAACATTAATACGAGCCAAGGCGGTGGAGAAAAGCTGGTAAAAGTTAAAAATTACGCAAGTCATGATTAGAAGAATGTCCTTGAAAAATGCGTGAAGGACCGCCACCCCGAGCAGGGCGGCGGTTATAGTACCACCGCCCTAAGCGAGGGTGGCGGTTATAGGACCGCTGCTTACGGACAGGCGGTGGTTTCATCACTAAAGGTCAAAAACTCTAAGAAAAGAAAGGTAGAGGAATAAAACAAAGCACAAGGAACATGGATAAAGCATTTGGGATGCTAACATATACTTCGTGAGCTTCTCTGGATCCGAACACCTTACGAGGTGACCTGTATCATCATTGGGGCATGTGTGACATCATTTTGGCGGTACAGTACCCTATAATTTTGGGTATGTACATATTACCCCCTTGGAGAAGCGTTTTAACCATGAAGAGGCATAAAACGGTGGGTCCGAGTTATGGCGGTCCCAAAATGGGAAGTTAGAAATTATACCTAACATGCCTGTGTGTTGAAATGTTGCCATCCAAGTTCCCGCTACCTGCAAAATGGAAAGAAGACTCAAGTGTAGATAGACAAAACAAATCGAAAAATAAATACTAAATTAGTATGAAATGAGGACTTACCATTTGTGTGGGGATGAGAACTTACCTCCGTTGGCGCTCTAAACCTGTGAAAGGGGCATTTTAAAATGAGTCAAAACATATATATATATATATATATATAATGGGACCATTTTCCTATTCATTTGTGTGTGTCGATTTGATAGTTTTTGAGCTCTAGGACCCACGGTGACGGTTTCCGACGAGAGTATAGTCGAAACGTTCGTAGTGAGATAGCGATCATGCCTCCGTGAGTAGAACATCGACCTACGAGATCTCAGGTTAGTTCTTGCTTTAATGTTTTTTTCACTAAAATGTTAAAATGTCGAAATCTTTGTCTTGGGGGGTCATTTTTAGAAATGTCAGTTTTAAATGTGTCTCTTAGGGGGCGCCTAATGGGTAGGCTTTTGTTTTAGCTAAAATGGTCGAATTTTTGTATTTTTAAGCATTTTAGGGCACATGACCCATTTTGAAACGCGGGATAGGACCGCCGCCCTGAGCAAGGTGGTGGTTACAGGACCGCCACCTTGCTCAGTAAGCGGTTCTCTTCAGAATGTTAAAACAACATTGTTTTGAGTTTATTTTTGCATTTTTAGTATTCTCATTTTCTTTAATGATTTTTTTATTGCAATCTTGATACTAACTTGCTCCTTTTTGCGTGTTTTTGTGTGTTTTGCAGAAGAAGGAAGAGTACATCAGATGGAGAGAGAGAGAGAGAGTGATTGGCTTCCAAGCGGTGCTAGATGCACTTTCTCAGGATGAGCAGGATACTCTTCAGAGGGCAGGTATTTTGAGGATTGCACGGGTCCCCCATGTTGCACCTGCCAGTCACATATTATGTGACTTATTTTCTTACTGGGATGCAGATCAGAACACCTTCCGATTTCCAGGTGTTAGGGGTGAGTGGACTATCACCCTAGAGGATGTCTATCGCATTTTGGGAGTCCTGATTATCGGGAGGAGACTTTCATTTGATATAGCAATATCCAGAGCTCAGGTGACTCAGTGGGCCACCTATATGGGAGACGTAGTTGTCTCCACTGGTTCAAAGAAGGGGGTGAAGGTCTGTTCTATTCCTGGCTTTCCCATCCCTCTGATCCGTCAGGCCATTATGGGAATCCTTGCTTCGAGATTGATCGAAGACAAGGGAGGGGATACTTTACTCGACTGTTGGGGCCCCATCATCGCAAAGATTTAGGCACATGGTCGAATTTATGCTTGGGGAGCCGATATACTTGGGACCACCTATCACAATTTATACAGGGTGGTTCGATTACAGGGATAGTCACTGAGCCATCCGACCTTAGTTATGAGCTGGGTCTATGAGCACATCATCTCTTATGGGAGAGGCATAGAGGTGGTGGATCTCGGAGCTGTGAGGGCAGCTAGATGGATAGATGACAGTGCTTAGAGCACCCCACCAGCTAGTTGCTTCCCTGACTACTGAGGATACGGAGGCCACACCTTATCAGGCCATGACATGGTTGTGGGGCGAGGAGACCTTCACTTTGATTTCTTGCTCTACTATAGGGCAGCTTGTGGATAGGACAGGGAAGGTAGAGACACACCCCTTTGATTGAGTGCCTCAGCAGTTCGGCCTTGCTTATAGTGACATGCTTCCCTAATGGTGCCAATGTTCGAGATCAGTTTGGGAGGTTAGAGGAGGTCCTAGAGGCCGGGTGATGGATTAGTCCTGGCATCTTTATTACAGCCGGGAGGGTGGTATGTGCCTCGAGCAAGAGTCGGAGCTCCTCGGGCACCTATATCTGCGGATTGCCGCCGGTCTCGCCCACAAGGTGCGACCCCATTGATATAGACTCCGAGTCTAAGGAGTTCACAGGGGGAGAGACGGAGGAGGAGACCAAGGACATGGAGGTCAGTGAGTCAGGTGGGGGAGAGGATAGCGATCCTGAGTGGCATGACACTCAGGAGATTTTACAGGCCAAGAGGGCAGAGCAGAGTGCAGAGAGGGTGACTCTAGTCTCAGAGGAGTTACTTTCTTAGGACTTAGGCGGAGAGGACGAGTCCATGGCAGGATGCCATGTTGTCCTAGATGTGGGAGGAGGACATCAATTAATAGCAGCGTCCATGGTAGGTGCGGATCCTAGGGATCCTTCTTGGAGGCCCGAAGATCGAGTGAGTTGCCACTCTGATTTTGATTTTGATTTTAACTAGAATTGCCTTAGTTCTTTACCTCTCTTTTGTTCATCCTTGGTTTTACCTTTTGATCATTTTCTAATTTATTTTTCTCCTTTGGTTCGAGATACTACCGATGAGTGGCGAGACTTGATTCGCAGGGTATGTACTGATACCCTAATGCTTCCCATGGAGAAGACTCGTGCCGAGCTATCCACGGATGCAAGGGGAGCCTTTAGCAGCCGGTAGGCATATTGATGTTTTTTCCCCGTCTGGCATGTGGCCAAGATGGTGACTTCCCTCCGTGCCGAGGTAGCTGGGTATAGGGCTGCAGAGCACTTGATGAGGAGGAGCCGCTCTCATAGCGAGGCTATAGCTACTATTCAGGATCGCGAGCCCTTAGTGCACTTAGAGTGCCGCGTAGCCAGAGTCCTAGACGTGATCGTGTGCCTTCTGAGGGATCCCATAGGGATTGAGAGGCCACTTGGCTCTTTTTGTAGTGACTCTTGCTAGATTGTTTATACGACCATTTTGTATTTTTCGGGCTCATTGAGCGTTTTGACCATGCCTAGTGCATGATGGCATTGTACATAAAACCTGATTATATATATATATATATATATATATATATACATCTCTTTTTGGATCTAGATTTCTTTGTACCTAGAGTTTTGTGATTCATTTTCACATGTATATTAGATGTTTGTAAAAATTTTGTTTTTATATGCTTTTCAGAATGTATGCAATGGAGAACAAATGTCACAGATGTTTTCTTTTTTTGTAATTCGTGATGTTGATGTATGATGATGTGGACACTATGTGATCTTGAACTTTAGTTTTTATAAGCGATTTTTCTGTAGTTCATATTGTTTTGAAAAATGTGATGATGAGCTAGTATTTGAGCGAGATGAACTTGCCCCACTCCTAACTCCACGCAACCAGTAAGATGTGAGGGCTCACCACCGAGAGCTAGAAAGGGCACAAGCTATGAGGTGTGTTGAAATGGTAATGATGGGAGATAGACAAAGAGTTGGTGGAACCAAATTAGGATGCTACAAACCTATCTTACTCAAGTGACTCCATAGTTTAGAATGCAACTTGCTTTGTAGTTTATCCAAACTTAGATCCGTAGATGGCCACTTGGTTGAAAAAATCTGGTTTTCAAGGTTTTGAACTCTCTTGGAATTTTAGACATCTGATTCATTTGTTTTGACTCAAGATTTCAAAGGTTTGTTTGGACTATTTGCTTATGACTTTTAACGTTTTCTGTCAAGCGAACCCCCACACCTTGCCCCATGCTACTAGTAGGAAGCATGGGCTTATCACCATGGACAAGGCATAGGTGAGTAAAGGCATTCCCATCCTTTCCCAACCCTACGTCACTAGTAAGAGACGCAAGCTCAACACCAAAGGTTGGTAGGGCAAGGAAATGTGTAAAAGTAAAATTTTCTGTTTGATCTATATTTGACTTACTTACTTGAGAAAAATGTCAGTATGTTCTTATTTCCAAAGAGATATATACGCGGGATAGATGCGACACCATGAAGCTTCTAGAACAGACCATAGGCAAGACACCTACCCTAGGAAGAAACCAAAAGTGAGAACAAGCATGCAGGCCTTGGTATGGCTACCATTAAGACTTTGTCATATCTAGCTTTAATTGATGAAATGATTCTGAAACAGTTGATGATGTTATGAAAATGAAGAAGTATGATTTGAAAGCTCCCCGCCAATACTATCGAAGTTTGTAATGAATTACTTAAGAACAAGTCCCTTGATCACCATGTTTCGAAGTGAGTGAACAAAATGAACTTATCTAAATGAATATATAATGTAGATATAACTATACAAATAGTGCTGATGCTTCATGCGTAAAACCGTTTAAGATGCAATGAATTGAGTGATTCATTGAATTCCTCACCCTCCAATGTGCACAAGAGATACGCACCATTACCATAGTCCTTCATGACTCGATATGGGCCCAACCATTTGGGCCAGAACTTTCTTCCTTTTCCGGTTTTATTATCGATCCCATTTGTCTAGTCTTAAAACTAGATCTCCTTCATATATTTCTTGCTCATAGACCTTTTTGTTATCTTTGCCCGACACATCCAGTCAAAGATAGACTCTATGCCGCTGTTCGGCATTTAACCTGGCCTCGTCTAGGCTTTCTAGTTGGAAGAGGCGTACCTCTATATAAGCTTCTTCATCTAGAATCCCTTGTAATGAGATGCAAAGATTAGGTATTTCAACCTCAAGCGGGAGAACCGCTCTACCCCGAATACCAGCGAGAAAGGGGTTGCTCCTGTTGGTGTTCTTATTGAGGTTTGGTGGGCCCACAAGGCCGGATATAATTTTAAGTGCCAATCTCATTTGTTTTCTTTTACCGTTTTGAGGAGAATAGCTTTCAATGTTTTGTTTGTCGCTTCAGCCTATCCGTTGGCTTGAGGGTAGTAAAGAGAGGTTGTGTGATGGTTTATTTTGAACTTGCTACATAGCTCACGAACTTCGTTTTCTTAAAGGACATGCCATTATCTGAGATAATGATTTGTGGGACACCATACCTGTAGATAATTTGGTTCAAAATGAATTTGGCAATCACCGAACCTGGTACAGTGGTGAGAGGCATGGCCTCCACCCATTTGGTAAAATATTCTCGTGGCTGTGATTATAAAATTATGGCCATTAGTTGATGAGGAGAGAATTTCCCTATTAAGATCAAACCCTAAGCGGAGAAGGGCCACAAAGTCGCTATTGGTTGCAGAGATTGTGCTGGCATATGAATCTCGTGAGAGAATTCTTGACATTTGTGGCATTTGCGTACAAATTCCATTGCATCATGCTCGAGAGTGGGCCAAAAATAGCCCATCCGATGTATTTTGCGAGCGGTGGCGTGACCACCGAAGTGGCCCCGCATATCCCATTGTGGGATTCATGAAGGATCCTCTTGGATTCTTCTATGTTGACACATCTTAGAAGCATGCCGTCGAAGGCTCTACGATAGAGCACTTGGTCTAAAACAACATATTTAGTGGCAATAATGCGTAACCGCCTTCTTTGTTGTGACGTGGCACTTTCCAGGTATGTATGGTCCATGATAAAATTGATGATATTAGTATACTAGGGACATGTAGAGATGGGGGGTCTGGTTTTGACAAAGAATACACATTCATCAGGAAATTCTAGATCTACCAATTCACCTCCATCTAGTGAATTGTCACTTGATCTGCAATGATTTGTCCTTTGGTGAATTTTTGGTTTATTGATGTTAACTCAAATTCTCCCATTAGGGTTATGAAACGTCAACCTTTTCTTAGATAAGGACCCTTGCGTGAGAAATGTCCGTAAATGGTTTTCTTCACAATGACCCTTGTTTCTTGATTTAACATGTAATGTCTTAAACGTTTTGTGGTGAAAATTATGGCAAGGCATTCTCTTTCTGCTTGTGTATAATGCGTTTCATAATCGAGTAATGTTTGGCTAATGAAATAGATCACGCGTTCCCGTCTATCATCATCCTCTTGAGCCAATAGGCAGGCCAACGAGACATGAGTGGCTCATGAGTATAGGATCAAAGGGCGGTCTGGATTGGGAGGCATTAGCGTGGGTGGTGACAAAAAGAAGTGCTTAACTACTTGGAAAGCCTCATTATAGTCTTCAGTCCTATAGATACTATAATATTTCTTGAGTAGATTGTTGATTGGATGAATGAAAAAGCTTAAATCTGGGATGAACCTTCGGATTGCACTGAGTTTCCCAAGAAATGACCTGATTCTAGACTCGTCTAAAGGTGGGACCATTTCAAGAATAACCCATATTTTGGCTGGATCAACATCAATCCCTTGTGAAGATATAATGTATCCTAGAAGTTTTCCTCCTGTTACACCGAAAATGCACTTCTTTGGGTTTAATGTGACACCATACTCAATTAGTCGTGAGAGGATGATACGGAGCACCTCCAGGGTGATCACAACGCTTCTTGGCCTTGGCCAACAAGTCATCCACATATGATTCCACAATTTTATGGATAAGATCATGGAATATGTATGTCACTTTACTCATCGATATGTAGCGCCGGCATTTTAAGACCAAATGGCATGACAACATAACAATAAGTTCCCCAGGGAGTTATAAACGTGGTTTTGGCTTGGTCTTGTTCAGATATTTTGATTTGATTATATCCCGAGAACCCATCCATGAGAGACAAAAGCTCAAATCCAGTTGTTGTGTCAATGATGACGTCAATGGATGGTAATGGGAAATCATCCTTGGGACAAGCTTTGTTAATATCCTAAAAATCTATGCAGATGCGTATCTTCCCATTCTTTTTGAGAACGGGGACAATATTAGACACCCATTGTGAATAATTGACTGGTTTGATGAATCCTACTTGGAGAAGTTTTATTACTTCCTCTTTTACCATGAGAGCCACTTTCAGCTTCATTGGTCTTGACTTCTGTTTAATTGGCTTCGCATCTGGTTTAGTGACAAGATTATGTACCACAACTTGTGGTGCGATACCTGTCATTTCTTTATAATTAAATGCAAAAGCCTTTTGATGTTCTTTAAGGATTTGGGTGTGTGTCTCTATTTCTTCCGGAGTTAGCGAGGAGCCTAACTTTAAAATTCTTGGTTCTTCCTCCGTTCCAATGTTTATGTCAATGGTTTCTTCTATCAAAGAAGCGTTACCTTCTTCAAATTCAGGTGGGGCTAGAGGTAGTTCTAAGCTTTCTTCATTTTCTGTCTCATAGATATCAAGATCCTTCTATGGAGGAGACTCTACCGTGGGATTTCCAAAGTAGGAAAAGGAGTGTGGTATTAGGGAAAGATCAACTATAGGGTGAGCAAGGTGTAGCTCCGCATAGGTGTTTAGATATTCGAGAGTGACTTTATCACTATCAACATGATGTAAGATAGGAGATTCATTCTCAGCTATATGTGTTAGCAGAGGGTTTGTTGACATTTTCTTCACCAATGGTTCAAGTATGAAGTGATACTTTGAAACTTGTATCTTCCAACTCATTACTTGGGGTAAAACACGAAGCTGAGGTTGCTATTGAATCTGCAAGAAGGTTATGTTCTCGTGGGATTGCCTCAATGGATATGAAGTCAAATCTTTCACTTAGATCTAATACCGCTGTTTTATAGAGCTGTAAGTGCTCAGCTTTAGTCTCATATACTTCAGAGACTTGGTTTGCAACTAGCTGCGAGTCTCCTAATACTCTGATGTTATTGACACCGATCCTTTTGGCTATGATGAGGCCAAGGAGGGCTTCATACTCAGCGCCGTTGTTCATACATTCAAAGTTCAACTTAAAAGCAAAAGGTAGGATCTTTCCCTCAGGAGAAGTAAAGATCACACCTGCCCTACTCCATAGTGACATCTAGCTCCATCGAAATGGAGAGTCCAATACTTACTAGGAAAGATGGATGCTGGGACATTCTTCGCATTTGTTTCTTCTGTTTTAGTTACTTCTACCATGCAAAGTTCCTCTACTGGAAGAGAACCAACTCCTAGGGTACGTCCCATACCTGCGGAATCAAATGGTAGGAAAATTGGTAGATCTTGTTCTAGTAACTTGACAATTTTTGCAGTAGTTCCTAATGACACTGTTTCTATAATGTTAGCTTCATCCTTGAGGGTTGGGATGCCCTTGACTAGGTTTGTAATTTCTAGTTCTGTTATAGGTATTAATTTTTCTTCTAGTTTTGAGTCAATTGGTTTATTAAGTTGGTTTGTTGGGAGTTCAAACTCGAGAGAATGCCTGGTCTTTTCTTGAGTCTGCTAGGTGTATGTTGAATGGTTTTGGGTCACCTTTGCTATGAATATCTTTCCTAGGTGTAAGACTCTTATTTCTGGAATAACGAGAGGGGATTTCTTTCATGCGATGTATCCATGGTCAACCAAGGATCATATTATAGTTGGTTTCCTGATCTATGATATAAAACTCGGTGAGGATTGTCTTGGGTCCTAAGGTGATTGGTAATATTATAGTCCCAATTGAAGTAGCTTTAAGGCTGTCATAACCTCTTAGCGTATTTCTTGTTGTGGAATAGTTTGTTTCTCCATATCCTAGCTTTTGAAGGAAAGAGAAGGGGACAATGTTAACTGCTGCCCCATCATCCACCATTACGCATTTAACGTAATTATTGTAAACCCACACCTGTAAATGCAAGGCCGGATCGCCTCTGCATGTAATTTTAGCACCTGTTGGCATTTTGTTTATGTCGAATATAAACTCGGTATCTTTATCCGGCTGCCCCTGGAGGGTGGATATCAAAGTCTATATGGTTTACTTGTGTTTTGGAGGTGGAGTGTCTTATCAAAATGAGCCCTTTGCTCATTTTTAGCTAACTCCTTTCATTCTTTCCTCTCTTGTGCCTCGAGTCATAATTTTGTTTCTTCCAGGGCACTCAAATCCTTCCGAAATGTCACCATTCTTTCTCGGCTTTCCGAGAAGGTAAAGTTTTCCTCCTAACTCCATGTATTTTTGAAGTTATGGCTCGGCGGAGTTTTTGTGGGAAATTTTCTCTAGAAAATCCCAACCCAATAAGATGAGGCCACGTGTCCTCGGAAGGGCGGAGGCGGAGGTAAACTTGAAAAAATTGCCCAAGTTTTGGTGGGGTTCGCAAAGAAATTTTCAGAAGGCGAGTCCCCACCACCCAATAAGATTAGGCCACGTGTCAGGGACCGAAAGGATGGCGGAAGGTGGAGGAAAGATGAAAATTTTTCTGAAGTGTTTGGCGAGGGTGCTAAGAAGAAATTTTGGCCCATAGGCCCACCAAAGAATAGGATCATGCCATGTGTCCCAGGGGGCGTCGGAGCTTCACCACGGGGAGAAGTTGGGAAATTTTCCCAAAGGTTAGCGCAAAGGAATTTTTGGCCCCAAGGCCCGCCAACCAATTGAAAGAAGCCACGTGGCACCGAACCAGTGGAGGCAGGGGGAAAGTTGGGATTTTTTCCCAAAGCAAAATCAAAGTAAAATTCAGAAAAGAAAGTCCGCCCCCAAAACCCGAACCAATCGAATCATGCCACGTGTCCATGTGGCGGCAAAAACACAAGGCGAGCCCGCAAGGAAAAATGAGCGGGGAAGGTCCGCGTCCAATGGGATTGTGCCACGTTTCTAGCTCAGGGAAGATGGTCAACAATGATAGGAAAATTGGGAGCAAATGCCCGCGACGAATCACAGCATGCCACGTGTCCTCGGGTCATTTAGCCGGCGGAGGATTTTTGAATTTTTTTCCAAAGGCTGAAACGATGGAAAAGGAAGCAGGAAAGGCCCGCAACCAATTAGAACGTGCCACGTGGCACCAGAGCGGTGGGGCGTGGAGATTTTTGGGGAAATTTTCCAAAACATAAAAAGTGGGAAAATTTCAAATTTTCACCCGCCAACCCATTTTGGCCCTGTTTTGCCCTAAATTTTCAGAGGGGCATAACTTTCAATCCAGAGCTCAATTTTTGCGTTCTTTATATCAATGGAAATCTGGTGAAATTCTCTACATGATTCCAGGCTCAATTTTGTGTTTTGGTGGAGTTTGGAGAGAGAAAATTGAAAAACACCTCTGGCACGTGGAAATGGACAAAAATGACATTTCAACCACTATTTTTAATGCAGTATGGCTCGCATTCTCTCCCAGCATGGTCAAAAAATGTTGGGAAGTGGATTTGTAAGGGAACCCATGCTATTTATTATGAATTTGGTCGGTGGTTGAAAGCTTTCTCATGTTTTCCCACGTTTCTCTCTCTTGAGCTCGAATGGGCATTGTAAAAAGCCAGAATGGGCTCATTTTAAAACAGTGGACATTATTTTAGCTCTGCAACTTCCCTTTTCTTCCTAATCAGGAAGATTTGTGGAGTTTTTACCTTTCCATGCAAATACTGCACTTCTTTTTGCCTCTTGGTCATTATAATGCACTGTATTGGACCTAGAATGATAATATATGCTCTGTGATTAATTTTTCTCAATCCTTTCATATGTTTATCATTGTTTCCTGATCTTTCATTACACTTTGACAAATTGTGTATGTTTTGTGCTATATTTTCTTGTGGATTGTGTATGTTTTGTAGTAGTAAGTGTCTACTACTCCTTTGGTGCATCACCTTATTTAGATCAGGTTTTTTTTACATTTTCTCAACCCTGTCTCCTTGGCAAAGTTTGATTAAGTTATAGGTCAACCCTCTGCAGAATGTCATGCACACTTGAACATAGGAGTTGAGGAACCAATCTCTAACTGGAGATTCTTTTCCCTCTTTTGACAAGTCCCACATTTGGGGAAAAGATTCAATGTTGTGCAATCACCTTTGGATGCTAAAATGTCAAACTAGAAATCTGATAGAACATCCAGGGGGTGCTCTTGATTGCACTAACAGAGTGATGTTAATTAAATGACCAGACCTAGTGCTTCTAAAAGAGCAGCCCTATGGGTAGGAAAATTTTTCAATAAGTCCAAAAAGGAGATGTGAGAGAAGGTTTTTGTTAAGTCATTAATTAAATCATAAGCACCCATGGGTTTTACCAATGTTTGTTGAATGTTATCTGGTTTTAGTGGATAGATTGGATTTGGTTGAGAAGAATATTCTTGTGTTCTTGTTATGGCTTCTACATGCAGCTCAAGATATCTAAATCCACCGGCACCAACTATCTTGGTTTGTGGTTGATTTTCTAATTGTGGTGCAACAGGTGGATTTAGCAAAGTTGAGGCTTCATGATCATTATTTCCTGTCATTACACCTTTGTTCATCCCATTTGGATTTAATTTATTATTGATATTGGGATTTGGAAGTGGATCATTGAAGATCTTAAGAGGTGCGTTTTGAGGAAGCGCCCCCGTGAAAGTATTTGGTATCGGTGTTACAGTAATCTGTTAAGAACATATCTATGAAGAGTTGTCTTTGTTCTTCTAGCAAACGTTGCATGAACTTATTGTAATCGCGGAAAGTCCTAGTGTCATGGCCTCGAATTTTGTGGAAACCACAATATGAGTTGGGATTATAATTCCTAGGTTGTTGGTTTGGCACGTGTTGTGGTCCAAAATTTTGATTGAACTATTGACTATTAGGATTAAAGCTTTGCGTTTGTTGTCTTTGGTTTTGATATCCAGTTGAGTTTTGACTTGGACCCTGTGTCTAGATCTGTCATTGTTGTTGTTTTTGTTGTCATTGGGGATGATTAAAATCCACCGAGTTGATCGTTGGGGTGAAATTGTTGTTTCGTTGGTTGTTAACTGGTGGTGGAACATTTACAACATTTGCTTTTTTAGTTTGGTTAGTCACTCCATCTGTTGTCACTCCGTAGTTTTTGTTAAGGATTTTAGGTCCTTGATTGGCATTTGTGGTAGTAGGATAAGTCGTAGTGTTTTGGTTGGGGATGATTAACCTCCCATTTGTTCCATATGTCTTGCGACCGCTATCTATTGCAGCTTGATCTATTTGGAGAGTGCTCTCAAGTACTTCATCATAAGTTCTTAGTGGGAACTTTTGGACTTCTTCCTTTATCTCTCTGCTGAGAGAATGAAGGAATAAATCACATAGTTCCATCTGATCCATGTTTGGAGTGCTTGCTGAAGAATAGAGGACTATACACCATCTTTGGATGAAATGAGCAACAGATTCATTGTGTTCTTGTTTAATATGCAAGAATTCCCTTATTCCTGTTCTCAACAATTTGTTCATGTCGAACACCTTGATGAACTCTGAAACGAGTTGTTTAAATGAATGTATTGAGGCTTCAGGTATTTTGTAATACCAATCGAGGGAAATACCCTCTAAAGTTGTAGGGAATATTTTAGCAACTCCATTCCAAGCGAGCAATTCTCGAATGGCTGTGGCGTAGGCCTTAATATGTGCATTCGGGTCTCCCTCTCCTTTGTCCTTGGGTAGATTGGGGAGAGGTATTGGAAGGATGACACTTTGTATAGTGAAGTCCAAAGGTTCTTTAAAATATTTTGAATAAGTTCCTATTGCATAGGTTTCGACCATTGATGGTGTTTGTTGAGGGGGTGGAGGTGGAATGGGTTGTTGATATGGCATAACATATGTATTTACAGGGGCATAAGGGAATCCCTGTGGTTGAGCGAATATGCCGGAGAAGAGAACATATCTCCTTGTGGTGATTTGGAATACATGTTTAAGTATGGAGGAGCATTTCCCAGGAATGGATTATTTTGTACTAAATCGGGAGGTATCATATTTTCCACTGGAGCGGCGTTAGAAAACGCGGTTCTAGTTGGTGTTTGTTGTGAATACTAAGGAGGCATGCCCAACGTGCCTGTTCCTGTGAGGAGGTCTACTTTACTAGGATGATGTGGAGGATTGGAATTTCCTGCCTGCATGAATTGCAAATTTTGACTTGCTTGAGAAAGTTCTAACCCTCTAACTTTCTTGACTAAGGCTGAGATGACCTCGTTTGGTGAAGATACGATATTTTGCCTTAGTGGTGTTTGTTGAGGTTGTATAGGCATATGGTACCCAACTATGAATTGATTGGTGCCCTGCCAAGTTTCACCGAGGGCATTTCCTATAGGTGGAGGGATGGGGGTGTTTTCTTGGAATGAGACCTCGGGTTGTGTTTGCAAACCTCCTATAGACAAGTACATATTTTGAGAGCATTGTTCACTCCTAGCATAACGTGCTAAGCATCTGTCATCTAACAATAGATATGGATCTGATTGTCTACTAATTTGTGGTCTAAGCAACACCTGAGGAGATGAACCAGATTCTCCGGTGAGCGTCATATTGTTTGAGCTTGAAGGCTCTGTTTGTTGCATTTGAGTGAGCTGATCCAACTCCTCTATTTGGAAAGAAGAACTATGTCTATTCCTTTGAGGCAGAGTTTGTGTTGAAAATCAGTTAGTTGAATAGTTGTCACCCCATGTTGAGAGCAAGGGTGATGGTTGTCTATTTAGTTGATCGTAGCATGCTTCAAGACCTAGGAGAGGTCTGCCATATATATCGTATCCCGACATGTTCGGGGGGTATATGAATACCCATAGAATAATGGGAAAGAGCGAAGGTGGATGAAAGAATAGAAAGAGGAAAACTAGTTTGTTTCACGTTAGGTTCACCAATTTTGTACGATGGAAAAGTGACATGCGAGCATGGGAATCTACAAGTGACTCTTCCTCGCACCCGACTTGCCAAGGTCTTGCGAGACAACCGGTGGGGATGGAATACACGCGGGATGTAGATAAGCTAGTTAGGTAATCTTATGTCTTCAACACGCAATAGCGGGATCTATGAATCTAAGGCAAAGAAGGCCCTCCTAACCTAAACTGGTGTGATAGATCGTTTGACGAGGATAGCTGCTCGAAGGCTCCAATCAATATCAAGCTCTGTCGTGATCCGATCTATGGGTTGTGGAATACGTGGAAGATAACCTATGGGTGCTTCATATATGTCTCCGACAAGGTCATGAAAATGGAATGGCTAAATATGTAGTGGATATTTTTGGTGCCTTATGGACGATTCTCTGGTCTAGTCCAGAAATCTTTAGCTTGATTAGTCTGCTACGTTTAATAATGATAGTTGTGTGATAATGTCTAATGGAAGTGGAGAGGATCTAAACACTAATGTTTGCAAAAACAATAACGTTGGATTGATTTCTAGGCCCGTTGGGTTGTGGGACCCGTGGATCACAAGCGTATGTTTGCCCTCTTTCGTGTCCTTCTGATCATACGGATATCTATCAAGGAAATCTATAATTTGTATGCGATTTGACCTGAACGTGTGCGCGCTTGTCATCTTTTATGTTTAATCCTCTTAATCGTGAGTTGATTTCCGTAGGTCTCATTTATTGTTCGGAAGACCTAAATTATGAGATTTTGGTCTATGTGAGCTTATTGCTGAAACAATATTTGGTTGAGGCACGATTGGCCCAAAATCATATTCTTTGGGCTCCCTAGGTCCCGTGATTGTCATACAAGATCAATATAAGCCTAACTGAAATGAAATAAACTAACTATGCGAGATATATCTACAACATATATATATTCCTCTATTTTTGTATTTTTGATAAGATTTTGAATGGAAATGAAAGAGCAACTAATCTAATATATTTAGAAAATGACAACTAATCTAATAAAAAAATTAAAACAAACAAAGTAGCCCGGTGTAGCTACTTACCTGTGCAGTTGTGAGTTTTATCCTAAATAACTAGATAGCTGATTAACTTAATTGAAAGATTCTTGATCCTACCTTAGAAGTGAGGAATGAATCATAGCTTCTCAGAAACTATCAATCCCCATAGCTTCCCTAGCAATATTGAGAATGAAATTTAACTAAAATGAAATATTTCACTACTCTATTTGATATGTTTTAACTAGAAATTTGACAGATAAAACCTGGAATTTGCATAACAGTGGCGAATCTAGTAGTGTATGAATTTGTCCCCTCAAAATGATCTCCTTGTTCTTTCGTGTTCATGTGAATCCAGAAGAGCGTGTATATGCTAGCATCAACATAAGAAGGTATTTGAATAATGGTAGCTTTGGATATAGACCAAATACAATGCGAGTAGGAGAGGGATAGCGCAAGTGACAGAGCTTGGCGTATGCAATTCCTAGCGGGATTTATTGTGGGAATATAACACAAGGGTACCGAGAGATTCTAGAATCTACCTTTTGTGAAGAACACAACCTGCAACTCTAATGAATTCAATCTAAAACTAACACTACTCTACTCTAGACTAACCTATATGGACAGCAATGAACAAGACTGAAGCAAGAAGATCGAATGGCTTCCAACAACAAGGAAAACTAGCATGGATGCAAACATGAGAACAAAATGAGCTTCTAAACAAGAAATTGACAGACTTAAACAATGAAAAATGAGAAGTTGAGGGGCCATTTGTTTGAAAACAAACCAGCTATTTATAGAATTCCCATTCACCAAAGGGTAACTTGGAATGGAACTCTTTTACCATTAAACAATGGAGAAACACTATTCCGGGGACACGAGAACATTAATATGAGCCAAGGTGGTGGAGAAAAGCTAGTAAAATTTGAAAATTATGCAAGTCATGATCAGAAGAACGTGCTAGAAAATGGGTGAAGGACCGCCCACCTGACAGTAAGGCGATGGTTTCATCACTAAAGGTCAAAAACACTAAGAAAAGAAAGGTAGAGGAATGAAACAAAGCACAAGGAACATGGATAAAGCATTTGGGATGCTAACATATACTTCGTGAGCTTCTCTAAATCTGAACACCTTGCAAGGTGACTTGTATCATCATTAGGGCATGTGTGACATCGTTCTAGTAGTACGGTACCCTACAATTTTGGGTACGTACAGAGACCCAATTGATCAGCTATTTGTTTAGGCATTACAAAACTACTTGCCCCAAAATCAATCATACAATTGTGCACCAAATTGTCCGCAATAATCAATGAAACATAGAACGGAGGAGGTCTCAAGTTCTTACCTTGTTGTTCTCCATGGTTCCTCCCAAGTTGAGCTATATTGGTAAACACCGTCGCTTGTTGATTAGGGGTTGATTTGAGCTTGACCAATTTTGTATGGCGATCTGCAACATATCCCTCTGCCTTGGAATGTCCAAAGTGACTCCCGTAGTGAAATGTTCACACTTGTCCTATTCATTTGTTCAATGATATTGAATGAGCTATCTTTTACGCCCTTTCCATGGTACATTCTGTTTCGCTCGGAATGTTTCGGCTTCTGGGAATAGAGTTGCTTCTATCCTTTCATTCCTTTTAGAAACAGATAAGGTTAGGGCTAGGAGGAATACTTGTTGAACATCGAGATGGTGTGCGCGTACCATAGAGAAAGATCAGGTTGACTGCGAAGAACTCCTTTTTGTCTTGGAAGGACTACCTGCAAATAAGAACACAAGACCACACGATTTTGATTAGACAATAAATGAGGGAACTGCCTTGGGCCTAGGAAATATAAAACTTCCTTTCGAAGGTGGTCAGTTCCCCTGCTAATATGAATTAACACAAAAGACTGTAAGATATCAATTAAATTGCTACGTTGAACCTGGGTAGGGAAAGGTTGGTTTTTGGTTATAGTCAGGATAACCGATACCGGTTGCTGATAACCGATATCGGTATGGTCTAGATTCGAAGGTTGGTTGTTTTGTGGGGGTGGTTGTGTTGTTTGGTAGTTGTGTTATTTGTAAAAGTTTGTATATAGGTGATATTAGGAAATAAGGTGATGAGAGGTAGATGAATGATAGTTAGATCAATACACGTTGGGTAGTGGATCTAGGAATGGATTTGTGAGGATTGTGCTTCAAAAAGTCTAAGAAATGTTATTAAAGAGGACATGCAAGATGTAACTTACTTGGTTATTGACGAAGATGCAGGTCAAGAACTCGATGACAAAGCGAGAACTCTAGGTAGGATGGTGGACAAGCGAGAAGATGAAATATCTCCCTCCCGATGATTAGCTAAGTATCCGAGAAATCACATTTGTTACATTTGCGAGTTTTGGGCTTGATCTCCTTTTGCTGCAACTCTTCTGGTTTCTTCACTCGTCTCTGCTCGGTCAAGTGAAGATCTGGACTCTCTTGATCGCTCCCAAATGATCTCTGTTGATTCCTAAAATCCTTCCACGCTTGTTTCTGGTTAAGGGAGCCCATTTTGAGGAACCGATGGTGGTTACGTAACCGACGGCGGTCGAGTAGGAATCGGCATCGGTAAGGAAAAAGTAGGCTATTTTTAGTAAAATAGCCCACCTTCCCTGCTTTTCTCCCGAGGGATTAGTTGCGGGCTTGGTCAAGTGACTAGAAGGTCGGTTTTGGGTCCGAGAAAGGGGTCATTAGTCATGGGTGTAGGTGTAGACCAAGTTATAGGTCTTAATTAGGTTAGTTTAGGGTTAGGGCTAGGTCATGATGAAGTGGCAAAATGAGGTGGCAGGTGAGATGATGTGGATTTTTCAATTACAAGGTAATTAATAAATAATTGTGTAAGGTTTAGGTGATGAGGTTAGGTTGCGAGATGAGATGCGGGTCACAAGGGGTCGTAAGACACAAATTTGGTGTCTACATTAGCCCCTTATTATCGTGTAGCTTGTTTTGTAAAGCTGCGCGGACAATAATATGAAGTGGTTTCTCCTGTTAAGGTTATAGGTAATCCCCCTCAAATCTATCACAGATTGAGTGAACGGGAAATAGGGATAGGGTTGATAAAGGGTAAATGTTGTAGAGAGGATGGTAATGTGGTGGGGTAGGTCCAAGGAAGCAGATGCATGTTGAAATGCAATAGTATGACTAGGGTACATGATTTGACGAGCAAACCAGCAATGCATAGGCAAAGGTCGATAGTTTATCCAAACAAGGGTGATATAATCCTGGTATCCAAGGCATAGGAAGTAGCTCCAGGGTATATAACAGGTAAGGTACAGGAACGTTTAGGCATGTTCGGCAGTACCAAATGGTTGGTTTGGTTGAGATAAACGTCACGGTCTAAGTCTGGGCAAAGTTGGTCGACGGATCAAGTCAAGGACCCTAATCATGCTAAAACACGAACAGGTGAGCTCGATTAAACAAAAAAAATGACAGGATGGGTGGATAAGAGTGTATGTTGGTGATGTTGGGTAGGGTATTGAAGTGGTACGGCCGTGGGTCGGGCCAAGTTGTTGGGTTGCGGCCTTGGGTCGGGCCGGAAGGGTAGAGTGAGGCCTTGGGTCGGGCCGGATGGGTAGGGTGAGGCCTTGGGTCGGGCCGGATGGGTAGGGTTGCGGCCTTGGGTCGGGCCAAATGGGTAGGGTGAGGCCTTGGGTCGGGCCAAATAGTTAGAGTTGCGGCCTTGGGTCGGGCCAAATGGTTAGGGTTGCGGCCTTGGGTCGGGCCAAATGGGTAGGGTTGAGGCCTTGGGTCGGGCCAAATGGGTAGGGTGAGGCCTTGGGTCGGGCCAAATGGTTAATAATGTTTGCATCAAAGGTTGATATAGGCGATGTTGGTGGAAAAGGGGCAATAGTAAATAAGGGCAAAAAGTTGGGTGAGGAAAGGAAAAACCGATATCGGTTATCTATGACCGGTACCGGTTAGGTAACCGATGCGGTTTCTTAGGGCACGATTTGACCGGTATCGGTTCTATGTGAAAAACCTATAAAAAGAAAAATACGGCCGGTCATTGTCACTTTGTCAATTTGGAAATCAAATTAAGTTGTCTGAGGTGGAATATTGACATTGGTGCATTTGTTCGCTGAGGTGGCACTATTGGACTGGAGGAGTGAGTTGGTAGCGGGCCCGAGTGAGGAGGAGGCAGTAGTTGATTGGTTGAGGACCCAGAAGAGGACAGTTGGAGCCATGGCACAGCCAGGAGGAGCAGGAGGAGCTGGACCAGCTGGACCACCACCACCCATCCCACCACGACGTGTCGTCGTACGGGTAGGTTCGAAACCCCTCATTGTGTTTATTTGATGTTATTAAGCTAGATGGGGGGTTTGGGTAGGAATTTACATGTTTTAGGAAATAATTAGAAAATGGAAATAATTCGAAAAAGGGAGAGGGTAGATAGGTGAAATAAGCCAAGGCGGCTGGGTGGGTAGATTTTTAGGGTGTTTGGGTGGGTATGTAGGTAGAAAGATGAAAAAATGGAGGTGGGGGGCCGCGCGGGGGTTCGGCTCGGGGAAATTACAGCGACCGATGTCGGTTTCTAAGCGACCGGCATCGGTCGCAAAATTTGCGGGCAGGGCGCTTTGTGTTTGGCCGGTGGCGGTCGGTAGTCGACCGGCGTCGGTGGGAAGAGGGCCGCGGTCGGTTATTGGGGACCGGTACCGGTCCGTAGTTTTTTTTTTTTGGATTTTGTGTTGTGTGGTGAGTTGTGTGTTTGGGTTTGAGTTTGTGGTGGTGAGTTAGGTGTTGTTTGGGTTGGGATGAGGTGTTTTGGGGTGGGTTGTTTTGGGTAGAAGAGGGAGGTGAATAGCGTAGAGAATAGGTGGGTAGAGGGTGTGTTAGAGAGTCGTGGTGTGGCTAGGTGGAGAAGAAAAGTGGGTGTAGAGGGTGGTGGTGTTGTTGTAAAAGAGTAGAGCTAATGTTGTGGGTTGGTTTTGCAGGCACGTCGGCGGTGACGATGCGGGGGACGAGATGCCCCACCATTGTTGGTGCGGATGCGACCACATGTATCCGCAGACACCTTTGGCGATCATGCGCGAGTGGGACTCGGCGGAGTCTAGCGATCTGAAGCTATCGGCGAGAGATCATAGTTTGATGGTTGCCCTCATCGAGAGATGGGATCCGGTGACCAATGTGTTCCATCTCCCGACTGGAGAGATGACCATCACATTGGAGGATGTATATCGCATCCTTCGATTACCTATTGATGGAGAGGCCATTTTTCAGGTGGATGCAGAGATAGCCATGGACAAAGCATCCTACAGGTTTTCGGGGATACAGCTGCGCTAGTGACATATCACGTCATGCGAGCATCGGTATGGTGGTGATATGTACCGTGCGCACCGAGCATGAGACATGGCTTGCCGTGTTGATGATGATCGGGATCACTGCCGCCCCCGGACTCGAGAGGGAGGCCGCTTTCCACGGGCATTGATGGGGGTGCTGCATGAGATGGTGGAGGAGCACACTGTTATGCTTAGGCACCGTATATCACAGTGCGATTATCTGAGGAGCTTTGTGGGGCTATCACGGATGAGGCGGTCGGGATTTGTTCGACATTTTACTTCACATTGGGCATATGAGCACATCATATGCATCGACCCGATAGGGTTACCCAGCGGCCAGGGCCACAGTCATATACGAATACGGCTTTGAGAGGTGGTTGGGGTCATGGGACAGCCCACGGCGGTGCTTGCAGGTGGGGCGTCGCCTATTACGAGGCATTTATTAGAGGGCGGCGGTGGTAGACATCGTATGGAGACCTTACAGAGGTCATCACCCGCACAGAGGAGCCGAAAGTACGATGCACGCTTGATCCAGTACACTTTTGGATAGCAGGACGGAGGCCGGGAGAGTACGAGAGGATACCCCTAGAGAGGGTACGCAGGCAGATGGGGCTGCGACAGGACGAGCCACCTCCCTTCCCTCAGTACAAGAGGGATGATGTAGAGGCCCCACTACCTACACCACAGCCCGTGGATCCAGATTGGGTTCTTGAGAGGCGGCGAGATGACACTTTGTAGATGATGCGAGGGTGTCACGGGAGCATATATGGTTTTGGTGGGCAGTCGAGAGCAAAGCGAGGAGTAGACACCTGCACTGCCCAGATTTAGCTTGCGGTGATGGTAGAGCGAGATCAACTCGGGGGTCGAGTGCAGCTATTACGAGGCGGTTAGGCTGCTGCACGAGCACGAATAGGTGTTTACGAGGCGGCTAGCCTTGAGCTCGGAGTACGAGCACAGCACCACCACCAGCAGTGCAGAAAGGGTACAGCCACGGCCCGGCCAGCACAGTGCAGTGCAGTACCACAACCACGAGCACCACCGGCGGCACCATCACGAGCACGGGGGCACTTGGTAGTAGGAGTCGGGACCGGCCCCAGACCTACGGTGGCACGGGGAGATATATGGAGGCGAGTGGAGGCCCCGTACTATCAAGATGTTCTTGATGAGTACCGGAGCCGAGTATCGGCCATATGCGGCTTATAGAGCGAGAGACCTCCCATAGTCGAGAGATCGCGAGGAGAGTGCAGCCATAAGCCGGCGTGTGCATTGAGGCGGGAGGCGAGAGGCACCACGAGGACCGCAGAGGAGAGGTGCTTTGAGGCGGTGGGGAGAGGCGAGGATCCCTGCATTGTTTTTGTATATGGACATGGGCACCGGTCTGCGCACCGGTTGTGTTGATAGAGGCCTGCGTGCCTACATTTATTCATTTATTCATTCATTTATTGTATACCGGCTGCGAGCCGAGTACGGGTTGTATAGTTGATACTGGCTGTGAGCGAGTATATTTTGATATGAGGACGGCTGCGAGCGAGTCGAGATTATTGTCATTTATTGCGGCTGCGTGCCGGCTTTGTTGTATTATGAGATCACAGAGGTCCCGATGCAGGGCATATTGTATATTGGAAACGTTGTATATGTGATATATAGATATGAGGATTTGACTCACATGCTGTGTTCAAAATGTTTTTAAGTATTTTGTCGATGGTTTGTGATATTTGATGTATGATAAGTTTAATTGACATGTTGATATATTGATGATGTTGATGTTTGTTGTTAATGGGATGCAGTCATGTTATATTATGAAATGTGGCATGTTTTGTTGCTGGTTTGGTGACATTGTTATATATGTATCTGATGAGTTGGATCCAAATGGTGTATAGATTGATAGTTTTTTTTTGATATCCTTAGATGATGGCATGTTTGTTTTGGTAATGTAGATAGATGATATGGATGAAATCGTAATGAGAAGTGGATTGGATGGACAAATATGGATAATGGTGTTGTTATGCAGGAAAAGAGGCGGGCGCGATAAAAAATTAGGTAGAAAATGAAGAAAAGAACTATGTTTCAAAAAGGCAGGTGTGTAACCGATATCGGTTATGTAACCGACGCCGGTAGTTAGTAGACCGATATCGGTCATGTAACCGAAACCGGTTATTTAGGTATGAGCTTTTCTAAAAATAGAAAAGCTAGGGTGGCAACTTAAGTTCTAATTTTGAGAGCCATGCAAGAAGTTAAATACGCGACGCAGCGCTTTGGCATCGAGAGAGGTAATTGCATGAGAGATTTGAGTGATAAGGAGAAAAGAGACAGGGAAAGTGAATGTGTTACGAGATTCGAGGAAGGCGAAAAGCGAATTTGAAAAGGGTGGTGATCATGGCGAGAATGAGGAGAAGCATCCAGCGGGGACGAGAGGAAGACAAGTGCCACCTCAGCTGCTGCAACTCAAGAGGTAAGCGTTTTGGTTGTGATTTGATTCTTGCATGTTTTGTGAATAAGATGGGGGAAGTAGGTGGGTAGATATGAGAAAGAAAACATGATAACAAGGGTTATAATGAGGTGAGTATTACGTGGTAGGTAATCAAGGGTTTTGGGTATGTTTGTGTATACTGAGAGAGGAATAAATGAGTAATTGATTGTCGTAGGTGGTTGTTTAGGCAAGGTGTATGTAATTGACAGTGACCGATAGCGGTTAGGGATAACCGGTATCGGTCACTGAACCGGTACCGGTTATTTATAACCGATACCGGTTACTGGAGGAATTTCCAGAATGTGAGAAAAACCCTTAGGGATTTGATGGATTGAATGGTTGTTTGTTGTTTTGATGTATGCAGGCCGAAGCAGGGTTGAGGATGAATGATAGTGTGCCAGCGCTGTTGTCATGAATCCGAGCGGATGTAACACCAGCGGAATGGACATTGATAAATCGTTTGGGGTTAAGTGGAATCCGCTATTATTCACGAATCACACGTAACCATGCTATGTTGTCAGGCGTTGATTGAAAGATGGAATCCGAGAGAAGAATACGTTCTATCGCGGCAGGGGAGATGACGGTAACATTGGAAGATGTGTTCCATATTTTGAGGCTCCCTATTACAGGAAAACCAGTATATCAGGCATTACCTAGCACGGCGCGGGGAGCGATAACAGCAGTATTTGGTCCATACGCATGAGATTTGACACAACGAGGTTTGTCATTCACATATGGGATAATGTATGCAGCACACCCTGAGGAGACAAGGTTAGCAGTGATATTAATGATAGCGGTAGGGTATTATGCATTACCGAGGGCCGAAGGGGGAAGATTTCCAAAGGCATTGATGTGTGTTATTTGGGAGATGATAGAAAGGAACGTGACTTTTGCATGGGCACCTGCATATTTGGCGGAACTATACAGGGGTTTATGGGCTTGTAGGTGAAATCATAGGATGACACTGGATTGTTCATACTTATTACACTGTTGGGCCTATGAGCACATTGTTTGTGTGCGACAATAGCCGACCCATCGAGCGAGAGACCAGGAGTACAGGGGTTGGGGTTGAGACGATGGGTCGAGCAGAACAAGAGGTAAGATCCCAGTGTGACGGGTGACATTGAGTATTACAGGCGGTATGGGGAGGGTAGCGATTGCGGATATCTGTTGGAGGCCTTACGGGAACTATATGGTAACAGAGAACATAGGCGAGGAGTTGAGGGTGTAGAGTGATTGAGGTGGATCGCGGGGCACGAGGCCGAGTGAGTATGAGAGGATTCCTATAGATCACATGCTGCGCGACAATTTGGATTTGTGTAGGATATACCCCTAGCTTATAGACCATATATGAGGATCGGCGAGGCGGCATTCTCACCTCCCGGCCAACACCTCGAGAAGGGCGAGAGGAGATAGCGGCCCGATCGCGGTGTAATGGATGCGAGAGCGAGCAGAGAGGCCTATACATTATGGTGGGTATGAAGCTGCGAGGTGTACGTGATCGTCCCGACATAGCTATGATTAAGAGAGAGATTGTCTCTACGAGTTTAGTTCAGCGACTTCAAACACAGGTGAATGAGACAAGAGGATTGTTAGCGGTTGCGGAGTCACGGGCGGAGAGACTAGAGGCTGAATTCCTCCATGTGAGGAGCGTATTCATATGTTACGAGGAGAGATTGGCAGATTAGTGGCGGTACCAATAGCCGTGGTACCGTTGAGGACGAGAGAGAGAGGCGGGTGAGAGGCGTCGGCGATCACGGTCATCACCTAGTCGGGATGAGGCGTGAGGGTGCGAATAAATGTTAGCAAGGTATAAGAATAAATAAGGATGCCGACATTGTGTGTCGATGATAGAGGAGATGTATTTGTTTAACATCTAAATAAGACTGAATATGTATGTTGATTTGAGTTATGATAATAATAAGAATGCTTTCGTTTTGACTGTTGGTGTTTTGAAAAAGGATAAAAGAGGAATGTGATTAAATAGAAATACACAAAAATATTTATATTTACCACACATGATAGGTTATGGTAGGGGATGGTCGAGCTAACCTTGGGAGACCCCATGTCTCCGAAGTGCTGCCTACATAGCCCATTGCACAAAGCAAGGAGGGGCCTCAGACCGATGTAGTTCTCCCTTAGGACCAGGGAGAGGTGAATTTAGGCAACTTGGTACGATTAGGCAATTGGTTGGTTGGTAAAAATGTTGATATTAATATTGGTAAGGTAAGGTTGAGGGTGTTGGTAATGAATTGGTGATGTTGTAAAAGGTATAAGGGAAGCGAAAGTTAGCCTACCCAAGTGGTAGGGAATCATGCCCTGATTAAGATCAACACACAATCCTAGATGCGAGGCAAAGAGGAAAGATTGCTCCGTAGGTGAAAAGAGCTAAACAAACCACACAACGTAGAACGAGCTTGAAGCCCTAGGTACCGATGCATAGACGAGAAGTCAATAGGTGAAAAGAGTTGTATGATCACAACATATCGAGTGTACGTTACGTCCCTTGAGTTGAAACAAATGGTGAGGTGAGGTGAATGGTATAGCTGAGGTACGGAGAACTTATTACAAAGTGAGTGTTCTGACGAAAGAGAACCTACCCTAAATAGACAAGTCCATGCGCAAAAGTTCTTTTGAATGAGGCTTTTATTTATTGAATGGAGATCGATCGATGCGGGAAGTCTACTGAGGATAATGATTGTATTATTCTTGAGGTCTTCACTGAAGCGATCAATGCGAAGCTTCGATAAAAGGTGGCGTGTGCATATTGTCCTTGAGGAAGCGATCTATTTATAAGTAATATGATTGTGATTTTAGTGCATATTTGTCCTTGGGGAGCGATCTATATATGATAGCAGCAATAGTTTGGCATATAATTTGTCCTTCGAGGAGAGTCTATATATAATTTAGATAGTTAGATGTTCTTTTGGCGTGAAGCATCTAGTTTGGTAGGAAGTTTGACTCAAGAAAATCCCATATGAAGGTGTTATTTTAATACTTTGAATTTATGGACTAGACTAAAAAGGGGAAGGCATCGTTAAGGGGAGGTGAGAAGTGAGCTTGATTTTATTTGGAGATGTAGGAAACAAAGTGTATGTAGCGGTAAGTGAGCTCAAGGGACGAGCAGTAGGTAGATAGGAAGTGATGTAACACTAAATTCAATAGTAGAATGGTCGAAGATGCAAGGCATTAAGGGGTTCAGGCTCAGGCTTACCATTAAGCGAAGCTAAGCGATAAGTACGATCCATAAGTGTGAGTGATTATATAAGGCCCAATCCAATTAGGAGCAAATTTTCCACGTTTACTCTTTTCCAGTTTGGTTACATGTTGATTCTCTTTGAGGACAAGATCACCAACTTTAAAGGTACGCTCATGAAGTCGCTTATCATAAGCACGCTTGATACGTTTTTGATAGATTTGAAGGTGATCGAGAGCTGTAAGACGACGTTCGTCAAGAAGCTCCAATTGGGCTAACCGCTCTTGGCGGAAATCATCGTTGGTGAGAATATCCTGAAGAGATATCCTGAGGGAGGGTATTTGTATTTCGAGAGGCAAGACAGCCTCGGTACCATATACCAAAGAAAAAGGTGTAGCATTAGTAGAGGTACGAATGCTAGTACGATAAGCCCAAAGGGCAAAGGGGATGTGATCGTGCCAATTTCTTCCAGACTCATTGACAACTTTCATGAGGATTTTGGTTAGGGTTTTATTAGAGGATTCGGCTTGTCCATTTGCTTGTGGATAGTAGGGTGATGAGAAGCTAAGTTTGATACCAAAGTTGTTACAAAGGTCTTTGATAACTTATTTTTGAAAGATTTTCCATTATACTGTTATCGGGCGATGAGGAACACCAAAGCGACAGAGATAATGTGGTGGTTAATGAACTCTACAATTTTTCTTTTTGGTTGAAATGAGTGGAATAGCCTCCACCCATTTTGTGTAATATTCGGTTCTTTGTGATAATCCATCGGTGACGTTGCGAAGAGGAAGGGTGAATCTCACAATAAGGTCTAAACCCCATTGTGAGAAAGGACAAAGATCTCGGGCGACTTGTAGGGGGTGGCTAGGAGTATGTTGAAGGTTGGCGTGTTGTTGACACATAACACAACGCTTAACATATTCGTAGCAATCGTTATTGAGTAGGCCAATAATAACCAAGGCGAAGGATTCGTTTGGCTACAGCGAAGCCACTAAAATGCACGCCACAAATACCGTCATGTACTTGTTGGATGGTATGGGTGACCTCGCACCGGTGAGACATCGAAGGAGGATGCCATCAAAGCCACGTTTATAAAGGAGTCCTCCCATAACAAGATAACGAGAAACGTGTTTAAGAAATGCGCGTTTGCCGGTACTAGTAAGGTCAGATGGGAGAACAGAGGTTGTAAGGTAGTCGTGAAATTGGTGATACCAGGTATCCTGCGAGTTAGCAGACACCGTATTTATCGTACAAACAACCGGGGCTGAATAAGATGGGGCAAAGAGTTGTTGGACCAGGACGAAAATGTCAGAGTCAGTTGATGAAGCTGGAATTTGCGAGGCTAAGCAAGCCATAGTATCCGCAAATTTATTAGTGGAGCGGGGAATGGTTTGGATAGAATAGCGAGTAAATAAGGCTAGAAGTGAATCCACGTAGTGTTTGTACTTTTGAAGTTCCTCATTTTTGCATTGGTAGATGCCCATAACTTGATTGACTACCAATTGAGAATCACCAAAAATATTGATAGATTTGATACCTAAGTGTAACGCATGACTTGGAGACCGAACAAGGGCCTCGTATTCCGCTGTATTATTTGTGCAAGGGAAATTGAGTCGGAATGAAAGAGGCATGGGCTCAGCGTCGAGAGGAATGAGAACAACGCCGGCTCCTCCACCACGGTGGCATTTGGATCCATCGAAGAAGAGGGTCATTGGATACGACTCCTCCTTGAGGGAAAGAGTAGCGATGAGTTCGGGAATGTAAAATTGGTAAATTGTTCCCCTGGTAGAGGGGCTTCCGCAAGTTGATCTGCGATGGTTTGTCCTTTGATTGATTTCTGGTGGACAAACTCAAGGTCGAGGTCGGCGAGGAGCATGAGCCATCTGGCGATGCGTTGGTTTAGATGAGGTTTGGCATACATGTAATGGATGGGGTCCGTGTTGGTGATGACGAAAGTTTTGTGATTCAGAAGGTAGTGTCGGAGTTTGGTAGCCACGAATGATAGGGCTAGGCATAACTTTTCTACATGTGTATACCTAGTCTCATAGTCCACCAAAGTACGACTTATATAATAAACGGCTTGCTCTCGATTCTCGGAGTCACGATGTGCAAGCATGGCCCCTACAGCGTGGTCGGTGGCGGAAAGGTAAAGGTAGAAAGGGCGGTCGTCCTGAGGTGGGATAAGCACGGGTGGCTGCAAGAGATAAGTTTTGAGAGCTTCAAAGGCTAGGTGGCACTCTTCACTCCATTGAAAATCAATGTCCTTCTTAAGAAGGTGATGGAAAGGTTGACATCGATCCGAGAGTTGGGAGATGAAACGTCGGATAGATTGGAGCTTACCTTGTAAACTACGCAATTGTTTGAGATTGGTAGGTGGGGGCATTTCTAGGATAGCTTTGACTTTAGATGGGTCGACCTCGATGCCACGGAAAGAGAGGCGATAAAGCCAAGAAGTTTCCTGAAAGGACACAAAGACACATTTCTTTGGTTGAAGGTGGACAAAATATTATAGCAGTGATCAAAAATAATGGTTAAAACATCGAGATGTTCACTACGATGTTTAGATTTGCCAAGAAGATCGTCGGCGTAATCTTGAGGATAATGTGCATAATGTCATGAAAAATGTAGGTCATAGCCGATAGGTTGCACGAAGCATTCTTAAGGCCAAATGGCATTACGGTATGAAGGTTCCCGAGGAGTTATGAAGGTAGTTTTATGTTGATCGGCGGGGACCAAAATTTGGTTATATCGAGAAACCATCCATGAGAGAGAGCATCTCATGGCCTGCGGTGAGATCTACAAGTTGGTCAATGCTAGGCAGGGGGAAGTCATCCTTAGGGCAAGCGAGGTTAAGATCCCGGAAATCCATGCATATCCGAAGTCCCCGTCGCTTTAGTAGCGAGTGCGATGTTAGAAATCTATTGAGGATAGTCGATAGGTAGAATGAAGGAAGCAGAGAAGGAGTCATTGAAGCTCCTCTTTGACCAAGAGAGCAATGCGTGGATGCATTTTCTCAATTTGTTTAATTGGCTTGGAATCGGGTTTTAGTGTAATGTTATGGATGGCGATGTCGGGATCAATTCTGGCATGTCGGCGTAGAGACAAGCGAAAGCTTGGTTGTGAAAGCACGGAGAAAGGTAGTAAAGGCGACATTACGATGTGTTAAGGGATTGTCGATCTTCACAATGTGAGGATCTTCCTCCGTGTGGATGTTGATTTCTATAGTAGATTCGTTCGGCATGGTTTGAGTTTTCGATGGTAAGGCGCGTTGAATATAAGAGTCATCGCGCCAAGGTAAGTGAGGATGGAGTCATCATCGACACTCACTCAGCAACGTTAATTGAAGGTGAGTCCTCTTGATCATATCTAGATACGAAGGGGATAGAAGAGGGTCCTCATTATTGCGTTGATAATTGAGAGGACCTAGGAAGATAGCATTTATGAAAAAAAAAAGTTAGGAGGGATAGATTCGGGATCTATTGACTCTGTGGGTGACGAAGGCAAAATGGGTGATGATGGTTCGGTAGGGGTGACGTCGTTGTCTTCTAGAAGACAACTGACACGAGGTTCCTCCTGTGTAGGTGTTTCAGGAAAACCGAGACCACTGCGATCATTGTGTTTGTGTGTAGTCACGGGAATGAGTGTATGTCGGCCTTGTTCATAAAGACCAAAACCAAAGCCTTTCCAAGCACAGTGAGTCAAGAAGGTGAGGGCGAAACGATGATTTGTCAAGTATTGAAAATCGGATTGGAAGGGAACCACACCAGAGAGGGGTTCAAGGGTAATGGAGGATGCGTCAACACCCCATATGTTAGGTTGGTGCGGTGATGGGGTGGTCGTAAGAGATTACTTCCCCACCACGACGGTCATAGGTAGGATGTGCATGTACCTATCCGTATTCTGTGGGGTATGGAAAGAACTAACATTATATAGGCGATACTCCCCAGCGTAAGGCATTGAAAAACATCTACTAAGGAGTGCGGTTGGGATGTTAGCTGCGGGAAGGAAGTGGTTTTCGCGGCGGTGGTTTCATCGGTTGAAGGCGTAGGTGCGATTGAGGTGGATGGTTGAGGTACATTTGAAGAGAGGACGGTTGGGTTGAATGAATGGGTGTCTTGATTGGTATAAGCACATCGTTAGGGCGGTATAACATATTGCAGGTTTTAAAGGGGAGGATCGGCTTTTACGGTGTAGGACTTCCCCTCGTACTCAAATTTTATGCATCATGTAATGTTGAGGAACGCATCCCATAGCCGGATCAAGGCGACCTAGCAATATGTTATATTGGAACTCTCCTTCAAGGACATAGAAGAGTTCGGGTAAAAATACGTGGTCCTACCCGAATGTTGAGGATCACGGTGCCTAAGGTAGAGGTAATAGTGTCATTGAATGACCGCATGACATGATGGGATTAGCACACATGTAGCTAGAAGGGATAGTCATTTGTTGGAAGGCTTTTGAAGAGATGATGTTTAAAGCGCCCCGTCAATCATAACACGCGTACCCGAATGTCTCGGACGTAGGTGAGATGAAAAAAGGCGAGTCGGGATTTTACGTACCAAAGTCAACAATTTCATCTTGAGAAACCAAGCTGCATGACTTGTTATGCGAGACGAAGTGGTTGGGGCGATGGGTTGTTTGGTGAGAGAAGCAACGTGATTGGATGTTAGAATGGAGGCAACAGGCATGGTTTCATTAGGTAAGACCTCGATCCCTTGAAGAATTTCAATAAGAGCTTGTCGATGGGATTGAAGTCGAATGAGATCATATAGTGGCATTTTACGGGTGATTGGTGAAGGTTGTTTGATCATGGCTCGATGGGAAACTCCATTAGAGGCGGGGTAAGCGGGTCCACGAATAACCACTTTGGGTGGTGGTGCAATCGGGATCTTTGGATGGAGAAAGAGAGGACACATGTGTGCTTTCTTTTGCTTTCTCGTTGTTTTTCTCGTGCTCAGTAGCAACACTAATCATATTAATCTCGTAGACTGAGATGAGGAAGATGGTTGGGATAAATCATGGTCTTGAGAGGTGGGGTTGTAATAATGATAGATCTTGGTGAGGCGGGGACAGATGGTATAGTAGAGGGAATTGAAGCTAAAGGTCTCTCCCTTCGTAAGTTGTCTTTCTTAACCTTTGTATCGGGAGGAGGTGATTTGAGCGAAGGATGTTTTAAAGCTTTGCATCCCTCCACATCATGTCTGGTGTGCGGTGATAGGCACAGATTTTAGACTCATCGTAACCTATAGGTCGAGGTTTAGACGGGTCATAAGGTCTAAGTGGGGGTAGGGAAATGGTCGCATTCTCCACCAACATAGCAAGGATTTTGGCGTAAGATCCTTTGAGTGGGTCAAAATTGGAGGAGGATGAGGGTATTGGTTTTGTGGGTTTTGGTAATGTTTGGGCGTGGTTGGTTCGTACGGGTGGTGGTTTAGCCGAGGGGTGTTGACACGTGGTTTTCACTAAACGTGGTTTCTTTGGCGCAGAAGCTATATTCAGCTGGTTAGATGATGAGGCTACAGATGACGTGGTAGCGGGAAACAACCACGGAGAAAGGGGAGTGACAGAAAATAAATCCTTTGATGATGGAGTTCGTTTAGGGTTGATGGGTGGACAGGATATGTGGGGTGACAATGTTGATATACCCTTTGATCTCTGTATAGGTGCAGAAGGCGTAGGTCGTTTTGAAGAAAATGCGGGAGGTATGATATATTGATGCAAGGTGGAGGGATGAGGTCCCAATATGGAAGGTAGGTGTGACGATGATGGTTTTGATTGTGATAGAGGCACGGATTGAGTTTGTCTCCTAGGTGGCGGGCGGCTTTATTTTGGATAAATCAAGTCGCTTAGGCGGGTGCGTTAGGCCCAGGCATTGGTGAGGTCCCAAGTGTAGGGGAAGATTTGGTTAGGTTAATAGAGGGGATGGGCTACTTGGTATAGATACGGGGTGAGGCGAGGACATAGGCATTTTGAGTTTCAGTAAACACTTAGGATATATGGTAGAGGTGTCGGATCGGTCACTGCATTTGAGTAGAATAGGGGATACTCAAACGCTCCCATAGGACTCGTCTATCTTCTGGAGAATGACAATCTTTAGGCATGAATTGTAAATTTAGTACGGAAGAAAGGCGGGTTGTGATTCCAGTCACTTGTGGGTGTGATATAGGGGTAGATGAGGTACTGTATCAATAGATATTAAGAGGTCGACCGGTTGTTGAAAAGATTTAGGCGATGAAGGACTAATAGGTAGGAGGGCATGTTTGAGAGGGTCTGTTATGGTTAAAGAATTTGGTGATGTTGGTGCAAGAGATTTCTCGTCTAAGGATGTCAAAAGGAGTGGCGAGCCTTCCTCTTGTGCAGCAAGAGCGGTAGAAGGGGACATTTGGGAAATAGATAAATTAGATAACATCCGTTCACAGTCTTGTAGGGATGTGGTGTAAGCAGACTCATTGATGAGAAGAGAAGTCTGGGCAGTTAACTCTTTTATGGGTAAAGGAATGATTTCGCTTTGGCTTGATGGTGGTGAAGGAGGTTCGGACTCCTGTGTTAGTGGAGAGGCTTGATTCAAAATTTTCTCGATAGAGGCTTTTGGCTGGGAGTCGAAGACTGCATGGATCTCATGAACACTCTCCTCGGCTAAGATATCCTGGTTTACGTTACTGTTGGACGAGTGATTTGGGAATGGTTTGTTGAAGATTTTCAAATTTCGGTTGGCAGGGGCATTAGGATTATCGAGGGTTATATCACCTGCGTCAACCATTTCCTGCACTATGTTTTTCAACATTTTGCAGTTTTCATGACTATGTCCTTTACGTGGTGAAAGTTCACGAAGTCATTTTCTTTGTACCGAGGAAGGTATAGCGCGGGTAGAATCAAACCCGGAGTGGGGTTTAACAGGAGGCAAGGTGATAGCTCCGGCTTTGAGCAATTTTTCCAAGATGACACCATAAGTTTCTCCCAAGGGAGTGTAATTGATGGGCTCGGCTTTGTACTTATAGGTGGTTTTTGGTGGGGTATTAGACGGTGTTTGAGATTTGACCATCACCGCGTGGACAGCTCCTTTTGATTTTGAAGAAGTGGACGTGTGAGGAGTGGTGGTGTTTAGTTTATTGGTAGAATCGGAGTTCGGAAGTGGGGTTTTGTTGTTCTTGTGACCACAATTTCTCTTCTTCTAAGGCTCGAATTTCTAGTTTAGAGCCATGGTAAAGGCCTCATCAAATGTGTGGAAAGTTTGAATTTGAAGAGTAGGATAAATGTGCTTAGCACATGCCTGCGTAAAAAGTTCGATAAGTTGACTGAGGCAAGGCATATGTAAGTTGGTTGATAAGGCCCGCCATCGTCCAACGAAATCTGCGATAGATTCGTCTTGAATTGTCGGATGGCATAAAGGTCGATGATAGATACTTTCTTGGCAATGTTAATGGAGAAATGATCCAAGAAAGATTGGGCTAGTTGGTTAAAAGAGAAGATTGAGTCTTTGGGTTAAAGCACTTTGTACCACTCAAGGCGGGTCTGATAAGGACATGGGAAAGGTGCGGAGTAACAAGGCATCATCATGAGCAATCAAATAACAAGCATGTCTAAATGATCGCAAGTGTTGTTGAGGGTCCTCTTTTCTTGTTAAAACGGGTAAATTTTGGTAATTCCCATTGAGGAGGATACGAATGAAGGGGACGAGAAGGGTGAATAGGCTCCCGACAAACTTGTTCGTATGTTAAGGCGCTACGACTTCACAAACAGAGGCCTCCAGTTTTGCATTTTGTCCATCATTTGTTTGATGAAATCCGTGGTTGGATGAGATGATGGTGCGATTGTGGTAAACGGAGGAAAATTAGGTCAAGGGCCTCCATTTGGACAATGGTGGGGTTAAGTGTTGATAAGGTATGGAGGATGAATATGTTGAGGCGGCCGAATAGGGATGTCCTATATAAGATGTTGAGGTCACTTTGGATACATGTATGGGAATGAAAAGGTAGGCGGAGCTTGAGAAGGAAAGCTAGTGTGGATAGGTGGCGAGAGAGCAAGTCATGAACGGAGCGATGCTGCAAGAGAGATGAGGTAGGGCGATCGGCGGTAATGATATGTGGGGTCCAAGATTAACCAACGGAAAGCCAATCGAGTCGTATGAACCTCACGAAGCCGTCGGATTGGGAGACGAGGCTAGAGATGCAGGAAGCAAGGCGGTGTTATCAGGCGGAGTGGGAGCTAAATGAGCAGCTATACTAATAGGCATACCAACAAGGAGCTGACCATCAGGCGTACGGTCAGGGGTATGAGACAAATAGTATTCATGCAGCACCGCTAGAATTAGCATCCAGAAACTTGGCAAAGTCCTTATCTCCCACAGGAATTTTAGGAACCTCGCTGGTATCCATAGGATTCCCCACAGAATGTGAAGGGGGTGATTCAGAAAAAAACAGAGCAAGCATGTGAAACCATGGCGGCGGCTTGCTTTGAGTGATAACAACCATGGACAGGAGTTCACAGTAGGGTTTCAATCTGTCGAGAGCAGAAACAAACTCGGTGAGTGAAATTGGTAGGTTCTTTGGTTTGTCGGGGAATTGGGAAAGACATGGCGATATCGGTCTCGTAACGATGTCGGTTATACTATAGCCGATGTCGGTCGAGTAACCGATGTCGTGTAAGAATGCAGGCTAACAAGATATAAAAGGTTGCTAATTTGATTTTTAACAACATTAGTATACTTGTCCGATTATTGATCACGAGAAGATAGGGTATGAGAAAGCAAAAGCAGAACTAAAAACAAGCAAGATGCACACGAAAATCCGAGAGACGCTGAAATGATGTCAATCCTAAACAAAAGACTTAGGGGAAATGTCAAGTTGTTTTGGCTTATAAGGTTACCTCAATTGGGTGGAGGAATACCATGGAAAAGGGGGATGTTTGAGCTGTTGTGTTAATTGTGAAGTGATTCGGTATGTGTTGTGCAGTGAAAGTAAGATTAATTTCTTGTCAATACCATGGATATCACCCCCACGTGTACGACCTGTTACTTAATCTATGTTCGCTAGAATTGAAAACAACAAGCAGTAATGCAATGCACGTGTTTTAAACCCAAATCGAAAATGATATTCGATGAAGCAAAAGAGATGACTTTCACTAATGCGAGATGTAAAAAGCAAAGCAAGTTCTTTTATCAAAATAATACAAAACCTTGTGAATATCTTTTAGAAGAAGAAAACAGCAAGTATACTCCCTATATGAAAGCAAGTAAGAAAGAAAGAAACCCAAAATGGGTCCCACCGGGCGTGCCAAAATGTTTCGCTCGGAATGTTTCGGCTTCTGGGAATAGAGTTGCTTCTATCCTTTCATTCCTTTTAGAAACAGAGATAAGGTTAGGGCTATGAGGAATACCCTGTTGAGCGTCGAGATGGTGTGCGCACCGTAGAGAAAGATCGGGTTATCTGCGAAGAAATCCTTTTTGTCTTGGAAGGACTACTCGCAAATAAGAACACAAGACCACACGATTTTGATTAGACAATAAATGAGGGAGCTGCCTTGGGCTGTCGATATTAAAATTTTCCTCCAAAATTTCTATTTCATTAATGTATGTATTAGGAATAGGATGTTGTTAAGTGTAATTAGTAGTAGCGTCGATAGAAGATAACGGCGGCGCCGTCGATCGGTGCCGCCAATAATGTGGAGTACGTAGTAGTCAAAGTACAATAGGAATGTTGTAAAAGTAAATATTTGTCGTAAGTGGTCCAAAGTAATGTTAAAATGTCAAAGTTTGGGTAATTAGAGAAGTAGGGTCTACATGATTAGGAATTAGAAATATTATATTGGTAATAAGGACAATGAGTGAGGTCATAAATATTTTGTGTATTTTATTTGTAAAAAGTCTAAAAATGTGGAACCCATGTAAAATGATAAGGTTTATCTTATCTTAACAGATAAGCTTACATGTACATATAAGAGTTAAGGTATGGAATATGATTCGTCAGAGTGGATTTCTTATCCTATCTTAGAGATAGGATGGATAAGCCTGGAAGTTCTATAAATAGAGAGGCCACCCCCCTCATTTAGCATAGAAAGAAGTAGTGAGAAATATTGTAGGAAGTGTGCGAAGGAAGCCATCAATTAAAGGTGTGTTGAAGAAGCCATCAAGAGGTGTAATTGTAAAGTTTCTCCCATAGTCTTGTTGAAGTATCTCATGGGTGAGATTATATGATTTCATGTTAATATTATAATTTATTTTGATATTTCAGATTTTTCGTCATTTTGTCTTATCATAGTCAATGGTATTCTTGTGTTCGGTTGTTGTTTTGCTTCCAGATTACATCCACCAAACTAAAGTCTGTGCATTAGTAAATAATCATAGCACGAGGAGTTCCCGGTGAAGAATTATCATAGTGCCGGATTGGTGATGACATTTTGGTTCCGTTGCCGGGACCATTCCTCGTTGGTGGATTTTCTGGAGAGATATTCCCACTTAGGCAAAAATTAATTGGAGGGTAACCTTGTTTTTACTGTGCATAGTAGTTACCATGGTAAAGTCATTTTTACCGTGAATAGTAGTTACCATGTTAAAGTCATTTTTGCCATGAATAGTAGTTACCCTGGTAAAGTCCTTTTTGCTGGGAATAGTAATTACCATGATAAAGTCACTTTTACCGTGAATAGTATTTACCCATGATAACTTCACTTTTACTAGTGAATAGTGTTTACCACAGTAAAGTCGGTTTTACCGTAGTAAGTCAAGTTTTACCATAGTTTACCATGGTCATTTCTATTTTACTGTAGAAAGGTGTAAAGTCACTTTCTAGTATAGTGATTCCAATTATTTGTGCACATAAGTCTTGTTAATTGTACTTGTGGGTTGGTATTTCACGGTGGTTACTTTTGGAAATGGGAAAGATTCCTGTTTTTTCAGCTCAATCTAATGAAGATGCTTCTTCTTTCATTCAAGAGTTTAAACGATCTTGTATTTGTAATGGCCTTATAAGAAGGGAATAATGGACTGAATTTTTCCTACCTTTTTGGATGGTTCAACACTTAGGTGGTTTGAAACACTAGGTGATAATGTGAAAAATTCATGGGATTTATTAACCGAAAGTTTTCTTGAAGAATTTGGTGAACAACGAAATATGCCAGATCTCATGATCGAGATCACAAAGCTATCCCAAGGAGAGAAGGAGAAGATAAGGGATTATCATGCTCGTGTTCTAGAGCTAAGGAGGAAGCTCGATGCCCAGATCTGGAAGGAAGGACTAGCGGATGGGTTGATGAATGGCGTGGATAATCTCCTCTATAAGCACTTCATTCTTGGGATGAAGCTGGAGATCAGACAACGAGTGAAGTATGACCGCCCAACTACCATTGAACAAGCAAAGGAGATTGCAAGAAGGCAAGAAGAAAGCATGGAAGAGGAGCCCAAAGAAATTGTTGCTAAAGTAGAGCCTACACCAGCACCTTTGGTCCTGAATCCACAACCACTCCCGGTGAGCACAAATATTTCTCCTAATACATCTATTGAGTATGAAGATCTGCTCAAAAAGATGGGTCAGTTAACTATTAATCTTCTTCAAGGAAAGGAATTTAGTTCTCAGGGAGGAGATAGAGGTCAAAGAGAAATATTTACGAAGTTGTTTGTTATGGTTGTTATAAAAAGGGTCATTATAAGTATAATTGTCGAGATAGAGCTTCCACATCCGGTAAGGAGATAATGATAAAGGAAAAGCACTGTGAATTCTTTTGATGTAGTAGATAAGAGAAGAAATAATGAAGTAGATGTGTTTGTAAAAAAAAGAAAGAAAGAAAAAGATAATCAAGATGGAAATGATCCTAAGAAGATGAAAGAAGAAACTAGTAAGAAACATAGGAGAAGAAAGTTGGGTGTGCGGGATTTTCGATTTCACGGGGGCAAGGACCATACTCCATCTTGGAAGATCTGTCCAAAGGCTGCAAATATTACATATGGTTAACTCTTGGCTATGTCTTACGAAAAGAGGCGGGAGTTGCGAGGTGGACTCAATGCTCGAAGAGGAAGGAGGTTGAGGTCCACTGTTTTGGAGGCGAGGCGAGATCCCTATGCTCCTGGTGAGGTATTATGTAATGGTATTTCAATTCATGATGTCTTAGTTGATGGAGGTGCTGCGATTAATGTAATGCCCGTAATGAATATGTTGGGTTTAAAAATTGATCACCCTTCAACACTTATGTTAAGGTCATTAAATAAGGGAAAAACTAAACCAGAAGGTGTAATTTCAAATGTGGCAATATCTGTTATGGGTGTTGTATGTGTGGTAGACTTTCAAGTGATGAAAAATGTAGTGCTTATTGCGTACCCAATGTTCTTTGGGAAGACCATGGCTAAGGAGATTTCATGCAAGAAACTACTGGAATGAAGGTTTCATGACACTTGGACGTGGTAGAGAGAGGGTGAAGATAAACGTGATCCCTCGACATCATAAAGTAGAACCTGTGAATTCAAGTGATGAAACTGATGATTGGACATCCTCTGATTACTCTAGTACCAGTGAAGTGGACACTGAAGATGAAGAAAGCGAGGTGGATGTTTCAGTCATGGATATCCTGCCAGTCACACCAACTCATGACCCCATAAATTTATCGAAGAAGAAGTTGATGATCGTCTCAACAAATAAAGATTGGTGATCTTTGTGATGGAGAGTGAGAAGGAATCCTACCTCCAGCTCTTTCGAAGGTACATACACCTATTCACTTTTGATTACAAGGAACTCCGTCAAGTAAGTTGGGTAGAACATTGTATTGAGCTGGTAGATGGTGCTAAGCCTATAAAGCAAATGCCATATAGAATGAATCCTAATTTTCCAAAGGCGTAAAAGAAGAAATAGATAAGTTGCTTGATGCGGGATTCATATTTCTTTGTGGAGAATTGAGAATGGGTTTCTCCCATTGTGATCTCAATAAAAAAGAATGGGAAGCTACGCATTTGTGTTGATTACTGGGAAGCTCAATAAGACAACAAAGAAGGATCATTACCCTCTTCCATTTTGGATCAGATCTTGGGCGAAGTAGGTGGCAGAGTGTTATAGTTTCTTTGATGGATATAGTGGCTCAACCAAGTTCATATAGCAGAGAAAGATCAGCTGAAGACCACGTTCACCACTCCTTGGGGAACGTTTGCTTATAGAGTTATGCCTTTTGGGTTGTGTAATGCTCCAGCAACATTCCAGCGTTTGATGAATAGGGTGTTCGAACCCTACATTGGGACCTTCATCAGAGTATTTTTGGATGATTTTTGCATCTATGGGAGCAAGTTGGACCACACTTTTGCACCGAGATGGAGACAACATTTCAAAGGTTAGATGAAGCACAAGCCTCACTAAACCCTACAAAGTGTGTCTTTGGATGTTCTAAAGGCGTTTTGTTAGGGCATGTTGTATCCAGAGATGGTATTAGTACTGATCCTGATAAAGTTTCAAAAATCAAAGATTTACCATTTCCTATGAATAGAAGTAAGTTGAGATCATTTTTAGGCCATGTGGGTTACTATAGAAGGTTCATCAAGAATTTCTCAAAGATTGCCTGACCACTAACCCGATTCTTGAAAAGGATGTTGCTTATGAACCGGGAAACAAGGCGCATGAAGCTTTTGGACAAGCTGAAGGAAGCCACTGGTGTCTTCACTGTTTTGAAGAATCAGTTGGAGCAAGCCATTCATTGTGTACTTGATGCCTCGGATGCAGCACTAGGTAGTACTTTGAGCCAAAAGGATGAAAATGGGAATGAACATCCAATTTACTTTGGGAGCAGACAAATGAGCAGTGCTGAGGTAAACTATATTGTAACTGAAAAAGAGGCTCTGGCTATCATTTTTCCTTGTAAAGAAGTTTAGAAATTACTTGCTAGGGCAGAAATTTATAGTTGTAACGGATCATCAGGCTCTGAAATATATTGTCAATAAGCCTAACCCATCAGGGAGGATAGCAAGATGGATAATTTTACTACAAGAATTTGAATTTGATATTATAGATAGGCCGGGAAAGAAGCATGTCAATGCGGATGCTCTCTCGAGCCGAGCCTATGATGGTTTAGGATCATCTTGTGATGATGATGATTTTCCGATGCGGCATTGTTCTCCTTGACACAATCCCTAGTGAATACATAGATATTTGGAATTATCGAATGAATTCAAGTTTCTGATGGTGCCAATGCAAAGACTAAGAGAAATATTACTCAAGCCGATCGTCCATATTCTATTCAATACGCATGGAGCATTATTCGAATAGGACACGATGGGCAGTACAAGAGAGGCGATTGGACGTGATCAAGGAAAGGAGCTGCTAGAAGAATTCCACAATGGTACATGTGGAGGGCACTTCTGGACAACTTACAACAAGAAGGATCTTGGATGCGAGGTTATCACTAGCCCACTCTTTTTAAAGATTGTTATAATTATTGTAAGACATGTGATATTTGTCAAACACATGGTAACCGTAAGACTTCATCGACTCCATTATGTCCTATTCTTCCCCTTGGTCCCTTTGAAAAATGGGAATAGACATTGTAGGTCCACTTCCAACTACATCACGTCAAAATAAGTATATTGTAGTTGCCACAGTTATTTAACCAAGTGGGTTGAAGCTAGGCCATTGAAAACTTGACTTCCATGGATGAAGTGGCAAGGTTCATATATGAGCGCATTGTCACGGATTTGGTTGTCCATTAGAAATTATATGCAGATCAAGGAAGCCACTTCATTAATGAGGTGGTAGAAGCCCTAGTCAATAAGTTTTCTATCAAGCACGGGAAGGCAACAACATACAAGCCAAGCACAAATGGGACAGGTGGAGCGAACAAATTTTGTCTTGTGTCAAATTCTAGCAAAAGATGCAGCCTTGCGGTACATAAATGGGATAAAATGATTCATGCGGCATTGTGGGCATATAGGGCAACATCAAAGTCAGCAAGCAGGATACTCCCCATTTCGGTTGGCCTATGGCATTGATCCGATTCTTCCTATTGAGTTTGATATTCCCCCTTTGTGAGAGTTATGAAAAATGAAAGGATGGATGAAAGTGATTGATAAAAGAAAGGTTGGTACATCTTCATTTGCTAGAGGAAATGAGGAAATAGCAAAGGATACAAGCCATAAGAAGAAAATGAAGCGAGAAGGAATACTTTGATCAAAAGATCCGATGGTCTCCATTTCATGTGAATGACTTGGTCTAGTATATGATTCGAGATACAAAAAAGAAGCAGAGAAAATTTCTTCCAAAATGGATGGGGCCCTACAAAATAGCAGTTGTGCATGAAAATGGTACGTCTTGATTTGGAGGAATTGGATGGCACTCCCATTACGAAATGGGTCAACCACGACAAGTTGAAGATTTTCCAAGCACGAGAATAGTCTACTCAGGACGGAGTAGAAGCTAGGAAGGGGAAGATGTCGATACTAAAATTTTCCTCCAAAATTTCTATTTCATTAATGTATGTATTAGGAATAGGATGTTGTTAAGTGTAATTAGTAGTAGCGTCGATAGAAGATAACGGCGCCGTCGATGCGGTGTGCATGATAATGTGGAGTACGGTATGATCAAAGTACAATAGGAATGTTGTAAAAGTAAATATTTGTCGTAAGTGGTCAGGTAATGTTAAAATGTCAAAGTTTGGGTAATTAGAGAAGTAGGGTCTACATGATTAGGAATTATAAATATTATATTGGTAATAAGGACAAGGAGTGAGGTCATAAATATTTTGTGTATTTTATTTGTAAAAAGTCTAAAAATGTGGAACCCATGTAAAATGATAAGGTTTATCTTATCTTAACGAGATAAGCTTACATGTACGAGATAAGAGTTAAGGTATGGAATATGATTCGTCGAGTGGATTTCTTATCCTATCTTAGAGATAGGATGGATAAGCTGGAAGTTCTATAAATAGAGAGGCCACCCCCTCATTTAGCATAGAAAGAAGTAGTGAGAAATATTGTAGGAAGTGTGCGAAGGAAGCCATCGAGTTAAAGGTGTGTTGAAGAAGCCATCAAGAGGTGTAATTGTAAAGTTTCTCCCATAGTCTTGTTGAAGTATCTCATGGGTGAGATTATACTTGATTTCATGTTAATATTATAATTTATTTTGATATTTGATTTGTCGTCATTCTGTCTTATCATAGTCAATGATATTCTTGTGTTCGGTTGTTGTTTTGCTTCCAGATTACATCCACCAAACTAAAGTCTGTGCATTAGTAAATAATCATAGCACAAGGAGTTCGGTGAAGAATTATCATAGTGCCGGATTGGTGATGATGAGGCCAGGAAATATAAAACTTCCTTTCGAAGGTGGTCGGTTCCCTGCTAATATGAATTAACACGAAAGAGCGTAAGATATCAATTAAATTGCTACGTTGAAGTCGGGTAGGGAAAGGCTGGTTTTAGGTTATAGTTAGGATAACCGATACAGGTTCTTGATAACCGATATCGGTATGGTCTAGGATCGAAGGTTGGTTGTTTGGTGGGGGTGGTTGTGTTGTTTGGTAGTTGTGTTATTTGTAAGGCTGTATATAGGTGATATTAGGAAATAAGGTGATGAGAGGTAGATGAATGATAGTTAGATGCAATAGCACGCTGGGTAGTGGATCTAGGAATGGATTTGTGAGGATTGTGCTTCAAAAAGTCTAAGAAATGTTATTAAAGAGGACATGCAAGATGTAACTTACTGGTTATTGACGAAGATGCAGGTCCAAGAACTCTGATGACAAAGGTAGAACTCTAGGTAGGATGGCTGGACAAACAGAAGATGAAATATCTCCCTCCCGATGATCAGCTGAGTATCTGAGAACTCTGGCTGTTCTGTTGCAGTTTTGGGCTTGATCTCCTTTTGCTGCAACTCTTCTGGTTTCTTCACTCGTCTCTGCTCGGTCAAGTGAAGATCTGGACTCTCTTGATCGCTCCCAAATGATCTCTGTTGATTCCTAAAATCCTTCCACCCTTGTTTTTGGTTAGGGGAGCCCATTTTACAGGGAACCGATGGCGATTCATGTAACCGCGGCGGTCGAGTAGGAATCGGCATCGGTAAGGAAAAAGTAGGCTATTTTTAGTAAAATAGCCCACCTTCCCTGCTTTTCTCCCGAGGGATTAGTTGCGGGCTTGGTCAAGTGACTAGAAGGTCGGTTTTGGGTCCGAGAAAGGGGTCATTAGTCATGGGTGTAGGTGTAGACCAAGTTATAGGTCTTAATTAGGTTAGTTTAGGGTTAGGGCTAGGTCATGATGAATTGGCAAAATGAGGTGGCAAGTGAGATGATGTGGATTTGTCAATTACAAGGTAATTAATAAATAATTGTGTAAGGTTTAGGTGATGAGGTTAGGTTGCGAGATGAGATGCGGGTCACGAGGGTCGTAAGACACAAATTTGAGTGTCTACACATTCTTTTCTTGCACATGGGTTATCAACTAGTGCACGAGTGGATTTGGAAGGTGGCTTAGATTGGCTCTATTTTTGGGAATTGCACTTGCAGCACCAGATCCTTGTGGAGTGATGGAAGGTTGAGGGTTACCCGAGTTTAGTGGTTGACCTTCTCCAATGTTTCTCTTTTAGACTGTGTATTGGTAGCTACACTTTGAGAAGGGAACTGATTCATCCCACATAAGTCCTCGGCTTGCCAATTGACAAGCATAGTTTCACTTGGAGGCCCCTCTTGCTAAGCTCCTTCTTTGTTGATCTCCTTCTGGCTAGGTTCTTGTGGCACCATACTGGTTTGCACCATCAAAGCCTGAGTTAGTGCACCATTAAAACACATTGATTGGTTGTGTGGCTGATTGCATGGGAAGCACCAATCATATTCTTGTGCCATGTTGTTATGAGTTGGAACCAATGCCCTTGATGTTGAGGCTATGTTTGGATCATATGACCTGAAAGGTCTAGCAGATTGAGGTTGTCCTTGGTTTTGACTCGATTTACACTCGAGATGGTGGTCTATTTTGCGTCGATACTGGGTCTAGCACGATCTTGAGCCCGAGGTTGATATGGCTTAGAACTTTGAGCTTGTTGTCTTTTGATGGTCACTAACTCATTCCCCAAGTTCTGAAGTTGTTTCATGACTTCCTAGAGTTCTTTTGAGGTGTTAGATGATGAGGTGGAGGCTTCAACTGAGCTTTGACTCTTGGGAGTAGGTATAGGAGCTATTGTGGGTGTTTGGATGGTACTTGGGTTTCCTAATTTGGGGTATAGAGGCATGGATGGCACGGAAGTAATTTTGCCACTGGATCAAACAATTTTAATCTCTTATGGATAGGCTATAGGCTACAGGTAAGGTTGTGCCCCTAATTGACTGCATCATTAAAGCAATATCAGAATTTAAAGCTCTAAGAAAATACAAGAAGGCACCTTCATTAGTGGGCTTTACTACTATTGGGATCCTATCCTAGGTCCTTTGAAATCTGAGGTTGAAATATGTCAATTTCTCATTAGGAGCTCTTTTGATTGTTGTCAGCTATTCCAACAAAGACATGTTATCCCCTTTCTCTCCAAACTGGTTATGAAGAGTTGTGCATAGATCATCCCAAGATCGAATAGAGCATGCTTCTAAGCTTCTGAACCATTGTGAAGCTTTACCCTTGAGTGAAGAAGCTAGCAACTTGACTGCAATATCCATTTCAGTGATCTCATGGATCGTGCAGACATTTGTAATGTCTTGAACATGGTCACCGGGAGAAGTCTGGTTTTCTCTAGTGAAATATGGGATGCTATTTAATGCTGCCACTGGAACTAGATTTTGTGCATTAAGAGTGAGTGGGCTACTGTCAATGAAATTGACATAAGGATTTGGATGAGCCATCCTGATTGGTCTGAGCAATCTTCTTGATTGAAATAACATCCTGCTAGGAGGTGGTGTTGATAAGGCTCTGCTTGGTGGAGATGGAGACCTATGGGCTCTCCTTCCTCTTCTCCTCCTGTCTGGACACAAGTGAAGGTGTAAAACTGTCCTTCTTCTCACGGTTCTTGACCTTTTTGTATTCTTCTCATGAACTTGCTTGGATTGTTGAAACGGTGGATTTGTCTCTTTTGGAGTCGCGGATGCACAATTTTAAAACTTTTTAAAATTCAAAATCATAGCAAGTGCACATCAAGATTCTTGTGATAAGATGGAGACTTCTCTTGTGTCCCACCGGGCATGCCAAAACTATTAGTGCAAAATCACAACACCCCCAAATGAGTAGTCAGATCTACTTTTCTAAGGTAGAATCATTTGGTGTGATCCACATAACATTGAGTCTTCCTCAAAGTGTGGGACTTTGCAAAATAGGAAAACTCTCTAGATTAAAGGTTGGTTCCTATTCCTCTATTTAGGTGCATACGTAGAAACTTGCAGAGGGTCTGTTCCTAAACTTAATCTAAACTTTACCAAGGAGACATGGATATAAGGAATACATAAATTAAAACAAAGCTAAACTACGAGGTGATGCACCAAAGGAATGATGAACATTTATTTTGTGATAGACACAAACCAAATAAAATGCATACAATAATCAAGCACAGATAACCAAATTTATAATGAAAGACCATATGAGAGAAAAGAAGACAGAAATGATCTAGAATCGATCACAAAACAAGTTTTATTGCTCTGTAGATTGATACAATACATTAAGAAATGACCAAGAGGCGAGAAAGCGTATTACAGTTTTAATGGAAGGTCGAAATCCACGAGTTCCTTGCTAGAAGGAAAGGGGAGCCTGTAAAAGACAAAAGAATGTCCAACCCTTTACAACAAGTCCCGAGCTTTGTATTTATAGATTCGATCTGAGGCGAGAGAAAGAGAGAGAAGGAAAAAACAACTCCAAGCTCAACCACCACTATTTAATGCCTCCCATAAAATCTGTCCCAAATCTATCTTGACTACATCAAATCCTTATTCGGCGCCTTGAAGGAGGAGGAAATGGTGGAGCAGATCGAATTCAATCTGGTTGTTAGAGCAAGGAGATCTTGCATTAAAGGCCTGAATAATTTTCTCCATTTTCCACCTACCAGGGCCTACAAAAATGATTTTTTATCTTTTCATGGCGTAGAGGGCGTCGAGACGCTTCTAACGATGTAAGATTTACAATATTTCGAGCCCTGAGTCGAAAGATATGCCCCTTCAAAGTTTGTATCGGGTCCATACAAATAGGTGGGAAAAATAGTTTAAAAAATGGGCCTCTTTTTAATATGGGACACGTGGCACCCTTTGGTTGGCTGGGGAGATGCACTTCAGTTTTCATTTTTGTGCCCTTTGACAAAAAAGGAAAATTTTCACCTTTTCTTCCGACTCCCCGCTTTGACCTTGACTCGGGATCAAATGCTGACTTTTTCCTTTGGCGGAATTACGACCCATTTTGAAACTTTTACCCTTTTGAAATAACAAGGGGCAAGAAACCAACTTTTCCCCTGATGAGCCCACTTTAGCGCTACTAGTTAGGCTTGCCACATGGCGCTTCCTTTATTGCCCGCTTCAATTCCTTTGTTTTTGGTTAAGTCTTTTGCATGGGGGCATATTTATAAACCAGGGACACGTGGCGGTTTGCACTCGTTTTGAAACCCTCTGTACTCAATCCTTGAGTTAGCACCATTTAGCCACTTGGCAGCCTCCGCAGGTTTGTGGACTTTTCAACAGTCCCTCTTATCTTTTGGACTCTAGGCTATGTGGCGAGCTCGCACTCATTTGGGTCTCCACCTTTGGACCAACTCTTGGAAATGCGCCGGTGACACTTGCACTCTCCGCTGGCTTGCAGATTTATACTTGGCCAATTTGAGGCCCTCTTGAATCAATTTGAGCCCGAAAACTTGAAACTTCACCATTATTTCCCCTTTGCTCTGGCCTCTCTGCAAAGGGTCCCTTCTTCTCTCGACCTTGTAATTCCATTATTGAGTCTACCTGTAACTTGCAAAATGGATTTAAGACATGGAAATAGCTTGACAAAGTCGTTTCTTCTTGCATAAGGCCGTTTCTTCCTTCGAGCCTCCACCACTCCATTTTTGAGTGTTTTTACTGCTGTTTGTAAGATATGAACGTGATTTCTATGTTCTTTCTATACGGGGACGTGGCTGATCTAATATTACATCAGGGGCGAAATATGGATAACAAGAACATTAGTCACTATAAATCCATGTTGTTTACTCAATTCGGTCTTTGCAATCCCCATATTTTAAATAATGACATCTTGTGGGGTTGTTTTATTTTTTCATCTTTTGGGCAAAGAATGAATCCATCACGCAACATTGTAAGCTTTCCCATGGTGATATGTAAATGTGCATGTAGTTGACACTCCACATCTCCCTAATTTTTATGAGTGGGATGTGTAACTTTTGCATATATTCAAATGTGGTATAGGGCTTTGAGGTCATGAATTGCACAAAGAATTCATGAGGATAATACCCATCTTATACATCAATAATTCATTCGGTTCTCTCTAATGCATGAAACACAAAGAGAACTAGCCATTGGTACATAAATGGGTTTTCTGCATACTCTACTAGCTTCTAAGCATTTACATTTAGATCATAAATGAAGAAATCCATCTGATTAAATTATTCTCCTTGTATACGTATATTGGTCATATTTTCAGTACCTGCGAATGAGGCTTGTTTACTTCCTTATGATGCCTGCCAATAGCTTTATGATATAATTTTAGCCAAATTATTACTGACTTATTCACAATTGCACTGGTTGGGATCCCTCTTCCCTTGGGAGATGAAACATACATGTTTATCATTTCTTGTTGTATTGGCATCCCAATAGACTTGTATGTCAATATGTATGTACTTTTTTTGTGATCCTCGTAACCTTGACTATTGTGGTAGAACTAATGGGTACTAAGTCCTACACATTGAATAAAATTGCTTCATGGTAATACAAACTCATAATGTTTTACATAACCTTTGGATGGTCACCCATATATGGAAGCTTCGCGAGTCTCTTCATGTCAGTACCATGTGATGGGTCAATTGTGACCATTTATCATACCATTGGTTGCATGCTTGTTAGTGGTCTCTCTGCTTTCCATAATTGCTCAACATGCACTTGTAGGTCATGGTGTGGTGGTTCGTTCCATCGGCTTTCCTAAGCATAGAACTACCTCCAATATCTTCCTTCTTAGTGTCAATTAGATGCAAAATGTGATCCCTTGTTCTTCCATCATGCCCTGAACAATAGGTTTATATGGTCGAGTGAAGGGATCTATTATCTTTGATTGTGCGGTTTGAATACCATTCTCCTCAAGCATTTTCGTCCGCTTTTGAATGTTATGATTTTGATCTCTTCCTTACTGTAACTCATATGTTCTTATGACCTTAGTTAGAATATAGTATTTTTGCCATGTTGTTTTTTCCTTTATATTTATTGCAACCTCTATCTCCTCACGCTTGTTTGATCCTTTTATGACCATTTGTGATTTGATTGAATTCCTTAATTGTACATATATATTAGATCCACTTGGTTTTTACCTAGCTAATGTACCTAATTACTTCACTAACTTTGTGAAATTTCCTTATGATGCGACCATTTTCCCCTTTCACATCCTTTAAAATCATATTTTATCACCTTTTTTATTTATTTTTATTTTCTTGATCCTTCGGTCTTCTTTCATTGCACAATGTTTTCTAACTCAATAGATTTTAAAATATCCTTGATTGCTCTTACAGATACGATCAACTTATCCATTGCATTGTGAACTGGAAAATTTGTTGGTTTGGTTTCTCTATATTCCTACTCCTATACACACTTAACCACACAAATATCAATTTTATAAAACCCCTATCTACCACACCATGTTTGAAACTAAAATTCCTGCTCCACCAATGTGCATAAGGAAATTATTTATTTGTCGTTCCTACACAATCAATGATTATAGGCTTTGCTCCTACTACCATCCATTCTTCTTGACAGAACATTCCCTTGTAAGTTGTGCAATACAATTTTTCATTGGGGGTCATGTGATGTATGATGCATGGACCTTTCCATCTAAAGTACAATTTTCCCAAGTGTTCTCTAAACCAAATATCATATAACAAGATCATATGTTCTAGCTAAAACTCTTTGGTGTAAACATTTATTTCATGTTAGGATTTTTGGTTGCACTTATGTGATTCTTGATTCCATTGTGTTGTCCTATGATTTTCCTCCATTTTTCTCTAGTCAAGCAATCTATTTTCAATTAACTCCTTATCTCCTAACCTTTGGTGATCATATAAATGCAAAAACTCGAGACTATGTATTCCATCAACATTACTATTTGTATTCTATAAACTAGCTGAAACAACATATGTCATGTGCTACACTTATAGTTATTCATGTATACTTGAAGTATTGTGGGTATCCTATCTTCCTAATCATCTCTCTAAACATTACAAATTTTCGTGAGCATGTATTCAAGACCTTGTTGGTTGCTTCTACCTATCCATTTTCCTAGGGATGATATGTACTACTTTGATGGCATGCAATCATGAATTCTTATGTTAACACCTTAGTCATGGTGTTGATGAAATGTGTCCCTTTGTCACGAGCTTCTATAGACATATGTATTTTTCAATGATGTTTTCATATAAAAAATTTGTTGTATCTTTGACTTCATAATTAGTTGTTATTACGACCTCTACCCATTTAGTGAAATAATCGGTCGTAGTGATAAAATACTTAGCCTTTGACCATCTAGATGGTGGGTGGATGGGACTTAAAAATAAATTCCCCATTGTTCAAAGGGTTGCACAACTAGCAATGGATTTGAAGACATCTCATCCCTTTGGTTTATCTTACCTACTCTTTGTCATACATCACAATGTTTCACATTGTGGTATGTGTCTTGGAACTCCAGTAACCACCATATACCACTCTATAACATATCTCACACAATTTACTCCCCACTAAAATGACCTCATACTACCCCTTTGTTGTGCTTCTCTTAGTATGGTTGTGGGTTCATGTTCTAATGCCACTCTTTACAATAATTCATCCTTACCCATCTTTTATAAGAATCCATTGATGAATGTAAATGGAAGTTCTTTAAAAAACTAGTTACTTTTCTCCTTCTTCGTGTAATGATCTAGAAACACTCAATATTTCAGGAATTGCATAATTTCTCGACATTGTTGTAACACCGCAATAACCCTAAATAAGTACACATCTAGAGATTTTTCATTCAATTCTTCTAGCTCTTCACCGATATTGATTATGCTAAAATGATCTAGTCCCACATGTTCTCTTCTTTCCTTGACATTGATTTTAAACTTGTACTCTTGGAATAACATTAACCATATTGAAAAATTTCCCCCAAGTAATAGCTTATTTGTCTAGGTACCTCAATGCTTGATGATTAGTAAAGAACTGAAATGAAGTTGCCAAAAACATTGCTTGAGTTTTTTTAGTGTGAAGATCATTGCCAACACTTCCCTTTCTGTTGTAGTGTAATACTTTTTTATGTCAAGGCTTGTAAAGTGAATTGGGTGATCAACGCACGCTTCTCTCCGGTTGCACGATTATTGCTCCAATTGTGGTACTGAAGTATACACATGGAATTGAAAAATTTTACTCTAGTTTGGGAAAACCAACATGGGTGCAGTGAATAGTTTTTGTTTCAAATGTCTAAATGCATTTTTACATTCTAGGGTCCATTCAAAATTTATAGATTTTAGAAGAATTTATATTGATTGTGCAATATTGGCATACCCTCGATGATTTTTTTGTAGTAAAATATATGATCTAAGAATGTGCACACTTCCAAAGGTTTTGTAGGAGGATTAAGCTCAATAATGATTGTGATCTTATCCCAATCTACCAATATTCCCACTTCATAGATCACTTGCCCCAATAATACTTTAAAGGGTGTGTGATGCGGGAGCATCATCATAGGACATATTGGTCATGAATAAGTTTGAATATCCTTCTCAAGGAATTCATAGCATGTATTAGGATATTCATACTTTCCCTCCTAAAAGTTGGTGTTTGAATATTTGAAATTGTGATGTATGAACTCTTGGGAAAGAGTAAAAGCTTAATGTTGGGTGTCTTAGGTGTGTATGAGTTGTGTTATCTCCACCAACTACATAGAAGGAGAAGAGAAATAGTTTAAGATATTGTGTTTAGTTGTCCACGGTCATATTTGACCAACAAACTCCTTAAATTTTGCATGTGTAGTTGAGAATCTCAACCAAATCTAGAGGGATAGGTCTAGATAAGGATCATAATAACTAAGTCAAACTCAGATTAAGGAGGAGAAGGTCGAAATCTCATGAAGAAAGACAAAAAGGTGGAGAACTTGCATGAAGGAGTTGATGTTTTTGAGTGAAAGTGAAAGAATGGTGTGAAGAACTAGTGTTGTATGACTGGTTTGTTTACTAATGAAGTCGATTTGTATCTCGGAAGCTTCATTTAGCTTTGAATTCTCCTTCATTTGTTGTGTATTCAATAACCACAATGTTTAATGCATGTTTTATGAGTGAACAAAGCTTATTTTTGTGTGTTAGAAAGGACTGTATTGAGAGGGTTGTGACAGGGGCAACAAGTAGAAAAACCTCGGTTGACTAAATCCATTTAAATGTCTTGACTATTAAACTAGAGCATTTTCAAGGGTGAGAAGGAGTAAGAATATAAATTTTATAAGACTTGACAATGCATGATAGAGGTGTTATGGAAAAATGTAAGCCTTTGGGCCATATCTAGGGCTTGCCATAAATTTTATTTGAACCAAGAAATTCATCCAAACATTGTAGGAATCTCTGTCTCTTCATCATAAAGGATTGCCCAAAATATCAAGTCCAATAAACATGTGTGTACGAAGATCTAGATGAAATGTTGTTTGGAAGACTATAGAATGACAAGCGTGAGTAGGGTTAGAGGCGAGTTTAATGTTAGTTTGATTCAATTTGAATGTGTAAATATAAAATAATGCATTGAATGAGATCTCGTGGAAATTATAAAGTGTTGATGATGCTTATAATTAGAAATCATCTTTGGCATGACTTATTCTCATCCACTTTCAGTCTAGACTCCATGGACTACTATGCCACAATGGCTTGTTTAAATGCATATCAAAGGAGGTCATAGGTATAAAATATTGCATGCCTTAGGGTATACTAAGGGTTCATTTGTACTAGATATTAAGATCTCATTATCACATTTCATGAAAGAGATCCAAAACCGGAGTAATTCTAAAACTTACTTGAAGACAAAAGTAAAGAGGGGAATTCTGTAGGATTGGTGCTATTCTGCTAAGTTTCTCATGTCTAAAGCTTAGGGATGATAATGAGGGTGTATCGGAATATTCGTAAGGTTCTCAAGAAGTCCTCCATGGTGTAAGTATGCCTTCTTATCCAACTCTTAGACCATAGCCTTAACTATGCCTACAAGAGGAATGTCAAACGTTTACTCCCTTAAATTGTTCCTAAGGAACCTGGTAGGGGTTATATATATAGGCTTTGAGTCTTAAGAGATGATGCTTGAAATGGTGGCTAGAGCCATGATCAACATCCAAATGAGAGAAGCATGTCCTTTAAGTTTCTTACACAACAAGAAAGCAAGAGACAATGATTAGATCCTTTGCATTGATTTGTCAAAGCATGAAGAATACAATCAATTTTCAAGAAAGTTAGTGTTGGACCTAGGAGTAAGTGTAGGGAACCAATACTTCTATAGGTAGTTAAGTGTCTAGGGATATGTCAATCATGAAGAAACTCAAAAATATTACCCCTAAAGGCCTATATTATGATGGATTATTCATCTACTATGTATGAACCAAGCTTACAATTCCTTATAATGAGTTGAATGCATTTATACAAGGGCTAAGGAAAGGATATAAGATATAACAAGTCCAATCTTGAAGGTTGCATACCTAGATAAGGTCTTGTTTGGCATGAGTACATTTCTCTAGCACATTGTGGAGATGATAGAGATAGATGCACGGACTAGGTGGAGTCATATGAGTGTTTGGTTCCATAGTGCAGAAATTGTATGGCAATTAGTATACAACATTGAGCACTTCCCTTTGTTCCTTCAACAACAACTCATAGTATAGACACAATTCTTAATCTCATGACACTTTGGATAGATTTTTGGTTTATAAAAATCTAAAATTGTTGATAGTAGCAACATGTTGAAAAACGATCAAAGAAAAGTTGCAAGTGCAAAATATAATAGGCCTTAACCATTTGTATAGTGGATGAGATCTAACCTTGCATGATCATTGTGAAGGGCCAAGGTTGTTAATGGAGTCTTGAATATGCATGAGACCTGTGGGATGAATATGAGAATGAGTAAGGAAACCGAGCTAAGATAGGCACAACATTTTTGGTATTAGAATGACTAGTTCACTTATATTTTCTTATTCTTTTGCCAATAATTCATGATTAATAAAAAAAGATTTGTGCATGTTGCTGCTAATAAGGTGAATATACAGAGAATTGTAGGTTTGTGGAGAAGGAAAAGAAGCCAAGTGAGGTATAATAAGAGCTAGTGAAGCTCAAGAAAAGAAAGAGTAAGTTGTGATCTAGTGAAAAAGACTCAAGAAAGAGAGAAAATGGAGATAGAAACAATATGGAGAGTGATGAGAGAGATCTCTAGAGAAAAAGAGAGAAAGAGAGAAAATAAAAGAGAAACACCAAAGAGAGGTGGAAGAAATCAAGAGGATTAGAGAGAGAATTAAAGAAATAGAGATGATGATGGACACCATGATGAAGATACCAATCCAAGGAGTTGGATGGAGGATGAAGAAAAGAGTAAAGTGGCCAGTGAAGCTACTTGTGAAGAAAATAAGGCAAGAGATGATTGCCAAAGAAAGGAAGAAGAAAAGTGAGTCACCTAATGAAGATGAAGAGGTGATAAAGGAGGTTCTTATTATAGAGAAGAAGAAGAATAATAGAAAAGTGTCCATGATGGAGGCACTTGAGAAGGTATTTTGTTATGATTTCTAACTCTGCATTTTAGTTTATATATGCAGGTATGAAGGAAAACTTTGAAAAGGTCAAGAATAAGACCTTGAAGATAGTAAGAAATGGGTCAAATCTCATGAGGAGAGATGAAGAAGATATGAGAGAGCTGGTAATAGCTCAAGAAGAAGAGATGCACTTGGAGGCATCCAAAGAAGAGGATAATAGAACCATGCAGCCAGAAAGAAAAGGTATAGAAGGTGAATATGAACCTTATGATGCATTGAAAGATGAACCAGAAAAGGCACATCAAAGAGAAGAGTTATCAGATGAAGAAGTCTTGAGCAAAGACATGACCATGCAGGATAATGATGAGGAGGTAAAGATAAATGAAAATTTTGATTCTTGTCATGCATATAATAAGGAAATTGTAAAGAGGCAGCTCATAGAAAAAAATACATATACACATGAGGTTTCCAAAGTGGATTTAGCTTCTAAATATGATATTTCTCCTACTTCTAAGAAGGAAAATGCAGATACATAGGTTGTGAAGAGAATGAATGAAGAACAACTCAGAAGTTTGGCTCATAAGCATGGCTACATAGTCCCTAAGTGGATTAAGAAACCAAATACTCCAGTGAAGAATTAGGTATGGGTGATCAAGAATGTAAATAATGATGAAACTAAGGAGAATGCAACTGATAGAAATAGGAATGGAAAGGTGATGATGACACCAAGAAGTCTATGGAGGAAATTTGAGGCAAGCTCAGACAAGCAGGAAAGTGAAGGTAAAATAACAAGAAAACAAGAAGAATGAGAAGTATACAAGAGAAATGAAAGGTAAAGAAGTTTTGGATGATGATTTTCATGAGTATACTTGACTTATTATCTCAAAATAGTTTTAATGAGTTATCTATGAGGCCTAACTTGCAACATGGTGAAGGTTCTAACTTGGTTTGTAAGGATCATTGTCATGATCAAATAATGGAAAAAAAAGAAGATTTTCACCTCTTGTATGAAATAAATGATAACTTCATGAAGAAAGAGGAAATGAGAGAATATGTTGCTGAAAACCAAAGATTTGAGAATGGGAACAATGATTTAGCACCTACATATGATGAAATTTATGAAGAAATAGATGATTTAGCTTTGAGTAAAGAGTTGGAAATGATAGAAGAACTATTGAATCCTTCAAAAGGACTATGTTTGAGCTTAGGACATATTGATAATTGTATAAATTACATTGAGAAAAAGGAAAAACAAGAAGGAGAGAGAACAAAAATGACCAAGTTGAACATGGTCAATGAAAACCAAAAAGAAATGAAGAGGAAAAGTACTTAGAAGGCGCTCAAGAGGCTGAATGGCCTCACATTTTTACATCTAACATTTCAATTGTTGTTGTGAATATAGGTTTGGAAGGTGTTAAGACAAGTCAAACACCTAATCTACTGAGAAAGTTAATGAATGAAGAAGAACCAAAAGATATATAAGGCATGTATGAAGCTGAGGCATGGAATTGTGAAGATGAAAAATAACTAAGGAGAAGAACATACTAGAAAAGAGAGAAGAGCAAGAAAATGAGAGACAAAGACTACTTCAAGCAAACACTAACATTGGTAATGAGACCTTGGGATCCAAGTATACTGTGAAGACCAGAGGATGAAGAAGACATTTTATTTGAATGGAGTTCAAATCCTTTCTATAGGGAGAGTATGATGCATGAGCATCATCATAAGGCATATTGGTCATGAATAAGTTTGAATAAGCCTTCTCAAGGCATTCATAGCATGTATTAGGATATTCATACTTTCCCTCCTAAAAGTTGATGTTTGAATATTTGAAATTGTGATGTAAAAACTCTTGTGAAAGAGTAAAAGGTTAATGTTGGGTGTCTTAGGTGTGTATGAGTTGTCTTATCTCCACCAGCTACGTAGAAGGAGAAGTGAAATAGTCTAAGATATTGTGTTTAGCTGTCCAAGGTCATAGTTGACCAACAAACTCCTTAAATTTTGCATGTGTAGTTGAGAATATCAACCAAATTTGAAGTCCTAGGTTTAGATAAGGAGCATCATAACTAAGTAAAACTCATATTAAGGAGGATAAGGTTGAACTCTCATGAAGAAAGATAGAAAGGTGGAGAACTTGCATGAAGGAGTTGATGTTTTTGAGTGAAAGTGCAAGAATGGTGTGAAGAACTAGTGTTGTATGACAAGATTTTTACTAATGAAGTGGATTTGAAACTCAAGAGATTCCATTTAGCTTTGAATTCTCCTTCATTTCTTGTTTATTCAATAAGCATAGTGTGTAATGCATGTTTTATGAGTGAATGAAGCTTATTTTTGCATGTTAGAAAAGACTTTATTGTATTGAGAGGGTTTGACAGGGTAGAATGTAGAAAACCCTCGGTCGATTAAATCTGTATATGGCCCTAGAATTCATTGAATGAGATCTCGGGAAAGTATAAAGTGCTTATGATGATTTTCATACTCATAAATAATCTTTGGCATGTCTGTTCTCATCCAATTTTAGTCTAAACTCCATGGACTACTATGCATAGTGGCTTGTTTAAATACCTATCAAAGGTGGTCATAAGTATAATCTCCTGCATGCCTTAAGGTATAATAAGGGTTCCTTTGTACCAGATATTAAGATCTCATTATCACATTTCATGAAAGAGATCTAGAACTTGGAGTAATTGTAAAACTTACTTGAAGACACAACTAAAGAGGGACTGTAGGATTGGTGCTATTATGCTAAGTTGCTCATGTCTAAAGCTTAGGGATGATATTGAGGGTGTATCAAAATATTCCTAAGGTGCTCAAGAATTCCTCCATGGTGTAAGCATACCTTAGCCAACTATTACATCATAGCCTTAACTAGGCCTACAAGAGGACTATCAAACGTTTTCTCCCTCAAATTGTTTCTAAGGAACTGGTAGGGGTTTTATATATATATATAGGCTTTCAAGTATTAATAAATGATGCTTGAAATGGTGGCTAGAGCCACAATCACAATCCAAATGAGAGAAGCTTTGTCCTTTAAGTATCCTACACAAAAAATAAAGCAAGAGACCTTGATTATATCCTTTGCATTGATTTTCAAAACATGAAGAATACAACCAATTTTCAAGCAAGTTGGAGTTGAACCCAAGAGTAAGGAAAAATAACCGAGACTTCTATAGGTAGTTAAGTGTCTAGGGATATGTCAATCATGAAGAAACTCAAAAATCCTGCCCCTAAAGGCCTATATTGTGATGGGGTATTCATCTACTATGTATGAACCAAGCTTACAATTCCTTATAATGAGTTGAATGCATTTATGCAAGGATTAAGGAAAGGATATAAGAAATAAAAAGTCCAATCTTGAAGGTTATAGACCTATATAAGGTCTTGTTTGTCATGAGTACATTGCTCTAGCATGTTGTGCAGATGATAGAGATAGATGTATGGACTAGGTGGGGTCATATGAGTGTTTGGTTCCATAGTGCGTAAGCTGGATGTCAATTAGTATACAACATTGAGCACTTCCCTTTTATCCTTAAAGAACAACTCATAGTATAAACATGATTCTTGATCTCATGACCCTTTGGATAGATTTGTGGTTTATAAAAATCTACAATTGTTGATAGTCACAAAGTATGTTGAAAAATGATCAAAGACAAGTTGCAAGTGCATAATATAATAGGCCTTGACCATTTGTATAGTGAATGAGATCTAACCTTGCATGATCATTGTGAAGTACCAAGGTTGTAAGTGGAGTCCTGAACATGCATGAGACTTGTGGGATGAATATGAGAATGAATAAGGAAACTGAGCTAAGATATGCACATCGAGTGTGAAAAAGAAGTATTTTTAAAATTTAAAGAAAGGCACAAATATATTCAATGTTATAACTTTAAGCATACCTTGGAGATGCTCTTTAAATAATGAAATGAAATCCCAATTTTGAGATAGACCTCAAAAGATCATGGATGAAATCTTTAAATGCAATGACTACAACTCTAGAGAAGACCGTGGGTGCATTCTTTATTCCAACATACATAACTTTGTATGTTAAACATTCCCACTCTGTCACAAAAGTTCTTTAAGATTAATATTTTTGTGCAATGAAATATGATGATAGTTGTTGAATCCATATTTGAAAGAATACACTTTATGTCCTACTAAAACTTCCAATATTTCATCGTGAATGGTGTTCGAAGAGATCATTTACACATGCACCATTGAGTTCTTTGTAGTCTCCGCAAAATACACATATCTCCGTTTTATTTGATTGCATTACTATTGGAATTACACAATCAAAATTCTCTCTAGGATATATTAGTCTTCCTTCTATCATCCTCTTAAGTTGTATTTTCACTTTGAATTTCATTTGGAATTGAGCCTATAAGAGAGTAATTTAACATAATACATACCTTTAAATTTAATGCATATCTCCCTAGAGAAGGATATATTCCATTAATTTAATTAAATCTCTCAACAATTGAAAGATTTTTGACATTTCTTGCTTTGCGTCAATAATATCTTATAGTTACCAATTTTGACAAGTACCTATAAGATATTATTGGACGCATCAAGAAATGTCTTCTATATGTTTGTGCACTACTTCATTGTAAATCGTGGCCTTTACTTTGTACTGACATCTTTCAACATCCTTAAGCCTTTATTTTCTTCAACACTCAAACTACACACTTAGGCATCTTTATTTTTCATTATCACATTTTTGGAATAGGTTGTAGCCACTTAGGTTCGAGCACACCCTTGAACCCAATGTCCTCTTCACTATCAAATCACATTCCCCCTCCTTATTATCTCCCACTCGAGGTACATATATAATACAAGATGCCTTTTGTGTAATCTCTTGTCACATCCCAACCTATTGTTACATATTGTTTTTGATCTTTGAATCCCACTCCTTTGAAGTCTATATTCCGTGGTATAGAAAATTTCTTATGTTTTGCAATGCTACATGTACTTGAGGATTCTCATCTTCAAAATTGAAGCACATGTATGAAATCTTCACAAAATTTCCTTTGATTGCATGTTTCTCTTCTCCTTCTCTGGTCCATGTACCAAAATTTTGGTAATGGAGTGATATTTTAGGGTAGATACACGAGGATCCTAAAGATCATGTGAGTTTGTCGAAAACAATATGGTCAACGTCGACAAAAAATTGTATGAAAAACAATCTAGCGTAGTGGTTGGGCATGTGTGTTATACATGGGAGGTCATGAGTGATAATTAGGCTCTTCCCGTACAAATATCTCAAATAAATCATTGAAAAAACCACTAGATATTGATATGAATCCATCAATTTCTTCACTATTAATGTGTTCGAAATGATTCCCCAAAATATCCAAAGTGATTAAAGAGTTAATATCATCAATCTAAAAGGATTTGTTTCTCAAAATAAATAAAAATAATGAAGTGCACCAAGGTCTTGTTTTTCCTTAATAATAACTAACATCCTCTCATGGTCATCCACATTTATCTTCCATTTTGTTTCTTACCATGGGTTAGCATTGGAGTCAAGTTCTTTGCATGTAGAAATGAAAAAGTGTATGTATTGGAGAACCTTCATATGTGGCATATAATCAATAAAAATGATTGAACCATTTCTATCTACATTTACTTGCTTCAAATAAGTACCCTCAATCACAAGTGACCCAATAGGATATAATTTTCCATCATCATATGTAATAGTAGTAAGTAACTTTGACTTCACTTTTATACATCTCAATAAATAATAATCAACTATTTCTTCATTGTTCGCCTTTACAGTAACAAAAAAAATATGTCCTACACAAGCACAATACATCAAAATAAAGTACATCATTGTATGTATAGTGAAAATATAAATTTTGTATCACAAAAATACATTGTACCTTTTAAATGGAAAAATCTAGTTACAATACCTTTTCCAACGAATCAAAAAAATGATCATAATCAAGAGAAAAATAACATCCTACAAATCAACATCATCATCTTCAAAATATGTCAATTCAATTGATTTTTGACTCCAATTGTATACATATTTTCTAGTAATGTTTTCACATACACTTGCATTTTCATCTCCATGCATGCAATGATAAAAAAATATGAATACCATCTCATTTCAAATAATGTCAAGGTATTTTGATTTGAAAGCCTCACTTGATAAAAATACCTCATGCCAACAATACTTCTATAATTGTATTCACGTGGGCAGTCATTATTTGTTTAAATAACATTGTGAATGCTTTTATAATATTGAAAAAATAACTAACAAGTAAAAAAGTTTAAACAAATAATGACCACCCACGTGAATACAATTATAAAAGGCTTATGACCCGTAGGTAGGTTGAGTAGATTTTTATTTTCTTCGATAAAGCCTTGATCCCTTAAATGCATTACCCTCTCGATCTTATATACATGGGTCAAAGTCGAGCCCATACCATCACTTTCATGTTGGTCGGACATTGGGCGTGTAGGCATGTTGGATCTTGGATTTATTATCAAGACATCTAATATTTAATGGAATAGATATTGTTAATGGTATTGTTATCACATGATATTGCACCCTTGTTGAATCTATCATTTGATTGAAACATGGGAATGTACCTAATGTGTGGGACCTTGTTCCTTGGGACAAACCTCCAGAGAAGGCCGAATTCCTCTACCTATCTATCCTAACACTAACACTACTCCTAAGCTAAGCTATTGAACTGCAAGGGAAAAGGGGAAGGAGGAATGCATGAAATGAAACTAAGCTAAGGAAATGGTGATGACACCAGAATAGAAAGGGGATATCTCTCCATGAGGGGAAGAATAGGAAATAAAACACAGGATGAGAGGGTAGATACATGCCACAGATCAACATTGTGCAAACCATTCCATTCCACACATTTTAGACACGAAATGAAAACACATGCAAGTATAACCCACACATGATATGCCAAAAATGAACAAAGAGGTAAGAGACACAATAAATACAAGTAGAGGGCATATACGAGCCACAATAACAATATTTTATTGATAAAATATATACATAATCCATTACATTAGTGGGGGAGGGCGCTGGGCGCATTGCATGTGACCAAATAAGAGGTCTGCAACTCATGAAAGCTCAACCACCATTTTGATATGGTCACTTTACGATCGCGAGATGATCTTTTACATATGATATTGAGTTCATTTTTATAGAGAAATAAGAAGATAAGAGAGAGGGAGAAGATCAAATCACACTAGAAATGAAGAGAGCCAACCATTCGCCACCCACCAAGGATAATTCACCATTGATTTTACACTTTGGCGGTATGGTTGCCTTACATTGCCCCAATCACACACGATCAGATTGCTAATGTAGGAGGATGAAGTTGTTCATAACTAGATTTTGTTTGTTGTAGTGGTTGAGCACCTGGTTTGAATTAAGTATGAATTTATTGTGTTTTGTGGACTTATTATATTCCACCACCTTGATCATATCTTCCGTGGCTTTTTGTTTTTCTTTGTGAACTTTTGATCACCCACGACTCCATTTATGACATCTACCTCAATCTGTGAACAACCGCTAACTCCATAATAATTTTCACTATCTACGTCATTGTTGTTTCCCCTCCAGAGGAATATGCTTCATTTCACAAAGTCTTCTATGTTCCGCAATATTTTCCTTTTATCGCAGACTCTTTGTTTTATAGATTGTTTTTTGTATCACGAGACTCTTTATTCTACGGCTTTACTTATACTTCACTCCTCTTTTCTCCCCTATGTCGTATATCCTTCACCCGTTTCTCTGTTGCATTTATTTGTATCACGGACTCTTTGTTCATGGATTTTCTTCTATCACTTTTCTCCACATCTTCTCAACCTTGCATGGATTTATTTACTTTCCTATGCAATCAAATTTTCTAACATTCATGTGCTCAACTTCTTTCTGTAGCTTCCAAGCATACATCCCACATAATTTTCATTTTTTGTGCAGACTTATAAAACCTACGAAACACTACATCCTCAAAAATTTGTGGAACACTAGTTTCCTTCTCATTTCCATGAGACTCTAAGTTCTTCAATTCTACTGAGAACACTACATTTCCATTCCTTTCCTCTGTGGATTTTCTAGAACGAAACACTTAAGTCCTTAAATGAAGTTTTCTAAATAATATGGGTGTTATTTTGGAAAATATGTATCTGGTGAGTACCAGGTGGAAGAACAAAAAGATAACTTGTTCCATCAAAAATTTCAAAACAATGAGTTGAATAAAATCTATCATGTCAAGTGTGTCATCACTTATATAAATATGAACCTCTACTATAATCACTGGACTATCAATTGTAATTTGAATCCCACCATTACCATTTTTTGTGCATTCCTATAAGAGAAATGCACCATTATACAACCAATAGTTGAATAATTCTCGAGATATACAAGATTCTAAGAAGATTTCCACATTTAACCGTGACTATGTTTGTATGTTTATTTTTTTGGGAACTTGGCCATGAAATCACGAACCAAAAATGCATATTATATTAGGGGAATGTTCCTTGATTCATTTCCCAAATCATAGTATAATTTTCATACTAAAACCTCTTCCATGTTAGATTAGACTTTGAGGATCAAACCGAATTATGTGCACATCAACAATGTTGCACTCCAACGAAATCAAACATGCTCCAAGTAAATAACAAGAGTTTAATCAAAGAACAAGAATCATGCATAACAAAAATAGTTTACTTGTTATCATAGATGAAAAAGAAGGGTACACATGCAAGTGTTGTGTAACTTCCATGCCCGAGCAATCATTTCCCAATGAGGAGAGGAGTTACATTTCCTAAAATGAAATGTAACTCCCATATGATGTCAATGACACATATAACAATGAAAAATTATATGACGAAATCTATCATATATCATATAACTCCTAAATACCTTTGACCTCACGTAAGGTAGATGAATCACCATGTGAGGTGGAAAATGTCTCGAGGATAAGAAGGAAAATACCTCACACAATAACCCCTTCATCGAAGATGAGGCAGAGGCATGAAAACCCAAAAACAACAGATAACTCCCTAGACAACTAAAAACACGCATCAAATGGGTCTCGACAATAAAAGGACCAATGAGGTACCCATGTAAAAACTACAATCTTTCTAAAAAATAAGAAGAGGAGGAGATGACTAGAAATCCCAAAGATGATGGGCAGCTGTAGAAGACCTTACCCCAAGAAGAAAACACAAGTGAAGGGCTTGACAAAAATGTCTACAACCTAATCAGAAGTTTGACAATAATGCAAGTCAATGACATCTCCATGAATAAGCTCTCATATGAATTGCATGTGGATCTCAATATGCTTTGTCCACTAATGTTGAACCATATTTCAGAAAATTGAGATGGTTCTCATGTTGTCACAATAAATGATAGTAGGTCGTTGAAAGTGAATACCAAACTCTATTAGAATCCCTATGACCAAAAATTCCGTGGAAGCGTTGGTGATTCCCTGTATTTTGCCTTTGTAGAAGATATCACAATCACATTCTACTTCTTACTCAACCAATTGACAAGACCCAATCCAAGAGAATTTTTTAATTCTGAGTTAGACTTCTGATGATCAAGATCACCAGCCCAATCAGAGTCTATAAAACCAATAAAATACATATTTGTCCCTCATAAGTAGTGAACTCCATCGGTATGAGTGCCACAAACATAGTGAAGGATCCATTTTTATGCTCTCCAATATAGATCATGAGGCTTTTGCATAAATTTGGAAATGCGACCACAAGATAGAAGGTAATTTTTGACAATTTCTTAATGTTATGTGAAGATTGGTAGTTCCATTTTACATTATTACTTAGTTTTTTCCTTTACAATATTTCTTAATCCTAAATCTCATAATATTTCATTATTTAGGATTTCTATTGACTTATTTTCGTGGGTTCCCAATAGAACATGACATCATGATGTCACACAAGGCTCAAACACAACACTAATGACCCACAAGACATCTTGTTATCACATTTCAGGATTGTACCACATCAAAAACCACCAACACATCCATGGGAAGAATATACAATCCAAATAACATAGTACTTGACACACACATACATTCCCTCCGACGTAAATAGTAATCATAATAAAAGTTTAATATAACTATAAGGAATTCCCAGAAATATGCATCCATAGGTTACACGTAACTCAAAACTATAATTATAACTACATAGTGTCAAGATGGGTTAAACATCATATCATCAATGAGGAGCATCAATCCTCAACAACATAAAACATAACCAGACTCACATGAGTACTCATAAATCATAATACCAACTCCATATACCTCCCAATCTCCATAATCCCCCAAAACAACTCCATATACCTCCCAAAAAAATGAAGACAATTTTTCCTTTTCTCTCCACGAAAGAGGTCGGTCATCCTATGGCCCCTAGGCATGTAGATTCCATGCACCTAGATAACCCAAGTGAAATAATAACATGTGGTTCAACAACCACATCAATTATCTATAACTCCTTAGGGCATACCCCATATAACAAAGTGGCCCATAGGTACCACCAATCCATGGTGAACCCATGTCCCTATTACAACACATAACAACATTAGAACCAACATGCCGAAACAACAAGAAAAATTTCCAAGTGGCATCAAATTCAATCGCTTTGGGCCAAGCGAGAAAATAAATTTGAACCTTAAGGAAAAATTCAAATTCAACTTTTAATCAAAGCAAAATAATTGGCGAATTAACCGCATTTAGTGTCAAAATCATTATATTAGTGCAACCATCAATTTAAATGCCCAAAACTGCAAACAATAACTCAACCGAAAGTTAAATAGAATAATTTTTGGTTCCGAAAAAGAAGAGAAAAGAAAATTCAAATTTGTGAATAAAAGATGTATAGAGAAATAACACGTCACAATCACTATGTGGCCTTATACGTAATTTAATATAAATTGAATTAAATTTAATTTCGTAGTAACTAATGTAAATAATGATGTATAAATTCTAATATACGGATGAAGAAAAAAACAAACAAACTTGTACAATGTGAAACCCTAAGCAAGAGGGAGATATGAGGACTTAGTTGATTTATGAGAAAATGGAAGTGATTTGGGCAAGTGAATAGCTTAAACATATTGTAAGAAGTGTTGTCAAAGCTCACTTTGGAGGTTCCGGAACTCATAATAGTGTAGGAAAAGGGAGCTCGTAGGAGGGAAGGAGTTCTAGGGCGTTGTTGATTGGATCTAAGCGTTGGTGGCTAAGAAAATGATTAGATTAAGATATCTTTGATTTCAGAAGAGGTTCACTATTTTTTTATAAGAGATAAAAAGGGTTGAGGGGGCCCTACCCCGTACACCAACACCACTCCAAGAGAGCAGATAATTACAAAACTACAACATAAAAAAATATAACAGTTCATAGTAATAAGAGCTCTCCGGAGCTCGAGTAGCGAAACTAACAACAACAAAAAACACAGAGAAACTAACAACAATGATGAAAGTAATAGCCAGGATCAAAGACAGTAAAAAAACTAACAGAAGAGTTTCATTTTTATTCTTGTTTTTCACTTGATATTTACTCCTTGATTACCGAATGTACATGTAACCTTCAAAATAATATTTCTACCTACACATGTCCACAAACCACATCAAATCTAATAAAAAAATGTATAATTTGGAGTCAGAATTACCCCGACGGTCACCTGAAGAGTGAAATTATGACCGAGCCTTGCACTACATCTCATGCTCCATGTAGTTTTGTGTGAAAGTGTGTGCAATTATTCCCTAGGATGCCCTTGTGTAAGTTGCACTAAGATAGTGGGATTGATCTAGAATGCTCCAGATGCAAATGTGTGTGGTGAAATAGAATATACTTCCCCTACTATATTATGTATGCAAAAGTGATGCACCCCTTTTCCCTTGAGTGAGTTTGCTAGATGGATTCCTTTGATGCTCTTGTGCCTTTTAGATGCAATATTAGGTGATAGGTAGTAATACTAGTGCTTGGTCCCTAATTTTTGAGAAGTAACTAAGTATATATATGATTCCCTTGTTTGAATTTCATAATTGATGACTAGAAGGACAACCCATAAGTGAAAAATATTCCCAAAAGATAAAAGAGACCTAAAAGAGTGAGAAAAGGTGAGAGAGGGTCAGGAGCGCCTGGGATGGACATGAGTATAGGGGTGTTAGTTTTCTAATTGGGTGCTAGTGTCTAGGGCCATAAAAGATAAATAAGTCAAGTTTCGATGGGTGTAAGATATGTAAGACCAAAGAGAAAGAAAGAGACAAAGAAAAGAGGCCAAAGATAGTTGTCAACCATTAGTTTTATTGTTTAGGAATCATGTATACATTAGTATGCTTTAGGACCTAGAAATGTACCCAAGTGATTGATTTTTGTCTACAATACAACCACCAAAGGGGTACTCATCGAGTTGTTGGCACTTAGATATCGAGCCTCAACTAGTAAAATAGATAACAACATATGCAACATCACAAGTACATTCGATCTCATTCGGCATCGAGTGTACATCTCAATTTCCTCATAAGTGCATTGGACCCTATCCAACATCGAGCACGACTCGGAAAATAACATAATAACTAATTAAATAATATGACTGTAATAATATTTGTATGAATTATTCCTCCAAAATCCCAAAAATCTCTACATAATCGGTATCATGCAGATTGTTCAATGTATAAACCATATAAGAGATATAAGTTGATCCTCGGGTGGTGCACATTCCACAATATATTAGACATGATCAAAGTATACCAAATGGATAAAAGTGGATTTTTAGTCTACATAAGACTCCACTTCCAAACTCGTACTCGACTCAAGGTTATGGATACTTGGATGCATATCTTCTCTCTCTACACATACATTCTTTATTGATTTCTTCCCTTAGGGTTAGTGAGTGTAGGGTACATAACATAACACATAACTACATTACTAATAAAATGATGATTTACTCACAACAACCATAGTGTCTTATGCATGGTATATTTATGGGTATAACACAACATCATTTCCATAGCTCATAACACGTCATGTTTCCACATAACACACCCAAAAGTGAAAGTACAATACAATAGGGGTCATAAGATCACCATATGCCCCTAATTCACAACATGAATCCATCACATAATGCATGAAACATATGTATGATGAACATAATGACTAACATCACAAAATATAAACAATTACAATACAACATGGTGACACAACATGATATATCACAACACGGTGGTAACATCACAATATGATACAATTCACTATGAAGCAATTTTGTCATACAACACATTAGCACACATGCAATATCACATAATAATGAAGCACTACAACACTTTCATAGTCCACAACAACATTTCTTTCACACCCAAGTGACACATCACATGTGAAATTATCATTGAATTCACGAAAGAGAGAGTGAATACTCTCATCATGAAACACATCAACATCATAATGAGTCCACACTAAGTGGTATGCACAACAGGTGCATTCATATAATCACAAGTACAATGCTTGTCACATCACAACATAGTATCACATTACTCTTCCATCTCCTCCACCATCATGCATAATCATCATAACACCAACTATCCCAAAGGTTCAAGAGCATGAACCTTCACTTTGATACCAAATGTCATGCCCACAATTTTGACACACAAATACAACAACAAAAAAATATTGGAATAATTTTTTTGACTTACATTGCTTGATACATGACATCACATGGGATCACTTAGGATAACTCAACATCACATAAGACATTTACACAAACATGAACCCACATATATAGCATGAAAATACATGATGCACATCAAGCCACATTTTCCCAAATGACAAGTACAAAATAACGATTCAACTACAATATAAACTCATATATAGCCACTTTTCAAGTCAAGAAAATTTCATAGTTTACATGTTTATTACGTCCTATTTCATTATTGACCTTAATTATTTGAAAATCACTTAACATGTAAACTTACATTATTCTTTGAACTAGATTGCATTTTCTTTATTTTGTTTAAAATTTAACATATAGTGGTTCCATTTAACTTTACTGATTTCTCTTGTCGCATTTAATTTGTATAGCTTGATTTTTAATGGGAGAATTTAAACACACATAGGACTACTATCACTTGACATGTTACTTTGTTATGTTATTTACCTTCGTTGCAACAAGGAGATTCACATGAAATAAAAGGGAGTTTATTAGGTCAAAAGTGGATAGATTCCTAGTTCTTTTTAGACTCGCATTTGAACAAAGAAGATTACACTCTTTTCATTTTTAATTTATTACAACTAACTATGTATTCTAACTACCCTTAACTTAATTACTTATTCATTTACATTTTTCATGTTATGTAGAAGAGGGTTTGCATCAAGTGAAAGGGAAAAATATCAAATTCCCATTTTAAAATTATAATAATTTAACATTGTTTTTAAACCATGATGAGGGGTATGGTGAATATGTTCATCACTTAAGTATTAAAAGTTTCCCATTTAATAGGTTGAATGATCACTAATGAGGCCCTATTTTATTTTTATTTGTTATAACAATCATCTTAGTCATCTTATTCATGTTGGCATCATTCAATGGATATGCGACATTTAACAACCGTTCCAAGATCTTATCTCATTTACTCATATTCTTGTAACATTTACGTTATTACATTGACTTAATATTGAATTCATTCATTTTAGAACAACTGAGGTTCATATAATACTTGATCTTCACTTGTAAATCCAGTTCTAAGGAGTATGATCTCACTCATAAAAAAATTATATTCTCCTAGGCAATTCAAGTATTAGATGCATGTTACAAGGAGACATTCATTTACAATTTTATACATCTTATTACCTTCTAGACACTACCCTTCTCATTGGCCAAACATACATTAAAGTGTATTTCACCCTAATTCTCATGAGAGATCCACAATTGACTAATTTTCATTAACACCCAAAAGGGGTCTACACCATACCAATAGGCAAAACTAGAGAAAACAATTATGCTTATCTCGCACTTTTGCACAACTAAAGACACTTCTTGCCAAGGTAACACCTCTATTTGTGAAGAAAAAGGCTTCCAAACTCAAAGGTTTCATACATAGGTATCTTACGACACAGGTTCCACTCATGGTTCAATCCCTCATATCATAAGTACATAACATGCTTATCACTAAGTCCAGGGAATAGATCATGAGTTTTACTTTACTTTAGGTTCAACACCTTGTTAGGACCAAGTCTAGAGGTTTATACTAGATATGTGCCTTGTCCAAAAATGACCTCTCAAGAGGTCTTAGGTTAGCTTAAACAAATTAAGGTCAACAACTTTCATAGTCGACACTACGAAAGTTTCACCACTCCATCTTGTTAGAGCATGGAGCCTTAACAAGCATCCCTGACATGGTATCTTCCTTTAGGATATATTGTGGGTCAACTAAGAGTATTTTAAATAAAATAAAGTTTTATAACGGCTTCAAGGATGACCTTACCATCAATTTTCCCATGAGTATTTGGTTCATTAAATATGATACTTTGAATTATGAGTAGGGTGACATCATTAGTTATCCACTAGATATGAGATTTGCATAACAAAACACAAGGAGCATAAATCATCATCATGAGGTTTTATTGAAGCATGACACTGAAAGTGGGAATATTAATTAGTAAATAAATCACCCATATTTAGGATGGTCATGGTCAAAGTGAGGATCACTTAATACAAAAGGAATCTCAAGGATTTCTCAACTACCTAGTGTTAAATCTCACCTACTAGTCATGCAACAATCGAGGGAAGATGATGAAATGAAGGGGTTTAGAGAACAATTTAATTTTAATTTATATAGAGATACTCCTTTCTACCATACATGATGTAGGTTTCACAACATAGATACAAATGAAATCAAGAAGAACATTTAGTAAAATTTGGCTAATTCTTTAAACAATATCAAAGAACAATTACACGTTTACTAAAACTTCATGGACAACAAGGAAAATATTCTTTAAAAAAGTAAATAGTGCAATGACACTTTAATGTAAATGTAGCAATACATTTTTTCCAATAACATATATAAATTACAATAATACACAAAATGAATTACAACCTGCTCCATTTCACAATCTTACTTGTATCCCTGCAAAACCATATGAGCATGAGTAAGTGAAAATCATTGGCATAGATCCAACCTCCCTCTAACATGCCATCGTCATGAAAAAATAAATTTTAAAGGAGACAAATTAATAGAAAAATTGTATACTTTCGAGCATGATTTCAATTCATATTTAAGAGAGAGGGAAATTAGAGAGAGAACATTTTATATATATAGAGGGGTGAAAATGATCCTATCAAGTATTACGTGCAACAAACATACATGAACATATATATCATAGTAGATTATGATTTTCAATACATCTCCTTTTTCTTTAGTCATAAGGGAGGTTAAGGACGTGTCGCATCACACCAATATGGAATCTTGTCAAGCATATATTCAAAGTCTTCAAATAACTTATTTTAAGTCCACATGCATGTTATCAACCACTACACTAGTCTTATCCCTTGCACAAACTTAAGAGGGTCAACATGGGTTCACTTCAGATTGCATTGACTTTGCTACGTACTTTAGTCCAAGTGGCCACAAAATGGGCCCGTAAAAAGAGAACCCGATGTCATAATGAGGTGTTTCATACCTCCAATTGAATATCTAATACACAACTAGTTACTGAGAAAAAGAGAGATGAAGCAAAATCAATAAGCAGAGCTCAAACGGATACAACTTTCTAGAGCCAGTTGGCTAAATTTGGTTGTCCTTTACAGCAAATAATGTTAAGTGGCCTCCAAAAGGGGCCCATCAGAAGGGTGTGGGGAATTCAATTGGAATGTTTCAAATTCCCATATTATTCTCTACTAAATAGAGAAACACAAGGAGTAAACGCTATCTAAAACCAATAAATGACGCTCAAACGAGAAGTATTTTTGTGGGGTTAACTTAGCTGAATTTAACTGCTACCCAACAACAACCTAAGATAAGTTGGCTTCGAAATGGTTACATAAAAGTACATTTTTGGAGATTACGATTCAAACAAACCATACAACATGATTCCGTCCATGACAAAGAAGAGGTTTGAGGTTTCACATTTCATTTTGAGAACCATGGGCACTAAAACCAAGGTGGTTTCAGAGGGGTTCTGTTATTTTTCAAGTGGCTTCCTCCAACAGGTAATTCATAAAATTATCCTCAAGAAACACTTGAAAAACATGTTTGATGGTTGTGTTAGAATTGTTTTGGGTTGGGATGAAAACCTTGTACAACACGAAGGAGTTATAACCATTAAATTTAGGAAATAAGTTTAAGAGGTGCTCTTTACGCGTTAATCCGGAGAGGCATTTGTCATATTTAAAGGGGGATGATTAACTAAAATTTACTATTATGTACTATGGGGGATAATTAATCTAAGCTATGAACAATTGCAAATAAGGTAAATAAACGTAGTAAAAAAGTATATAAATGAGCTAAACTATGAAAAAGGAAATTCTAACCCTAATGTGTAAGAGAGAAGAAGAAAGAACTTAGTTGAATAACAAATGCTCATGGACTATGTCACAAGGGTGATTGGGAAATTGGGCAGGGAACGACTATGCAAAAAATCCAAAAAGGAGGGATCTGGAGTATCCGGTGGAATGGAGTGCTGAAAAGGGATCGGGGGCACCCACGAGCACTCTGGTTTGTAAAACACATGCCCCTGGATGCTTAAAAGCTCGAAATTGAATCTCATAGAGGTAGGAGGTGGTCACGAAACCATCGCTATGTGTCACATCAGATTCACTTCCCCATACCGGATGTCATTGATATTCCAAGATGATGAGAAGACCTACAAGAGACTAAAAAGAAGTATCAAAACCCTTAAAAAAATAAAGATGTAAATGAATGAGTCAGACTGATCTCAATTGCCACAATAGTGGGCTTACTAATTGAGTGTTGCACTACATTTCAAACCCAAATGTAGTTCTAGTGAGTGTGTGCATAATGTGCCCTAGGTGCTCTTGTGCTAGTCACACTTTGTGAAGTAGCAAACAATAGCTAAATGTAGAAAATGTAATAGCATGTGTGCATGAAATAGAATAGAATCCCCCTATGAAGTGTGTGATGCAGATGTCCTAGCCTTGTGCTTTGTGATGGAGCTATGTGGATGCAAGTGATCTCCAATGTAATAGATGGATGCAACTCTAGGTGAGTGATAGTAGTGAATGATGCTAGGTCCCTCATTATGGTCTCATAACTTTATATTTATAGGGTTCTCTTGATCTAATTTCATAGTTAACCATGAAATGGATGACCACAAAAAATATAAGAAGATAAAATGGCTAGAAAGTGCAAAAAGGTGGTGGGAAAGTTTAAGAAGGATTGGGTGCCCATGGTGGGACCAAGGCACCCATGGGCACCCCAGGATCGACACTGGGTGCCCGACCAAGGCTAAAATAACACGAAAGTGATGAAACCGACTAGGCATATGTGTCATGGAGGTCGGGAATGATGAAATAAAGTAAAGAAAGATGGCCAAAGGACATGGGTTGATTAGTAATTTATCCACTCAAAACCCTCTAAATAGTAGTATGAGACCGAGATTAAATAATGTCTAAAGTGTATGATTTTGTGTCTACATTTTCCCCCACTTTATGTTGGTGAGCAGAATTTCGTAAGACATAAAACAGATAGAGATGCGTGCACTGACAACCATGTAGGTTGATGAAGAAGGCATGTCGAAGTACTAGAAAAAGTATGGAATGACAAAAATATGATGGAGCATGGAAACTAAAGATGAAAAATGCAAAAAGTGATGAGAGCGAACCTATGGTGGAAAAAGTGTGTGTAACTACCTGCTGATGTGTGTAGTGTACATACATGGTTAGTATGCAAGGTGTGTTTTCGTAGAGTGGTGTTGATGCCATTGTTGTTGTTGCCTCCATTTGATTGCTTGTTTCTCATACGGTCGGACTTGCAAGGAGAAAATGATCAAGTAGTAAAATATGTCCGAAATGTGTAAAAACGCAATGTAAAAGATGCATGCAAATGTATGTAAATGTAAAGTACACAAATGAAAAAGTGTAAATGGAACATGTGCACCTAATCCATGTCGAGAAAAAGGGTGTAGAAGGATATCCTGTACTATTGGGGTTTTTCAGGGGATCCGTAAACTTTTCAACTTTGAAATTATCCACAGAAACACAAATAAATGTTGTTGTTCTACTTTCTATTAGAAAATGATAGAGATATCTAGTGAATGAATTATGCTTATGCTTAGAATCCACAATTGTAGGAAAGGAAAGAAACACCAACCAATTTTATCCTAGAAACCTCCAGAGGAGGAAAACCAATCAGAAGGGAAATTGCTCTTTCTTCCCACTTTTATTGGCCAATTCAAAATAACAAGTACAAAATTTACAATAAGTATGAAAGAGAAGTAGATAATATCTCACACTTCCTCCCAAATACTTGCTTGCTCTGTCTCAACACTCCTTTCTTCTACAAAACACAATTCCAACACTAAGAATTTATTGCTCACTTGTTTTCATGCTTTGATGATCCTATTATCTTCTACAAACATGTATTTATGGCCTTTCTTGTGTCCTCCCATGCACTGGAGGATGGGAAAGGTCATGGAGGAGAAGAGACAGAACAAACTTCCAAATTCTAGGCTATTTGTTTCGTATTTTTATTTTCTATCCGAAAGAGCCAGGACCGCCACCCAATATAGACCGGCGGTCCTAGGATCACCACCCTAGTTGGGCAGCGGTTCTGTAACCGCCACTCTGCATAGAGTGGTGATCCTGTTACAAAAAAATAGAACCTCTGTGTTTCATTTTTCCTTCTTCATGCTGATTGTTTTGATGAAGTATATTCATTTTGGATCCCTATGGATCATACCTCCCCTACTTAGGAGGCTTTTGGTCCCACAAAAGCTTAGTGGGGGAGTATATGATGAAATAATTCCCTCACTTGCTCCTTTGAGTACCACCGGGCCTGCCTTGGTGTTTTTCCTTTCAGTCTAATCTACCAAGACTCCTGCGGACCTCTCCTTATCTCTTTAACCTTCTACTGCAACACTACATCCTCCTCTGATTCACCTCATGAGTCCATGGCGTAATCCTCAATGGAAGGTAAAAACTATAGACCTTCATCTTCATCTAGCATGGATGGCTCATATAGGTGCAAGTTTTCACAGTTTACTATAGAGTACATCCTCATAAATGGTGGCAAGTCAAGTCGAAAAGCATTTTCTCCAACTTGCTCCAATATGGTGAAGGGCCCATATCGTAGTGGCTTGAGTTTCTGTGCTTGACCTTGTAATATCTCCTTGCTCAAGTAAAGCCAAACTCTATCTCCAACATGTAGCTTATGTTCTCTCCTATGTTGATTTTGCCTAGCTTTGTACATGGCTTGATATTTCTCTAGCCATTCTTTGACTTTGAGATGGATTTATCAGATCCTCTCAATGAATTTGTTTGCTCTAGTCACCTCTGTGTCTCGTGTCTCCTCCTCATCCTAATTCCCAACTACTATGTCTAATGGATTTGTAGGTATATATCCAAAGCATGCTTGAAACAATGACTTCATTGTGGATGTGTGTACTACCCGGTTATAGGAATGTTGAATGTAGGCTAAGGACTCATCCCAAGTCCTTGGATATTTTCTATTATACCCTCTGATCAACTATACCAAAGTCCTGTTTACCACCTCTATCTATCCATCTGTCTGTGGATGGAAATTTGTGCTCCTTTGTAACCTAGTATCCATCTTGTCCCACAAAGTAGTCCAAAACTTCCCCAAGAACTGGAATCCTGTCGAAACAATAGACTTTGGAAAACCAAAATGCACCCATACATTAGCAAAGAAAATATCTACTACCTCATGTGCTTTTACTATCTTTTTACATGCCATAAGAATACACATCTTACTGAATCTATCAACAACAACATATAGATAGTCATGGCCATGTTTAGACATAGGTAATCCTCCTACAAAATCCATAGAAATGTCCTCCCACGGACGAGTAGGTACTAACAAAGGCATATACAAACCCTCCTTCCTAGTCTTAGGCTTGTTAGTACAACAAAGTTTACATCCCCGTATAAATTTTGATACTTCTTCTTATATATTGGGCCAATACACGTACCTTTGCAAGTGGGCTAGGGTCTTACCAACACCGAAATGTCCCGCTACTTTTGAGGTATGTGCTTCCCTCATCAATAGAATTATTTCTTCTTTTGGCACGCAAAGCTTCCCCCATCGATAGAGCAGCCCGTCTTTGAGATAACAATCTTCAATCCCTGTCCTTTCAGCCCCTTGGGATTGCAACTGCTGAAATGTCACCCCAAAGTCTTTTTCTGGGCATATGCCTCTCCATAAGCTTCCTTCGTGAAGGGATCGATCTGAGAGATAGTGGCCAAACATGAAAACTTCTCCTATGTGGGTGGCCTAGACAACATGTTTACCACCAATTTTGTACTACCCTTCTTGTATTTGATCACCAGATGGAACTACTAAAGGAACCCCATCCATTTGTAGTGCCTTTCTGCTACAATTTAGACTGTGCTTGCAAATATTGGAGAGGTTTTTGGTCAATGTGCACAATAGTTTCTTTACCCAACAAATAATGCTTCCATTTTTTAATTTCCTAAACTAGTGCATACATTTCCTTATCATATATTGAATATCCTTTAACTATCTGAAGTGAAAGTTTCAGAATGATAACATACGGGTTTACCTCCTTGAAGCAACATTGTGCCCATGGCGTAATCACTGGCATTTGTCTATACTTCAAAAGGCTGCTGCAAATTAAGAAGAGCAAGTACTGGAGCATGACTAATCTTGTATTTCAATAACTTAAAGGATTTGTCATGTTCTTTACCCCAATCAAAACCCTTACCCTTTGTGGCCACTGTGTGTAGAGGTGTTGTAATCACGGAGAAACCCGGAATGAACTTCTGCATGTATTGTACTGCTCCAACAAAACTCTTAGTCTTTGTGGCTCCTATTGGTGTTGGCCAGTTGGTGATGGATTCCACCTTCTTTGGATCCACTCATAGCTCTCCTCCTCCAACCACATGCCCAAGATAGACAAGTGATTGTTTGGAAAACTCACATTTCTTCATATTACAAAGCAATTGTTTCTCCCTGAGAACTTGCAAGACTTGTTGTAAATGGGTTAGATGTTCTTCCCATGTGGCACTAAAAATCAGAATATCGTCTAAATATACAATGACACATGAATATATAAAATCCTGCAATACATCATTCATCAATCTCATAAATGTAGCGGGTGCATTGCATAACCCAAAAGGAAGTACTAACCATTCATACAAACCCTGTTTTGTTTTGAAGGCAATATTCCATATATCCTCCTCCTTCATTCTAACTTGGTGATAGCCGGACTTGAGATCCAACTTCGTGAAGAATTTGGTATGTTGAAGCTGGTCCAAGATATCATCTATGCGGGGAAGTGGATATCTGTTATTTATGGTGATCTTGATAAAAGCATGGTATTTGATGCAAATTCTCCAAGAACCATCCTTCTTTGGCACCATCACAATAGGCGAACCACATGGTGAGGTGCTTGGTCATATCACCCCTTGGTCTAGTAGTTCATGGAGTTGTTTCTTTACTTCAGTACTCTCAAGCAAGGATTGCCTATACAACCCGATGTTTGGTAGAGGGGACTCTGGCAATAGCTGAATCTCATGCTCTACTTCCCATTTTGGTGGTAACCCATTGGGAGCCTGAAAAACTTCCTAAAAGGACTGAATAATACTATCTAAATCATGCTTTCCTTGGTTAGAAATCTCTAAAACTTCTACCCCATCTTGTTTATCCTTTAACAAAAGTAAACAAAACTAATTATGATTTGTCTGAATAAGTCATTTTGCTTGGTTAGCACTCACCATAGTGACCCATGTCTTACGTTGGTGTGCCCGGATGTTGTAGCTAATCCCATTCTTGACTCATCGGTACCAGTTTTCCCTTCTCATAAATATAGCATCCCTGATATACAAGTAAGGACTCCCAAATACAACATCAAAAACATAGTGTGGAATAACGTCGACTTCCAAAACATCAATATACGGGAATTTATCCCAAACTTGACCTTACATCTTGTTACCCGAATTTCAACACCCTTCTTCACCTAACCTAAAGGATAAGGGTGTTGATGCTCATAAGTCTCAAGACCAAGCTTCTTTACAACTGCTTTAGAAATCAAGTTAGACTGAGAACCGGTATCCACCAAAGCATTTACCTTAGTTCTCTTGATCTGGATTTTGATCTGGAATAGTCTACTCATCTCCTCTTCCTGGCTGTCTATGTTGGTGGTGTGCATCCAAGCCTTTCATCTACATCGAGTCATCTTCGATTTCCACATCCCCTTTTGTCCTTACCGCTATCATGGAGTTATTCAAGTCCTTGGTTTGATTCTTGAATGCAACTTCCAACATGTATCGTCGTATGACCATTAATATCACAGTTCTTGCAAAAATTCTTGGATCTTTACAAGTATTTAAAGTAGTGGCAGATTATTTACCTTTCCCTTTCCACTTACCCTTGTTACTTGTTTTCCCATACTCTTTTTTGCTGATTTACTGCTTTGCCCTTGGCTCTGCTTCTCCTTGCTTCTTTTCATCATCTATGTAGTATGCTTGTACACATGCCTCGTTGAGATCTTTGGGCTTGGTGGAGATGACTTTTCTTCGAAGGTGAGTGTGAAGTCCTCCCAAGTACTTAGTCAGAATATCCTCATCCTCCAAGTCCATGTTTAGCAACATGGCTTGCCTCCAAAACTCCAAAGTATAGTCCTACACACTTTGACCACTACCTTGTCTAAAATACTGTCATTTAATCATTTGGTCAGTCTTGTGGCCAATAGGATAGAAGTTAGCTCTAAGTAATTCTTTAAATTCTTCCCAAGACTTCACAATAGGATGCTTCTTATTTTCACAAGTGGTTAGATGGGTTTCCCACCAAACCAGAGTGTGTCCCTCCATTTTGAGATGTGTAAAGGTGATCCTCTATGCCTCAGTGACATTATGGATGCTAAAGTAGACTTCTAACTATTTTAACCATTTATCAAGCAACTCCGCATCTACTTGTCCTTCAAAGATTTTAATATCAACTTTCATCTCAACTTTAAAAGGAGTATGATCGGATTTTACCTTTTCTCTTGTGTTTGAAGTCTCTTCTTCATGCTCTTCCCCATAACTTTCCTCATGGTGGCTCCTTCATATGCTGAACTTTTCATCTAAGCCTCAAACCTCTGAGTCCATGGAGTCTTGTTTGACAGAAGTTGTCTTATGTAAATCAACAAGCTCTTCTTTCCTTCTAAACATATTATCCATCATGGTCTCCAACATCTCAATTCTACGGACCAAGTTCTCTTCCTCCATTTGTCCCGAATTCTTTATTTCCACTTCTTTGTAGAAATTTCTGGATCGCAAGGTAAAGCCTCTTCGCCTTTAGATCTCTTCACTGTCATACAAATCCAAGAACGAATACCACAGTCCTGGATAATTGTTAGCTCTGATACCAAAATGATCTGTAAACTCTTCAACTTTGGAATTATCCACAAAAACACAAATAAATGCTATTGTTCTACTTTCTATTAGAAAATGACAGAGATAACTAGTGAATGAATTATGCTTATGCCTGGAATCCAAAATTGCAGGAAAGGAAATAATGTAAGCTCATAAACACCAACCAATTTTATCCTGGAAACCTCTAGAGGAGGAAAACCAGTCGGGAAGGGGAATTGCTCTTTCTTCCCACTTTTATTGGCCATTTCAAAATAACAAGTACATAATTTACAATAAGTATGAAAGAGAAGTAGATAATATCTCACACTTCCTCCCAAATACTTGTTTTCTTTGTCTCAACACTCCTTTCTTCTACAAAACACAATTCCAGCACTAAGAATTTCTTTCTCACTTGTTTTCATGCTTTGATGATCCTATTCTCTTCTACAAACATGTATTTATAGCCTTTCTCATGTCCTCTGTGCATTGGAAGATGGGAAAGGTCATGGAGGAGAAGAGACACAAATAACCTTCCAAATTTTGGGTTGTTCATTTCATATTTTTTATTTTCTATCTGAAAGATCCAAGACCACCGCCCAATGCAAACCGGTGGTCCTAGGACCGCCCGCCACTGGTTGGGCGGTGGTTACCCTGTGAATTGCCTCTCGCACAGAGAGCAACGATCCTGTTACTAAAATGATAGAACCTTCGTGTTTCATTTTTCCTTCTTTATGTTGACTATTTTGATGAAGTAGATTCATTTTAGATCCCTATGGATCATCGGGTGATCCAACGCCATATTTGAAGAGATATAAGGAGGAAATGCTCAATGTCCTCCAACCTTTAACCGATTCCCTAAACTATGTGTGAAAAGATCTTTGTACTATATCCTGTTTTTGGGCGATCGACACCGGTAGTAGAAAAATTATTGGGAGGAATTCCTCGGTATCCTCTAGTCGTTAACTAATCTCCCGAATACTAAGGACATCATGTCCTGTAAATCCATTATGTATGGGGTTCGTAGACTGATATGAACCCTATCATTGTATATAATGAGAACCGAATCAATGTAGAATCTTTGTGTTAGTATGTAAAAACCCCCAAATGATGTCCCCCTCTTTGGGAACTATGCCCTACAAGGAAGGGAATTTTCTTGGTAGAAACCAAGGTACACACAAACAAGGATGGCTAGCCAAAAACAAGTGTTAGTATGAAAAACATGCATGTAAAAGATAATGTGTAAGCTACACAAACAATGTAAAAGCTACCAAGAAAAGTAATGTAAACACACAAGAAGACAAAATAAGCCGCACCAAGCGGATTGCAAAAAGAAATGGGACATCACTCACGATGTCACAAGACACGCAAAGGCCATCATGGATACATGCAAAAAATAAGTTTGCATTAAAAACGTAGGGCAAGGCCGCATATAATAAAAAAAAATAGTGATGAGACAATGTAACAAACAAGTATGGAAGCAAATATCCTGAGTAAAAATATTACACATGAAGCATCTACTAGCATGTTAGAAAGATAACTAGTATGTCAAAAGCATGTAGAACAAAGTAATGTAAAGTGCTAAGTACAAAATGAAACAATAACACCTGGAAGAGATGAATGTGGATGCCCCCAGTGACCAGTGTAGGAAGGGTAGAAGATGAGCATCCATGTTGCGTGTAAGAGACCTATATCTGTGATCACAACTAGAAAAAGATGTGAATGCACATGTGTGGATGATATAGATAAATGACATACAAGTAATCTAACTAGCACGTGTAAGAAAATGACCATGAAAAAGCAAAAATAAGATAGAGTAAGAGAAAACATAGTATGCAATATGTTGTGGATGGATGGAATGGAATGAAAAATGGAGTGATAGGAGTCATGTTCCCCCGAGTGAATGGAAGTGTATGTAGTGAGGTTTCATTTAGTTTTCCCCTTCAGTAGTGAAGAATGAACTTTAAACGAGAGTGCGTTATCGAGAAATGGTCAAAGTGCGTGTTGTGTCTAATGCGCCGTGGTGAATGTGTAAGTGTAGTGATGAGATGCGACCTAAAAATGATGTGTGCGTAAACCCTATAGCTGAAGCATATATCATGACCAGATGAACGTGTAAGTGATGATTTAGCCTAAACGTATATCAATATGAGATTAATGGTGAAGTGACGATTTATCCCTAAGCGTATATCACTACAAGATGAAAAGAGGGAATGGTGATGTAACCTAAGGTGTATACCACTACAAAATGATATAATAGGCGACGATTTAGCCTAAAGCATATGTCACTAGTCTAGGAATGTCATATGATGAAATTTTGAATGATAAATGTGTGATTAATGTAAGGTCTATTTGGTTTGTAAACCCTTGGTAGTCAAGTATGGTGAGGAACTAAAGTGTGTCATAGGGAAGTGAGTATAGTGTGTAAAAGACAATGTAGCATGCATGATGAAATAAGACCATGTGATGTATAGAATGTGTAATGTACGATGTATAATATGTAATGTATGTAGACTAAAAATAGTATGTATGATAAGTAATGTGGCATGCTCGATACAAGTATGTATAATGACAATCAATATGATGTATAGAATATGTATGATATGTAACATGTGCAATGATCAAAATGATGTAGTATAAATGTAGGATGTATGATGTATAATGTGAGATGTGTGATGAAATGCTATGTGTAATTAATATAGTGCAGTGTGTGGGGTTCATGAGTGGTAAGCCCTCAACGGCCAGTGTGAACCAAAACACAAGTGTGTTTCATCGGGTAATGACGAGGCTAGAGTATGAATGAATAATGTACACTATGAGATTGATGTATGAAAATTCAAAGATGATGAATACTAAGATGAGTGGGGGGATTAGATGCGATGCCCCCCAAGTGTATGATGATGCGTGGATTTAGTTGATAAATGATGAAGTACTATAGATTTTGTTAATATTGTTTTAATGATGGGAGATTGTATAGTATGTGCAACGAGTGATAGATTATTGTAGATGTGTGTATATACGGTGGTGATGTAATGGGTAAGTATGATAATGTAAGATGAAACAACGTTCTTTATTATCAAAGGACCCTCATCGGTCATATAAAAACCATAAGAATATTTGTCATTAGGAGGGTAGAGTGATAAGAGTCACCTACCAAAGACCAATTTTGTGTGTGGTGAGACCTTGTTGGAAAAAGTTTATAGTAAAACTATATGGTGGCGGTGAAAGTGAAAATACATCGTAAACACTAGGAGGAAGATTGGTTTCTTTGACGGAAGGGATTGGTTAGAGATTAGACTTGAGAGGAGGCCAAGTTGCATTGAGTATCAAAGGAGATTTCTTAAGTTGACTTGTTAATGCAGTAGACAACTTAGTAGGAGGGGTTTGTGAACTAATTTTGATAAGTGGTTTACTTTTTTGACTTGGGGATGTAGGTGATTGCTTAGGTGGATCGTGACTAACCGAAGAAGGATTAGCCTTAGGATCCCATGTGGATGTAACCTTTGTAATAAGATGTTGTGCATTAAATGAAATAATACCTTGACACTTAAGAATTTTGATTATGTGATGCAAAGTATGGAAATCATTTTCATTATGTCCATTGATTCGATGATAATTGCAGTATGGACGACCTTGATATTTTGCTAACCGATAAGGAGAATAATGTTGCATATGTGGTAGAGTGATCAACTGATGATTAAGGAGGTGAGGAAAAATGTCATGTGGCATAGTATTGTGCTCAAACATGAGAGGTTCAAGTAAATGGTGTATCTTGAGGTTTAATCATATGACATGTATTAGACATAGATTGCATATAAGATGGAGAAGGAACACAAACATGCGATTGAGAAGCATCCTTAAGCTGTTGAATTTCAGATCTAAGAGATGTGATTGTGGATTCCATGGCTGCAAATTTATCTTGAAATAATGTATGTAAGGATTGAATTGAGTCTAATAGTGGTTGATTAGATGGAGGATCATTAAGACTAGGGTCGAAAAATAGACAATGAAGCATAGAAATTAAATCATGTGGTAACATATTGTCATCAAAATACTTTGTGTTTAAGGATTTTTTCAAAACAACCAGACAATTGAGATATCTTTTAAGCAAATCAAATAAAGAAACTTAACGACCCATGGTAGAAGAAAAATGAGGATCCTAAGCGTGAAAGTAGTCGAGTTCACCAAAATGATTAACTAAAATTGAATGTTATGTCTTTGTGGGGGATAGTTAATCTAAGCTATGAACTATTGTAAATAAGGTAAATAAACATAGTAAAGAAGTATATAAATGAGATAAATAGCTACGCAAAAGGAAATGATAACCCTAATGTGCAATAGAGAAGAGGAAATAACTCAGTTGAATAATACATTTTTGTGGGACAGTGTTACGGGGGTGACTAAGAAATATGGAAGTAAGAACGACTATGTAGGAGCTTTGAAAAGGAGGGATGTGGAGTATTTGGCTAGACCTGGAGCACGGGAAGGGATTGGGGCACCCATGGGAGCTACGGTTTGTAAAATAGGTGTCGTGGTCGTGTAAAAGCTCAAACTAAATATCATAGGGTTAGGAGGTGGTCCTGCGAAACCCTCATTGTGTATCACATCAGATTCGTTTCCCGTGCACTGCAGATGTCATTGATATTCCAAGATGACGAGAAGACCTGCAAGAGACCAAGAAGAAGTATCAAAACCCTAAAAAAGAAATATGTAAATGAATGGGTCAAACTAACCTCAACTACAACAACAATGGGCTTACTAACTAAGTGTTACACTACATTTCGGACTCAAATGTAGTTTTGGTGAGTGTGTGCATAATGTTCCCTAGGTGCTCTTGTGTCAGTCACACTTTGTGAAGTAGTGAGCAATAGCTAAATGTAGAAAATATAATAGCATGTGTGCATGGAATAGAATAGAATCCTCCCCCTATGAAGTATGTGATGCAGATTTCCCATCCTTGTGCTTTGTGATGGATCTATGTGGATGCAATTGATCTCCAATGTAATAGATGGATGCAACTCTAGGTGAGTGATAATAGTCAATGTTGCTAGGTCCCTCATTATGTTCTCATAACTTTACATTTATAGATTTCTCTTGATCTAATTTCGTAATTAAGCACGAAATGGTCGACCACTTAAAATATAAGAAGCTAAAATGACTAGAAAGTTCCCAAAAAGTGGCAAGAAAGTTCAAGAAGGATCGGGGCATCCATGGTGGGACCAGGGTGCCCATGGGCACCCCTGATTAAGGATAAAATAACATGAAAGTGAGGAAACAAACTGGGCATATGTGTCATGGAGTTCGTGAATGAAGAAATGTAGTCATTTTTACCCCTATCACAAAAGAAAGGAACCACATGCGTGCCAACCTATCACCCAAAGTGGAAGCTAGGCGCTCACCCGAGGCACGCGCGGGTTCCGAGTCTCTCTTTTATGTGAGTTTAGTGGGAAACATCATCATCTATGATTTGTGCTTAAGATATTCAAAAGGAGTTAAAATATACAAGAACCATAGAGCTCATAACAACCTCTAGATCCTCGTAGTCAATCCAGATAGGAAGTACTTAACTGATTATATAACTTATATCATAATAGAAAGAAGTATACAAGAATCCATACTTAACATAAACATAAATGAAAGAGAACCTATGAGAAAGATGTATGCATCAGGATCATTGATATTCATATATATGTAAACTGGTAACCTCATTACATCCATGGGGCCATTACAAAATGTCACAGAGAAGCAGACCATAGTCATGCATTACAACTGGAATAATGTAGCTAGGCTATCAAAATGAAAAATTACAATCCCCATACCCATTATACATCCTTTCCCAAGAGCAATTACCCATTAACAAAGTTCTTGCAAAGTATTTCTGCAGAGCTCCGCCCTCTTCTAGTTCTCTCCCTTTTTTACTCTGCGGCGCTTGTATTTATAGCCTTTTTGGACTGCCAACTCACCCTCCAACGCCCTCAGATCCAATGCCAAGTGTCTGAATGTGGTCCACCATGCGAGCATGCTCCTCCATGCCTGAGATTTCCACTTTTCACCATGATGTGCTTCTAGAAGCTTCTACGCATGAGCATGCTCCTTCTGGGCCAACCTATCGCGGTGGCACCTTATCCACTTAACATACGCGGATCGGGTCATGCTTTTCACGTGTTCCGCCCCAAACGCTCAATTTTGCTAAGTCTCAAACCCTTGGTTTTATCCACACACGCCGCGTGTGTCACGGGATTCCTTAAACCCTTCTCTTAAACCCTACCCTATGCGCTTTGTCCTTGCGTGCCTTTTGTACTTAGCCAATATTCTAGGGGCCCAACAAGAAATAAAATAAAACAAGATGGCGAAAGGACGAAGGTTAATTAGTACTTTCTTCACTCAAAAACCCTCTAAATAGTAGTATGAGACCGGGATTAAATAATGTCTAAAGTGCATGATTTTTTGTCTACATGGGGGTTATTTTGACGTTGAGAGGGAACGTCTTCTTGCCATTTTCCTTCATGATTACATATCACAAATGGTAAATTCATGAGCAATATTCTAACTTAGTTTTATTCGGTTCACAATGGAACTGGACTATAATGACATCAAAAGGAGGTATTTTCATGGTAGGTTTAATTGGCATGATTTTTGATTTGAAACGGTTTACACAACAAAAATTAAATGTTTTAAACTAATCGTTTACTATTTTACTAAACCCAAAAATTATAGATGCAAGTTACGAAAGAAAATTTTACGACAAGGGATGAAAAACCATGCATGTTAGCTTAGCAAGGCATTTGTGTATGAGGTGCTACACATGGGTTCATCCGCATTCCATGAGACTTCAAATCTCTTTTAGGGATTATGTTAAATAGTTTTTGTACCATCAAATCCTACATTTTATGCCTTTTAAGATACCATTGTTGTAGAGTAGAATACATTTCTTTTTCAGACATCTTATCTGATACTTGTCATGTCAAATCTTTAATCCCACATTTATCATACATATCTCATTTTAAAGATCTTATTTTGTACCTATTAGGAGTATGATGGAAAAAGAATAGATTTTGGCCTAATACATGTCATTTACCTTTGCAAGATAGTCTCCAGGGCCTTCTCATCGCATCCAACTTGTGCATATCCAACAACCAACGCATTCCATGAGACTACTTGAGGCATTTTGACAAGAAATTTGTGTGTCTTATGAGGCCGCATTTCTTAAAGGCATTTTTTCAAACATTTTACATGTTGTGTCTATGCATATCCTTCCACATTTGGCCTTCCCACATACAAAGGAGTTCTATGCTGAGTTAGAGAAATTGTCTTGAAGCTTTTTTATTTTATTTTATTTTATTTAGCTTTTTTCCTAATTTTGAGAGAGGCACTCATGCCTTTGAATTATTTATAGCCCTCATCCAAAATGTGGGTGGCTACTTTCTAAAAAATCAAAACAACAACTTACACGGTGAACATACACTTTCCAAAAAGGTCTCATTTCCTTTAGGAAATTTGTCAAACCATCCATGTGCCTTGTTGTGTGCTCCCACAACAACATACATATCTACTAGGGTTCTTATAGCTACAACTTCTGATAAATATCCTCTATCCTTATGCTTTATGGGTGACCAATCACTATTTTAAAGCTCCCATTTGAACTCAGGTTGGAGGAGCTGGCTAAGGCAAAGAGGGGCACAATAGGCCACACAACCTAGGTTTTACACATGCCAGTTCTATTTCAAGAAAGTTCCCAACACATTTTTAACAATACCAGTGTGCTTGGACCTACATCCATAGCTTCATGTAGAAATATATTAAAAGAAACCAAACAATTCCAATGTCATCCATTATTAATCTCAATGTAGCTCCATCTCGTAGCCAATGTATGCGGCCAAAAAAAAGGTAATAAAAACAAAAGGAATTATTACGTTTCAAGTGTGCCTACCAAAGTGCACTTACTACTAATTTGACACATATTGGGAGGATGCATCTAGCCAATGTAATGATAAATATAAAGTGTGGGTATGAGGGGAAAGGTTGACAATGTTTATTGAGCTACATCATGCTTGACACGACCTAGGCGGGATGCCCGCCACAATAACTCCCTCCATTTACTCCACCAACCCCCACAACCAAGTTAGCCACCATAATATTTGAGTCACAATGACCAATCAAATTAATAATGCTACGAAGCCACCAAAAAGATCAAGCCCAAGATTAAAGGGAAAGATTTCCAACTAAGTTAGCTAGGCATCGGTGGGAGGGAACTATAACATATCTATAACCAACACTAGAGTGAAGAATTCATTCACACATACAAGGCTTATAATATCACACATTTCCAAAACAAAAAGTAAAAAAAAACAACTTTGAGAAGCTCAAGATTCTTTCCATGGGAATATGGGATGAGAGTATCCAAATATTATAACCAAAAGTTCCCAAAATAGAACCACAAATCTACTTATCTCTCGATGCATTTCCACCCCTTATCTATCCATTTTTCACCCCTTATCAATTGACACCCCTCTCCATTAAGGATTTTCAAACATCAAGTTTCCTTGGATGAAGATATGGGTGATTTCCAAACCAAATACAAATAAACCCCTACTACAAATCAAATGTAGGGGGTGTAACATTAGCCCCTCAAGCTTTTCATACAATCATTGAAGATGAGGATACAAGGGATTCCTCCCTCTTATCAACATTCTCCTAAATCCACTCCTCCCAAGGATGGATGGAGTAAAAGAAAAAATAAGTGAAAACACAACCATTTCATTGCTTTCAAACAACATTTTCACCATGCAAGGATTCAATTTCATAAAAATATAAAGAGTAAAATAGGAACAAGATCCTACCTTACAAGAAAATAGCTAAGTCAAATTTCTAAGCTTGTCCACCAAAGTATCCTTCTTTCTTCCAAGCTCTCCCAAAACACTATCCCAAAAAAATGATCAAAAGAACCCATTCCCTTTAACATGAGGGATTAAAAAGAGAAAGAGGCCACAACACAAGCCAATGGGAGGGTGACAAGTGTCACCCTCCACCAAAAATTCATCCAACCACAAACCTCCAAAATTGCACTCCAAAATCAAAAGGATGAAAAATGAAAAAATAAAATTCAAGCACTCATGAGGATCTCCCAAATTCCAAAACATAACCCAAATTCAAAAATCATCATGAGAAGGTGGGTGAAAGGAGGAAAAATGGGCTAATAGGCTTCATTTACCTTGAAAATATCCCACCCACCCATAAGGATAAGGACCTAGGGCCTCTTTTCAAGATAAATAAATTAATTTTCTTGCAGTATACTCATAAATGACACATCTTTCCCAAATCCGAGTTTGGAAAAGATGTGGAATTTATGAGGGGTAATTAGGCTCACCTAATCCAAGATTAGGTGTCCCAAATCCCTCCTTAGCCTAAGAAAAACAACCCAAAGACAAAATTACCGAAATCCAAAAGGGTTAGAATCAAGCAATTAGATCAATCATTAAACAAGAGGGGTTAAGTTTATACAATTAGAAATATATCAAGGGGTGCACACAATCCCTATAGTTAAGAGATGGTGTAGACACAAAATCACGCACTAGGGTACATTTATAGGTACATTTATAGGTATATATAGCATATTATATATATATATATATATATATATATATATATATGATTCCTAAGCAAGAAAAATCGTGGTTGACAAGTATCTTTGGCCTCTTTTCTTTGTTTCTTGCTTTCTCTTTGGTCTTACACACCCTTAAACCCATTGGAACTCAACGCATTTATCTTTAATGGCTTTAGAAACTAGTGCCCAACCAGAAAGTAATGCCCAGTGCACTCATGTCCCTCTTGGGTGCCCTTGACACTATTTCTCATTTACTCGCTCTTTTTGGGTCTATTATCTTTTGGGCATATTTTTTACTTATGGTGTGTCCCTCCGGTTGTCAATTATGAAATTCAAACAAGGGAATCACATATACTTAGTTACTTCTCAAAAATTAGGACCAAACACTAAGCATTACTATTATCACCTAAGCTTGCATCCAAAGGCACAAAGAGAATCAAAGACATTCATTTAGCACACTCGCTCAAGGAACAAGGGATGCATTATTATGCATACACAACATATGAGGGGAAGTTTATTCTATTCAATCCACGCATTCTATACATTTGCTAAATTATAGATCTAGCCCATTATCGCTATGCAACTTGCACAAGGGAATCCTAGGACATCATTTCTACACACACATATAAGAAATACATGGAGTCTGATATGTAGTGCAACACTTGGTCATAATTTCACTCTTCGGGTGATCATCGGGGTCAATCTGACTCCCCATTCTACATTTTCCTTTTTAGGTTTGATTTCGTTTTGGGTATGTGTAGGTGAACTTATTTTTGTAGGTTACAAGTACCTTTGGCTATCAAGGAGTAAATATTAAGTGACAGACAGAACTAACATCAAAACCGTTGCAACACGAAGAAATCATATTCTAACCATTTGTATAGATACCAATGCCTAAATCTAATCGCAAGTGCCCGTGAGCCCCTATCCTAATGTGGGCACCCCTGTCTGCATTGTTTTTAGTTCCATAATTTCTAGGAAGCATTTACGAAACTATTCATAGTCTATTTCATTATTTTACCTACTTAGATCATTTCTAGATTGTGTAGATATCATCTAAGTATTCCTATCCTCCTCTCTTGCTTAGGGTTAGACAATATACATGTTTGTTTGTTTATGTCTCACTATATATTAGCACTTGTACATCATATATTACAGTAGTTACTCTACAATTAAATTTAATTAAATTTATATTAAATCATTTATTGAACCCCACTAATGATCAAAACTTTGGGATCCTTATTTTTTCTTTTTCCATTGGGTATCCTTTCATGCTGGCTCATAAAATTCCTCAAATCTCCTTCCATGACTTACTTCAAATGCACCACCTTGCAAAGATGTTCACCAAAAATCCCTAGACACTATGTACCTCCCTAGTAATATGTTGCATGCACAAGTAAGTGCCATCTTTGATCATCTCTCTAATGACTCTATTAGTCCTAATACCACAACCAATCAATCCTTTTGCAAGTTAATTCAAGATTTACATTGTTTATTTCAAGATAAAATTCAGGCTATGGAATCCATGATTACATCCCTCATAACTGAAATCCAACATCTCAAGGTTGCTTCTCAAGCCCATACTAGTTCTTCTTCTCCACTTCATTCTAATCCCATGTCTACTACATGTGCTCATATAAGTGAAGCCCAAGTCTTACCGCTCCCCATGCCTCTCAAGTTTGATCTAAATGCTAAGAAACATTAAATTATTCTTGAGATCTTCACTCACTAGTTGATCAAATTTCCAACTACTCATTTTTACCCTTCGTATCGGCTTGAAAATTACATAGGTCTCTCATTTTTCAATTATCATAGAATTAATGGACATAATGACAATGATTGCTATGATTTAAACCAATGAATTAAGTACCTTGAGTATCGGGTTTCATTTCATTTTCAACAAAACATTCAGCTACATGCTCCTCTTCAATTGCTAAATCCCGGTGGGATCCTAAATATGCTCCCTATGTCTAATTAGCATCATACCATGATTACTAATGTTCCTTCTTTGGTAATTCAAGAGCCTCCCATCTAACCCAATGTCATACCAACTCTCAAAATTTCTACCCCATCATCTTCTCCTATCAAGTATTCTACTGGGGTTAACAATTCTAATAAGAAACCAATTCTCAAAATCCATACCCCATCATCTCCTCCTACAAGTCATCTACAATGTTACCAATCCCAAATAAGCCAAAACCATTTAAGATCCCTCTCCAACCTCCTCCAAATAAGTGTATAATTCATTTTTTCAATTAATTTCATGCTTATATTGATGGTCGGGACACATTTCAAACACCACCATAGATCTCCACCACTTGCACACTTGGGGCATCACACTTTCTTCCCCCTTCTAACACTATCAATTGTCTCTAGTGTCTACTATCTTACTTCATGCCTAATATTTCTACGCACTCCTACACTCTTTGACACACACCTTGTATTGTCATTACCTGATGACACACTCTAATCCCACGGTTCATACTCGACTGCTAAGGGTCTAATTCTAAAATGAACCTCACATCCATTACACTTCATGCTTTTTACTTTATCATACATCTTTCTATCATCTATTCTCACACATCACATTTCCTGATGATGCACTCTTGTTCTATGGTTCATTATTGACTGTTGAGGGGAATTTATAAATGAACCTCATCAAGTACACATCCATTGGGGGGATGCTTACTCCTATCCTCTTCACATCTAACAAACCATACCATCACACTCATAAAAATGTTCATATCTTGGTTCCATTTCCTATTGCTATCGTTTTCTACTTACATGTTGCATTTTTCTTACTATGTTAGACAAATACTCAATATGTCATTATCTTTATCATATACACATACATGTTCACTTTGTCTCTAGATGTGAATGCAGATCTCTTACCACTCCTTGAACAATGCATGATGTTTAACATTGAATCCCTTGTCAGCCCCATTGAGGCTTTTGGGGCATCTACCTTTACTAATTTACTCACTACAGGTTTTATTGTTTCATCATTCATTACTTCTTCTTTTGTTGATTTATACATGATTTGACATACTATATATCTTACTAACATGCAAATGGGTGCTTCATGTGTAGTATTTACCTTGCAGGATGAATACAACCATGGATATTTGTCACTTCTTACTTTCCATTACTTTCTATTACTTTTTATTATTATTTTCAGGATATTCTCTGTCTTGTATGATCATTGTATGTTTTTACCACTTCAACCCTGATTGTCTTGTGACATTATGAGTGATGTTCAAATTTTGAAACCCACTTTTCGATGTCCATCTTGTCTTACTACTTACCTGTTATATTGTCTTCTATTTCATGCTAGCTACTTTTACTACTAACACTTGTTACTAGCTCACTTTGTTTCCATGTGCCTTGGTTTTACCAAGCACATCCCTACCCCTGCAAGTCTCCACTTGGATCAACATCAAGTCCTCTCCTTTGGGCCACATTATCTTATAGACATCGGATGCACCCTAAATGAGGGGGCATCTATTGGGTGAAAAAATCACCCCTACAACACTCATAGCTGTAATACAAATTTACACAGTACATAATTAACACATCCATATAGTCATATAACGGTCCAAAATCAGACATGGACCTCATACAAAGAATGAAGACGATGCCTAGTATCAGACAGTAGCACATGGGTGCTTGTGTCCTCCCCACAGGTGTTAATGTCCTAAGAAAAAATAGTCATTTTCATAGTACAACACAATTTATAGCGATTAAAGTAGCAAGAACTTGCACTTAGTCACATAATGTATTCTATACCCTAAAATCAGAACCAATCGAACAAATAGAAAAAAATTTAGACATACCATCTTTAATGGCTCTTATGATGGTAGATTCATGGAAGGAGAGTAAAACTATACCTCGCCCAACACTAGTTATTGGCATGAGATCTCCCAAAAAACTCACACTTGGCATGAGATCACCCAAAAAACTCAGTATGGGTGTGAGATCACCCAAAATACTCATTCTTTGTGTGAGATTTCCCAAAATACTCACCCTTCACAACATTTTAGGACATCTTTCTATCCTTTACACTCTTATACATTAGGTGCACACTTTCCTTTATTACTACTTTTACACACTTTTACATACATTATTCAAATTTTTCATATACAAGACTTTGACTACTCTTCCGCTCTTCTTTTGCAAGTTCATCCTTAATGCATAATAAGAAAGAACCTATATCAAAAAATATAAGCATAGAAATAGGTAAAATAAATGCATACAATTCACCCCTAGGGTCCACTTCCCTTTCCTAGTCTCCACGCTTCACTTTGTGATCACTTCACACTTCACTTGTCCACTCGGCACGCTATCACCTACACTCTTTTCTATAGGATCATAAGGTACACATCTTCTATCTACTTTATGTTATCTAGTATTCACCCAACACCATAAAGTGGGGTGAAATGCAAACACAAAATCATGCACTTGGGTACATTTCTAGGTCCTAAAATCATATTAATGTTTACATGATTCCTAAGAAAGAAAACTAGTGGTTGAAAATTATCTTTGGCATCTTTTCTTTGTCTCTTTATTTCTCTTTGTTCTTACACACCCTATAACCCATTCAAAAGTTAACTTATTTTATATTTTATGGCTTGGACACTAGATCCCATCCAGAAAGGAGCGCACATGCGCTATTGTCCCTCCTAGTGCCCCAGACCCTCGTTCTCCTTTACTCACTCTTTTTGGGTCTCTTTTATCTTTTGGGCATCTTTTTCACTTATGGGTCGGCCTTCCAGTTGTCAATTATGAAATTCAAACAAGGGAATCATATATATACTTAGTTACTTCTCAAAAATCAAGACCAAGCACTAAGCATTACTACTATCACCTAATCTTGTATCCAAAGGCACAAATAACATCAAAGGAGTTCATCTAACACAAATACTCAAGGTACAAGGGTTGTATTATTCTGCATACACAACATAGGAGGGGAATTTTATTCTATTCCATCACACATTCTTTACATTTTCTACATTCTAGATCTAACTTGTTATCGCTATACAGCTTGCAAAAGGGCATCCTAGGGCATCATTTCTACACACACACATAAGAACTACATGGAGTATGATATGTAGTCTAGTGCTTGGTTGTAAGTTCACTCTTTGTGCGACTATCAACGTCATTCTAACTCCCCATTCTGCATTTTCCTTTTCAGGTTTTAGGTGGTTTTTGGGTATGTGCAAGTGAACTTCTTTCTTGAAGGTTACAGGTACCTTCAGTGATCTAGGAGTAAATATCAAGAAGCATATAAGAACCAATAACAAAACCCTTGCGACATAGAAGAAATTATATTTTGAATATCCGCATGACCACTAGCACCTGAGATCCAGTTGATGACTCCCAATTGCCCATGTCCTATTTGGCGCCCTATCTATTGCGTCGTTTATGAGTTCCATAATTTCCATGAAGCATTTATGCGGTGTGTTTGTAATTTGTTTTAGTATTTTACCTACCTAGATCATTTCAGATTACGTGGATATCATCCAAGTCTTCCTATCTCCTTTCTTGTTTAGGGTTTCATATTATACATGCTTGTTTGCTTGTGTTTCACTATATATCATCACTTGTACATCATATATTACAGTAGTTAATCTTTAATTATATTTAATTCAATTTATATTAAATCATATGGAACTAATATAAAAACTTAGGAGTGAAAGTCTAAATATAAACCAAGGTTCAATAAACAAGATGAACAAAGTATCACAATCATCAAATAAAGGAGAAATTTGGCCCATCAAGGCCTATCATGTTAGTTAGAGTATGTCTCTTGAGTCCCAAGTTTCTCACATGGATAAAAATTTCACCTACACACTCAATCAAACATCACACCAGTCAAAACCAAAAAAAAAAAAATACAATACATATATATATATATATATATATATATATATATATATATATATATATATATATATATATGTACATCATAATGATCGTAACTAGGTAAAGAAATTACATCATAGTATTATCAATCATCCAAAATAGCAAGAAAGATTACGAAAATATATCAACGATGAATCCAATAGAAAACAAGAGATCATAACCAACTTCAGTCATGACATCATCTCAATTCACATAAATGATCAATAAATATTTGCCTCATATGCCTTATCGATAGTTTGTCCATTAAATAGTTTGCATACTAATGCTAGTAAACATCCATATATATAAATGTCAACATCAAAATGGTAGACACATATAACAATATAATTTTCAACATACTATCATGATACAATGATTAAACACAACTTAAAATGGAAATGAGAATATAGGTGGACACTACATGAACAAATCTAGTTGTTGAACTACATTCCCTCTAGTGCGAGCCAACCCTCAAGTAGTTTTCCTAGTGTAGGTGCAAGTGTGAATGAAACTCTAATCCAGCCCTTAATTTTCCCTTAGATATCTTAAAGAAAATATAAGAGATGTATCTATAAATAGACTAAAATGTATCCTATGTGATTTCGTATACAATTCTAGTAAATGCATACCTAGAGTGAATGTTCTTGGACTATTTTGATGTTTAGAAATGTGCAACTTTGGCTATGGATTGGCTTATGAGGAGGAAGCTAGACTATTTTACATGGTTAAGCTCTTAAAAATAGATGTATGTGTTACTCCTAAGGATGTGTTTCCACTATAGATGGAAAGAGGAGATCTTGAAAGTGCTTTAGAATGATATTTGCAAGACTGTCTCTTCAAAGTTCTTGGTGAGTTATTAAATTAATTATACATTCTTATATAATCTTTTGCTTTGGTCCCTTGACAATAAACCCCCTTCATCACATTCACCTAGCCATGGCTCCCTTCACATCACTAGTATTAATTTAATTAAATTAATTCATTATCCTCACCATATTTATTATTTTAATTTAAATAATATCTACACATATAGTTCACTTAGACACCTCACCAAGCCAACTCAACCTAAGACCTACTCTTAGCAAGTTACCATAACTAACTAAGACTTACCCAAACCCTAAAAATCAATGCCTACACTCCCTCTAACCACATTCCCGCATGCTCACAAGAAGCTCCCACTTTAATCCATGGGATAACCACACAAGATCCAAGGAAATCAAAAGGATCTCCCTAAGTTTAGTAAACTTAGGAAATCCCACCTTGACCGACGTCGATTACCCCTAACCATCACCGATTAAGCCGGACCGCCATCGGTTACCCCTTTTTAACTCCTAAACTACCTTATTCTCAAGGTTGGAAAACATTGGGAGAAAGTTGATGAGCAAGAACAAGATCTCAAAAGATAACGCATCTTCAGAGAGTCAATTCAGCAAGAACTCACATCCAAAGAAGGAGATTGAACATCTTCTCCTACACAGACCATCCCAGCCACATTCGGATCTATCTAAGCAAAGAGGAGTGTGCATGTAGCCCATGCAAAATATTTTCTTTTAGTCGGTGATCACTTGCAGCCTTCAAACCCATCATCAACACCTCCATCCTTCACACACAGACTTTCAGAAATGAAATCCAAGTAAGTATAACATCATACTTTCCTGGTTATTTCATCTCATCATTATTTTATCATCCATTGTTTATCTTGCTCCTTATTGACCATCTCCAACACTTTTCACCTCCATAGACCCATCAAAACCTCGCAAAAGCCTACTCCAGTCACCCATTACCTCATCCCGACCAACGAAATCCTTTGTGCAATCACAAAGAGGACCAAAAACCCGTTCTGTGACATTCCCAGATCTCACAGTAACCGGCGCCGGTTATACCTAACTGTGGTCGGTCACCCCTGACCGACGCGGTCTATGTGTCTACCCACACAACCTTAAACAAAGACCTATCCACTCCATTTTACCTCACCCTCACTCACCTGTGACCTACCCGAGACCTTTATCAGACCTGCAGAACCCAGAACCAACCATTTGACCTGTGGATTCTATTCTAGCTTAGCCTATTAGATTAGATCTATTTCTTATTGTGTTTTAAGTGAGATACCTAAATCATTTTAAAATAACAATAGGATTTACTTTGTTTACATTAATTTGTTTAAAAAGTGGGTGTGACCATCTAGGAAGTATCATACTTCCCGGATCTAGCTTACGCTAGGCAATTCATTGCCCATATTGTTTAATGCTTTCTGGTGGTCTTGTTTTCATTACAGGTAGTTCCTCCTAGCCAAAAGGAAGCTCTCACGGTCAGCTGTGGATTCAGAAGTCATACACATGCAACAACCCATCAACTGACATTTGAACAGGTATTCCTCCTATGCCCATTACCCTATTTGTTTTGTCAACCATTCAAAGAAACAATCTAAGAAAAAGGTGAAACATTTTGGCACACCCGGTGGGACCCATCCGGGGTTCCTTGCATTTCATTCATTCCTAGGAAAAAATTGTGTGTTTGTTTCCCTTTTAAAAGCATACACACTAATTTTCTTCCCTAGTAATCCACTCCTTCTTTCTATTTGCTCTAAAGGAAACTTTTCTTTTGGTGTATTTAAAAGGAATCATTTCTTCATGTTTTCTACATTTTAGTGAAAGAGCATCCCTCTTCCTATTCATCTTATTGTGTCATCCAATTTCACATTTTTGATTTGGGTTTTAAAATCATTGCATTTCATTATAATTTTTGCATTAGCTCACATTAATTGAGGGCAACCTATCTGTTGGAGGTTTTTGGGTTGATGGTTGACAAACGAATCGTATAAAAAACTTATATCCTTTTCTCTTTCCCGAGTCTTACCAAACCACACAAAAATTCAAAATACATACATTCTTAAACAACATCTTACGGAAGAAGTTGTAGGTGATCACATGATCATGGCATAGTGGGCACCCGGCTCGCTCTTGCTCTGTCGAGTCATACTCGAGCGTAGCCCGCCCCCACCATAACAAATTTGAAACCTCACCCTTTAGATCTCCTTCTTTGTAGGAAGCCATCCTCACCAAAAATCTATTTCACAATTCATGTGTCAGTCCCTAAATAGCATAAGATGAACAAACGTAATAGAATAGGCACTCTAGGAACGTTCTTTCTTAGTGTTTTGTTTGATTTGCATTTTGAGGTGAGAGCTTTCGATCATTATTTTTGTCTTTCCTTGCACATTCCCAATCATAGTCGGAGTATTCTGACTTGAGTGTGAGTGTCGGACCACATCTACATCATTCTCAGATTTCTGGGTTTGATTCCACACCAAATTCTAATTCACAACCACTTTTTCTCATCACTATATCAATTTCACAGTGACCGTCATCGGTTACCTCTGACCGCCATCGGTTACGCTCAACCGCCATCGGTTCCAAGTCCTTTTGCTAACCTATTCAAAAGGACAGTTTCACTTCACTTTCTTCCACTTTCCACAGTCTCTGTCACTGTCACTTTTTCCATTGACGTTTTACACATCCCTAGATTTGGCATACTTGTCAGATTTTGCCTTCTACCTCACTGATTACTCACTACCTATTTTCCACAGTAACTGGTAGTAGTTACCCTTGACCGACGTCGGTTGTCCCTAACGGCATCGGTTACCCTATTTCACATTCCACGCACCATTTGTTACTTCATCCATTTTTATCACTAGATTCACTGTTCTTATTCTCTCTGTATTATTTACGAGAGAAGCAACCCCACGATCGATCTTGGTTCACATGGTACTAACCGAAGACAAGCGAACGCCCTCGTGTTCCATGCCAGTCGCCAACCGCTCCCCCTAGTCCTTCCCCACCCTCTATTCTATCACCAGCCATGGATCCCATCCAGCCTACCAATATCACTTCCAGAGATGAGGAGTTTCTCATGACTCCTTGACCAGAACCATCTGTTGCCTTGCAGTTTTACCTCTCCCATTTGTCCACTCGAGATGCCTCGGGTCAGTTGATATACGACATGCCCGTATCTATCCCCCCGACACTCACACCCACTTACCTTAGCCCCATCTGGCTCCGTGTTGCCCACTTCCACTTTACCCCAGTCGTTTCGTAGTTAGGTCCTATACCCACTATGACTTGCCCGTCTGTTACCCATGTAACACCCATTACATCCACCATACCCTCGGTGACTACCCCAAACATGACCTCATCCACCCCTAATGTCTCATACATACCCATAGCTACATTCCCACCTCCAGTGTCGGTGACCCCTACCCCATTTCAGAACATAGTTCTTTCCATTCCACAATCACTAGCCCCTATTGCCACTAGGGTTACCATAACCCTTCCTTCCCCCCATATACATACTAACAACAACCACTTGTTTCATCTATTGTTCATTCCGGGTATGTACCCCCTATTTCATTGCCTTCTTCTCCACCACCTTACATGGCAGCCCCATACACTGGAATGCCACACCCATTATACACCCAAAACCAACCTTCTCATGCTATAGGAGGCATCTAATCATCACAACCCACCAATGACCTAATTAGATTGATGATGGATAAGATGCAAACACTGGAGGCATCATTTTTCGGCTCCGTAACACTCTCACTTATGATGAGATTTGTAATGAGCCTATTCACCCATCCATTCCCATCCGTTCATACCCTGTGCATTGGGAAATGCCTAAATTCAACCCTTTGATAGTAAGGAAGACCCACAATAGCATTTGCGCTCGTTTAAACATGGATGTTATTTGATTGCTCATGATGATGCCTTACTTTTGAGAACTTTTCCCATGTCCCTCACTGGACCTGCATTAGATTGGTATAGTGGGTTACCCAAACACTCCATATTTTCATTCAATCAGGTAGCCCAGGCTTTCTTGGATCATTTTTCTATCAACATCACCAAGAAAGTTACCATGACCGATCTATATTCCACACATTAGTATGAGGATGAATCTATCACATATTTTGTCGCTCAGTTGGCATAGCCTGATCAATCAACTTACCTTTCAACTGCCACAAACTGAACTCATCGAGCTCTTCACATGAGCTTGCGCCAAACATATCTCCCGACCTTTCAGGTCTAACTTTTAGAACATTCGATGAGGCATTTACTATGGCACGAAAGTTAGAAATTCGGGCTATTAAAGAGAAGAAAATCCAATTATGAAATAAGAATTCGACATTCAAGTCGACTGAAACCTCTTCTTCTTCTAAACCACCAACCAATTATTCAAAGGCTAAAGGTACCACTAACACAGTGGTACTCAAGGCCGCCCAACTCATCCATCCAATCAAGCCACACCCTCATCTAATCTATCACCCGTACAGGCTTTTTGATTCAGACAAGAGCAGTGAAAATATACCCCAATTGGGGAACCTTACTCTTCTATTTTAGAAAAGTTGATCAAAGTTGGTGCCATCACCCTTCCACCCATAAAACCACACACTGGTTTTGACCCTGCTCACCCCATGCCCGCGTGGTATAAGGAACAAGATTTTTGTAACTACCACTAAGTGAAAGGACATAGTGACGGTAACTGCATCACTTTTAAGAATATTGTCCAGGAAATGCTCGAGAAAGGTGAGTTGACTATGGATAATCCTAACGTCACCCCTAATCAAAATCTACAAATCTTTAAAAAACCATTTCCCAATCATGCCCCTTCATCCAATCAAATAGGTGAGACATCCACTCACGATACCCATACTCGTGAGGTTCATGCGATCTTTAACGAGGTATCTATTGCATCTCAATTACCTCACATCCCTTCCATAGAGGAAATCCTAGCCCGAAACCCTCCTTCCATGTCTAAACCAACTATCATTGTTCCTTCACCAATAGAAGAACACCCTTCATCACCTAGAGGAGTCTCCTGCGGACATTGAGACCATCTCACCCCTAGCTTCTCCACTTAATGAACCTTTACCTACCATACCTCCTCCACCCGTAGAGGAGCACCCATTACCTCCTCCACCCGTAGAGGAGCACCCATTACCTCCTCCACCCACAGAGGAGCACATATCCATTCCTTCACTCATAGAGGGACCCCATTATCTCTTCCACTCATCATAGACCCGGTGGAGATACCTTTGCCTCTTAGCTAGCATTCTCCATTAGCTACCCAACATCCAATAGACCTACTTTCAGCTCTCTTACCCACAGAAGCTGAAGCTGGCCAATTCCCCATCTCTAAGATGCATTTTACAAGAATTCCCATTAGGTCCTCACCAATTTCACCCACTGACATCCCATTCTCACGTTTGGTTGATCACTTAGAGTATGTGGATAGAGCTTTGTTATGGGGTGCCTTTTACTCCCTGTCTCAACACAGATGCAGAGATCCCTCGATGACACCTCCACTATCTACCTAAGCACATTTCCACCCATCAAACCACATACAACCACTAGTTGTCACAACCCCTTCCATGATATCTATTAACACTCACACCACACCCTTACCCATAACCCGACCTATGCCTAAACCCAAACCCATACCCACAACATTTACCTCCACTAAACCTATTACCACTTTAGGGGTCACCCCGATCACCAACCTTACTCATCCACCTATTAAACTGGATTTAGCTACATCTTCCAACGTTAAAACCACACCTACTCTGACACCCAAACCCAAGAAACAAACTAATCAACCTCATACCCCTACCGCACCAATCACACCCGCACTTGTCCCATCTGCCTTAAGACCTCAGCTACCCAATAGGGTCGAGCACTCTTCACCCATCCATAAACCAATAACACAACCACCCATTCCTACCTCACAAATCTCTAACCTACCTCATCACACAACACGACTCATACCTACACCTGTAGTCTCTTTACCACCAATACCTCTAATACCTTCAGCCATTTCTTCACTACCTCCTACACTTCAGTCATTATCCCTCACACCCCAAGAATGACCCGCATCATCTACCTTCATAGTACCCCCGTTATCCCCATGGGTAACTCACCCTCTTCCTCCATCTACTTTTCCTTCTAGACCTCGTATACCCACATCACCTTTACCCAAGAAGGTGCACCCCAAAAACAAAACCCCACTACCCCACAACAAAGTAGTCAAAACAAAACCACACCCTCTACCCGTCCATCTACTATACCCCTACCCAAACAAACCGACCGATACCTCAAACCACACCGAAGCCTAAACCCATAGCTCGACCTATTCCTACTCTTCCAAAAATAATTCCCAGACAACCAACCATACCTACACCCAAACCCACATTCACTTCCCATTGTGATCCACTAGCAGGGTCCTATGCCAAAATTTTAACCAACCTCCTCGAGACTTTTGTTATCACATTACCGCCACTCCAACCTTATGACCCCCTCAAACCCAAGCCAAAAGGGTTTGATGATACTAAAATTTGTGCATACCATCGTGTGCTAGGGCACGATGTGGAGAACTGCAAGGCCTTGAAAACCGTCCTTATCCAATTATGTCCACAGAAACCAACTTTGATGACATGACCAACCGGATGAGGACCCTGCTTCACCTACACCCATTCCCACATTACCCACTCAATAACCACAACCTCCATCCTCACAACTCCTAGAGCCACCCCCAAGATTTGAAATTAACATGGTTCACATCAGAGAACTTGCCATGCCACCACCCAAATGTCGTTGTGCCCAACTGACCTCACAAGGTTTTTCTCCTCCCGTAGGTTTTTTCCCTTCATGTCATTATACCACTTACCCTACACCCTCTCCATTTGACAAATTCCCTCAAATCAACATGGTACACGTTACTACACGTGTGCAAAAGGGTAAAGAAAAGGCAGCTGACCCACCAACCAATCCTATACCCAACATACCATCTGCACCCATACCTAAGATAACTATCGTGGCCCACATACCCCATTTCTAATGGTGTCACACATCACACCATGCTCAAACAATTACACCAATATCCACTCAAAATGTCCTTATATGACCTCATCCAAACCTCAGAATCCCATCGTCAAGCCCTCATGGAGGTTCTTCAATCTATCGAGGTTTTACCCAATGACCCTACACCGTAGCCTCCATTATCACACCCCATCATGTAGCTTCCCTCACCAAATTACCACCTTCATCCTCACCTCACCTTGTTCACCAAGTGGCCTCCCTTAGCTTCTCAGAGGAGGAGATCACGCCATACCAAAATGATGACCTAGACCCAACCCTCTTCATCTCTGTACACGTTGATGACATACGGGTACATCGTGTGATGATTGATGGAGGCACTAGCATTAACATCATTTCATCCCATGCATTTGCTCAAATGTGCACATACTTGACAATTGCATGCACAAACATCCGGTCATGTTGCATTCATTCAACGACACTATCACCTCCACACTAGGCACTATCATCCTTCACGTTCGTGTGGGCCCCCGCACTATTCCAAAATTGTTTTATGTTTTGGAGGGGAATTCAATATAACTTGTTGCTTGGTAGACCCTGGATCCGTGTCATGGGTTGCGTTCCTTCCACTTTGCATCGTTGTGTAAAGTTTGAACATGAAGGACACACTTATACCATTCCAGCTGACCCATCACCTTTCAAAACATGCAACATGCTTTACCGACCCAACGATGTACTCATACCGGTCAAGCCATCTACTTCGACAACCAATACTGCTTCACCTACACCTACACCCACACCTACCCGATACACCACTACTTTTACCGCACATACCTCCTCCACGCCTACCTACCGCCATTATAGCCTCCATGGCTGACCCATTAGCTTCTCAATCCATTAACACCACCTCCGCATCGACCTCGACACATCTTCCATACTAGCTTCCCACATACCAACCACTTTGATCCTTGGAAGGTGTTTTCAATGCCCTCACTGGGGAGTCGCCTATATAGTGTCAACACCTTCCTTACTCCACATGAGTATGAATTCTTCACCAAAGACACCCTTTCTCCTATGATCACCGTATTGGAGAACACCTCCTTTATGGTCCTCCTCATCTTCGTACTAGTCTCACCTATGGGGACTTGATACTACCACTTACACACTGAACCACCATCACAACCCCACCCATTTTCCGTGACTTTCCAATCACTTACCAATCACCATTTCATCCACACCTTCCTGCACCAGGAATTATGCGTGGAAGGGTTTTGGTTTTGGCTTTCTATGAGCAAGGTCGCCATACTATTATTCCATGTACCACCCTATAAACATAATGACCGTAGTGGTATCGGCTTCCCGAACCTCCTCCCAAACAGGCCCACATTGAACTCATTGCAAACCCTAGCCCTTCTCCACCTTCATCACCACCCTCTCAGCGAAGTCGATGGATCTGAATCTATCCCTCCTAACTTTTTTTTCATCAAACACCATTTCCTTGGGGCCTTTGACTATCAATGTGAGGTGAGGCCCCTTCCACTCTTCCATTCTTGTATCCTAAGATGATCGATGATGACACACCAACCATTAACATCATTCAATGTCAGGATGATGAATCCATACTCACCTACCTTGGTGTAGAAGACTCATATATTCATCGATCGTTACCCTATGAGATGTAAACCATGTTGAATGAATCGACTATTGAGATCAACATTCATACTCAAGGATGACCCGCACATCCTAAAGATGGACAATCTTTAGATGTTCTTTGAAACAGGAAGCCATCACTTCTTTTCTCCGAGAGCATAACCATGCTTTCACTTGGTCTTACGCAGACATGCCTAGTATTGACCCCACCATAGTGGTCCACAATATTGTAACCATTCCCGATGCCAAACCTATCAAACAAAAGCTAAGGAAAATGCACCCTCGCATTGCCCTTCTCGTCAAAGAATAAATTTAGTGTCTTCTTTCCATTTCCTTCATCTTACCCATTGATTATCCTCATTGGATTTCTAACATTGTCCCTATCACTAAAGCAACAAGGGGACTCCACATTTGTATGGACTTTCGTGACCTCAACCTCACCCGTCCCGAAAGATGACTTTCCCTTGCCGGTATTGATCAACTTGTGGACCTTACCATGGGTCACAAGATGCTCTCACTCATGGATGGTTTCTTGGGTTATAACCAAATTTTTCTTGCCCCAGAAGATCAGCACAAGACCACATTCATTACCCCTTGGGGGACCTTTTGCTATCGAGTCATGCCTTTTGGCCTTAAAAAATGTTGGTGCTATATATTAACATTGTTATGACTTACATCTTCCATGATATCATGCATCACATATTGGAAGATTACATGGATGATCTCTTGGCTAAATCTAAATGCCGCATCGAGCACCTCGTTATCCTCAAAACCATCTTTGACCGCCTCATTAAATATTACGTCCGCCTTCAGCCTAAAAAGTGTGTCTTCGCGGTTCTCTCAGGAAAGCTCCTAGGATTTATCATTTCCTTATGTGGTATAGAAGTTAACCCAGCTAAAGTCAAGGCCATTCTAGAAATGCCTCTGCCCATTAACCTTAAACAACTCCATAGTCCTGCAAGGTAAATTACAGTCCATTCGCTGATTTATTTCCCAACTCTCCGACCGGTGTCAACCATTTCATCATCTACTTAGGAAGGATGTCTCTTTCAAATGGGATGTTGACTGTCACAAAGCTTTTGAGGCCCTAAAACAATACCTTCTCCAACCACCCATACTCATTCCACCTAAAGATGATCAACCCTTTTACCTATACATATCAGCTACCGATCATTCCTTGGGAGCCATGCTCGCTCATCGTGATGAACAACATAGGGAGCAGGCGGTTTATTATATAAGCCGTACCCTTTTGGACTATGAAACCCGATACACTCACCCTAAAAAATTTGCTTAGCCTTAGTTTTTGTTGCCACCAAACTCCGCCATTACCTACTCAACCACAAAACCTATGTTGTGACCAACACCGACCCTTTATACATCATGTATGCTAAACCTTATCAAAATCATTACACCACACAATGGCTTATGCTTTTATATGATCTTGACCTCGAATTCATTCACCAAAAGTCCATTAAGGGCCAGACTATTGCTTGACTAACTAGTTAACACACCTATTGCTAGGGATCAACCCTCAAACTTTGATTTCCCTGATGAATCCATTGCTAACCTCTCTTTGGATGATGACCCTTACCAAATGACCTTATTCTTGACGGTTCCAAATGTCAGTGTGGGGGTGGTGCAGGCATTATCCTCATTCCTCTTGATGGTGAACCCATGCCCTTATCATTTAAACTCAACTTTGAATGCACCAATAATATCACCGAATATGAAGCGCTCGTATTAGGTCTCATGACTGCCTATGCCTTAGACGTTAAGTCCATTAATATCTTTGGTGATTCTCAATTGGTAGTAAACCAAGTCAATGGTGTTTTATAGTGTCATAATGAAATACTTCAAGAATACAAAAGTTACATTGACATCATGTTGACTACCTTTGATTGCTTTATAAAGTTCAAATCATTCCATGATCCACCAATATATTCGAGGATACCATGGCCTGCCTCACTTCTCAAATACCCTTCGCCTAATGATTCGACATCTTTGTTACCATAAAATACATACCGAGACCTTCTTATAAATCTTGTTGTATTAACCTCATCCAAACTACCTCACTGAACACACAAGATCTTTGGTATAAGCAGCTTACGGACTACCTTTCCCTTTCTATATTGCCTCCTGATCTCACACGTAATGGACAACACGCCTTTCTCAAAAAGGCCTCTCATTATGTCATCATGGGTGGCCTTCTCTATAAATGAGGCTTTGATGGTATTCTCTTATGATGCCTCACCAACTCTGAAATCCCCTATACCATTAAAGAAGTTCACGATGGCATATGTGGAGGTCACTTCAGTGGCCTTATTGTTGCTAAGCATATTCTTTGCCTAGCTATATACTTGGCCGACCCTTAATCATGATTGTTACAACTATTTCAAATGCTACATGAAATGTCAACAACCTTCCAACCTTCATCATACACCCAGTCATGCCTTATAGGTTGCTCGTGACCTTTGGCCCTTCTCTCAATGGGGTTTGGATCTTGTCGGAGAAATCAATCCTCATTCTTCCTAATGCCATCAATGGATCATAACTACTACCGAATACTACACAAAATGGGTAGAAGCCATACCACTCATCTCCACAAAAGATGAGAAAATATGTGAGTTCATTAACCATCATATCATTTGTCGTTTTGGTGTCCCTCATCGCCTCATCACTGACAATGGAAAACAATTCAAAAACAAAACACTGTAAAAACTTTTTGTGATGCCTTCGACATTCAGCTTAGTTTCTCATCACCTTATTACCCAAAAACAATGGCCAAGCTGAATCCACTAACAAAACCCTCAATAAAATTCTCATGAAAGTGGTTGATGATCTTTGGGAAGGATTGGCATACACACATTCCTTTTACTCTATGGGCATACGGCACTAGTATTCGCACCTCCACTGCAGCAACACCCTTTTCTCTGGTCTACGGTATAGAGGTTGTTTTGCCTCTCAAAGTCCAGATCCCCTCACTTTTCATTTCTCTCCATGACATGCTTACTGATGATGAATTTCGTCAGGACCACTTAGCACAACTGGAGTTATTAGACGAACATCGTCTTAATGCTCTAGATCACCTTCAAGTTTATCAACAACGTATCAAATGTGCTTATGAAAAATGTGTTCATGAATGAACCTTCCAAGTTGGTGACCTTGTTTTGAAAGAAAATCAACACGTAACCAAAGTAGAGAAAATAAAATGGGGAAAATTTGCTCCTAATTGGCTTGGACCATACATCGTAACTCATACCTATGGATCGGGTGCCTATCGTTTGTCCTCGCTTGAGGGTAAACCCGAACCTAAGCCCCTTAACGCATTACATCTTCGATCATTCTACTATTGACCTCTAGTCTACATCACTATTTATCTAGTTCATGCTCATCCCTTGAGCACCATTTACCTTTTCCACACCTCATCTCCAATGACTAAACAAGGATCATGTGATTACCCGTCACCCTTTTTCCTTATCTTAAATATGTGCACCACGACTCTGTGCATGGCATGATTCTCATGGATACTTTTCATCTTCTTTTAGATGAGATCCCATGGTCATTCACCCTTTCCTTCTCAACAAGATCCAAATGCTTCGTTATAGTCTCGTCCATGACTTAAAAGCCAAAAAAAAACAAAAAAAGATGAATCCTCAGAAGGACATCTTCCAAATAAGGGATCAACTCCTTGAGTCAAACTTCCAATATAAAAGATGAATCCCTCAAAAGGACATCTTCTGCCCTCAATTGTCACTATAAGTAGACTGCTCCCTTGAAGGATAGCTATAAAAATCTCACAACTCTCTACATAGTCTTTCCAAAAAAAAAAAGGACTATTTTCTCAAGAATCAAAATTGAAGCTTCCCCGCATCGATCGGCTTCGCGAAGACCTCAAGGAGACATATAATCATCCCATGTAGACTTCCCCATCAATCGATCTATCTCTATCTCAAAAGTCAAAAATAAAATAAAATAGACAAATAAGATTTTTCGTCATGGACTTTCCTATTGTGATCTTGGCTCTATTGCCCAAGGCATTCTACTTCCCATTTTATGACCCAATTACCTGCACCTCTCTACCCGTTGTCTTTTCACTTCATACCTCAAGGGACTTGCTGAACCTACAACATTTGGTGATCATGTGACTCTTCATCACTCTTAGAATTATCAATCATGTAATGTCTTTAGGGTCTTACGTTCATTACCCTATCTATAGATGTGTTTTATACATTTTGATCCTTGCCAATTGGGTGGCTTTCTTGCCCCCTCTTATCTTTTCTCTTCTTCATCACCTTTTGATTTTCTTATACAAGACTTAGTCCTCAACACTTACCTTTTGGGGTCATCCTCCCCTTTCGCCATAGTCACCCTCACCTGCAACATTTTTACTATCATTCACCTCCACCTATTAAACCCAAACCTATAACATGACCACAAACCTACCAACTCATTTTCATCTTCTTCCCTAGCTTATGGGAGAACTACATCGGTCTGAGGTCCCTTTTCACTTTGGGACTATGTAGGCAACACTTCTAGGGCATGGGGCACTGGAAGGTTAGCTCGGCCACTCTTTACCCTAACCATTTTCCTCACCCTTACCTGATTTCCTGTTCATCTCAAAAACCTCGACATTTAAACCATATACCACATAACTTTTACCACTTATATTATTTCACATTTTCATACATAACCAACATTTTACACTATCTCATGCATTTATATTACCCATTTTTACCAAAATACCGACCCGACCGACCATGACATCGGTTAACCCTTGACCACTACCGGTCTTGCCATGACCTCGCCCTAGACTAACCTACCGTCGTTGGTTACCCTAAACCATCATCGGTTCATTCTTGGTGATGTCGGTTATCCCCCGTGTACTCATTGCCCTCACATTTACCTCCTTTTCCTTACCTCCTCTTTCTTTTGCCTCTCCCTACACCTACGGACCACTTTACCTTCACCTCGGCCCTCCACCCTCTTCAACCTCCTCGCATTTGTTGTTGATGCCTTATTATTTTACCCCTACATTGGCCTTACACATGCCGTGATCTCGATATTTGGACGTGGACCATCACTAGTGACCTTTGACCTCATGTGTTCGCTTATACCTTGTGCACCTTGCTGTTACCTATGTTGTTGACCTAATGACCTTACCTAGCCTATTGTCGTGACCGTTTATCCTGACCCTACCTTGGGTGTATCGGAACATACCTAAACGTTCTTGCACCTAACCTACGTTGTGTTTCTTGACCTTATCCTATACCTTGGATACCAGATTCACTTCACCCTTGTTAGGATAAACCTATCGACCTTAGACGATGTAGAGTTTGCCTACTCTTCAACTTGGTAGCATGTTGCAGTTTATTGTGTGTGTGTGCATTTGACTGCTACTACCTTTGACCTTGACCCATTACCTAGATTTCCCGAGTAGACCTTTCACCCTCTTCTCCTGCACCCACTTCCCTTTTCCTCACATTTACCTTTTATCAAACCACTCACCGCTTCAACCTGTTGCTTTGTCAGTTCCTAGTTTGAGGGGGATCACCTTCACCCCCACATGGGGCAACCACACCTTATTTTTGTTAGCATCGCTTACCAATACAAGCTACACAACAAAAAGGGGCAAAATGTAGACACTAAAATTAGGTCACACTCCCCTTTGGTCCCTTGACAAATAAGCACCCTTCATCACATTCACCTAGCCATGGCTCCCTTCACCTCACTAGTATTAATTTAATTAAATTAATTCATTATCCTCACCATATTTATTATTTAAATATATTAATTTAAATAATATCTACACATATAGTTCACTTAAACACCTCACCAAGCCAACTCAACCTAAGACCTACTCTTAGCAAGTTACCATAACTAACTAAGACTTACCCAAACCCTAAAAATCAATGCCTACACTCCCTCTAACCACATTCCCACATGCTCACAAGAAGCTCCCAGTATAATCCATTGGATAACCACACAAGATCTAAGGAAATCAGGAGGATCTCCCTAAGTTTAGTAAACCTAGGAAATCCTGCCTTGATTGACGTCGGTTACCCCTAACTTCATGCGGTTAAGCTTAACACTGTCGGTTACCCATTTTTAACTCCTAAACTACCTTATTCTTAAGGTTGGAAAACATTTGGAGAAATTTGATGAGCAAGAACGAGATCTCAAAAGATAACACATCTTCAGAGAGTCAATTCCAGCAAGAACTCACATCCAAAGAAGGAGATTGAACATCTTCTCCTGCACAACCATCCCAGCCACATTCGGATCTATCTAAGCAAAAGAGGAGTGTGCATGCATCCCATGCAGAAGCTTTTCTTTCAGTCGGTGATCACTTGTAGCCTTCAAACCCATCATTAGCACCTCCATCCTCCACACACAGACTTTCATAAATGAAATCCAAGTAAGTATAACATCATACTTTCCTGGTTATTTCATCTCATCATTATTTTATCATCCATTGTTTATCTTGCTCCTTATTGACCATCTCCAACACTTTTCACCTCCATAGACCCATTAAAACCTCGCAAAATCCTACTCTAGTCACCCATTACCTCATCCCGACCAACCAAAATCCTTTGTGTAATCACAAAGAGGACCAAAAACCCCATTATGTGACATTCCCAGATCTCACAGTAACCGGCGCCGGTTATACCTAACTGCGGTTGGTCACCCCTGACCGACGCCGGTCTATGTGTCTACCCACACAGCCTTAAAAAAAGACCTATCCACTCCATTTTACCTCACCCTCACTCACCTGTGACCTACCCGAGACCTTTATCAGACCTACGTAACCTAGAACCAACCATTTGACCTGTGGATTCTATTCTAGCTTAGCCTGTTAGATTAGATCTATTTCTTATTATGTTTTAAGTGAGATACCTAAATCATTTTAAAATAACAATAGGATTTACTTTGTTTACAACATTAATTTGTTTAAAACAGTGGACTGACAGCCATCTAGGAAGTATCATACTTCCGGATCTAGCTTATGCTAACCGGTTATACCTAAGCTCGCAGCGGTCGGTCACCCTTACCGACGCCGGCCTATGTGTCTGCCCACACAACCTTAAACAGAGACCTATCCGCTCCATTTTACCTCACCCTCACTCACTTGTGACCTACCCGAGACCTTTATCAGACCTATAGAACCCAGAACCAACCATTTGACCTGTGGATTCTATTCTAGCTTAGCCTGTTAGATTATATCTATTTCTTATTGTGTTTTAAGTGAGATACCTAAATCATTTTAAAATAACAATAGGATTTACTTTGTTTACAACATTAATTTGTTTAAAACAGTGGACTGACAGCCATCTAGGAAGTATCATACTTCCGGATCTAGCTTACGCTAGGCAGTTCACTACCCATATTGTTTAATGCTTTCTGGTGGTCTTGTTTTCATTACAGGTAGTTCCTCCTAGCCAAAAGGAAGCTCTCACGGTCATTTGTGGATTCAAAAGTCATACACGCACAACAACCCATCAACCAACATTTGAACAGGTATTCCTCCTATGCCCGTTACTCCTATCTCTGTTTGGCCAACCATTCAAAGAAACAATTTAAGAAAAAGGTGACATGCATAACAGGGGTGAGATCAGATGGATTAGACCATAACATAGTATGACATGGTTCCGATCTATATGGTTTTATCTAGGAATATTTAAATGACTAATAAATATTTTTGGTAAGATATTTGGGAGTGATATATTGTTTTAGATAATTATAGTTGAGTGAGTGAATAACAAAGCAATATGTAAAGTTAAGAAAGTAATGTGGGAGAGATAACGATGTGCCAATTAAGATTAGAAAGTGAGTGTAAGTCATAACATATGAACAAATCCAAAATTTTTATTTCCAAAGGATAAGTTGAAAAATTTAAGTGTCTACATTTCCCCCCTTTAAGCGTGGAGTTGAAAATTACATACTTAAAATAAAACATAGATGAGTGTGCACATATACTTTGTATTTGCTTGATTTTTGTTGATTATGCCATGTTACATCATGAAACATGCAACACATAATATAATCAATGTCCATATTATAAATTTAACTATATCTCAAATGTGAATAGTAGACATAACTTTGAAAATTGAATTTGTACGTAGTAAAGTAAAGAGACAAAGCATGGAAATAATGCACATATTTTCTTTTCCAAGGGATGATATCTCATTCTTTTTGTTCTTGGAGATTCTAATTTATGTTGATTTTCCAAAGGAGTGGGGATTATCAGTCCCCAATTTTACTTAAGGAGAAGATAAATTAGGATATAATTTGAGTGTGTGTGACCCAACACAAAGGATAGGTACCATAGGATTTTTTTCCAAATAACACCATAAAGATGGAAGATCAATATATAAAGTATCTAGCCACTCTAATATCTTCTCACACAAAGAGAGAAAGACGGGAAGGAATAATATCTTACAAATTATATAACCATATCAAAATCTTCCAACCCCACAAGCCACACCATCATAGATGGATCTCGAACCAATTTCATAATAACACAAAGTTGAAATGGAATTCATATCCCATGCCCCCATACCATATATCTGCAGTTGTATCAAAATGGTGTAGTGAAGAAGGAATGAATTATTTACACCCCTATATTATGCTCTAAACTATGTAATGTGTATCTAAATATGTACGAGAAATCAGTAAATGTTTCTAATAAAGTGAGAATTCTAAATTTTTTGTAGATTTCCCCCATGACGGAAACATCCAAGTATGGGTCATACCATAGTATAGTTAATCCCTAGTAGATAGTTAGGTACCAATGTGAATTCAGCCCATGTTTTTATCTATAATGTTTTGAGGATCTATACTCGTATAAATATATATTTGAGTGTTAAAACCTATTTATGTCATTCGTATATATGTAAGATAACATAATTAATGACCCCTTTTTGAGGCATGTGACATATGGAGATAGAAGACATTTATCAAAATAAATGATGTGTACCCATGTTGGATAAGTTTGATCATCTGTGTTAGATCACTTGGAAAATTTTTCCGGAGGCCACCATTAGGGTCCTACTCCTACAAGGAGTGCGAATGGTAAATACCATAGAAAAAATGATAACATAAAATCAACAAGCAATAATCACACAAGAAATCACATATATTAGTAAATAAATGAAAAGGAAAGTAAGTATACAATTAAGCTAACAAACAAGTACACATATAATGTTACATATGTTAGTCACACTAAAGGTAAAAGAGGTTGTAAATATAGGAGACAAATGTGTCACACACACAAGAATATGCATTAGGCTATAAAATCCACAACCAAGGGACACAAAAGTGTCTCCAAAAAAACATATAAAATTCCATGAGCCACATATATAGATGCAAATAATCAAGTAAGTGAAAACAAATGGCAAAAGATAGCCATAAGACACATAAAGAAAGATAAGTTAACATTATTATGAAGAGATAACATATACAAAGTATACAATATTGAGCATAATAAGGATGCAAAGTAATTATAATGAAACAAAAACATTTGATTAGTGTAGGATATCCGCCAATGAGATCATGGTAAACCGGGAATGGTCTGGGATGACATTTATCATTGTGGATCAACATGTGTATGCGTTGCATCAAACTCATCATACCTCATGAATGAATGTGTAAAGAATATATAAATACTTTATCTATCAAACCAATATGAAAATCAACATATGTAAAGTAAAGAGTTAACAAATCAATTCATATATAGGCCATGATTTTGTAAAATATTTTAATCTTTTAGGATTATGTTATTATTTGAATGTTTTTTTAATGTTTTTTACTAGCTAAATAAAAAGGGAGGTTAGAAAAAGAGCTACCTAATGAGGGCCTCATTAGAAGGTAGGTAATACATAAAAAGAAAAGGAGGTTGAGACCTCTAATGTGTAACATGTGTTTTATACCTCGGGAAGTGATCAAGCGAATTTTGGCAATGAATAAATTCTTAATCTAAATTTGTAGAATATGATTTTGTAAATCAAATATGAAATGGAATACGAGATCGACCGGGAAAAGCAAGCTAAGAGACTATGAAACCCTACTTGCAAAGAGGAGATAAAAATACTTAGTTAATTTGCAATTAAATATGAACTATCTTTGAAGTGACGAACTGATGAAGAGAGAGGGAGAAGTGTCACACAAATCCTTAGAAAATTGTGCGACCGCAAGATTTTCTGGAATGGGGAGCCTAGAATGGGTCGGGGCATTTCATGAGCACTGCTGACCTTCTCTAGGAGCCTATGTCTCGCTTAGAATCTAAAAAACCTCCTTTAGAGGGTCACAAGGTATTTTTCGTCCTTCGCTACTTGTTGTTATTATGTTGCACAATCATCACCGATGTCGTTGACAACCTATAATAAAGAAATAAACTACAAAACCCTCAAAAGTGAATCAAATAAAAAAATGCAAATAAGGGGTCACACTATCCTCGGCTATTAAACAAGTGAACTTACGACCAAGCGTTGCACTACATTTTGCACTCCAATGTAGTTATGTGTGTATGTGTGTGTGTTTCGAATAAGTGCCCTAGGTGGATCTTGTGCGTGTCATACTTGATACCTGAGAAAGTAGCTAGATGTAGAAAATGTAGATATATGTGTGCATGAAAGAATGAACTTCCTCCTATGAAGTGTATGTCGTCCTTTATCCCTTGTATGAAGCTAGAATGGATGCTTGAATGCTCTAGAATAGCCTTTGAATACAACCTTAGCTATTGATAGCTAATTCTTAGTACTCGGTACCTTATTATGGTCACATAACTTTATATTTATATGATTCTCTTGCTTGAATTTCATAATTAACCCAAAAATTCTGACTACTAAAACGATAAGATGCCCAAACGGCTAGAAAGGACACAAAAGATATGAGAAAAATACAAAGATGTTAGGGAAACTAGAGGGGACGAGAGTGCTTGCCATTACTGGTACCCCTGGCTAGGGATGGTTTCTAGACTCATAAAAATTGAAGGTTCAAAGGTCGATCGGGAAAGAGGGTATGGAAGACCAAAAACGACAATTGAAAGCAAGCAAATAGGCAAAGACATGGGTTAATTATTACTTTTCTTGCTTAGAAATCATATGAATAGTAGTATGTGATCATGACTAAATAGATACCCAAAGTGTGTGATTTAGTGTCTACATTTTTCCCCACTTTATGTTGTTGAGTGAATGTTTGATAACATAAAGTAGATAAGATATGCATACCTGATAACCATGTAGATCGATGGCAAAAAGTGTGCCAAGGAAATGAGGTAAAAATGTGGAGTAATAAAAATGTGAAGCATGGAAGCTAGAGAAGAGGAAGTAAAAAAAGTGACGACGATGAACCTAAGGTGAGTTTGTATGTGTAGATGTCATGATATACCTATTGTTGATGTCCATTGTTGTTGATGTGTTGATTTGTGATGATGATAATGTGACTAGTGCTTCCCATAAGAATGAACCTACAAAAGAGAAGAATGAACAAGTAGTCAAATACGCGTATATGATCAAAACGAGTAAAAAGTATGTAAAAATGTGAAAAGGAACATGTGCACCTGATCCATGATGAGTAAAAGAGTGTAGAAAGGATCCTGAAGATGATGTAGAAGAATGATTTTTAGGTGATCTCACGCTAATTGTGTTGACTGTGAGTTTTTGGGCGATCTCATGCCAAGAACGGAAGAAGTGTAGGGAGAAAAGTCTGGTGTCATCCTCCAACCTTTAACTTCTTCCCAAAATGTAGAACACCACTGTAGATGGTGTGTAAAAATATAATCTGGTTCGAACAATTCTAATCCAACACAAAAGTAGAAAAGAAGGTGTAGTGCATGCATGCCGAGTGTTGAAGGATTGTGTGCCTTGTAAAAATCCATTGTGTAAACAACCAAAAACTATGTTGAACTAAAAGAATCTATGTAACTACCCCTTGGTCATAGGTGTTTATGAAGGGTCAAGGGTACCTGTGTGCTATTGTCTGGTCAAGGCGTTGGTGTCTATGTTGTGCTGAGGACCCAAGTTAGATTCTAAGCCCTATATGAGATTGAAGTATGTGTTGTACTAGTATCGATATGTGACTATAGACTGTTGTATGGGTGGACTGATTCATTGAAATGATTCTCCCCTTGTTTAGGGTGCATGCGATGTTGTTTAGGAGTATGTGTCCCAAAGGAAGATCGATCATTGAGCTGATACACGATGCCCCTGCAGGGGGAGGGATTTTTCTTGGTAGAAACTAAAAGGAACAATAACCCAATCGTATTCAAGCCAAGAACACAGATGCTAATCAAACATCACGATCAATAAGATGAAATTAATTCACCGAATAACTTTACATAAACCTTTGCAAACAAATGAGCAACAATATCATAATTGTTATGGAACTCGATGAAATACAATAAGAATGGGTCTTGCTTATATAGGCAAGGAATAACAATCTAAGAACCAGCCAAGGTCGTAGATCAAGCCATGAATCAAGGAAAGAACTAGTCATCAAATAAGTAGGTAAGTCCATAGATTTAGGAGAGAACTAGACATCAAGGATCTAGTCAATATCATAGATCAAGGAAAGAACTATACCAAACAACTAGATAATATCCCCTAATATCTAAACAAATAAAATAAATATCCACACACATAAGTGGGTGAGGATAAATACAATAAAATTAAATAAAGTACCTAGGTGAACATGAGCTAAGGTAAATACCTACTTTAACAACCCCCCTCAAGTGAAGCTAGGGACCAAGATAGAAGTGGCATGTCCACAGTATGAGTCCCGACAACTAGGCTTGATGAGGTACTCATGTACAATATATCCATGAAGAAATATCGAACCAAAAGAAGGAAAGAATCCTACTAGAAGGAAAGAGAAAGAAGAAGAAGAAGAAGGAAGATGTTCTCACGAACACCCCCAAGAAAACTTTCGAAACCCTAAGCATTCCATGCAACTCAAGGTAGTGAGGTGATGCAAAAGGATTCATAAAGATGTCTGCAACCTGCTGCTGAGTCAGAAGGTACTCCAAGCAAAGAAATCCATCCTGAATGTGTTGACGAATGAAGTGGATGTGTATCTCAATATGCTTGGTCCGCTAGTGCTCAACTGGGTTAAGAAATGTGAATTACACTTTGGTTGTCACACCAAAGTACAATCGGTGAATCCTATGGGAATCCAAACTCTGTCAATAATTGGCGAAGCCAAAGAATCTGTTGACTTGCTATAACTACTGCCCTGTACTCTACCTCTGAAGATGAAAGTGCAATAACATGTTACTTTTTACACACCCAAGCAACTGGAGAAGAACCAAGATAAAAAATATAGCCAGAAGTGGAACACCTGTCATCAATAGAACCTACCCAATATGAATTTGTATACCCAACCAACTGAGTAGAACCCCTAGTGTAGTGTAGGCCAAAGTGGGAAGTGCCCTGTAAATAGCGCAAAATCCTTTTAACAACCTGCCAAAGTGACTACTATGAGGAAAATGTGTAAACCGGGATACAAGCCCTGCTGCAAATGAAATATCAGGGCGAGTATGGGTCAAGTACATGAGACTCCCAACCAATTGCCTATACAATATAGGATCACAAAGTGGAGTGGTACATGTGGAAGTAAGAGTAACCCAGACTAAAAAGGAGATGGACTTGGCTTACAATCAGCCATATCAAAGTGTTGAATAAGATCATGGGTGTACTTTTGCTGACTCAAATGAATCCTTGAATCTATCTGAGAAATATGCAAACCAAGAAAATAATGCAATAACCCAAGATTTGTCATGTCAAACTGTGTAGCAATAACCCTCTGAATAGTCTAAATATGTGAAGAAGAATTGTCAGTAAGTAACAAATCATCAACATACAAGACAAGTATCACAATATCCTCACCAACATGTTGGAGATACATTGTATGATCGGAGTGGAAACGAAAAAAACCAGTAGATAGAAGAAAAGAATCCATCTTCTCATACCAAGCCCGAGGGGCTTGTTTGAGACTCAGAGAGACCTTCTGAGCCTAAAAACAAGAGGAGAATCTTGAACAAATCCAGCCAGCTACTCCATGTATATTTCTTCTTGTAGATCTTCATATAAGAAGACACTCTTCACGCCTATCTCGGTATACGGACCACCCTTGTGATGCATCAAGAGCAAGTACAAGACGTACATAATCCATCTTGGCAACGGGTGAAAAAGTATCGAGTAATCAATACCTTCAACTTAGGAAAAACCCTTGCATGCAACAAGACGAGCCTTATACTTGTCAATGGACCCATCAATGTGTATTTGGTTCGGTATACCCACTTACACCTAACCATATTTCTTTCTTTAGGAAGAGATACCAAATCCCAAGTATGATTCTTCATCAAAGAAGAATACTTAGCTACCATCGCATCATCCCACTCCTATATCCCATGAGCCTTTGAAAAGATTGTGGATCCTCAGAAACTGCCTAACACAAAAGTCTAGAACCTATAGAATGTGCGTGATGATGCCTAGTGGGTGGAAGATCCTCTATGAAAGGTGTTGCCTCAGAAATTGTAGTACGATCCCACTTAGGCATAATGACAACATTAGTGGGAATAGGATCCTTAATGACATCTATAACCTCCTCATCAACCTCCTCAAATAAAGGATCCTCAAGATGAGATGAAGAAGAAGGAGGCATGGAAGAAGATGAAGAATCATGAGTGAAGCGCTCATCAAATTGAACATGTGTTCAAAAAGAATGTCATGAGTATCAGAATCTAGAAGTTGATAAGCTCTCATGCCCTTATAATAGCCTACAAAGATAAAGGGTTTTATCTTATTATCCAAAGCTTTCCTTTTCTTCTTTGGCACAAATGCCCAAAAATGGCTCCCAAAGACTCGAAAAAATGAGACATCCGGTTTAGTATTGAAACAAGATTCCTCTGGACTCAAATGCTCAAGTTCTCTATGGGGTGTGCGATTCGAATGTAGTTAGCACAATTAAGTGCTTCGCCCGGTAGATAGGAGGTAAATATCTAGAATGCATCATACAGTTAGCCATTTCCTTCAAATTTCTATTCTTCCTTTTGCCAAGCCATTATGTTGTGGAGTATGAGGAACAAAATGCTAGTGAATAATGCCTTGAGTTGTTAAAAAGTCAAAAAACTCATTGCTGAAGTACTCCCCCATTATCGCACGAAGGTTATTTATGCAACTAGAAGATTGTTTCTCGACCAAAGCCTTAAAGACTTTGAAGTGTGAAAAACATCACTTTTGTACCTAAGAAAATAAACCCAAGTACGCCTCAAGAAATTATCAATAAACATAAGTACATACTTAGCTCTATTGAAAGAGGGGGTAGGAAAAACCATCAAGTCACTGTGCACAAGCTCAAGTGGTGAAGAAACTCTCTTGGAAAATTCTTAGGAAATGGATCTTGGTGTTGTTTCCCTAATGCACATCCAGAGAAAACTCCCTCAAGACAAGAAACTCTAGGAAGACCATCTACCATACCATGAGTGCTCAACTCCTTCAAATATTTGTAATTAAGATGTCCAAATATTTCATGTCAAAGCTTACTCTCTGAATCTGCATGAGAAACCAATCATGTCCCTATAGAAGAAGTGTCATCAAAACCCTCAAAGTGATATAGTCTAGAACTATGATCAACAATACCCGAGAAACAAGTGAATAAGGCTCCAACAAAGTTCTTACTTCTGCCCCATGTGGTGTAAAAGTCACTGTTTTCCCTTGACCAGAATGACAAATTTGATATACAAAAATAAAATTTGTAGTGATGTTAGGAACATATAGTGCATCTTGGATATTTCCACCATCAATTTGTATATCACCTTTTCCCTCAATGAAAGAAAGGAAGAATCTCCAACCTCAATTTTGGAAGTAGAACTCAAACCTAGAGAAACAAAAGACTCCTTGGAAGAAGTCATGTGATGAGAAGCACCATAATCTATAACCCAACTATCTGCAAGTGGTGACTGAGATCTCCCAACAACATTAAGTGTTTTGCCATGCTGATTAGAAGGAGGTGGCATGGAGATAGAAATTTTGTGTTTCTTGATTGCATCCTCTAAGGCTTGCATTTACTTATAACACCTATGTTCTTCATGATTACTACCCCCACAAAAAGAGCATGAATGGCTAGAATTATTCTTGGATTTAGAAGACTCCTTGGGTTTTGAGTTGTTTTCTTTGGGTTTAGGAGCATTTTGAGATGGAGAAGGTGTGGATTTGGTTTTATTGTTTGGTTTTCCCTTGCCCTTAGGATTAGATGTAACTAATACCTTTTGAGAGGTGGAAGACTCAAGGTGAGACAATTTGAATTCTTCTCCAGTAAGTCTTTCACAAAATATTTCTAAGTTAGTCATTTTGAATGTTTCACCTAAGGCATCCATGCTAGAGAAAAAGGTATAAAAAAAATTGGAATGGTCCTCTCAACTTGGATAGAATCAAGTAAACACACTCTTCATCTTTCTTATCTCTTCCACTCCCCTTCAACTGTGTCAACAAATTATTGAACTTGGCAAGATAGTCTATAATTGTTGGAAAATCTTCAATATTAAGAGAGGTGATCTCAATGTCAAGTTGCATGGCTCTCATATGATCCACCTTACCAAAAAAATCCTCCAATTTCTCCCAAATTTTGAAAGGAGAGTCACATTTTTCCAAATGAAACAAAATATTGTCACTTACATAAGTTCCTATCAAACCCATACACTCATCAAATTTGCATTGGTAGTGAAATTTCTGATATTCTCTAGTGAACATTGGTTATTCTGAAGAAGTTAAAGCCCATAATCCTTTCCAATTAATTATTGTTTCCATTCTTGGTTTCTATGTGTGGTAATTTTATGTGTTGTTAATGGCTCAACATGATCTAATGCAAAAGTAGATAAAGATGCCATCCTCAAAAAAATCACCAAAAGAAATGTAAGAACCAAATAATGCAATAAAACTCCCAAACAATGCAACAAGAGCCCCCCCAGATTTTGGCACTTTATAATGAGTGTGTGTTACAATATGGCACTTATAATTATAGTGCAACTCTAAAAATAAATATTTCCAATGGAAAGAGCATTAAAAACAAGCACTCAAAACCTTTGTTTTGCATGAAAATGCAAGTAGAAACAAAATACGAGCAAAAAACACTTACAGAAAGATGTCAATAGCAATCTCCTACGCTGATTCCATAAAAGGAAATATAACCAAATCATACCAAGCCAAGAACACAGATGTTAATCAAGCACCACGATCAATAAGATGAAAGTAATTCGCGAGTAACTTTACATAAACATTTGCAAACAAATGAGAAACAATATCATATATTATTATGGAACTCAATGAAATACAATAAGAATGGGCCTTGCTTATATTGAAATGAATAACAATCTAAGAACCATCAAGGTCATAGATCAAGCCATAAATCAAGGAAAGAACTAGTCATCAAAGAACTAGTTGAGTCCATAGATTTAGGAAAGAAATAGACATCAAGGATCTATTCAATACCATAGATAAAGGAAATAAATATACCTAACAACTAGATAATACCCCTAATATCTAAATAAATAAAAGAAATATCCACACACAGTAACCTAGGTGAGGCTAAATACAATAAAAGTAAATAAAGTACCCAGTGAACATGAGCTAAGGTAAATACCTACTCTAACAAAAACTAAGGCACACACAAACTAAGTGGCTAGGAAAGCAAGTGTTAGTAAAAGCAAGGACTAAAATACATGTAGAAGACAATATGTAAGCTAATAAGCAAGCAGACAATGTGTAAGAAGACAATGTAGACTATGACAAGTGGGTTGCAAACATGGGACGTCACTCACGATGTGACAAGAAAATCAAGGCGAGATGTGTCTAAAAGTAATCAATAAATCAAAGAACAAGCAAGACATGGGGAAAATCCCGCAATCAATGACATACAATGGAAGACAAGAGAAAATAGTATCATGAAATGTAACATATAACCATAGAAGCAAATAGACCTACAAGGAAAATGTTACACATGAAGCACCCGTTATAATGTTAGGAAAATAAAAAGTATTTCAAGGTATGTATTATCCGATATAGTAGTGTGCTATGAAACATAAAACAATAGCACCTGTAGTGTATATGAAAGTGGATGCCCCAGAGAGCCTGAGAGAACTAGTAATAGGCAATGCACCAAACATCCATGTTGCATGTATCAATTTGTGTAAATTCGAGATCATAAATAGAAGGAAGTTGAACTCAAATGTGTATATAGAAAATATAATGATATACAATATATTTTTCTATCATGTGTAAAAAGTGTATATGTAAGCAAGACTAAATGCAACCAAGATATACAAAGATATGTTGTGGAGGTGTGAGATGAAGTGTAATGCAATGTGAGTTTGATAGAGTCGTGTGACCCTTGAAATATTGTGAATAAGTATGCATTTGATGAGGTTCATTTATACATGCCCCCTCAGTAGTCGAGAATGAACCGTAGAACAAGAGTGTGTCATAAGGTAATGAGCCCAACGCGTAAAAGTAGACGTGTCTAATGAATAATGCGCATAGTGTGTGATAGATGCTATGAGAAAGAGATGTGAATAATTCGTGATGTGTGAAGAGTGTAATGTGTATTCGTAGTGTAAAATGTATAATGTGCAAAGTGTGTGAGGTTCATGTATATAGTATGCCCTCAAAACGGTCAAGTGTGAACCGTAGAAAAGAGTGTGTCATCGGGAAATGGCGCGTAGTATGCGCTAGATAGATAGATCAATGAAGTGTATAACATAAAGATGGAGCGAGGTTCTTACTATAATAGATCCCTCAATAGTCATGTAAAAACCACAAGAACATGAGTGTGTCATCGGGCAATGACGATACGAATGTATCAATATTTGTATCAATACGCACGTGAAAGACTAGATGCGAGGTGTAGAGTGAAGAATTAGAAATGTGAGACACTTGGCAATGCTAGAGAGGGGGAGAGTAGGCATGATGCCCCCGGTGTATGAATATGGATATCTATGCAAAGATGCAAGAGATACAATGTCATTGTGGGAGAGCATTATTTGTGTCATGATAAGAAATACAAACCCAACCCAATGGTAGGAAGAAGCAATAGTAGGACCATGCGATGGTGGAAAAGTTTGAAATGTGTCTTGGCCATCAATATAAGAAGAAGTTGCTTTGAATAAAGTGATTGGGTGGAGCTTATATGGGATTGATGATGTTTCAAAAGATTTGATAGGAGAAGAAGGTGAACTGATCTTGAGATGTGGTTGCATAGTTTGAATTGGTAATGTTGTGGATAATTTGAGAGGAGGAGGAGCGAGAGTAATTTTGAGAAGTGGTTTCTTAGTTTGAGTAGATTGCATAGGTAGTGCCTAGGTGATGGAAGAAGAAACATTAGAAGTGATGACATGATGCTCATTAGACATAGATGAATCAGATTTAGGAACCCATTGAGATGTAACAAGTGGAGAGGACCATGTAATAGAATGCTACGTGGTGAATGAGATAAAGTCGTGATGCTCAAGATGCCCATTTCTTCATTGTAGAGCATAACATTCATTGTCATTATGTCCATTGATTCGATGATAATTGCAATATGAACAACCTTGATATTGTGCGATTCGATAAGGAGGATAGTGAGAAGTAGATGACAAGCTAATCAGGTGATGAGTGAGAAGTTACGGAAGCATATATATTTTTTAGTATTGAGATCAAACTTCAGAGGCATGGAGAATGACAAGATTTGAGGTTCACTGACATGAGCACAAGTAGAAGACATAGAAGTGGGATGAGATGTAGTAGAGGAACTAACATGAGCCTAAGAAACATCCTTAAGATGTTGGATTTCAGATTTAAGAGATGTAATCATGGATTCCATGGCTTGAAATTGGTCTTGAAATAAATAATGTAAAACTTGAAGTGACACCAACATAGGTTGATGGGAATTAGAACCAAGAGAGTCATCAAAAAGATGATTGAAGATAACATTAATTTGAGCAGGTGGTGTATCACTAGGAAGATATATAGTGTTTAGGGATTTTAGAAGAACATCTTTGCAAGATGGGTGCATTCGAAGCAATTGATGCAAGGAGACTTGAGAGACCTTATGAGCCATGATAGAAGAAAGATGAGGATACAAGCGTATTCAAATTCGGGTTCACCAAAATGATTAAGAAAATATTGATGATGAATAAATGTTTAATCTAAATATGTAACAGTGTTGTAAATTAAATATGTAATGGAATACAAATCTGACCAAAGTAAAGCAAGCTAAGAAATTATGAAACCCTAGTTGTAAAGAGGAAATAAATGGACTTATCTAATTCACAATTAAATTTGGACTACGTCGAAGTGACAAAATGATGAACAGAAAGGGAGAAGTATCGCACATAGCATCAAAAATTATGTGGCCACAAGATTTTCCTAGATTGGGGTGCCTGGAATGGGTCAGGTGTCCGCAGCAATCGCAGACTTATTAGGGCGTGTATGCTCCGCTCATAATATCGAAAACCTCCATCGGAGTCTCGTGAGGTATTCATCATCCTTCGATGCTTGTTACTAGTATGTCATGCAATGATCACCTATGTCATTGATAACTTGTAATAAATAAATGACCTCCAAACCCCTCAAAAGTGCATTAGATCCCAAAAAGAAATGAGGGGTCAAACTTTCCTGGTTGTCAAATAAGTGAACTTATGACTAAGCATTGCATACATTTTAGATCCAATGTAGTTCTATGTGTGTGGGTTGAAATTGTGCCCTAGTTGGCTCTTGTGCGTGTCGCCTTGATAGCAAGAAAGTAGCTAGATGTATGGAGCTAGATGGATGTTTGAATGCTCTAGAATAGCCTTTGAATGAAACCTTAGGTGGTGATAGCTAATGCTTAGTGCTTGGTCCCTTATTATGGTCACATAAGTTTATATTTATATGATTACCTTGCTTGAATTTCATAATTAAATCGAAATGGGTGACTACCAAAAAGATAAGATGTCCAAATGGATAGAAAGGCCCTGAAAGATGTGGGAAAATACAAAGAGGTCGGGGGTGCCTAGAGGGGACGGTGGTGCCTAGCATTAATGTCTTGGATGGGCGCTAGTGTCTAGACTCAGAGAAACTAAAGGGTCAAAGGTCAGACTAGGAAAGAGGGTGAGTAAGACAAAAAACTATAGCTAAAAGCAAGAAAAGAGGCCAAAGACATGGGTTAATTAGTACTTTTCTTGCTTGGGAATCGTATGAATAGTAGTATGTGATCAGGACTAGATAGATACGTAAAGTGCGTGATTTAGTGTCTATAGGAAGGAACTAAACAACTTAGGTCTGGGTCGAGATAAATATAGTGTAATTTGTAAATAAATTTTGAGATGGCTTTCATAGGGAGGTCGACTTAGAGCTTGAGGACTGTAATATAAAGACATTACATAGTTAAAACCTTGATACAATGCTAAGTCATGATGTTACGAATGTAATTACCAAATGCCGACATTTGAGGAGCGTGTGAAGAGAGATGGTAGGGGAGGAAAAAGACAAATGTATTCATCTACCAAAGCAAAGTGAGTTAAACTTGAGCTTGAGGAAGTCGATAGATAAGTATGAATTTCATACATGCGAAACCGAGATTAATGATGAAGCTAGCCCATTCAATACTTATGATTCCATATTCATTTTGAAAATGCTTTCTCCGATACTAAATGAGATCAAAATAACATATTTACACGAAAAATACTTCGTTAATTGAAATCACATGCTTACAAAGACCATACAAATTTATAGGAGAGACAAATACTATTTTCAAGGGGGTTGTTTTAACAACACTCCTCACATTCTTATTTACGTGAGTTTGGTTTAACAACCAAATATCACACAAATAACAATATACTAAACAACTCATAATATGAGTTATTATTACAAACATTATAACTCATTCACATAATTAAATCACCACACCCAAATGTGAGCACTAATAATTAGTTTTCCTAACAAAAGGAGCTACAAATGACATGCAAAACCTCCAAATAAGAATTGGCGCCATGTGGTAGGTGTACCAGCTTTTGACTACTAGCCAACTTAATGTGAATCTGGAGCTTAAGGGCCAATATCACAAATAGTTAAACTATTGAAGGAAAGATCCCATCAAGTATATACACTCCCTTGAGGATTTAATATAAGATTGTTCAAATTTTCCCATTCTCCATGGTGGTTTATTGTGTCTTGTTCAATTCTTGATATGTTAAGTTGGTTATTGTAAACATTGTATTCCATGAATTTAATTAATACAAGGGAGACCAATGGTTATTTTGCACTTTATTGTTAAATGATTATATTATTAATTTTCCATCTATGTTTCTATGCATTGGTATGAATGTGTTTATCGTGTAAACACCAGATAACTAGGACCTTGGGTAAATATCATGAAGCAACCGAAGCCAAGCCAATGATAATTGGTCTATTCTTACACCTTGGGTGAGTGCACAAGGTTGTCTCCTTGTGTGATATGTTGGTGCAAGAGGTTTCTTCCACACATTACGTATGGTAGTAGTTTGAGCTTGCACATGCGACTCTACACATGGTAGGTAGATTTCAAGACAAACACCATAAATATAAATATGTTTCTAGTACACATCCTACGAAACTAATCGTAACTCCATTCCAAGACCAAAACATGAGAGCAAAAAGCCTTGGAAAAAAGAAAACTAAAATCACAAAAAGAAAAACAATAAAATGAATAAAAGATAAAATAATTGAGTCTTTTTAAAATATGTAAAAAAGAGGAACTTCGGCTCTGCTTAGGTTTTTTCATGCATTTTCTTGCCATACGATACTGTGTGAACTGTGTCTCCTTAGCCTTCTTAGGGTTATCTCGACAGTGTAGACATAAAATCACGCACTTTGAGTATTATTCAAATCCCATTCTCATACTACTATTCATATGGTTTTTGAGAGAAGAAAGTACTAATTAACCCATGTTCTTTGGCCATTTTAATTTTCTTTCAATCATCACTACCGACCTTTCGCACATACTTGCCTAGTCTATTTTTGCCACTCCACATCATTCTACCCCCGACTAGAGCACCCATGCCAACACTGGGGTGCCAGAGCCCCGGTCCCATTCAAGGTGCCCTGGTACTTTCTCCACTTTACACACATATTTTGGGAACTTTCTAGTTATTTGATATTTCCATATTTGTATAGGTCAGCCTCTTTGGGAAATATTACAAAATTAGATCAAGAGAATCGTTTAAATATAAGGTTATGAGACCATGATGAGGGACCAATCACTAGGAACTACTATCATCACCTAAGGTTCAGATCCATCTAGCTTCATCACGAGGGACAAGGTTGGTTCATTTGTATCACACTGCATAGGAGGGAAGTTTATTCTATTCCATCCACCATCTATTACATTTCTACATCTAGTTATTGCTCACTACTTCACAAAGTGTGATTTGCACAAGACCACCTAGGGTATAATTTGCACACACACATCTAGAACTACATTTGGGTCTGAAATGTAGTGCAACGCTTAGTTAATAAGTCCACCATTGTGGTCGTTGAGGAAAATGCAACCCCTTAATATGCATCTTTCTTTTCTTATGGTTTTGATGTTTGGCTCGAGGTTTTGAGAGTCTCTCCTTGATCATTGATTACTAGCGACATACACTCAATCCATGACATCGACGTGACAAGCATCGAAGGCTTTGCATCACTTAGCGACCCTATGAATTTGGTTTTTGGACCTCCTTCACAGACCAGGGCACTTTCATCCTTCCCTGTGCACCATCATTTAATCGAATGTTCGATCTACACTTTTATGGGTCTCAAAGATAGTCATTTCCTCCTTCTGTTTATTCATCATCTCTACAAGATAGTCCCACAATCTCATCGAATCAGCTAAGTCACAATATTCTGCCTTCAGGGGTTGGGATCTCATCCCAGTAGAGAGTATTTCCAACTGTGAAAGAAGGGAAAGAAACGAAGTGGGGAGATAAGAAAGATCTGAAGGGAGAAAAGAAATGAATTCCAAAGCAGAAAGGTCAGAAGGTCTATGATTTGGGTTGGTAGTATACAGAGCCGAACCTACTTGCATAGACGAATAGAGCAATACTGATGAATAAATGACAATAAAGTAGAAGTAAATTCAACAGAACAATCATACAGATCTAACATAAGAAAGGTCTGATGTAAAACACATGTATTCAGCACAAAGTCTAAATATTGTATTAATATTTGTTTATGTTACAAAAAGTTCAAAATATTTTCTTCTTACTTCTATTTCTCATCTGAAAAGTATCCACACTTGAATACAACAAGTATTCAAGTATATATAGAAGAAGAGAAGAAGAGAAGGCAAAAATGAACCAACCACTTAATTACAAAATATCTTACAAAATATCCTAAAGTCATTTGTTGACTTTTGACAACTTGGTGGATGACATCATCCCATGGTGCAACATGGATGATGTCATCATTTGTGTCAACATACTTTAGATGTTTACAAAGAGAAGGTCGAGAAGAATGAAACTATTCATCATCGTCCCGTGGCTGAAAGGGGGTATCCTGCTTTTGCTGCTGCTCAGGAGACGTGATGTGGAACTGGGCACGATATTCCATGAACTTGCTGATCATGGGCTGAAGTTGATCCTGGGAAGGATCCTTGTGATCGATCACTGATAGCCTCGCAAGTCTCCCGCTCATCTGTGAGCTTTTCTCGGGAGCTTGGAATATTCATTTTCTGCATCTATCAGGTACCCTATGAAGTCACGACAGGCCAGCAGGTTGTTGATGGATTCGGCGTCGAAAGTGACTTCTGGTCCCAGCCCTTGCGAAACGATCTCCTTGAAGATCCGAATAGTTTCATCAACCTTTCTTAAGGTGAAAGAAGGAGTGAGCAAGCCTGAGACATTCTCAGGACAATTTGCTCCATTTGATGCATTGCATCTAGGGCTTCCTCCTTGATTTTGTCAATCTTTTCTAGGACAAACTCCAACTGATCGACCCGGTAATCCAGAGTAGAAAGGATTTTGTTGAGGGCTCTGGGGTGGCCAAAGACGCCGAACTTGACCAGATCTTCGACTGAATAGTCGAGCATTTTCTGAAAGGTCTCATGCTGCATCCTCGCATGGTCCAACTCTTCAGAGATGGGTCCTGCTATCACCTGGAGCTCTTTGTTCGCCCGATTGATATTCTGATATAATCTGGTGAACTTGGCGATTACTCCCTCACTTTCCTTGAGGATTTGGCTTCTCCAGGTGGAAACTGCCATACCCTGCTCACCGATTTTGGCGTATTCATTAATCTTATCCTGGCTCAGAGGCTCAGGAGTTTCGGCGGCAAGTGTAGGAGGTGCACTGCCCATTTTCTGCAAGGCGTGGAGAAGATGTTTATTTTGCTCCTTTAATGCCTCTTTTCTTCCTTCGCTTCCGGAGCTTTCGCAAAGGGCGTCAATCGCAGATAGGGCCTCTCCTGAAGGCTTTCTGAAGATGTCCCCATTGTGACTTGGGTCACTGTATAATCTGTCGAAGACAGATCCTTTTTATCCTTTAAAGGATTGGGGTATGCTATCTCCATTACTCTCTCTCCTGACGCACTCTGAGAGAAGTGGGTTATAGGATTTTGCTTCTTGGCCCCCTTTGATGGGATGATGGAGAAGTCCATCGGTGCGATGGGAACTTTCCTCTTTTGTTGGCTCAGGTGCTGAGAGATCCATGCTGGACTTATGGGAGAGGGGCCGGAAGTAGAAAAGGGAGCAGCTGCAGTAGTAGAGGGAAAGTGCGTTGAGACACTTGGAGGCGGCATTGAGAGGGAGGCCGAGAAAGTGCTCATGGGAGGAAGAGATACTGCAGGGGAGGTAGACATGGAATGGAAGGGAGCTGAGAGATGAGGGAAGAAATGGTGGGGGACAGCTCCGCGAGAGAAGAGAAGATGGATGATGAGGAAGGGGGAACAATAGAAGATGGGGGAGAGGATACGACCAAAGGAATGGTCGCTTGGGTCACGCGAGGAGGGGAAGGAGGAGAGGGAGAAGGGATAGAAGGGACCTCAACAGTTGCAGTAGTGGCAACATCCTGAGTGGATGTGCCCATCGGAACATCTTCACCGCTTCTTTCTCTGGAGAAGCCAGAGTTACAACTTGTTCTCGCGTGGCGGAAGGGGGACTCTCAGAGCCTCTTCGGGGCATAGAGCTTGACTCACCCTCCTTGTCTTTACCTCTGCTCTTTGGTAGATGTTTTGGTCTGGAAGGTGTGTTGCCCAATGGAGATGTGGTGAAATCAACTCCGAGGTAGATGAGGCCATTCATCCTGCACCAGTGCTCTGTTCTCCGCAGAGTTTCTTTAACCCTTTCTTCAATGGTTTGAGGTGCTTTAGTTCTATCAATTACAACAAATGGCCAGTTGTCCCCATCCGTGTCAAGATATACCTGATCAACTTCTTGATCAGTAGTTTGATAACCTTTTGGGATGATGGCTACGCCATACTGAATGATTTCAGCCAAAGCCAAGTGGGAATGATCCTTCCTTCTGAGCTCGACCTCATGATATACAGTCGATATAAATATCCTCGATCTGTGGAATGTGGATTGGATCGAGTTTGGCCCTGGGAAGGCAATTCCTTGGGTCGAAAGTGGGCCTTACTGGGAAGTTGTGCTTTAGATTGAGTAGTTCCAGCTCTGCAAACATCTCCCGGGCTTTGTGGTGGGAAAGACAAGTGTACCTGCCCACTGTGAGGGGGAAAGGAGTTCCACCCTTCTTTCTCTTCAAGCACTTTTCATGGTAGGTTATGAGCTGTCTTGATAGCTCCAACAGATCAGTCTGGGGCCGCATATCTTGGCAATTTGGTTGGTTCCCCAAGAAGTTGGCTGCCCTTAGATAGGTGAAGGTGGGGAATTGCGTGAATAAGGCCCCCACTTTCTCCGTTGCTGCAACAATGCTCTTGGTCGTATGACCGTGAGTCATGTTTGGCCTCAAAAGGTAGATGATGCCGTAGAAAGAAGGCATCGTTAATCTTCAGTAAACGAGAAATACTATTTTCAGCTTTAGTTCTGGATAGTATTCATATATTTTCACTTGGGGCCAAACCCCGCACCGCATCAATGCCGGATAATCTCTCTCCGAGGCTGCAACATAAACTACGTAGGAGTTCATGTAGAACCTCCCCATGTGGTGAGTTGTTGAGCCGCTCGGATATAGTGCGCTTATGATCTCCGCCCACTCAAGCGTTGATCTGGCACATTCTTGTTCATTGTCTCCAGGTACCTAAGCATCCATTTATGAAAGTAGTGGGCGTCAGAAGCCCAAATACTCTGCTTAGGAATGTGATGGTATCACTTAGTTCCTCGAGAAATCATCGCGATGAATGACTGTGGCCATCCGGTTACCACCTTCTTGTTTTTCGTGTATACCTCATTCATCAATTACATACACCGGTCTTCATTATCCTCCCAAGCCTTGGTGTGCAATCTTCTTGGCTTACGCCACAAAGTGCCGGTGGTGAGGAATGCCAAGCATAATTTCAAAGTGTCGGGCAAAGTGAGGTTGATCACGACCTCACCCCCTTCTCATTCTGACACACCTCATGTCTTTTCAGAAGCAAATGGGCCACTACCATCATGAATTCGTTATTCATCGCACCGACCGGGATCCCCCCAAGAAAATGTAGGCCACTGCCTACCAGTTTGTCCATCCAGGGACTTCCTGTGACCCTCCTGGTTCTGGCCCAGAAATCTTCCATATCAATGTGACCGAGCTCAGAGTCTCTTATGTCTAGGTCACATTCTGCCTGGGATTCGGGCATCCTGACCCTCTGATATTTATACTTCATCTCTTCCTCTGTAAGTTTGGCTTTACCCTTAGACTTGGTTGGTCTCTTGCTTGATGTAGACATATGTAGTTCTGAACTCAGTTGTTGATCTGCAAGAAGAAGAAGTGAAACCCAACGCAGAAGAGTCATGTTAGCTTTTTGATCTCCCATTAAAGCATTGACAGAAGGAAGAGTTAGCAATTTTAAGGCATCAGGGCGCAGGGCGCATGAACACTGCAGACTGCAGGGTTAAATAGTATGGCACACATAAAAAGGGGTGTTACAAGGGACAAATCAGTGCCAAAGGGTGCAAGGCGCATGGATACTGCACATGACATTTTTGTTGTTGCAAGTGGAAGTGCGCCTGCGCCATTTACATGCGTTTTATAATGGGCGCAGATATTTTTCATGTTACATGGGTATAGGATGCCAAAGGGCGCAGGTTTAGTGTGTGTAACATCATCTTTTTGTGCACAACAGGGGAACTTGGCGTGGCGCATGAAAGGTTTGCATGGCAATGTGTTACTGTAATAGGGGATGCCCGCGCACGCTTAACATAGTTTTATACTTGGCGCAAGTAAGGTTGGTGTTGCATGGATGTAGGGTGCACCAATGGCGCAAGTTTTTGCAATGTTACACATGAGTTTGGTGTGCCAAGAGGGCGCAAGGTTAGTGGGTGTTGCAAGCAAGGAAAGTGTGCTTTGAGGGCGCAACTATTTTTTATGCAAAGCAGCATATGCATATGCGCCATGCGCATGATCATGCGTGCATTATGTTGCAAGGGTGGCGATTGCGCCAAAGAGGAAAAGTGTAGTCTACCAACTTTTAAGCCTTGGTTCTTTCTCTGGAGGGGTTTGCATGGGTTTTAAGCCTCTTCTGCAGGGTTTCTTGGATAGTGAAGAGGGCACAACGAAAAGAGCCAAGTGATTTTTTGAGGTAGAGTCCTCCTTACCAGCAGATCTGGAAAGAGGAGGGAGAGCATGGGAGAAAGACAACCAGGACAGCAAAAGAGGGTTTTGACAAATCTATGCCACCTACTACACAAACAAACAACAACCAACAAAAACACAGAGAGGAAAAAGACCACCTACCCGGAATATATATAACGTGAGAAACGAAGTGGGGTCCACGAACGTGATACGAGGACGACAGGCGTGCTGACAGGTGCAGAGGAATAAAATCTATCACGTGTTTTTTAATTGTGAAAGTGACAGGGTGGATGCGCCTATATATAGGCAAAGGTGCAATAAATGTGCCAACCACTTTTTGAAGAGGCGCATCAAAACACCTGTCGACACTTCAAACCTTGCGCCCTTTGGCGCACCAAAATGCGTGTTAACACGTTGTTATGTGTGCCTTTGCAGCAAAAAATACTGACAACATGGAAATACGTGCACCCTTGGCACACCAAAATGTGGCGCAACAAAAATGTTGTTGACATGAAGGCGCATGCGCCTTGGCGCATGCAAGAAAGGTGCAACATGGGAGGCACACCAAAATGTGTGTCGACACTTCGAAGGGTGCGCCAAAGGAAATGAAGGGGGTGCATAGTTACTCTGTGTTGCATAGACATAAGGTGCGCCCAACCAAAAAGGACCAAAAATGGCTAAGTTCGGAAAACTAGATTTTCCTAGAAAGGACTTTGCAACGTTCCGAACGCAAAGGGGTCCCTGACGAGGGACCAGAACAAAATTTTCATTGGGTTACCCACAAAATTGCCCTTGTCAATTTTACGGGATAACAAACTGGCTCTTTCTGGGGACTATCTCTGAGTGGAACTCAGGGGTAGAGAATCCCAGATCTTCATGTGCCTATCCATTGGGCTACAGAGTCAAAAACAAGGGCGACCGAAAAGGGGAAACACACAACCAACAAAAGCAAACACACGACAAAAACAAACACACAACTGAAGCAAACTATACAAAGAAGAGAGCAAGCTCTACTTCCTGAAGATTTTTAGATGCTGCCCGCTATAGGGAAGCGGAGCTCAGTTCCATCCAGATACGAGAGATAGAAGCTATTCTCTCCATTGAGCTGCTTGATCTTGAAAGGTCCTCTCCATAGGGAATCAAATTTTCCGTGCATGCCCTTCGGCTCTCTTCGTTTGTCCCACAAAAGGATGAGGTCTCCCACCTGGTACTCTCTTTGCTTAGCTTTTTTATCGAACAATCTCTTGACCTGATTCTGATGTTTGGTGATCCTGTCGACCACTCTTACTCTCTTTTCTTCGAGCTCTGCTAGATACATGATCCTCTTTTCAAGGGAATTTTGGAAAGTCTCATCTTCGATCACTCGCCAAGCACAGAGCAGGGAGTTCCAGAAATGGGAAGCTCAATGTCGGTGCCATATAACACTTGAAAAGGTGACATGCCGAGAGACCTCTTGGGAGTAATGCGGTCCGCCCACAAAGCGTCGTATAATGACTTGTGCCACATTCGTTGATTCTCATCCACTAGTTTTCGTATGATGGTTACCAAGTTTTTATTACTGGATTCTGCCTGACCATTTCCCTGAGGGTAATAATCTGAGGCGTGAGCCAAAGTTATTCCGTATTCATAGAAAAAACCAACAACTTCTCGTGAGGAGAAGTTGGAAGCGTTATCAGCAACAATCTTGTTTGGAACGCCAAACCTGACAATGATATTTTCTTTGATGAAACTGCAAACAACCTCGGAAGTGGCATGTTTGACAGGTATGGCTTCCACCCATTTCGTGAAGTAATCTATTGTTGTCAGGACATAACTATGTCCAACACTCGATTGGGGATTGAGTGCACCGATAAAATCGATTCCCCACGTATCGAATGGTTCGTCAATAATGACCGGCCTGAGGGGAAAAGCAGCCATTTTGGGCTTGCCGACAAATTGCTGGCAAGGCTCACACTTTGCTACCTGTGGTTGTATCTTGAAAAGCGTTGGCCAATAGTACCTAGCCCAGATGATCTTGTGCGCCATCACGGAAGAGGAGAAATGGCCACCACAGGCCGAATCATGAAAACTCTCAAGTAACTTCACCTGTTGTGGCTTGTCAACACATCGCAAGAAGATGCCATCTATTCCACGTTTGTATAGACCGTCATCCCAGATGATATATCTGGCTGCTCTGAGCTTTATAGCACGCTTCTCCTTTATAGTTAGATGAGCTGGGCATTCACCATAGGTGAGAAAGAAAGCAATATCGGAATACCACTCGTCATCGCTGGTCGCGACAAATAGAACCATAGGCAAAAGTGAATCGCTTTCTCAATGGCTTTGCTTTGTGCTCCATTGGCGCAATCATCTTTTCCCCTAAACTTCTGAATCTTGGTTTTCAGCCATAAGTTGACATAGGCCCTTGCCTCTTACTAACTTGGTTGGTTTTATATCCAGATCATACTCTTGGACTTTTGCAATCCAATTTCCTCGCAAACTCCCTAACTCCTGTTGAGTTAAGATGGACTTTACTACCGTGTCAGGAACTAGAACCACCGTATGAGAGTTTAGAATGTAATACCTGAAGTTCTTAACTGCCTTGACAATGGCGAAGGCATGTTTTTCCAACTGGGTCATTTTTAATTCGTGAGGCTTGAGGGGAGAGCTCATAAACGCAATCGGGGATTCAACATTTTGAGAATTCCTTTGCATTAGGATGGCGACACATAGTGTGCTCAGATGCATAGCTATACATAATAAAATCCTTGGAGAAATCGGGACATACCAGGACTGGCGCGTGAGTGACGATGGAGGCTTTTATTTCTCGAATGACTTCTTCCCTTCTTCGCTCCATCGGAAAGTTGGTGACCCTTTCATCATGTCTAATATATGGCGAGTCTTTTCAGCAAAGTCGGGAACAAAGCGCCTGAGAAAATTCACTTTTCCAAGAAGGAGTGAACGCCGGTCTTGCTTGTAGGTAAAGTAGGCTCTGAATAGCCTTAACTCTTTTAGTATCTATCTTCATCCCTTCTTTGCTAACAACATGTCCCAAGCAATTTTCCCTCTGTGACTCCAAAAATAGACTTTTTTGGATTCAGGGAGATCCCATGCTCTCAGCATCTAATCAATACTTGCTCCAAATGATCACAATGATCATTTCACATTGTTTGGAGAACACATTTAAGTCATCCAAGTAGACTACGATGACCTTCCCCATCATACCTTTGAACGCAAAGTCCATTGCTCACTGAAAGGTGGCACCAGCATTGGTCAAACCAAAAGGCATTCTGCTATAGGAAAATGTGCCCCAGGGGGTAGTGAATGCTGTTTTAAATTGGTCTTCAGGTGAGACTTCAATCTGATTGTAGCCCGAAAAACCATCAAGCATGGACAACATTTCTGATCCAGTTACTGCTCGTAACCTGATCCATTATGGGAAGTGGGTAGTTGTCCTTCAAGGATGCCTGATTCAGGTTGCGAAAATCTACACAGATGCGTATCTCACCATTCTTCTTACGTACTGGCACAATGTTTGCCACCCAAGTACTGTGATGGATAGGAAAAATGATCCGTGCATCCAACATTTTCTGAATTTCAGCCTGGATAGTACCTGAGATCTTAGGATTATAATGTCTCTGCTTCTGGCGAAAGGGTTTGACATCCTCTTTCAATGGGATGTCATGTTGGACGTCCTTTGGCTTAAAAGACTTTAGATCGGCATAGGACCATGCCAATACATCCATGTATTTTTTAACAATTTGACAAACTTCCGCTTTTCTTCAGGTGTGCAACATTTTCCAATGTTTACAAACTGTGGATGTTCAACCGAACCTAAATTGACCGGTTCGGTTTCTGGGGAGGAGCCAGGATCATCTCGCCTTTTCTTTTTTACAAAACGATCATGCCTGTCGAACAAACGCTCTAGAGAAACCAAACCTTTTGGAATTTTATTTCCTTTGAGCTGACATATGCCGTCGCTTCCTTTTGATTCTTCATTTTGATCGGTAACTGATTCATGGCATGTAGAAGTGGATCCTTCAAAATGAAGTTCACTAAAATTTTCCACCTTTTCGAGAAAGGCAATGAGTTGATTGTCATCATGTTGAATACTTGCCAATGCTGAGAATTGTCCAGCACGCTTGGGCGGAAAACCACCTCAATGGTATATTTGTCTATTTTCAAACCTGGGTGAGGGAGCATGAGGGATGCTGAAATGGCCAATGAATCGGCCATGTCATTTTGAGCTCTTGGGATGGCTTTTATTGAAAAAGTGTCAAACTCCTCGATGTTGTCCCACACCACATTATGGTAATGTCTGAGCCTTTCATTCTTCACTTGGTATATCCTTTTAACTTGATTTATGACCAGCTCTGCATCACCTTGTACTTTCAGATTCTTGATTCCTCTTTCCTTTGTGGCTTGCATGCCAAGTAGCAGAGATTCATACTCAGCAGTATTATTTGTGTTGAAAAATTGTAACTTGAAAGAGAGAGGAATAATCTCCTCTTGGGAGATATTAGTACGCCAAAGACCGCACCCACTAGTCAGCGTGCAGCCTGCCATCAAACTGCAAAGTCCAAATCTTGTTAAGATCCTCTACTTGGATGAGGACATCCATTTTTTCAGACTCGGTAGACAAGAAATAGTTTCCCATCCCTGATGATTCGAAGAGAATTTGGGCTTTGGGGTCATCTGAGTTAGAACTGTGTACTTTTTCATGATTCAGTGCTCCAAGTTTGCATTACACCTTTGACAGGGGATCTAGCCTTAGACCAGTCCATATGAATCTCCCCACCAACTTCACTACAAAAACTCCTTCCTAGCAGAATTCCATAGGCTGCTGGAATATCGGCAACAAGGACGGTCATTTTTACCCTTTTTTCTCCGGGAACGCTGCAAACGCAAATTGCGCGTCCTTGATTTGACCGATCAGCGGAACTTGCTTGGTTTCCAAGGAATAACATCGCCAAAAGGCTTGGTAAGGGTGAGGCCCAGAGCATGGGTGACTTTTTTCCGGCATGACATTATCAGAAGCTCCATAATCAATTATGCAGTTGCTTAGTTTGTGGCCATTGATTAGGAGGGAGAGGTAGAAAGGTTCTATCTTGCCTGATGCGGAAGTCGAGGCAACGTTTATGTGGGATGAAGGAGGGGTGGAAAGGATTCCTTTTGGGGAAACCTGATTAGTTATGACAAGCCTGACTTTGGATGTATTTGGTCAACCTTACAAGTTGTTCGGGGTTTGACTGAAGATACTCGGCTTCAGACATTTGGATCTTGGTCTTTTTAGCGTGGTCAATTATGTCAAACATGGCCAAGGGTTGCGTTGATGAAGGAATGAGTCCCTCATTTCGCGATGGTAGGGTAGGATCACTGGCCTTGATAGGAACATGAGAGGACGGAAAAGATTTTTTGAAAAAGATCTAATAACAGGTTGAGCCGGAAGGGGACTACCTCGTTTAGCGATGGTTGGAGGCGTGCTTGACATGGCCTTTTCTTTCTGTATCTTGGTAGCAACCTCTGCTTCCTTTCCTTGTGAGCGGGTGAAACAACATATGACTGTCCACTTGCATACCCTTGGGTACCTTCTTCTTCATCAGATTCCCCCTCATCAAATTCCATATACCCGATAGTAGAGTCACTCGGTTCACCGACATCTTGATCATCTTCGCCTTGAGATGAAGGTTCTTCATAATTTTGCTCTCTTCTTCGATTTCAGCTAAAGCGTTGACCGGAGGAGCCTCAAGCGCCAACCGTGGAGTAGTTGCAGGAAAACGTGGCCTATGCGGGATGCTGTTGGAAGTGAAAGTTCTTCGTGGAATATCCTGTATGGGGAACTGGGGGAAGCTTGGGCTAACTGCTTCTTTAATGTGAGCAAGTCATTCGCCATCTTTTGAAATGCCGGATCAGATGAAGTGGTGGGAGAAGGGCTCGAAGCTTTAAGCTTGGATGATTCTCTTTTTAATTCGCCAGATATTAGCAAGTTATCTTCGATCCGGATGGGCCTGGGCAAGAATCAAAGTAGCTACTTGTTCTTGCAGGAGTAAGAAACTTACTTTTGAGCTCATGGCGTTTACGAAGAAACACTTCTGATTTTCCGGTGTGGGAAGCATGGTAGGCGGAACACGGTTGATCAGTGAATTGAAATGGGTGATGAAGTCACGCATAGTTTCATTGACCTCCTTCTTTAGGTGAGTGATCTTTGACAGCAATGTGAACGCGTCTTCGGAAGGCTTATACCTGTCTTCAAATGCAGCCCGTAAGGTGGCCCAACTAGTAATAGATCCGCCGGCAAATGCTGAAACCATTCTCATGGCGGGTCCTTGCAAAGGTTTCCAGAAAAAGGTGAACCGACACATCTTCATGGGTCACATCAAGATACTGCATGACATGATGAATGGATATGTGTGAATCCGTGCTTTGGTTTCCGCTCCCATCAAATTTGGGAAAATTCTTTCGGTTTCCATGTGGGAGCGCGTGAACAGGATGTGGCAAAGCAAGGGGGCCCATAGCATTTCCCCATGGTACTGCCATTTGGATGGCTAGAAAAAGAACGTGGGCTGGAAGCACAGTTCCACTGAGCAGCAAGGCACTGCAAAGTGATGTAGATGTTCCTGGTGAGAGATGCTTCCTTCGTGGAGGTGAGACACTCCTGGACAACCGGTCGGCTGAGCTCAGTGATGAGAAGCGTGCCGGTGTTATACTGAAGTTGTGCCTTTGAAGCAGATCAAAGGTAAGATCAACTTCTCCACGAGCTCTCCTGCTACGAGTAAATGGTTCACCCGCCAGTGTACCTTCCAGATCTGTAATTTTGGAGCAGATTTAAGAACTCTTTTTGATTGTACTTGCTGATTTTCTGATTTTTCTGACAAAAACCAGCAGCATGTACTTTTCTAAATATTTAAATTTTATCCTTCTCTTGAAAACCGATTGTGGTTTATTGTTTGATTAACAAGGATAAAATGATGGTAAAACTTAGTAAGCTGATTTTCAGATCTAGAGTTGACTTTTCAAAGAGTTTGAAAATTTTGGTAAACCGTCAAAAACTCAGATCTATGAAAAATATGGACTTTTGTAAAAACTCAGCGAACTAAAGATCTCTATCTAGACCAGATCTATGGATCTCTGAAGAAAATTTTCAATTTGGAGTATTTTTGCAAAAATTTTGGATTTTAAGCAAAAAGTTAAAATTTGCAAACAGGTAGTGATTTTTCTGATTTTTACTGATTTCTTAACATACCACTACCATAGATCCATTAGGTCCTGTTTCGATCCCCAAAGAGAGTCACCAAAACGTTGGTTCGAAAATCTTTGGGTGGACAGATCTATGGACAGATGAGCAAACAAAGCAGCAGGCATAGCCCCTCTTTGAGTCAGCAAAGCGAAACTAGTTTATTGCTATTCTACCAGCAGGAATCTTGTGCAAGTCTCACAATATTCTACCTTCAGGGGTTGGGATCTCATCCCAGTAGAGGTATTTCCAACTGTAAAAGAAGGGAAAGAAACGAGGTGGGGAGATAGGAAAGATCTGAAGGGAGAAAAGAAATGAATTCCAAAGTAGAAAGGTCAGAAGGTCTATGATTTGGGTTGGTAGTAAACAGAGCCGAACCTACTTGCATAGACGAATAAAGCAATACTGATGAATAAATGACAACAAAGTAGAAGTAGATTCAATAGAACAATCATACAGATCTAACATAAGAAAGGTCTGATGTAAAACACATGTATTCAAAGACAAAGTCTAAATATTGTATTAATATTTGTTTCTGTTAAAAAGTTCAAATCTTTTTTCTTCTTACTTCTATTTCTCATCTGAAAAGTATCCACACTTGAATACAACAAGTATTCAAGTATATATAGAAGAAGAGAAGAAGAGAAGGCAAAAACAAACCAACCACTTAATTACAAAATATCTTACAAAATATCCTAAAGTCATTTGTTGACTTTTGACACTGTGGATGACATCATCCCATGGTGCAACATGGATGATGTCATCATTTGTGTCAACATACTTTAGATGTTTACAAAGAGAAGGTCGAGAAGAATGAAACTATTCATCATCATCCCATGGCTGAAAGGGGGTATCCTGCTTTTGCTGCTTCAGAGACGAGATGTGGAACTGGGCACGGTATTCCATGAACTTGCTGATCATGGGCTGAAGTTGATCCTGGGAAGGATCCTTGTGTCGATCACTGATAGCCTCGCAAGTCTCCCGCTCATCTGTGAGCTTTTCCGGGAGCTTGGAATATTCATTTTCTGCATCTATCGTGCACCCTGAATGAAGTCACGAGACAGCCAACAAAGTTGTTGATGGATTCAGCGTCGAAAGTGACTTCTGGTCCCAGCCCTTGCGAAATGATCTCCTTGAAGATCCGAATAGTTTCATCAACCTTTCTTAAGGTGAAAGAAGGAGTGAGCAAGCCCGGAGACATTCTCAGGACAATTTGCTCCATTTGATGCATTGCATCCAGGGCTTCCTCCTTGATTTTGTCAATTTTTTCTAGGACGAACTCCAACTGATCGACCCAGTAATCCAGAGTAGAAAGGATTTTGTTGAGGGCTCTGGGGTGACCAAAGACGCCGAACTTGACCAGATCTTTGACTGAACAGTTGAGCATTTTCTGAAAGGTCTCATGCTGCATCCTGGCATGGTCCAGCTCTTCAGAGATGGGTCCTGCTATCACCTGGAGCTCTTTGTTCACCCGATTGATATTCTGATACAAACTGGTGAACTTGGTGATTACTCCCTCACTTTCCTTGAGGATTTGGCTCCTCCAGGTGGAAACTGCCATACCCTGCTCACCGATTTTGGCGTATTCATTTATCTTATCCTGGCTCAGAGGCTCAGGAGTTTCGGTGGCAGCAGTTGTAGGAGGTGCACTGCCCATTTTCTGCAAGGCGTGGAGAAGATGTTTATTTTGCTCCTTTAACAACCTCTTTTCTTTTTCGCTTCCCGGAGCTTTGCAAAGGGTGTCAACCGCAGATAGGGCCTCTCCTGAAGGCTTTCAAAGATGTCCCCATGTGACTGGGTCACTGTATAATCTGTCGAAGACAGATCCTTTTTATCCTTTAAAGGATTGGGATATGCTATCTCCATTACTCTCTCTCCTGACGCACTCTGAGAGAAGCGGGTTATAGGATTTTTGCTTCTTGGCCCCCTTTGATGGGATGATGGAGAAGTCCATCGGTGATGGGAACTTTCCTCTTTTGTTGGCTCTAAGTGCTGAGAGATCCATGCTGGACTTATGGGAGAGGGGCCGGAAGTAGAAAAGGGAGCAGCTGCAGTAGTAGAAGGAAAGTGCGTTGAGACACTTGGAGGTGGCATTGAGAGGGAGGCCGAGAAAGTGCTCACGGGAGGAAGAGATACTGCAGGGGAGGTAGACATGGGAATGGAAGGGAGCTGAGAGATGAGGGAAGAAATGGTGGGGGACAGCTCCACGAGAGAAGAGAAGATGGATGATGAGGAAGGGGGAACAATAGAAGATGGGGAGAGGATACGACCAAAGGAATGGTACTGGGTCACGCGAGGAGGGGAAGGAGGAGAGGGAGAAGGGATAGAAGGGACCTCAACACAGTTGCAGAAGAGTGGCAACATCCCGAGTGGATGTGCCCATCGAACATCTTCGGCCGCTTCTTTCTCTGGAGAAGCCAGAGTTACAACTTGTTTCTCGCGGTGGAAGGGGGACTCTCAGAGCCTCTTCTTGGGCAGAGCTTGACTCACCCTCCTTGTCTTTACCTCTACTCTTTGGTAGATGTTTTGGCCTGGAAGGTGCGTTGCCCAATGGAGATGTGGTGAAATCAACTCCGAGGTAGATGAGACCATTCATCCTGCACCAGTGCTCTGTTCTCCGCAGAGTTTCTTTAACCCTTTCTTCTATGGTTTGAGGTGCTTTAGTTCTCATCAATACAAAAAACGCCACTGTCCCCATCCGTGTCAAGATATACCTGATCAACTTCTTGATCAGCAGTTTGATAACCTTTTGGGACGATGGCTACGCCATACTGAATGATTTCAGCCAAAGCCAAGTGGGAGTGATCTTTCCTTCTGAGCTCGACCTCATGATACAGGTCGATATAAATATCCTCGATCTATGGAATGTGGATTGGATCGAGTTTGGCCCTGGGAAGGCAATTCCTTGGGTCGAAAGTGGGCCTTGCCGGGAAGTTGTGCTTTAGATTGAGTAGTTCCAGCTCTGCAAACATCTCCCAGGCTTTGTGGTGGGAAAGACAAGTGTACCTGCCCACTGTGAGGGGGAAAGGAGTTCCACCCTTCTTTCTCTTCAAGCACTTTTCGTGGTAGGTTATGAGCTATCTTGATAGCTCCAACAGGATCAGCTTGGGGCCGGCATATCTTGGCAATTTGGTGGGTTCCCCAAGAAGTTGGCTGCCCTTAGATAGGTGAAGGTGGGGAATTGTGTGAATAAGGCCCCCACTTCTCCGTTGCTGCAACAATGCTCTTGGTCGTACGACCGTGAGTCATGTTTGGCCTCAAAAGGTAGATGATGCCGTAGAAGAAGGCATCGTTAATCTTTGTAAACTGAGAAATACTATTTTCCAGCTTTAGCTCTGGATAGTATTCATATATTTTCACTTGGGGCCAAACCCCGCACCGCATCAATGCCGGATAATCTCTCTCCGAGGCTGCAACATAAACTACGTAGGAGTTCATGTAGAACCTCCCCGTTGTGGTGAGTTGTTGGAGCTGCTCGGATATAGTGCTGCTTATGATCTCCGCCCACTCAAAGCGTTGATCTGGCACATTTTTGTTCATTGTCTCTAGGTACCTAAGCATCCATTTATGAAAGTAGTGGGCATCAGAAGCCCAAATACTCTGCTTAGGAACGTGATGGTATCACTTAGTTCCTCCGAGAAATCATCATTGCGATGAATGACCTGTGGCCATCTGGTTACCACCTTCTTGTTTTTCAGGTATACCTCATTCATCAATTGCATACACTGGTCTTCATTATCCTCCCAAGCCTTGGTGCATTCTTCTTGGCTTACGGCCACAAAGTGCCGATGGTGAGGAATGCCAAGCATAATTTCAAAGTGTCGGGCAGTGAGGTTGATCACGACCTCGCCCTTCTCATTCTAGACACACCTTGTGTCTTTGTTGTAGCAGCGGGCCACTACCATCATGAATTCGTTATTCATCACACTGACTGGGATCCCCCAACAAAATGCAGGCCACTACCTACCAGTTTGTCCATCCAGGGACTTCCTGTGACCCTCCTGGTTCTGGCCTAGAAATCTTCCATATCAATGTGCCGAGCTCAGAGTCTCTTATATCTAGGTCACATTCTGCCTGGGATTCGGGCATCCTGACCCTCTGATATTTATACTTCATCTCTTCCTCTGTAAGTTTGGCTTTGCCCTTAGACTTGGTTGGTCTCTTGCTTGATGTAGACATATGTAGTTCTGAACTCAGTTGCTGATCTGCAAGAAGAAGAAGTGAAACCCAAACAGTAAGAGTCATGTTAGCTGTTTGATCTCCCATTAAAGCATTGATAGAAGGAAGAGTTAGCAATTTTAAGGCATCAGGGCGCAGGGCGCATGAACACTGCAGGCTGCAGGGTTAAATAGTATGGCACACAGAAAAAGGGTGTTACAAGGGACAAATCAGCGCCAAAGGGCGCAAGGCGCATGGATACTGCACATGACATTTTTGTTGTTGCAAGTGGAAGTGCGCCTGTGCCATTTACATGCTTTTTTATAACGGGTGCAGATATTTTTCATGTTACATGGGTACAGGATGTGCCAAAGGGCACAGTTTAGTGTGTGTAACATCATCTTTTCATGTGCAACAGGGGAACTTGGCGCGGCGCATGAAAGGTTTGCATGGCAATGTGTTACTGTAATAGGGGATGCGCCTGCGCCGTTTAATAGTTTTATACTTGGCGCAAGTAAGGTTGGTGTTGCATGGATGCAGGTGTGCCAATGGCGCAAGTTTTTGCAATGTTACACATGAGTTTGGTGTGCCAAGAGGGCAGGGTTAGTGGGTGTTGCAAGCAAGGAAAGTGTGCTTTGAGGGCGCAACTATTTTTTATGCAAAGCAAGCATGGCATGGATGCCATTGGCGCGACTGTGCATTATGTTGTAAGGGTGGTGATTGCGCCAAAGAGGAAAAGTAGTTTACCAACTTTTAAGCCTTGGTTCTTTCTCTTGAGGGGTTTGCATGGGTGTTAAGCCTCTTCTGTAGGGTTTCTTGGATAGTGAGAGGACACAACTAAAAGAGCCAAGTGTTTTTGAGGTAGAGCTCTCTTTACCAGCAGATCTGGAAAGAGGAGGGAGAGCATGGGAGAAAGACAGCCAGGATAGCAAAAGAGGGTTTTGACAAATCTATGCCACCTACTACACAAACAAACAACAACCAGCAAAAACACAGGAGGAAAAAGACCACCTACCCGGAATATATATAACGTGAGAAACGAAGTGGGTCCACGAACGTGATACGAGAGGACAACAAAGCATGCTGACGACAGTGCAGAGGAATAAAATCTATCACGTGTTTTTTTAATTGTGAAAGTGACAGGGTGGATGCGCCTATATATAGGCAAAGGTGCAATAAATGCGCCAACCACTTTTGAAGAGGCGCATCAAAACACCTGTCGACACTTCAAACCTTGCGCCTTTGGCACACCAAAACGCATGTTAACACATGATATGTGTGCCTTTGGCGCAGCAAAAATACTATCAACATGGAAATACGTGTGCCTTTGGCGCACCAAAACGTGGCGCAACAAAAATATTGTTGACACGAAGGCGCATGCGCCTTGGCGCATGCAAGAAAGGCGCAACATGGGGAGGCGCACCAAAATGTGTGTCGACACTTCGAAGGGTGCGCCAAAGGAAATGAAAACATTCAATTCTAATCCTCCCGCTGATGTTCACACTTTCGACAATGACCCACCTTTGCATATCATGTGTCGTATTTAGAATGTAGGTGTCAAATGCACTTTAATTGACAATGGATTTGAGCTCAACTTGTGTCCCATGTCATTTATTGAAATCTTAGGTATTTCCGCTCACGATGTTGGTCCATCTTTTCTTTCATTGTCTCTTATGATGGTTTTTTTCGTCCATGTGTTGGTCACATTACACTACCTATAACTGTAGGGCCAAAATCGGTCAACACTGTGTTCTTTGTCATTGACTTCCTAGTCTCTACAATTGTTTACTTGGTAGGCCATGGCTTCATGCCATGCAAGATTTCACTTCTAGTACATCATTATGTTAAATTCCTCCATGAAGGAATTGAATATATTGTTTTTCATGATCGTGATCCATTCCAATGTTGTGGATCGAGCTCCTAATACTATTCTTCCTATTCCACACACTAATACTATTCTTCCTATTCTTCCTATTCCACACACTAAAGCGAGATCCTCGACTGGTTTATCAAACATTTGTCAATGAATTTTCTCAACACACAACATTCAATTCTAATCCTCCCGCTGATGTTCAAACTTTCGATAATGACCCACCTTTGCATATCATGTGTCATATTTAGAATGTAGGTGTCAAACACACTTTAATTGACAATGGATTTGAACTCAACTTGTGTCCCATGTCATTTATTGAAATCTTAGGTATTTCTGCTCGCAATGTTGGTCCATCTTGTCTTTCATTGCATTCTTATGATGTTTTTTTAGTCCATGTGTTGGTCACATTACACTACCTATAACTATAGGGCCAAAAGCGATCAACACTTGTTCTTTGTCATCGACTCCCCATATCCTACAATTGTTTACTTGGTAGGCCATGGCTTCATGCCATGTAAGCTTTCACTTCATCAGTAAATCATTCTATTAAATTCCTCCATGAAGGCATTGAATATATTGTTTTTCATGATCGTGATCCATTCCAATGTTGTGACCAAGCTCCTAATACTATTCTTCCTATTCCACACACTAATACTATAGATGATCCTCAACCTATGGATGAACCACCTCACTTGCCACCACTTGAGGGCGTCATTTGTGTAAAGATGCAATTTATTCTACGCCACTGCCATCAAGCATCGCTATGATTCTTTATCGGGGGCCCGCCCATTATACTTCTAACGTCACTTTATCCTCTAAACCTTCACATGCACCACCTTCATCAACACGCCCATCTTTCATATGTACACTTTTCATGAATGATTCGATTGGGAGAACATTCCATTTGATCCTACTTGCAACGGAACTATATGTACACATGAGGGTTTGATTCAACTAGGCTTTGTTTTTTAGGACCTCTATGCTCTATCGCACACTTCTCATATTTATCATGGGTTTGTTCACATCATTGTCATTTATGGCCTACGTTTCTTTCACCTCACGGTCTTCCTCACACACGATCCTTGATCTACACCTCTTACATTAGGTCAATCATGGCTTGATTACATTGGGGGCACCTCGATCCTAATCATTTAGACATCTCTTTCCCCATGCCTTTTAGTCGTGTATTTATTTGTAATAGTTCCTTTATTGTCTATATGCAAAATATCACTCGTTGGTATGCATACGTTTTCCACTTCCTCCATTTACTAATGAAGAATATGCCATGGGTATGTACAACTTATGCCTCAATGGCTCATTACGTGATCAACTAGACACTATTGCTTATCAAGTAACCAATGCTTATCCATTTGACTATGACCCTAAAAATGATGATATTTTAGATGACATTACATGATTGCATCCTTCATCTTACATACTTGGTGTGAATAACATCCAACACATTCCCCTCCTCATATTAGCGTCAATGCATCTCTCATACTTACATTATCATACATCAATCTCCTGCATGCATAGGCATATTCATCTACGCTTTAGCATCTTCATTATTACTAACACACTCTTATGCTTCGGTTCACACTTGACCGCTGAGGGCATAATAGTACACATGAACCCCACACACTACACAATAGGTACTACACATTACATCTCTTTACACATCTTATAGTACATCTCACATTTTGCATATTACATCTTCAAGTTCCTTTACATCATTAATATTTTGACATCAACACATCTACACATCATACATAGTCTACATGCCATATTAATTTTCATCACGCATGCCTCACACTCCCATTGTCTACGCATATAACATTCCATAATACTCACCCTACATACTACATAACATGCACTTCACATTATTAGGCTATCTACACACCTTGCATTGCATACTATACATCACATATTACACATTTTACACATCACATGGTCATCTATCATCATCATACATCCTACATCTTCTATGTGTTGACACTCATTACCCTATGACACACTCTAGTTCCTTGGTCCATACTCGACTGCCGAGGGTTTACTAATCAAATGGACCTCATCATACTCATGCATTCATCATTCATATCATGCAACATTACTAGGTTAGTGACATACGCTATAGGCTAAATGGTCACCTATTCCTTCATCTTATAGTGGTATATGCTTTAGGCTACATCACCACTCCATTTATTCATCTTGTAGTGATATACACTTTAGGCTAAATCATCACTCCTACACTCATCTTGTCATGATATACGCTTCGGTTATAGGGGTACACACATCATCTCTAGGTCACATATCATCAACATACATACACACTCATCACAACGTGTTAGACACAACACACACTTCGACCATTTCCCAATGACGCACTCTCGTTTACGGTTCATTCTTGACTATTGAGGGGGAAAACCAAATGAGCCTCACTGTATAAAAATCCATTTACTCGAGGGGCACGCGAATCCTATCATCCATCTTGCATTCCATTCCATCCATCCACAACATGTTGCATATCTTGGTTGCTTTTACTCTTGCTTGTATTTTCTTATACATGGTCGTCTTATTACACATGCTAGATAGATTTCTTGTATGTCATTATCTTTACCCTACACATGGACGTGCACATCCTTCTCTAGTTGTGAATCGTAGATACATGTCTCTTACACGTACAAGCATGGATGCTCGCTCCTACCACTCCTATAATGGTTGTTGGGGGCATCCACATTCATCTCTTATAGATGCTATTGTTTCATTTTGTACTTAGCACTTTCCATTACTTGGTTATACACGCTTTTGACATACATAGTTATCTTTCTAACATGCTAATGGGTGTTTCATGTGCAACATTTGTTTTGCAAGATTACTTGCTACCATGGCTATCTATTGTTTGTACTTGTTTTCTCTTGTATGTGGGCGTTTCCTTTGTTTGGTGTGCACACTTGTTTGTTTTATGCGCCAATATGGCCTTGAGTGTCTTGTGACATCGTGAGTGAAGTCCCATATTTGCAACATGTCTTGGGTGTCTATGATTGGATTCTTACGTGTTTACTTGCATTCTAGATTGTTTGCATAGCTTACACTTGTCTTTTACATGCATGTTTGTTCGTATTAACACTTGTTTCTAGCCACTTGTTTGTGTGCACCTTGGTTTCTACCAAGTGCATTCCCTTCCCCCTACAAGGCACAATTTACGTGGTTAGTCCTCTTTTGGGGCCACATCCTCCTATCCATGACGTCTTATGCTATGCCCCCAAAATGGGGCATCATTTGGGGTTTTACACACTACACAACGCTCTCTACTCCAGTATAGTTCGGCTTCAGTTTTTTTCTTGGCATTGTAGGTTATACAATGAGTGGGTTCAAACTAGCCTAAGAACCCCGTACATAGTAGATTTTACAGGACATGTTGTCCTTAACATTCTGGGGAGCAGTTACAGGTTGGAGGATACAACGGATTTCCTCCCTACACTACTTCAGCCTAGTTAAAGGTGTCGATCACCCAAAAACTAAGCAAAGATAAAGATCTCTTCATACATTCTCAGGGAAGTAGTTACAGGTTAGAGAATAATGTAGCTTTCTCCCTACACTTCTTTGGCCATGGTGGCGTGAGATCGCCCAAAAACTCATAGTTACAGGATATCCTCTTCTACACCCTTTTCTCTCATCACGAATCAAGTGCACATGTTCCTTTTACATTTTTATACTTTCGCCATGCTTCTTTTTACTATATACATGCAGTTTTTACAAATATATACATGTGTATTTGACTACTTGATCGTCTTCTCTTTTGTAGGTCCATTTGTATGAGAAGCAAGCAATCAATAACTATAACAAAGAAGTCAACAAAAATAATGGCATCGACAACAACAATATTTTGTGGCAAAGACACACCTCATACTAACGTGCAAGGTGTACATCACACACATCAAAAACTACACACATATTTCCACCCTAGGTTCACTCTCATCACTTTTTAATCTTTTGACATCTTTAGCTTCCATGCTCCATATTTTTGTCACTCCACGCTTTTTCTAGTCCTTCATCACGCTTTCTACATCACTTTACATGGACATCAAGTACGCATCTCTATCTACTTTATGTTATCGAAGGGGAAAATGTAGGTACAAAATCACACACTTTGGGAATTATTTAGTCCGGTCTCGTACTACTATTCATATGGTTTTTGAGTGAAAAAAGTACTAATTAACCCCTATCCTTTGGCCATTTTACTTTACTTTCAGTCATCACTTCCGACCTTCTGCACATACTTGCCTAATATGTTTTTGTCATTCTACCCTTTATTTGTGGTGCCTAAGCCAAGTACGGGGGCACCCCAAGCACCCTGGTCCCATTCGGGGCACCCTGATCCTTTCTCCACTTTACACACATCTTTTGGGCACTTTCTAGTTGTTTAAGCTTTCCATATTTGTATTGGTCGGCCTCTTTGAGGTTAATTATGAATTTAGATCAAGAAAACCATATAAATATAAGGTTATGAGACCAATATGAAGGACCAACCACTAGGCACTACTATCATCACCTAAGGTTGCATCCATCGAAGGCTTTATTTCAGATCCATCTAGCTCCATCACAAGGGACATGGTTGGTTCATCTACATCATACCGCATAGGGGGAATTTTATTCTATTCCATCCACCATCTATTGCATTTCTATATCTAATTATTTCTCACTACTTTACAAAGTGTGATTGGCACAAGAACACCTAGGGCACAATTTACATATACACATATAGAACTACATTTGGGTTTAAAATGTAGTGCAACGCTCGCTAGCAATTCCACCATTGTGGTCATTGAGACGTCGACCCCTTCATATACATCTTTCCTTTTTAAGGTTTTGATGCTTGGCTTGGGGTTTTACAGGTCTCTCCTTCATCACTGATTACACAAAGTGATATACGCTTCAATCAAAGGACATTGATGTGACAGAGACAACGAAGGCTTTGCATCACTTAAGTGACCCTATGAATTAGGTTTCTGGACCTCTTGCATTGACCAAGGCACCCGGATCTCGCACTGTGGTGCCCCATGCACCATCTTTGATGCCTCATTCCGCTTAGATTGCTCGGATCTACACTTTTATGGGTCTCGACACGCTGCTTCCTCCTCCTGTTTATTCAGTCATCTCGCAACACACGTCTCGTGAGCTCATCAAATCAACTAAGCTCTTTTCGGCCCTCCTTGTTCATTAGGGTTTCACATTTCTATTTACTTAGTTGATTGGGTCATTGACTTTATTTACTTAGCTAGTATTTTACTTTGCATAACATCTAATTAAGATAGAATAGTCTACACATTTTCTATTTTAGTTTAATCGCATATTCTATCATAGTGAAACCCGACTATTTTCCCACCGCTAAAGCGCTGACAAGTTTCCTTTAAATGGTGCCTCTCCTTCCATTACAACGATTGTTGCAACTAAAGATGGAAATGGCTCCCAAGTGCATGCAGAATTTTGTCTTAAAGGTCTGCAGAGGAGGTATGTATTCTAAATCCTTCCTAGATGTTATTATTTATGATTAATGTTTAGACCCTATGGTCAAGTGGTATTGAAACAATTTCCTTATTGCCTATTTCAATGGCCACATTCCCTCGTAAACCTACCTTCAAAACTGGATAAAAACCATTAGGAGTCCAACGGTATCCTAGTTTCTGTATATCGTAACCTTACTAAGGGGTTTTATCATTTCTCCTTTTTGGGAGCCATCTCAGCTCCAAGCCATCCTCCTGAAGGCAACTTGTTGCTATTTGGGGAATATCCTATTAGTGCTTTCTCCATGGACTCTCGATTTTAGCCCCACCAGCTAGGTTTCGTTGAAAAATCCCATTTGGATTGAACTTCCGTCTTCCTATTCATCTCTGGTCCTTTATGGAAGAGATTGTGAAACCCATTGACAGGGTGATTTTCCATGTAAAGAGCATTTTTTTCACTCAACCTAATAAGTGTGTATGTGTCGAAGTTGACCTTGCAAAAGATTTACAGGAGAACTTGGATATTCTGTGTTGGATCCTTGCATATCTCTCAAAAGGTGGTTTATTTTAAACTCCCTAACACATGTTTTCATTTTCAAGTCCCAGGACCACCGTATTTGTGATTTTCCGGTGCTAGCTCGATCAAAGCCAATAGTGATGCACCCTACGCTTTCTAAGCCCAAGGATGACCCTTCGACGATAGTTGGACTACGGTAGGGAATAAGAAGGGCTTTGGTGCAAAAACCACTCAAGAGGTTCCTACCCCCTCTCCTTCCCCTCCTCTATCCAAGGATGAGTCGGATCGGAGCCATCCCGCTCGTCGGTTTCCATTCCTTCCAAACCCTCGCAGAGCTGGGTTTTTCTTTCAAGTTCTAAGAATTCTTGGAATCTTGCTTCAACCTCTCTTCCTTTGCGACACTCTCGCAGTCCACCCCAAGAGGTGTCCCACAATGTGTGAGGGGATAATGGGGCCAAACACCGCTCCATTCAAGTTGAGCTCCCCGTTTCGGATCAAATTCCACTTGCCAATTTTTTGCTATTCTCGGCTCGTATGATGGAATTATATACGGGAGTTTGATATGTCTGATTTTTCATGAAATTCATCTCATGGAATGTTTGGGGTCTGATAGAGGCCTCTCGAAAATTCTCGGTTCAGCTTTCTTACTAGCGTATTGGCAGTTAAGATTTTATTTGTTTACAAGAAATTAAAATTTTGGTTTCTTGCTTCAGAATACTCTAACTTGCATTTACCCATATTTCACGCATTTTCATACGCAACATATTGATGGTAAAGGTGGTGCTAGCATCTCCATCATGCCAAAATTTTCGGCATAAATCACCGCCTCGGGTAAGGATCCTATTAGTTAAGATGTGTGGGAGATTATGACTATTAAAGATATTACCTTTGGTATTCTTAATGTTTACGCCCCTAATGACAACTCTAAAAGAACAACTTTATGGAAATGGTTAGGTGATAACTTACCTCTTGCTTATTGACTAGTGTGTGGTAACTTTAATATGATTGAGCATCCAGATGATAAATGTGGCGCCCTCCCAATGCGTTGTGTGTGTCAATGAGCGTGCGACCTATTTCTTTAAAATACCTTAGGACTTTCTAACCCGTTGCTCAGGATAGTGGTAAGAATGTAAAGCCCAAGTTTGGTATACTTGGACCAATATTCGAGAAGAATATGATAGGATTTTAAAGAGACTCAACCGTGCACTTCTCTCAAAGAAATTTTTCTTGATTTTGACATGCAAGGCTCCTCTATTAACAAGGTATGGTCCACGCAATTTTGTTAGACCACCACCCGATTACGTTTAAGGTTGTTTGGCAGGGGGCTCTTCAAGGTTCATAATAATCAATTCTATTTTAATGTCTCTTTGTTGACTCACCCCGGAGTGGTCCCACTCATAGCCAAGGTTTGGAACATGGCACCACATACATCTGCTGCCGCCATCGCCAATTGGATTTCATGGTGGGAAGCGAAGATTCAATGCACCACCAAGTTTCTCTTCCATTTTAGAAAATAGGTGGCCCGAGTCCGTAAGTGAGCCGATTTGGCTCTGCACAAAGAATCTAGATGAATCTAATTATTATTGGAGGCTAATCCATTTTATATTCTCTCTCCGTATTCAGCCGTGGAAACCCGACACAAGCTCAAGCTCATCAAGTCTCATTCAACATGTGGCGCTCAGATCCGGTCGAGACTTCATTGGTTTAAGGTGGGAGACAAAGCCTCAAAAAGCTTCTTCAAATCCTTACGAGCAAGGAGGCTCATCAATAGATCAAAGCTATTTATGTTTCTCATCGTGAGGCTCACAGAGCTACCCGAGATCACAAATGCTTTTGTGGAGCACTATCGTCTAGTTTTTCAAGCTCAAGAGGCTTTAAACGAGTGAGTTGTTGCTTTGCATAGATGTATTGAGGTTGTGCCTAATAAGCTTTCCTCCGTGAGCGAGCCTGCTATGATGCTCTTCTTACCTTAGAGAAACTCCATCGCCTTTCATTTTTAGTTGATGACAAATCTCCGAGTTTGGATGGATTCCCTGCAGGAATTCTACAAAGCCACTTGGTATTTTGTGGGACCTGATCTACTTTGTGTCTATAATGAAGCTCTCCAAAGAAATTCCCTTCTGAGCTTCATCAATTAAGGCAACATCAAGTTCATCCCTAAAGTTGGTGATCCGGAGGAGATGAATAATTGGTGACCCATCACTCTGCTAAATGTTTCTTGTAAAAATATTTCCAAAGCCTTGGCTCTTTGCACACTGATCTATTACCAAAAATTATTTGACTTGAACAAAATGGGTTTGTTAAAGGGTGATATATTCTTGATAACCTTCTCGCGGCATGGGAAGGCATGGAATGGGCCATGATTTCTTTTGCAAAGGCCTTTATTTCTCAAAATAGACTTTGAGAAGGCTTATGATCATATTGAATGGTCATTCATTTTGGCTATGCTTAAAGCCATTGGCTTTTGTAAACTCATCTGCTCGGCAGTCAACACTTTGTTTACCAATGCTTCAGCTCATCTTACCATCAATGGTCATCAGTTCACTGCTATCGGCCTCTTCCGTTCTATCATACAGAGGTGCCCTCTTATGCCAGCCTTTTTTTTTCACTGCTGATGCTTTAGGGTATCTTATTGCACACCATGCAGCTCAATGTCACATTCGGGGGATTTTCCTTCCAGATCATGCAACACAACTCATCAATGGTCATTTTGCTAATGATTATTTCTTACCATCACTAAATCAATAGATTGTTTCTAAGGTCTTTGAATGTCTTGATACATTTTGTCTTTCCTCTTGATCCAACATTTAAATGGCTAAGACTTTGGGTTACCGACAAAGTTTCATGCCTATCTTAGATCGGTTGTGAGCTTATCCCCTGGAAATGGATTGGCGTGACGAGCAATTCAAAATTTTGGGCTTTCCCTTTTCCTTTAAGTGACTTCGCCATATTGTGGGCGTATGTTATTACAGAGTGGAGCATAACTTTATCTAAGGCGGTCTTCCAAACCTCTTTTTTTGGCTAGTAAATTTCAAGTTTGTACTAAAATTCTCGTTGTCACCCATGTGTATTACTCGTGTAATGGTGCCCTTTCTCATACCTCATTTGCCAAACTTGTCAAGTTGTTGGGAATTTTTATGGTGTAAAAGTTTTGGTTCAGTTGGCTTCCATAGAGTGGCTTGGGATGTCTGTTGCCTTCCTCACGATCAAGGTGGTATGGGAATCATCGATGTTTAGAGGAAGAGTGGCATTTTTTCTAAATGGTTGATTAGTTGTTTTTCGGGAAACCAGACGTGGAAAATATTCTTTGTGATGTTGCATTGCATTTGGAGCTCCGTATGGGAAGAAATGTTGGAATAATATTGGGTCAGCACAACCTTATTATCATTTAAAAGTTCGATCAAAATTATAGGCACCTTTGTTACAAAATTATTTGGAAAGCTTTTGAGACAGTCAAGCCATTGATGTGCTAGATCGGTGATGGTTTTCGCACAAGGATCTCTTTTAATTCTCGAGTCTTTGATGGTCTCCCACCATCACTGATGATAATATTTTCTTTGGTGGAAACTCGGGCATCAAATCTCTCTCGTGTTTCTTCGTAAGGGCATTCATACCATTCAGGATTTGGTTACCCGTACAGAGATTGGGTGCCTTGGCCCGAGCTTAAGTTGAAATTCAATCTTGCCAATTCGGACCTCCCATCAATCTGCAAAATTCAGGAACTTATGCTTGATGTCATGCTTCATAAGTTGGGGCTTAAACCCCGGAGGTTTGGTGGTGCGATTGGCAGTGGAACTAGGAAATTTCTTTCCTTCACTACAATGCTAGAACAATATATCATCTTTTGAGTCCGCTCTCGCCTACCATTGACAAGCTCAATGCCCGATGGGGTTTACAATCCACACATTCCACTTGGATCAGCCTTTCCGTACTTGGAATCCTCTTCTTGAGCCCAAAGTTAATCAATTCCTTTGGTGTCTTGTCTATCAAGGTTTGCTGTGGGTGAACATCTTAATCATATCGACATCCCTAATCCTAAATGCCCCTTTCCTCGCCTTGAGTCTTTTAAGCACCTATTTTGGTCTTGCCTCCGTGCTCAGTCTATATGGACTTGGATTCATTCTTTATTCCATCCCTACCACCCATAGTTCTTTAATTGGTGTCTGGCTTTATTTGGAGATTTTAGTCCTTGGCCTCCTTACATTGATACTCTTTGGCAATTGTTTCGAGCCTATATTTTGTTTCAAATTTGGAAACTTCGTAATGCTTTAATATTCCAACATGATCAGTCTGTTACTTTATTTTCCACCAATGACAAAGTGATTATATTGTCTACTATGCACATGCAGATACAAGCTCAAAAGATGAAGGTTTGTTTGGAATTCGCTCATCTACAAGAGCTTCGGATCACCTGGGGAGTGTGCTCTGCATTATGAGTGGGTCTCGCTGGATCCTCCGCCACCGCCACTACCACCTCGCCCATCGCCACCTACTAGACTACGTCCATAGAAGTCGTTAATGCAGCCATTGTTTTGCCTCTCCTCGGGGCCACCCTTTAGCTTCGTCCTCATCTAGACTGGCCGGAGCCCGCCTCCGAGGGGAAGGGCACGCTTAGTTCTTCGTAGTGGGGCTCTCCTCCGGCGGGCATGCAGACTATCGTTGGTTCTCACCCCTTGGTTGGGAATTATGGTTCCATTACAGATGCAATTGTTGGATCATGATGGTGGTAGGTGGATCCTCCTCTACCGAGTGAATAGTGGAGCATTTATCCCGCCTCAGGATGACCCTCCTCCTCCTCCTGGTGTTGCAACATGTGCTTGATCTTGGCTGGTGTGTTTTTTCTTTTGCGTTCTCTACTTGCCCTCTCGGGTGTTTTGATGTAGCCCACGTGACGTTTTCTGGTTTAATTTTTTGTTACCTTCGTGACATTTTGTGGGACCGTCGTATTCGGTCACTCTTACTAATATAATTCTTTTTATTTTATATTAATATAAAAGACACTATCAATAATGAAAGATGCAAAACAAAATAACAAAATTGACTACACAAAAAATACAAAACAACAATACATCCATAAAAACCTAACTTAACCAATTAGGCGTCAAAGTCCATCCATTACGTCACTGAAATTAGTCGTGAAAGTTACGGAAATCGCACTTCAACAACATCAAAGTCTAATGGTTGTTAAAACCACATGGAGTCACAAGACTTAAAAACCATGGTTGTTCATGGTTATTCATAAAATGTTCCACTTACGTGGCACATTATAGTACCACGTGAAACGAGGTGTCACCCTTTAATTCTATGATTTCATACCTCCAAGAAATGCCATCTTTATTATAATATATTTTTATAAGTCTTGGTGGCTTAAATATTTGTATTTATCAATACGTCCAAGAAAACTTCAACATCAAAATAGGAGAAAACGTGCAAGTAATAGTGACTTGCAATCAATGGTTGGTTCCATGGCATTGAAGTTATCATATTTCTCTTTTAATATACATATTTTGTTTCCCAAATTCTAAGTAGGTGGTGGAAATTTCGAAGAGCAAATCATCATCACCCAAAGCTTGTTAAAAACCATTTTATTTGTTATTATCTAATAAAATCAAAAAGTCCAAGTCTATTTTTAAAATACTTCCTTTGCCTTTCAAAGGTGGTTCCACGAGTGGAATGTTATACATAACCCCAACTTTGCTTCATATTATTTGTAAGCATTTTGTGAAACCCCACAATCCCTAGATTCCCTGCAAGGAAACAGAGATGCATTGGATAAGGTGTGCATATTATTATCATAAATATAAATAAAAAAAATTCAAAAAATTATAAATTTTCTTGTAACCATGAAATAGTGTTTGTCAAACTCATATAACTTCATTTTAATAGGGGTAATTTATTAGATGAAAATTTGAAACAATTTATAACTCACTATACATGAAGATGTTGCCTTATAATATTTTCGTTTTATATTTGAGAGCAAGGGTGACCAAATTTTATGAGCTTAAGGAGTCGATTTCATTGTGAAGTGAGGGTAATATGTGGAAAACAATTCTCATTACAAGATTGAGGGGTAACATGTGGGGAATTAGGGTTGACAAATCTTTATGAGATCAAGGAGTGGTTCTCATTATAAGTTGGGGAGTAAAATGTAGGAAAATGACTCTAATTGCAAGGTTGAGGGGTCACACATGTGGGAAAATACCAATGCAAGCCAAACATAAACAAAAACATTTTTAAAGACCATTAAAGCTTTTTACGACGTTAACACCTATGCATCATTTCAAAATAGTATGAACAATCTCCACACTAATTCAACAACGACCCCTATCAATCGGACGTTTAATACAACATAAGACTCACACATCTGTGTTATATTAGTATTCTTAGAATATGAAAACTAACCTAAAAATAATTTGACAATTCCAAACTAATGTGTTATGCACATTCAACATTTACACCAACAATAATCGTAATGCATCATATAACCTCTAAAAAGCGAACTATCACATCTTCCAATAGTGTATATTATTGTTAATTTACTTTAAAATGTATAATGTACTCAAAGAATATACATTGAACAAATTTACATATTAATTATTAAAAATCCAATTTTGTGGACAACACTTTTTAAATCTAATTTATTAATACGATCAACTTTATATTCTAGGCCAATATTCATATAGTCAATAAGACATTAAACTTTCTAATTTAGAGTATTATCCTCAATTTGTTCTTTTGGAGTAAATAAAACATTAGACTTCCTACTTTAGTGTGTTATCTTTAGGAATTCATATCAAATACTTTATAAATGTTGAGATCGAGATCAATGGTTGGAGCTATAAATTGAGTTGGCTTTCAAGTTGAGAAGTGACATCTATTGAAATTAAAACAAGGCTATATTACATGGATGGTGGTATCATTTTCGTTAAAAATAGTTGTGATATATATTATTTCAAATCAAATTTATGTTTCTAAATTTAAATATATAATTAGGTTATAATTGAATTAATATTTGTGTTGGTAATAATTGTGAGACAAAGGTGATTTAAGACGATATTTCTAAACACTATTATTAAAAATTTAGACTCAATAAGACATTAGACTCTCTACTTTGGTGTGTTATCTTTATGAATTCATATCAAATACTTTATAAATATTGAGATTGTGATGAGTGGTGGTGAGCTATAAATAAATTGACTTTCAAGTTCGAAGTGATATTTATTGAAGTTAAACAAAAGGTTATGTTACATAGATAGTGGTATCATTTTCGTTAAAAAAATTAGAATATATATTATTTCAAATCAAATTTATGTTTCTAAATTTAAATATATAATTATATTGTAATTGAATTAATATTCACGTCGGTAAAAATTATGAGACAAAAATGATTTATCACGGACAATATTCTAAACGCTATTATTAATAAAAGCATGATGTGTCATACCTATCATTCTTCCCCTAGTAACAAACTCTTTTAAACACTAGTATAGTAAAATAGGTCTCTTTACTTCACAATTATTACTCATAAATGTCACTTAAAAGAATGACTAAAATATATTAAAGCACAATTATTGACATTATAAAATTCAAAATTCAAAATGATTGCTTTTCAATATTGGTGAATATCAATTCAAATCTACATCAACCATCATTTATCCCACTAAACATTTTTTTAATGACTCGGTAAGCGTGACCCTTAGGCCCAATCCAAGTAAAGGAAACAAAAAAATGAAGACGCATTGGATAAGGTGTACTCAAAATCAATAAAAGAAGCGGCCGAGCAATAAAATCGTGACACCAAAAGGTTGTACTATTTGGCTTTCCTTTTCGTAAGGATAGACATCTGAATAGTTATCCAAATCCCCATACAGCTTTTATTTAAAGGAGAGGAAAGTGGGGTATTGTTGGGGAAGGAGAAACATTTAAGTGCCCAAAGGTGGCAAATATGCTCTTCAGTATAACATTTTGAGGGGGTTCGTCACCTGGTGTATAAATGTACACAGGGTTGTGAGTTTTGCCTTTATCTCCTGCAGATTTTGTGCTAACAATTCCTTCAAAAATGGTGTCTTTGGTGCTAAAACTATTTGAAATTTGATCCTTGACATGATTTTGATGGTAGGTGAAGTCCTAAAACTGTGGCTGATTTCGGTAGGCCATAAAAGCTTGATTATTGAATGCGTTGAGATTGGGAAAAGGCTTTGGGATTGACGGTTTTGGGCATTTGGGTGGGTTGAACTTTTGAAGAACTAGGATTGGCTTAATCTGACCATCTGGGTAGGCTGATTGAGAATAATTAGTATCTGGGTACCTGCAATTTTTAAGAAAACCACTGTAAATGGTATTGAAAACATTGGCGCTAGACCAAAAATCTAATTTTGAACATCTGGGTGTGTTGGAGAACCAACATTGGCCTGATCTGACCATTTGGGTAGGTTGGTTGACGGAGTTTAGGAGTTGGGTTGTTCAGTTTTTGTGGGAAAAACATTGTGAAGAAGATATTGAGTGCTATGGAGTGGAACAATTCTGCGTTGGAGAGGCCTAAAACTAAGAAAAGTTATGAGATTTCAGGTCATAATAACAAGTTCCGTGGGTTTCAGAGCTCCATGGGTATAGAAAATACCGATGAAGCTGATGAGTTTACTGAGGACGATGTGTGGGGTGTTGTTGAGACGGAGGTAAATTATCAGGACTTCCATGAAAATGGAACTCGGAGCATTGCAGTATGCAGAATGGCTAGTAAGGAGGGGAACGCTAACAATAGTAGAAGAATGAAAATTCCCAGGGGTGGGAATCATTATGACGAGAGTGGGAGTAGTAATAGAATGAGGTATCAGTCTGCTCCTGTTAATGTCCCTGATTGGTCCCAGATACTCAAGAGTGAGGATTGTAGAGGAATGAACGATGCAGGGGGTGATTATCCGAGTGATGACGATAACAATGCTGATGGGGATTATGAGGAAAGGATCCCACCTCATGAGCTCATTGCTAAGCAGCTTGCCAGGAGCCAACTGACTTCATTTTCAGTACATGAAGGGGTTGGAAGGACTCTCAAAGGAAGAGATCTCAGCAGGGTTCGCAATGCAGTCTGGTCAAGGACTGGTTTTACTGGGTAAAGAAACCAGTCACTATCTTGAATCAAGTCTTGGTTCGACTTTATGTATATTTGTGGAAAATTTCAGGAGCTTAGACTGAAATTTGTAGATTCATACTGGACAAGGGCTGGTGTTATTGAGTGAGAAAATCAATCTCTCTTGAATCAAGCCTCGGTCTATTCATTGTTATGGAAAATTTCAGCAGCTTAGAGTAAAATGCTGGTTTTGTAATTGTAATTGATGTTGATCACTTTTGTATTTGAGATCAATAAACATTTCAGTCTGAGATTCTACTGATTTACTGATCTGTGTTTTCTCTTTCTTGTGCAATAAACAAAAGACTTGAGTGGATATGAAATACAAGCCAACAAAGGCAATTTTAAACAATGCTTCCCAAGAGGTTTGTACTTTTTTAGATAATCTGATAATACACAAGTTTGACTTGCTGTCTTTCTTATTTAAAAGCTCTCTCAGAGAGATATATGTATCTTAGTCAGAGTTCTAACAAAGTTATCATAATAATGGTATTTTCTATCAGGCAGTGTATTTTTTATTAATGAGTATTTTTGATTGAACATTGGATCTTAATATTGAAAACTTCTCTCCTTACAAATCCTTCTAAAACTATCAGGCAGTGAAGTCTTAGTTGGGGTGGTTTGCATTGGGCTATCCTTCTAAATTTTGATCTGGGTTGTTATCTATCCTTAAATGGTATTATCAACAGAGACAGGTTGCCACTTTCCAAAAAAAAAAGTTCTAGAGTGTTATGATCTTGAAACAGTGAAAGGTGTGAGCAGTCTATTTAGGCATTGTTACTTCATTGACAAGTTGGGTTTGGAGTCGTCTTACACAATATATGATTGCTGAAGAGGGATTATGCTTTTTTCACCTTCTAAATTCTAGCAGACAGGAACCTCAATTCAAATAACTAGAAATGTAAAATCAGAGAAATTTGTCTCCTGAATCTTCTGTACTGCAGTGTATCTGGTAAACGTCCCATGGAGCTAAGCTTTTAGAGTTAAGTATTCCTATGTTTATTCCACAAGCTCCTTGACAGATGCAGGACACCATACAATTTTAATCCCTTATATCATGCATACTTTTTATTTAATGCTGTTAATTGAAATCCTTTCTGATGTAAATACACAATGATCAAAGGTGGATTGTATTTTCAGCTGGTTTTTCTCACATGCTCTAGTATTTATTTAATCTCTTTGGAGATAATTGAATGGGTACTCTGATAATTTGTGGGCAGTAATACATTTCTTTCTTTCTTCTCTTTCTTATACTTTCCATAAAAGATACTTGCAATATAGGACTGATATGAACTTAGAAAAGCCATCTCTGTAATTTTTCTTCTATTGTTTCAGATTAGAATGCCCTTGGTTATAAACTACAAATTATTTTGCATTGATTTAGAGAGATTCTTTTACTGACCTAATCTCCATGCAGATTGGGTTGAATCTTTGTACTGGTAAAGGATTTCAGCTCTTCCTATCCAAAATTTGTATGCAAGGTAGAACCACCCATTCTCCAATGGTAAGGTGGAGATTGTGATGATGGTTGAGCTAAGTTCAAGCCTCATTGGACATGCTTCTAAGCTTGATACAATAAAGCTTATTCCCATGTCCTTGTGCTTTCTAAACGAACTGTAATGGTTTTCTAAGGTAATAGGGAATTTCCTCTCTAAACTAGTGATCAAGGTGGCGTACTGAGAGTATTAAACACTGAATTTCGATTATGAAAAAATGCTCAATCTAAACTATAAGATGAGTGTGGAATAAAAATTACGGTAGAACAAAATAGCAGTTGTTATTGAGATTTCTTTTCAAAGACTATTTTGTCATATTCATATAACAGTTTTAACTTATCATTTACCTTCTAAAAATGCTTACATGCCATAAATTAATAAAAATAACACAGATTTTTGCAGAAATCCCAATGCTTAGGAGGAAACATATGGCAGTTATACAAATATGAGTAAGTGTCTTTCAGCTAAGCAGTTACAAGTAAGGGACATCCACGCTGTCAAAGTCATTTTGGACACTTCAATTGCTTCGACTCTGCACCTGAGTAAGCGTACAACTAAACTAGTGATCACCTTCAGCCAAGCAGCCACGAGTAAGGGGCATCCACGCTGTCGAAGTCACCCACATCTCAACCATTTTGACTCTTTATATGGGGTGACTCCAAACCTTACACTCAACAAAACTTAATCCCTGATGAACTCATTGAAAGCCATACATTAACAAGAATAAACCAAAGACAATTCAACTTTTATACTTATTTGGACCACTAAAAATTCACATTTTTATATGGTTGAAAGAAGAAAGTCTAAAAATAAGAGAACATCCTATTGGGTAGCCAATGTTAACAATAATTATATCTTTAAGTTAGGCTATCTATTAAAATGGAAATATGAAGTTGGGTTTGTCAGGACATCTCCCAAAATTTTAAAAAAATTGAAAGCTCGGAATTATAATAATTTTTAAAAAAATTGTTCTTCAATCCAAAAACAATATTACAATTATATTGTAAAGTGGTTTCTTCACAAAAATTATAAAAAGCTCGAATGCCCACAATCCATAGAAGATTCAGGGGCTCTGAGGATTATGCATCTCTTTCACCACTGGCTAAAAGATTGATTCAATTTTTTTGAATTTATACTGTCCGACTAAGTTACTTATGTTATGTCAAGAATTTATTTTACACAGTTCATCTTATCCATCTGAATAGAAGACCCAGTAATGTCATGTCAAGAATTTATTCTATACAGGTCATCTTATCCAAATGGGAAAAAGAGCCACGTACAGTATTCTATACATTTCATCTCATCCACTTGGGAAATAGAGCCGTATACAGCACATGTACTGCAAAGTTTGGATTTATTATTTACATCAATTTGGAAAATACAGTAGGCATCCAATAGGAGAATGGGACTGAAGGTGCTAACAAACAAAACCAGCAACCAACCCTCTGTTTTGAAGTACATTGAGAAAAACAGGATGAGGAAGACTTTTATGTGGGCCTAACAAATTTTCCAGTCAAAATCCTATCTAACAGAAGTAAATTAATTCGTGAATGGATGATCTGTTCCAATGGCAAAGTGTTTGTCATATACTACCAGATACCCAGTTGCCCTCTGCATCAACACAGAATGTTTAATGGAAATTAATGATACTGGTTTTAATTATCAAGTTGGTGGTAGGGTGTAATTTTTGGTTTATTTGTAGTAGAATATTTGCAGGCTTCTTTAAAGGTTGATTGGTTGGGTTCATCTTGAATTAGAGTTTAGTAACTTTTGATAACTTTTGGATTGCTAATATTGACGGATCCTTCGAAACTATTTTAAAAATGGAAAATATTCTACTTAGATAGTATAGAATAATATAGGAATAAATAGGCAGTCTATTTTCAATACATTTTTATTTTCAAGTGAGAAACTTACATTTACATATAATTTGGCATTTTATCCCTAGAACACATTTTTGTTAATTTTTAAAAGTAAAGAATTTTAGTCATTACATAATTTTTTTATAGATTTTTGATGGAATATCATATTAGACACTAACTCTATCCATATTTCAAAGAAAATATATAACAAATTATAAAATTGAGTAACAGTAGATCTAAATAAATAATCACCTTTAGTTAAGTAGCTAAAGGAAAGGGGCATCCACAATGTTAAAATTATCTAGGGTACAATCAATTGTTTGAGGCATCGAAGACCTTTGCACTCCACAAACATTAATTCCTAGTAGGTTCCATATGTTAAATAACTTCACTAACAAACAACCTTTGATAAATAATTTATAGATTTTAATCTTGTTAAAATTGAGATGGACTAATACATAAAATATTATTTATTATAAATAATAAAAGTTATCTTCCATTAAGAATCGAAGAACTTATATAATCGATATAAGAGTTCGTAATCAATCAAATCAAATGAACGTATCAATGTAAAAATGAAATCTTGCAAAAATATAAAGCCATCATCGATAATCTCCTAAAGCTCTTCGATCATTATGAAATCCAAACAACTCCACACTCATCTAATAAATTTGTAGATATTATGGCATCTCTCACATCCCTTATCCCTCTATCACTAGATGATTCCAAAATCTTCGTCATTGTACACAAACTTGATCAACCATCTTATACCAAAACTGATCTTCCCACCATCAATCATATATAAGATAACCAATCTGACACTCGATACACTCAAATATACAACTATCTTTCCACAAGCAAAATACCCTCGAATCTATCCATAAATGGTAAAAGGTCCTTCCAACAAAGTGCATCCACTATATTATACTAGGAGTCATCCTTTATAAAAGAGGGTTTGACGTCCTTCTCCTTTAATATCTTAAATCTTCAGAGGCTCATTGAGCTATTCAAGAAGTCCACAATGGAATATGCGGCGAACACTTTAACGATTTACCCGTTTCTAAACAATCTTGCGGATGGGCTACATTTGGCCCAAACTTAACCGAGATTATTGTGGCTATGTCAAGAAATGTATCAAATGTCAACAACATTCTAATCTTAAACACATCCCAGTCATGCCCTTCAACCAACTCAAGATTTATGGCCTTTTTCACAATGGGGACTTGACCTCATCGACCTCATTAACCCTCAATCATCCCAAAGACATAATTCCATCATCATAGCCACTGAATATTTCAAAAATGGGTAGAATCTATCCCTCTTATCTCCACTAAAGTAAATAAGATCATCAATTTCATTCATCATCACATCATCTGTTGCTTCAAGGCGTCCCTCACAAGATCGTCATAGACAATGGTAAATCATTTAAAAATAATAAAGTTCAAAAACCCTACGACACCTACACTATCAAACTTAGTTTATCCACACCATACTATCCACAAGACAACGGATAACTCGAATAATCTAATAAAACCCTTACCAAAATTGTTGATTAAGGTGGTAAAAATTGGCATCTTCAAATCCCCTTTTCCCTAAGGGCCTATTATTCAAAATACTACAGATGTTACTCCTTTCTCCCTAGTCTACGACACCAAAGTTATTCTCCCCTTGAAGTATAGATTCTATCTTTACGCCTTTCTCTTAAATATTTCATCCCTGAAGAAGAGTATTATCAAGAATGCCTATCACAACTTGAGTTGTTAGATGAACGTCGACTAACCACCCTCAAACATATTAACATCTATCAAGAACGAGCAATACATGCATATAACAAACACATCAAAGAACATGAATTTAATATTGATGATCTTGTCCTTAAAGAAAATCAACATGTCACAAATATGGAAAAGAGTAAATGTGGAAATTTTTCTCCAAATTGGCTTGGACCATACATCATCACTCACAAATATGGATTTGGAGCATATCGTTTAGCCTCTCTTGATGGTAAACCTGAAAAGGATCCTCTTAATGCTTTGCAATTGTGACCCTTCTACTATTAACATATCTACATACAAGATCTTAGTCTAGCTAAGATCCTCCACTCTCAAACAAAACAATTAAAACCCATAACCTATGTAATAATTTGGAATTATGTGGTCTTTCGTCAGTATACCTAATACAACCTTAAATATGGGCACCATGGCCCTGCTCATAGCATATTCCACATGGATAATCTCTTTTATAATAAGGGACCCCATAATCATTACTCCCACACTTCACTCCATCCATCAAATGACATGCTAAGGATACACATGCTATTTTTTATATCGAACCCACCTCCTCTCGATGGTCTCCTAGGCTAAACCTCGGCTAAAAAAATTAAAATTACCATGGGATGAAAAAATGTTATAGATTGTTCCCTCGAAGGAAAGATATCAAAATATATACTAGTTATCATCATCAAAATCAAAATATTATCGTAGACCACTCCCTCGAAGGATGGCTACTCAAATCTCAAACACACACACACACACACACACACACACACACACACACACACACACACACACACACACCAACATTTGTAAAGCTTCATGCTTTGATCAGATTTCTCAAAAGTTCTGAAATCCTCTCTTCATCCTAGGAAAGATTCCCACATCAATCAATTGTCCCTTAAAAGATGCAAGCTTCCCATATTGATCAAATTGTGTATAAACCAAATAATATATGGGGTAAAACCTAGAACCATTAAGTAGAGCACAATTCTTTGTATAAGATAAATGCAACTCCTAAACATATCCAAAACCTAATCAACCTATGTCATCTCAACCTAAATCAATCGTAAAACCTTAAAAGGACTAATTATTGTTAGTTATATGTTACTAGTAGTTAAGGTTGCAAGTGCACTTATATCAAAATCACCATCACATACATACAAATACTTAATCAAATAAAGAATCAAACACATCTCAACCATCATTATAAATACACCAATCAACAAGATTAGCATCCACAAACATAATCCCATATAAAATTCATCACAATGAATAACATAAATCATCATCATTGTACCATAACCATCATCATATCTAAAATCTATCCATAAACTCGTATAAAGCACCACATCAAAACACATTTTACACAACCATCGATCCAAAAACATCATATATATATATATATATATATATATCAAAATTAATATAGATCAATGGTTAGGCTCCATGGCCCATACAATAATCACATCGTAAATTGTACATCCAATATCATCGGACCCCTGCTCCATCCCCAAACTCCTAGGCCCGCTGATACTCCCCATGCTTTCCGTATAACCTCGCGAGACGCCCTATTAATGGCTCTCTACATATGTGCATAACAAGGCACCTCTATAAGCCCCTCCCTAATAACCCCTCATAATATCTCATCTCCTCGCGTAAATCCGGTAATCGATCCATGCTCACCATCACTTTGGTGGCCTCATTTGAGCTCCAGGCGTAGCTCCTCCCACCCCTTCGGATGCTCCTACTCCCTCCGGAACTCCTATTCCAAATCAAATTGGCCCTCGTACTACTAGGGTACTCCCAATCACACCAAACTGATCCCTCAATAGCTCACGGTCCCGACGGTATTGGTCCCGATCTTTCCTAACTCCAACTCCAGTGGTAACCACCCACTCATCCCTCTCCCCCAACAACCCCATCAACCTTGCCACCTCACCCTCCAAGACATTCACTCGAGCATCCCTATCACTCAACAATTACCTCAACTCCACCTCTCGCACCTCATCCTCCCTATCCCTTAGTCACCTACGCCATCACCACATCCTCCTCTCCTCTCTCCCTTTGTGCCCTCGCAATCCTATCCCTCAAGTCACTATCTTCCCCTATCACCATGTCGTGCATTCGAGTGTCACCTCGACATCATCTATCTCCACAAGTGTCACCTCCTCCTCATCCGTCTCTGGATGTCCCGTATCTATGCCTCTCAAAGCTCTATATCTCCCTCTAATCTCTTATTAAAAATAGGCTAGATTTATATCTCCCTTTACAAGAGGAGAGGATTAACATATCTACAAAAGATCATAAGAAGGAAACATATAAAGATAAGAAAAAATGGAGAATCACACACAAGAGAAGGACACTCAAAACTAGGCCATATAACAAATGGGATGTGGGGTTACAAACGTTCCTCGTGGACACCAAAATTAGGGCACCTAATTCCCATAGATGATGCGTAAACACTCTAGGACCCCCTTCATAATTCCACATGGTCATTTCACCCTTCTACCAAATTACATTTAACATTTTACCACCCATAAAGACCTACAACCATAAAATAAATGAAGCAAACCAAAACAAAAAATAATCCAAACAACCTAACCTCCTAACAACTCCCACAAATTCAAAACAACTTTAAATCCATTACAAAACCTAAAACCTCGTAAAAGGAAATGTTTGAAACAAAATTCAACCATTCTTGCAATTGGCGCCGATAGTGAGGATCAATTTTGATCTATTGAAATGACATTGAATTTATAAAAACTAGCTTAGACCCTAGCCCAAGGATTCAAAAGTCATTCATGACATCCAACCTCTAAGCGTGCTAGTGATAGCTCCAAGCCCTTTGGTTTCATGCATTGTATATACGTGAGGTGGTCAAGATCTCTTTTGGTCTCATATTCCCTTTAGAGCAACTTGCTTGCACATCCAATCATCTCAATTTCATCCTCATCAAAGGTAAGTTTTTGTATTTGAAATAGTAATCCCCTATTCTCAAATTTACTCACTTCAATCCAATCTCTAGCATTCAACATAATATTCAATCTTCTATTTAGAATCATAGACTTTACAAACTATATTTTAATCAATCTAGTTTTAGTAGAATTCGCTCGATTGCTCGATTGATGCCGATATACTACATCGACGTTGATCCTTGTTAAAATTCTACTATTTTACATCTTTTAAATATCTTGACTTATTTTCTTAAAATATAGTGATCATGAATAACCACTTCTTGTGTGTAAGCCTCTATTTCTATTAGATGGCCCTTCTAGGAGAAACTTATGCACCAAACACTATATTTGACCTACCGATTGTGCACCATCCATTTGTGTGGGAGAAATATCACATCGATTATGAGTTGAGTCTCTATGTCATCAATCTCACACCTAATCCAAATGATATCACCGAATTGTTGGACACGCTACTCGAGCAGAGTGACGAGGCCAAAATATACTAGGAAAATGTTTTCAACCCTCCCCAACCTATCATTGAGGACATTGATTGAGTCTCTATCTACAATTTGTTATTTGTTTCATTTGAAATTATCTGTATTTTCATGAATATTTCCATCTTAATTGTCTAATAATGATTGAAACCTATCAAAGGAAGCTTTTTGGTTCCTAGGATTGGCCTTTTCCAAACAACTCGCCTCATTATTATAGAATATTTCTCTTGTTAAAGTTATTTGTGTGTGTGCATTCTTCGCTCTTTGGAAATAAACTTTGTGTGTGCATTCGGATCTGCCTTCTTCTATCATCATCTACGCATGTATCCGTAAACCATGCTATTTATGATTTCTAGTGGTTTGTTTCATATAATAAAATTGAATCCTAAAATCTACTAAAACATTTCCTTCAACATTAATCTGGTTTAGTATGATCCAAAATATTATGGTGTGGGACCAAATAGACATAATAAAAGATATTTTAGCCAAAATGAAATAGGTTGCTTCAATTCCGTTTTCCAAGGATATAGTAGAATAAACATAGAAAGGGTGGATAATACATCTATCTAAATTCTCACCCATGTAGAAGATTCCATCGATGGGTGTCTTATAAGATAGAACACAACATTATTGGATGAATATATGCATGCCATTAGAGGATTCTATGGATAAGAAATTGTAAATATCAATCATGAAAGGCCACATATGATGCCAAAGAGATATGGTCAATTGAGAAGAGATTGTAAGAAATAGTTTGTAGCTTTTTATGCCACTTTATTCTAACACAATCACATGAATAAGGATCCACAATGTAGTAATTGAATATTTTATTTCCAATCATATGATGCTACCGATAAAAGAAAATGTGGAAAGGAGAAAAAAATTGGAAGCACGGGAAGAATAATTGAGATCCGATTTGGGTGATGTGGTAACCTACTTTGCATATTATGTGGGTTGGTTAGGCAAGACCCAATAGTGAAAAACATTATCTTGACGCTTATCAAGTCATAAATAACATATAATCATCCATGACATATATGATATTAAATTGTGTACAATCTGGGGTGAGTGGAAATTATTGGTAGATTTGGGAGAGCAATATAGAAGAAAGTAGATTGCATCTGTTAGAAAAATTATTATTATTACTCACATTGGTGAGTTATTGTTAATATGTATTATTTTTATTATTGTGTTGTTATTTGAGTTATAACAACTCACATAACAATAATATCATATTTAATTTTTTAGCTCCTAAATCCTTCTATTAAGGATGTGTTCAAACATATCTTTTCACACCATGTTTTCATATTAATACATTTATTGTAGTCACAAAATCATGCAAATTAGATATTATTTATCCCGGTTTCATACTAGTATTTAAAAGGTTTCATCATTCTTGACATTTTACATCCATATGCCTAGTCTGTTTTGGTCATTTTCTATTATTTTATCTCGATGGGCGCCAAAGCGATCTTGGGCGCCCGGTCCCACCATGGGTGCTTTTGTCCTTTTGATCTTTCCCTCCACTTTTTGGGAACTTTCTATCCGTTTTAGCTTCTTATCTTTTTGGTGGTCAAGGCCTATTTTAGGGTTAATTACAAAATTAGATCAAGAGAACCCTATAAATATAAAGTTATGAGACCATAATGAGGGACCAAACACTAGTCACTACTATCATCCATCTAGAGTTACATCCATCTATTGCATTGGAGATCACTTGCATCCACATAGCTCCATCATAAGGCACAAGGCTAGGTCATCTGCATCACACACAACATAGGGGAGGATTCTATTCTATTCCATGCACACATTCTATTACATTTTCTACATTTAGTTATTGCTCGCTACTTCACAAAGTACAACTGACATAAGAGAACCTAGGGCACATTATGCACACACTCACCAGAACTACATTTGGGTCCGAAATGTAGTGCAACACTTAGTTAGTAAGCCCATTATTGTGGCAGCTGAGGTCATTCTGACCCATTCATTTGCATTCATTCTTTTTAGGGTTTTGATACTCCTTGGTCTTTTGTAAGGTATTTTCATCATCTTGGAATATCAATGACATCCATAGTAGTGAAGGAATCGAATTAATGTGATAGACATGAGGGTTTCAGACCATCTCCAAACCTGTGAAGATCAATTTTAAAGCTTTTACACAAACTAGGTGACCATTTTGTAGACATGAGAGCCCATAGGCACCCTAGTCCCTCTCAGTGTGCTCCATTCCAAGGATATTCCAGATCCATCCTTTTTAGGGCTTCTCGCACACAACCATTCCTACTTTAAGATTCTCCACTCACCTCGTGACACAGTCTCGTGAGCATCTTGTTATTCAATTGAGTTTTTTTCCTCTCTCTCACACATTAAGGTTGAATTTCCTTTATATAGTGTTTAGGTCATCTTTAAATTTATTTACAACATCCATTTACTTTATTTACAATTGTTCATAGCTTAGATTAACTATAGTACATATACATACATTTACATTTTAGTTAATCATTTTGGTGAACCCCATGTTTCAACGCTTCCTTTTGATCATGTCTCCTTATCAAGTTCTGGCCCAATCTTCTTATCCTACCTTTGCACCAACTAAGGTCTCAGGCATAGTTACTACTACCACTGATTTCATGCGTGTGTACCCAACATCCTCCTCACTTTGTCACACCTAGGGCTGATCCATCTATTAATGTAGTTACTACTCATTGTGCTCATCCTAATCCACCTACATGGCTCCACCCACATCTATTCCTCCACCCATTACTCTGACAACTCCTCCCACCACTTCTAAGGGATATGATATCATTGAACAACTTAAAAATATGCCCGCTAAGATCTCTCTTTATGAATTATTATAATAATCAGATTTTTGTAACACACTAGAAGCCACCCTTTGGGCCATTCATGTTGAAAGTGATAATTTGCGTGGTGGCCTTTGCACATCTTATACAATCCCTTCGTAATTTACACACATTATATCTTTCACTGATGAGGATATGTCACCTTTTGCTAAAAACAATCCATGTTCTCCTTTCTCATTACTGTCATTGTTAGTACTACTTGCATCAAACATGTCCTCATTGATAATGGATCAGTTGTTAATATTTGTGCTCATTCTCTCTTAAAGAAATTGGGTATTAACGATAATCTCATTTCTAAAATTCCACTCTCATCCGTGGTTATGATTCTACCACTCGCACATGCTTAGGGACTATCTCATTACACATTTGGGTTGGGCCTAAGACTATTCTCACTGATTTTTATGTCATCGATGCCTCCTTTTAGTTCAATATCTTGTTAGGTAGGCCTTGGATTCACACAATGCAAGTAATTCCATCTACTATTCACCAATGTGTCAAGTTTTTGCATGATGGCTATGAACATACTATCACCGCAGATCCAAAGCCATTCAAATATTGTCACATAGAACCTATTACTACTATGCCCATACCACCTTCGCAACATATCCCATACAATAGTCTTGATACATATGACATTGGTCAAGTCTAGTGCCTCACAATCTTCTTCTACCACTATCAGTGCTCCACCATTTCTACTTACACCACCATTATTATTTCACCTATAGTATCAATTCCTCCTAGTGTTCCTTCTTCACCGTCATGGAACCCTCTACTACTCCACCTATGGTGCCACCTACCAACATCCTTGATAGTGTTATACAACATGATGATGTTCACACGATGACTCTGAGGATTCTGATGATGAAGTTGATGCTATCAAACTTATAGATGAATCATTGAGGAAACTTGATTTTATCCTCTTGGTGTAGATGATTCTTATTTCAAAGAAACCTTTGTGGGCTAATGGTCCAGTGAATATAGGTTCAAGAACCCTCCTTCTACTAATGCTATGGTCTTATATCGGGGTTCTGTAAACAATGTCGATGCTATTTCATCTTCTCCTCCACGGGTTGCAACTCCATTGCCTCCTTTTACATGTACATTATTCATCAATAGAACCTTTTGGCAACACATCCCCATCAATTCCACGTGCTTAGAAACTATTTGTACATGCGATAGTTTGGCTAGGTTTGGCATGACACTCAATGACATTTTACCACCTCTTCATTCACCACATCTCTATCATGGCTATTTTCACATTACGACATCTTATTATGGCATGTGTCTTTCATTTGATGGTATTTTTTGCACGCACCCTTTGTGACTCTCCACTCACACTTGGACAATCCTGGCTTGACTATATTGGTGGTACAATAGATGCTCATCACTCTTTTCTTACATTTCCTATGCCTTTTGGAAATATCTCTATTCATAATGATTCTTCTCCCACTTACATTCCAAACATCTCTGGCATGCTCACGGTTTTCCACCGATCACTTTTACTGATGAAGAATATGCAATGAATGTGTACACACTCCATCACAATGGGTCCTTATATGACCCTCCTCATTCTATAGCTTATCAAGTTTTTGATGCTTGCTCTAGTAGGTTTTGATCATGACAACGATGATCTCCTTGATAGTGGCGCATAGTCACCTTCTCTACCATATACTTGGGGGAATCACATCTAATACACCCCCAAGCACCTTAACATTTTCATATAGGCATCTTCATCATCATCATATGTTCTAGCATTGTCATTACCTGATGACACATTCTTGTGCTTTGGTTCACACTTGACTGTTGAGGGCTTACTACACATGAACCCCACACACTACACTATAGGCATTACACATTTGTTTCATCACATATTACACATCATCCCACATCTCACATCTTACATCATATCATTCTACAATACTTCAATACATTACATAATCATACATCATATATCATACTACTCTTTTCATACATGTACACTTCTACATATCTACACATACTCGCATATTACATCCTACTATCTTACATATTATATAACTACATTTGATCTCTACACATACATTACATTACATCTATACATTACATACATTTACACATCTACTACACATCATATGGTCATTTCATTATCACACATACTACATTGTCTTCTACGTGTTGCACTCACTACCCTATGATGCACTTTAGTTTCCTTGGTCCATACTGATCACGAGGGTTTACAAATCAAATGGACCTTACACTCATCACACATTTACTATTTGACCTTTCATCATGCAACATTACTAGGTTAGTGACATATGCTTTAGGCTAAATGGTCACCCATTCTATCATTTTGTAGTGGTATACACCTTAGGTTACATCACCACTCCTCTTTTTCATCTTGTAGTGATATACGCTTAGGGATAAATCATCACTCATCCATTCATCTTATAGTGATATACACTTAGGCTAAATCATCACTTATATGTTCATCTGGTCATGATATATGCTTCAGCTATAGGGTTCATGCACACATCATTTCGCTAGGTCGCATCTCATCACTACACCTACACATTCATCATAATGCGTTAAACAAACACACACTTCGACCATTTCCTCGATGACGCACTCTCATTTATGGTTCATTCTTGACTGCTGAGGGGGAAAATAAAATGAACCTCATTGCATACATTTCCATTCACTCAGGGGGCACATGGCTCCTATCACTCCATTTTGCATTCCATTCCATCCATCCACAACATACTGCATATTATGGTTGCTTTTACTCTTGCTTACTTTTTTCTTGTTCATGGTCACTTTATTACACATGCTAGTTAGCTTACTTGTATGTCATTTATCTATATCATCCACACATGTGCAGTTCATGTCTTTTTTCTAGTTGTGATCGCAGATACAGGTCTCTTACACAAGCATGGATGCTCACCTTCTACCCTTCCTACACTGGTCACTGGGGGCATCCACATTCATCTCTCATAGGTGTTATTGTTTCATTTTGTACTTAGCACTTTACATTACTTGTTATACACACTTTTGACATACTAGTTATCTTTCTAACATGCTAACAAGTGCTTCATGTGCAACATTTTTTATGCAAGGATATTTTCTTCCATACTTGTTTGTTACATTGTTTGTTATTGTTTTTTTTTTTATGTGGTTTTGCCCTATGTTTGGTGTGCACACTTGTTTTTTGTTTGTGGCCATGATGGCCTTGCGTGTCTTGCGACATCGTGAGTGATGTCCCATGTTTACAACCACTTTTTGTGGCTTACTTTTCTTCTTGCATGTTTACACTACTTTTCTTGGTATATTTTACATTATTTGTGTAGATTACACATTGTCTTTTTTACATGCATGCTTGTTCATACTAACACTTGTCTTTGGCTAGCCATCTTGTTTTGTGTGCATGCCTTGGTTTCTACCAAGCACTTTCCCCTACAGGAAGAGTTTAGTTACATGTGGTTGGTCCTCTTTTTTGGGGCCACATTCTCCTATCAGTGATTCACATGCCCCCAAAGAGGGGGCATCATTTGGGGTTTTACAGTCTACACAACACATTTACACCGGTTCAGTTCAAGTGTAACTTTCCACCCTTGGCATTGTGGGTTTACATACAACGAGTGAGTTCAGACCAGTCTACGAACTCCATACACAATGGATTTTACAGACATGGTGTCCTTAACATTCGGAGGAGTAGTTAAAGGTTGGAGGATACAATGGAATTCCTCCCTATACTTCTTCTACCATCGGCGTTGGATCACCCAAAAACTAGGACAATACAGAGATCTCTTCACACAAATTTAGGAAGCAGTTAAAGGTTGGAGGACACAAAGCATTTCCTCCCTATACTTCTTCATCCTATGGTGTCGGATCGCCCAAAAAACCCAACAATACAAGATATCCTTCTACACTCTTTCTCTCGACATGGATCAAGTGCACATGTTCCATTTACACTTTTCATTTATGTATTTTACATTTATACATACTTTTACATGTGTCTTTTACATTGCATTTTTACACACATATACATATATATTTGACTACTTGATCGTTTTCTCCTTGTAGGTCCGACCGTATGAGAAACAAGTAGTCAAATGGGGACAAAACAACAACAACAACAACAAACACTTCATGATAACACACACATACTAATTATATGTAGGTACACTACACACATCAACATCAACACACATGTGTTCCACCCTAGGTTCACTCTCATCACTTTTTTTTGCATTTTCATCTTTAGTTTCCATGCTCCATCATCTTTTTTTCATTCCATGATTTTTCTAGTCCTTCGCATGCACACCTTCTTTGTTACTCTACATCGACATTAGGTACACATCTCTATCTACTTTATGTTACCGAGCTTTCCGCTCACCAACATAAAGTGGGGCAAATGTAGACACAAAATCATGCACTTTAGATATTATTTATCCTGGTTTCATACTACTATTTAGAAGGTTTTTGAGTGAAGAAAGTACTAATTAACCCCCATCTTTGGCCATCTTTTTTATTTTATTTTCATCATTCCAACATTTTACATCCATATGCCTAGTCTGTTTTGATCATTTTTCATTATTTTAGCCTCGACTGGGGTGCCAGGTTAGTACTAGGGTGCCCATGGGTGCCTTGGTCCCACCATGGGTGCTCATCCTTTTGAACTTTCCGCCACTTTTGGGCACTTTCTAGCCATTTTATCTTTATCTTTTTAGTGGTCGGCCATTTGGGGTTAATTATGAAATTAGATCAAGAGAACCCTATAAATATAAAGTTATGAGACCATAATGAGGGACCAAACACTAGTCACTACTATCATCCATCTAGAGTTGCATCCATCTATTACATTGGAGATCACTTGCATCCACATAGCTCCATCACAAGGCACAAGGCTAGGTCATCTACATCACACACAACATAGGGGAGGGATTCTATTCTATTCCATGCACACATTCTATTACATTTTCTACATCTAGTTATTGCTCGCTACTTCACAAAGTGCAATTGACACAAGAGCACCTAGGGAACATTATGCACACACTCACCATAACTACATTTGGGTCCAAAATGTAGTAAATTGCTTAGTTAATAAGCCAAATGTTGTGGTAGATGAGGTTATTCCAACCCATTCATTTGCATTCTTCTTTTTTAGGGTTTTGATACTCCTTTATGGTCCTTTGTAGATATTTTCATCATCTTGGGATATCACGGTGACATCCGGAGCGGTGCGGTGAAGTTAAGGTGATAGACAACAAGGGTTTCACATCATTTGTTGAACCCGTGAAGATCAATTTCGAGCTTTTACTCAGACCATGGTGCCCATTTTGTAGACTAGAGTGCCCGTAGGCACCCTAGTCCCTCTCAGTGCTCCACCACCTAGATACTCCAAATCCATCCTTTTTAGGGCTTTGAGCAATTGATCTTGCTTCCAAATTTCTTTCCTCTTCTCTCTTTCACACTAGAGTTAGCATTTCCTATTTCATAGTGGCTTGGGCCATATTTACATTTTTTACAACATTCATTTACTTTACTTACAACTATTCATAGCTTAGATTAACTATAATACATATACATATACATTTCATTTTTAGTTAATCATTTACAACAAGTTCTAATTGTGTAAAAATCGTGTACCAATTTCACAAAAATTAAGGGTTAGAAGCATCTATCTTATTGATCAAAATAAATATAAATATATTGTAATAATGCTCTCATACACATCATCATCTCGTATAATGCTATAGGCGTGTTTATCTTAAAATCTAAATTTCGTAATATTAAATGGTAAGTATTGATTTTCTTATATACTACACTCGATATTTTGTATAGGGAAGATGGAATATAGATTATTTTTTAAGGTCAATTGAATTAGAGTCTCTTATATATACCGATACGAGGATGAGGTAGTTTTCATTATTGACATAGACAAATTTAATACTTGTCATTTCATTCTATGGACTATAATAACAAATGGGATGTGGGGTTGGACATGTTCCTTCAACATCAGTTAGTTTAATACAATCCAAAATATTATGGTGCGAGACCAAATGGACACAATCAAGGATATTTTAGCCAAAATGAAATGGGATGCTTCAATTATTGTTTCAAGGATATTAGAAAGGGTCGATAATACATCTATATAGATTCTCACCCATATAGAAGATTCAATTTGTGTGTGTCCTATAAAATAGAACACAACATGATTGGATGAAGAGATGGAGGATGTTATGGATTAAGAAATTACAAATATCAATACGGAAAGGCCACAATATGATGCCAAAGAGACACGGTCAATCGAGAAGAGATTGTAATAAATACCTTATGTAACTTGTTATGCCACTTAATTATAACACAATCACATGACTAAAGGATCCAAACCGCAATAGTTAAATAATTTATTTCTAATCATATGATGCTACTAATAAAAGAAAATGTGGAAATTAGAAAAAAGTGTAAGCATCGGGAAGAAGAATTGAGATCTGCTTTGGGTGGTGTGGCAACCTAATTTGCATATTATGTGGTTTGGTTAGGCAAGACCCAATAGTGAAAACATTATCTTGACGTTATCAAAGCATAAATAACCAAATCATCCATGACATATATAACATTAAATCGCATAAAACCGGGCTAATTGGAAATTATTGGTGGTTTTGGGAGAGCAATATAGAAGAAAGTAGATTGCATGTGTTAGAAATATTCTTATTATTACTCACATGGGTGAGTTAGTTCTTAATACATATTATTTTTATTAATGTGTTTTTATTTGAGTTATAATAACTTACATAACAATAATATCAGTTCCAATTTTGTAGAGCTCGAATCCTTCTATTAAGAGGACATTCAAGCTTATTTATTTGCATCATGTTTTCACATTTATACGAAAGTTTTGATTATGTAAAAACCTTGTACCAATTTCATTTGGTATCGATTTCAAAAATAAGTGAAGGGTTAAAAGCCTCCAACTAATTAGCCAAAATAAATATAAATATATTGGGATTATGCTCTCATCCACATCATCATTTGTATAATGCGGTTGGTGTGCTTATCTTAAAACCAAATTCCATAATACTAAATGTTAAATATTAATTTTCTTATACACCACAATGAAATTTTGTATAGGGAAGATGGAATATATACATATATATATATATATATATATATATATATATATATATATATATATATATATAAACAATCAATAGTCATTAATTGTTTGTATTGAGCACATATTTGAGGTATCCGATGTCCATTGAGTAAAGTCAAAATGAATAAATTAAGTATTGCGTAAAAATTGAGGGGAAATATTTCCACACATGGAAAAGATGAACCTAATTTTTATTGATCGACAAATACATGGGAAATCATTGATGGAAAAATAAAAAATTTGAAAGATGCATATGAAGCAAAAAATGGGAAAGCAAGGATTGAAAGAGATAACAATTATCGACATAGGACTATATGAATGTATATTTTCATCATATTGATCTAAATAAGTCATCTAATGAAATCTAGGTGACCCTTAACTAGGAATTTGGATATGAAGTTGGAATTGTAGAAATGATGCTAAAATGAAGATTGTTTGGGCTAAAATGGGGGAAACGACAATATTGTACAACATATCGTAATTTTTTCTCCATATTCAAACCACTTCTAGAAGGAATTAAATATTGAATAAAGAAAAATCCAAAGCTATTCTACTTAATAACATGCCAAATGGCTAAGTTCAATTTTTTTACTCTTAGTAAAATACTCCTAATTTGGAAGACCGAATTTCCTCCCTCCTCAAGAAGATAATAGAAAAAATATTTTTACCAGAGAGGAAACTATAATGATTGTAAAAAGTAAATCATCATTCCAAAAAGGTAAACATAAGTGTCATATTTTTAAGGAATCATTTGGTGAACTATAAAAAGAGAGCCCAAGATCTCTTAGATGATAAGATAGATCCACATGATTTGGTTGCTGAAAATAATTAGGAAGATTTCTCTCCTCATGGAGGTGAAACAAAACCTATCAACTATCCTAGTGATGAAGATTATTTATAGTAAGAAAAATTCAATGGAGGAAGGAGGCAACATAGGTTTGAAGACAACCAACATTTTCTCATAAACCACTAATTATGGGTCACTTGATGATTTGGTGGCATATTTTCATTTTCAAATCTTCTAGTTTGTTATGATTTAATAAAAATTAAATTAAATATAATTTCGTAGTAACTAAATAATGTGAAATATGATGAAATACAAATGCTAAGTACTCAAACAATGCAAGACTATAATAAAATGAGGAAGATATGCGACTTAACTTATTTTATACGATCTCTAGATAGTCAAAATCGTATATCTATTGGATATGGATGGAAATGATGTCACACGAGCTCGATAAGAGATCGGGGATCTAAATTGGGCTAGACAAGAGTGCCCATAGGAGGACAAGGGAACATGGGCATCGATGCCTTATTCTGGATTTTGGTGGTCATGTGAATCTTTAGAATCCGCTTTGTTCTCGGGTCTCAAGGTCTTCGCTTTAATTTATAATTTGTCACTCTAAATTATTTTTGGTTTTGATAATACTTGTACCTACAAACCAAAACCATAAAGAACCTACATAAGCTCACAAACAGATTAAATTTGAATAAAATATGTAATATGTGAAGTCAAACTGACCCCAATGGTCACCTAATGAGTGAACTTAGTACTCGAGTGCTGCACTACATTCTAGACTCCATGTAGTTTTGTGTGCTTGTGTGTGAAATAATGTCCTTAGGTTTCCCTCGTGCCAATGATGCCAAGATAACATGCTATAACTAGTGTTGATGCAAATGTGTAGTATGGAATTGAGCACTTCCCTTTCTATGCAAATGTATGCAACCCAAAATTGCGTCCCTTGATAGTAGTGATAGTATGTAGATGTGTTTTCCTTTTAAATTGCCAACCAAAATAAAAGTGTGTATGTTATGTATATATACGATCCTTTTGTTTGAATTCGACACTAGTGACATAAAATTCCTACTATGAACACAGGATAAGGATAAGGAAATTAAAAATTCCAACCAAAAATTTCAAAATATGTAAAAATAATAAGCAGGAAAAAGCGCTTAGAATGGACACAAGCGTTTGGTGCTAGTGTCCAGAGTGGGCACTAGTGTCCCGTAATAAATGACAAAAATATGAAGATAAAAATAGACAAGGATCCCCATGTGACCTAACCAGAAGTGGATATGAAGATGACACATGCAGGAGAGAATCACAATAGAAATCAACCAAAGAATGTAGATGGACAAAGGACTGTGTCACCAGTGAATACTTTTCTTATTTAGGATTTATGAATATAACAACATATTGAGGACATAATAAAATAGTAATATGTGCATGATTTTGTGTCTACATTTCCTCCCCCTTATGCTATTTGAATGAAATTTAAGTAGTGTAAAGGAAGTAAGGAACATACCTGTATAGAGTATGGAGAATCCATATTGTAGAGTGCACATAGAATGTAGGGATGTGTAGTGTGATGAACCATGGATCATCGTTTTAACCCATGTGGCATAAGTGGAGCTAACAAACTTATCATAAGGAGCACTTGGAGAAATAGTTGGAATGATTAGGATATTTTGAAATGTTGTTAAAGGTGATATAAGAGGTATGGAGTGATCAATTCCCAACCCAATTTTGTTGATAATGGGAGGATTTGGGTGTCCTACCACAAGAGGAGTATTGGGGATAGAGGTCTAGTTTTTCTCTCCTTCCATGACACTTCCCCAAAAGGTCCAACCGCTATAGATGGATAAATACTAAATTTGTTCTGATTGAAAAATTATTTGTCCCGATTGAAGAACCCATACAGGTGCGGTATAGGAAAGACAATGACATCTCATTTCCCCACTCCTATAGTAATGGGTTTTCTGATTAGAATAGTGTTGGATGGATTCCAATTTAGGTCATCTGGAAGCGATAGTAATGTAATGTGGCTCCCAAATTAGGTCATCGTGAGAGAGATAATAAATGCGCTTATTGACCGATTGAATGATTTTATTCAAGTGATAAGAGATTTCTTGAAATAAGATGTACTTAAAAGATTACTCATGGAGAGGTTTTTGCTTTTCCCCCATATTAGGTCATTTGGGGGAATAGATTTTAAATAGTAGAAAGTATTGACATGTCGTATAAAATGATTGTACCTGTGTTTGAATAAGATCATAGAAAATTATGATAGTAATGTATTAAGAGTGTCAATTGATTGTGTTGTATCCTAAGAGGGATTATAAGATGATCCCGATTATATGCCCCTTTTCACGAAAGAGTGAAGGGTGGAAAATTGAGCACCGAGACGAAAACAAGGTTATAAACAGTGTAGTAGTAAATGAGACATAGTATAGAAGAGAGAGTAATAATGACAAGATATGTGTATGTATTGATTAATATATGTACTAGATTTTAATATGGAATGATGAAAAGTGTATACTAGGATCAAGATATGAACGAAAAATGTGTGTCGCATATTAGTTATAAAAATGGTTGTAAATAGTAACTATAATATATGGTAAATTGGAATTACTATATATAGTAATAATGAAAAAGTGAATAGTAATTTCATTTGTACGAGAGTGTTGGAGTTTTTGAGCTTTGAACTACTATAATCCCATGCATTAGAGCAATGAGTATTACGATATTTGAGAGAGTAATGATGGTCGTGGCTTCACAAATGACCGAGGAGTTGGTATGTGTGACTATTTTGGAAAATTTAGTAAAATAAGCATGTTTTTATCAATTTTAGTAAAATTTGTGTTTTTCTAGTTTTTGGTGTTTCGACTAGGATGGAAGCAGACAGGGAATTTATGTCCTTTGGGACACTAGCACCTAGTTCTTGGCGGTGGTGACTTGATTTTGATGCTAATGACATGCTCCCGGGTGCTTAAGATCCAAGGGAATGGTTTTGGCACTATTTTTGAAATGCATGTATTGTGATTATTTTGTGCCATGATGAGTGATTTTGCAAGTATGTATGGTGTGTTAATATAGGAATTTTTTTGCTTTTTTATGTTGTGTAGAGGGATATACACTCTGTGGAGTTTCGTGTGGGTCGTCGCTTGAGAACGTTACTTGTTTTTGGGTTGTTAGATGAAGAGTGGGATATATTGGATCGTGTTGACCTGTGACACATTGCTAGATTTGGGGAGATACCCCATAATATTCCTTTATTAGTTGTTTTGTGTTATAGATGGTGTGTGAATAATTATACATTAAGTTGTCAACAAATGAGATGACAATGACATTAGAGGATGTATATAGGATATTGTGGTTGCCTATTATAGGGGAGAAATTAGAGATCATGGTCTGTATTGGATGTCCGTAGTCAAACAAGGGTAGCGCTTTAGTATTTTATAGGTACACACATACATAGTGAGACACATATTAGCTTAGATGCGATTTTGAGATCAAGTGTTTTCAATGCGATTGTGGAATTTTTTTCAAGTGGTTCTAGCTTCGTAGGTGGTAGTGGAGGGTGGTGGAGTTGGGATTTTATACAAGATGCATGATATTTTTCATAGTATAGAGGAGCATGGTACTAGATATGCATAGGCATAGTGTGTATTGGCCCATTTATATAGGGATTTGTATAGGTTTACTCAGGAGGATCACGAAGGTGGATTAGGATCCACGACACTGCTTCATGTAGGAACATATGAGAACATAGTTATATTGAGTCCGTTTAGTGGGCCACAAGATGATTGGGCTTGACCAGAGATATTTCTCGCAATGTGGGTGGGAACCTAAAGTAGGATGATGTATATAACCACATATACGCGATGATATATTAGATAGGCCCTAGGGTCACTATATAGAGACCGTATAGAGACTATAGAGGCTAGGTAGAGGAAGGTGTGGAGTTGCAGTGCATTTGGCATACCATGTGGTCGAGGATTACTTCCTGGGGGTAGTATAGTTGTTTTAGGATGAGTGGGTTTCTATAGTTTGGTATGTCCTAGATGTGCCCTGAGCCATATATATGGTATCAATCTTCTAGGGAGGCAAGATGACTAGTGGTCGAGGCCATGTCCGATAGGAGCACAAATAGTGTATCTAGGTCTAAATGAGGTGGATCTCGCCATAAAGTCTATACAGATTGATGATGCGGGGTGCACCCAAGTATACAATGAGTGGTGGGCCATACACCAATGGGTGTTGCTATTTCTAGTGGTCATGGATGTGGCATGCGAGTGATAGTTAGAGGGTTAGAGGAGCATGTACCTACCCCGAGGTATATTATATAGCAACAACATGGGTAGAGCATAAGTATAGTTCATTATTTTTAGAGTAGAGGAATGCAAAGATGTGTAATAACTAGTGTTTGTTGTGTGATTACAAGTGATTCTTATTGGAAACTAATTATAGATTCCTCCACACGTACATCGATGCGAGAACATGCCCCTAGATGTGATTGTGGGAAGATGGATACTAGAGCAGTAGATGTGATTATGGGTGAACATCCCTATTTGTTTGAGTTTGTGGATATAGGAATAGCCTTGTGTACCATTGTTTTGAGAAATCACGATGAGGCTCATGTAGAGATAGATTGAGTGAGACATACCGTAGGAGGAGGAGGCCTAGATCATGATGAATTTGCATGCTATTTGGAGTGACAAGGTTGATATGCAAAGTAGAGGATTGAGGTTTTTGTATTATGGAGTTAGCTTAAGAGGTATAAAGGCCGAGATAGGCAGAGGAGAGTTAGTGGTGAAACATTTAGTTCTAGAGCTCCCACTATTGTATATAGTGATAGTGAAGGTGAGGATGATATGATGTAATGTCTTGGATATGATGTTTGATGCATGGAGGCTTGCCCTACAACAATTTTCATTTTATAACTATGATTTTATGATTTAAAAAATATAGAAATTGTAAAACCCTCGGTTATAGAGTCACAACATAGTAAATATAATAATAAAAGACAAATATGACCTAAGCAATAAGCTAGAAAAATATGAAACCCTAGGTGCAAGAGAAGGGATAAAGTAGTTATCTAATTTTTAATTTAATCTTGGATTGTGCTGAGTTGGAAAAATGATAAACAGGAGGAGGAGATTCTCACTATTGTGCCCATAAAATTTTGTGATTGTCGGATCTATCTGGACTGGGGTGCTTGGACTGGATCAAGGGTGCTTAGGCACCAAAAACTTCTTTGGGTTCTGTGTGACTACGAAACTAGTCAAAATCTAAATTTTACAGTGTCGTAAGATGTTCACTAAATGTCACTTTTAGTTGCATGTATGTCATTGATCGATTGTAAAATTTTCCTAAAACCTGTAAAGAGAAAGAGTACATGCAAAACCCTAAAACACATCAAATCCTAAAAATAAAAATATGTGAATGGGAGTCGACTAACCTCAAAGTGGTCAATCGAATGAATGAAATTATGATCTAGGTGTTGCATTACATTTCAGACTTCATGTAGTTCTGTGTGTGTGTGTGTGTGTGTGTGTGTGTGTGTGTGTGTGTGTGTGTGTGTGTGTGTGTGTGTGTGTGTGTGTGTGTGTGTGTGTGTGTGTGTGTGTGAAGAATCATTCCCTAGGTGGTTTTTGTTCAAGATGCACTTGATAGAGAGAAATATCTAGAAGATGTATATAAATGTGTGTGTGGAAAAATTAACTTCCCCTCCTATGAAGTGTATGCAAAATAATGCAGTCCCTTGTCCCTTGAGTGAGTACTAGGTGGATGCTTTGATGCTCTTTAAATGCCTTTGGATGTAACCTTAGGTGGTGGTAGTAGATGCTTAGATTTTGGTCCTTTATTATGGTCACATAGCTTTGTATTTATATGATTCCCTTGTTTTAATTTTGTAATTAACCATTAAAATGCCAACCCATAAGAAAACAAGATACCCAATAGCTAGAAATGGCCCAAAAGAGGTGAGTAATATATAAAGAGGTTCGGGGGCGTCCATAGGGGATGAGGGTGCCTAGGCATTGGGGTCCTAGTCTGGGCGCTGGTGTCCATACTCAAAAAAGTTGAAGTATTGAAAGTCAAACTGGGAAATAGGGTGTGTAAGACCAAGAAGGAAACTAGAAGGAAAGTAAAGAGGCCAAAGACAATGGTCAATTAGTAATTTTCTTGCTTAGGAATCATATGAATAGTAGTATGTGATTAAGACCTAAAAATGTACCCAAAGTGCATGATTTAGTGTCTACATTTACCCCCACTTTATGTTATTGAGTGAATATTTGATAACACAAAGTGGATAAGAGATGTGTACCTTATAACCATGAAGATTGATGATGAAAGCGTGAAAAGACAAAAAAAGTGTGGAGTGATAAAAATGAAGCGTGGAAGTAGAGAAAAGGAAGTGAGCCTAAGGGTGGAAAGTGTATGTGTATATGTTCCATTGTACACGTTTTCAATGTCGCTTGATGATGATGATGTGACTATTGCTTCCCATAAGGACAAACATGTAAAAGAGAAGAGAAAAAGAGTAGTCAAATAAGTTTATATGAAAAAATTTGATCTAAACATGTAAAAAGTGTGTAAAAACATGTAAAAATGTGAAAAAGAACATGTGCTCCCGATCGTGATGAGTGAAAAGATATAAATGATCCTGAAAATGATGCAGAAGAATTTTTTTTTTGGCAATTTCATGATAAGTGCAAGTTTTTTGGGGCAATCTCACACCACGATACAAGAAGTGTAGGAGAAAGGTCTAGTGTTATTCTCTATCTTTTGACTTCTTCTCGATGATTTATACACCACTGCAGATGGTGTGATCCTTCTTTATTCAAGTTCAATAAATTTCAGTCCTAGTTTGATCCAATGCAAAATAGAAAAAGGAGATAACATACATGCGATTGCTAGAAGACTTTTTTTGTTATGTGAAAACCGATTTATAGAGTGCTAAAAATGTGTTGATATGAGAAAAACTATGTAACTTCCCTAGTTTTAGGTGCTAGGAAGGGTCGGGGTTCCTGTGATCTAGTGTCTAGACCTAGGCCGCGACGTCTTGTGTTTATACCGAGGACCCAAGTTAGATTCTCGAGCCCTTTTCTCAGAACTTTATGCTTCTCTGTTTCTATGATGAAATGTGTTGTCATCAGAATCGAAATTTTTGGTATGGGGTGATTGATTCACCTAATGTATGCCCCCTCATTTGGGGTGCATGTGATGTCACAAGGAAGATGTGGCCCAAAGGAGGACCAGATGCTTATATGAAATTGATTCCTTGCATGGGGAGGGAATGTGTTTTGTAGAAACCAAGGCACATGTAAACAAAGTGGCTAGACAACACGTGTTATTAGAAATAAGAAAAATACACATATAGAAGACAAAGTGTAAGATAACATGCAAGAAGAAAATGTACTGCAAAAGTGGGTTGTAAACATGGGACATCACTCATAATGTCACAATAAAATCATGGCCAAAGTGGCCAAAATCATACAATATGCACACAATATAAAGGGCATAGCCCACAAATAATGACATACAAAAAATATATGACATACAAACGAATATAGTGACAAACAAGTAGCAAGAAAAGTGTTAGACAACCATGGTGGAAAATAGTTCCTACAAAGAAAATGTTACACATGAAGCACTTGTTAGCATGTTAGAAATATATAAAGTATGTCAAAATGTGTATGATCCAATATAGTAGTGTGCTAGTAAGAATATGAAGTAGTATAAAATGAAACAATAACACTTGTGATGTGTATGAAAGTAGATGCCCAAGAGCCATTGTGGGAATGTCAAAAGGTACTGAGTACAAACATCCATGCTACATGTAATGATATATGTAAAGTATGCATTCACAACTAGAAGGCAAGTGAATGTGCATGTGTATATAGAAAAGATAATGACATACAAAATATTTGTCTAACATAGTAAGCAAAGTGTACATGCAAGTATAAGTAAGCAAGAATAATTTGCAACTAAGATATGAAACATGTTATTAGTGTGAATGGAATGGAATACTAAGAGAGTGTGATAGGAGAAACTTGACCCTCAAGTGAATGTGAATGAGTATAGGTGAGATGAGTTTCATTTATAGATGCCCCCTCAACAGTTGAGAATGAACCATATAACAAGAGTGCGTCATCGGGAAGTGGTTTGAATTGTGTGCTAGAAAGATATGATTGATAAAGCGTAGAGCATAGAGAGTGAGTGAGTGTGGTGGCATTAATTTCAGATTTAAACCCTCAACATTCAAGTATGAACTGTGGAAATAGAGTGCATCATAGGGAAGTGTGTTTCGTTTGATAATGTGATGCTAGAAAGATCTATCGTGAATGCGTTGAGTGTAGAAGTGTGTAGTGTGTGAGGTTTATGTATGTAGTATGCCCTCAATATTCAAGTGTGAACCATATCACAAGAGTGTGTCATAGGAAATGGTTTGGAATGCATGTTGGAAATATTAATCAATGAAGCATATGATATGAAGAGTGTGAATGTGGTGAGTTCATTTCAGATTTATACCCTCAACAGTTGAGTATGAACCGTTGAACTAGAGTTTGTTATAGGGAAGTGTGTTGTGTGATGCTATAAAGAGGTGTCATGAATGTGTCAAGTAATGTGTGAGGTACATGGATATATCATGCCCTCAACATTCAATTGTGAACCATATTACTAGAGCGTGTCATAGAAATATGACACATGAAGCACAAAGCATAATAGTGGAAATGAGAGACTCATGATAATGCTAGGAGGGAAAGAATAAGTACGATACCCCCCAAGCATGCCAATAATGGAGATCTATATGATGATGTGAGAGATAACATGCCATTTTGGGAGAGCATCATCTATGTCATGATAAGAGAGGGCCAACACAATGGTAAGCAGAAGTAATAGTAAGACCATGTAATGGTGGAGGAGTTTGAAATGTGTCTTGACCATCAATTTAAGGAGTAGTTTCTTTTAAAAATTGATTGGTTAGAGCTTATGTGAGATTGATGACACTACATAAGACTTGATAGGAGAAGAGGGTGGACTAATTTTGGGAGGCAGTTGCTTAGTTTGATTTGGTAGTGTCATAGATGACTTGAGAGGAGGAAGTGTTAGACTAATTTTGAGAGGTAGTTGCTTAGTTGGAATGGGTTAAATAAGCGGTGTTTGGTTGACCGAAGAAGGAACATTAGAAGTGATGGCATGATGCTCATTAGACATAGCTGAATTAGATTTAGGAACCTAGTAGATTTAGCAATTCGAGATGAGTATGTATTAGAATGTTGTGTAGTGAATGAGATAAAACCATGACACTCAATATTCTTGATTCTTAATTGTAAAGCATAGCAATCATTTTCATTATGTCCATTGATTTGATGGTAATTACAATATGGATGACCTTGATATTTTGCAAGCCGATAAGGAGGATAGAAATGAGTAGATGGAAAAATCTCAAGTGATGAGCGAGGACTGAAGAAGAATATATTGTTTCTTAGCATTGAGATCAAACTTGATAGGTGCGGGGACCTAAAATATTTGAGGTTCACTAATATGAGCACATGTAGATGAAATAGAATGAGGATAAGAAGCATAAATAACATGAGCCTGAGAAGTGTCCTTAAGATGTTGAATTTCAGATTTAAGAGATGTGATCGTGGATTCCATAGCCTAGAATTTATCTTGAAATAAAGAATGTAAAGTTGGGTGGATTTGGAAATAGATTGATTGGAATTTGGAAAAGAGAGTTATCAAAAAGACAATCGAGGAAAGCTCTAACTTGAGCAGGTGGTGTATCATGAGGAAGATACATAATGTTTAGGGATTTTAGAAAAACATCTTTGCAAGATGGGTGTATTCAAAGCAATTGATGCAAGGAGACTTGAGAAGCCATGAAAGAAGAAAAATGAGGATCCAAGAGTATTTGAATGAGTTGGGTTCACCAAATGATTTAAAAATATTGAAATAATGTTAATCCCTAATTGTCAGAGAGTCACAACACAGTAAATATAGTAATAAAGGCATAAATATGACCCAAGCAATAAACTATAAAAATATGAAACCCTAGGTGCAAGAGAAGGGATAAAGTACTTATATGGTTTTGTAATTAATCATAGATTGTTCCAAGCTAGAATACTAATAATCAAGAGGAGACTATCTCTATTTTGCCCAAAAATTGTGTGACTATCGGATCTATCTAGAATTGGGTGTTGGACCCAGTCAGGGATGCCTAGGTTCCAAAGACTTATCCTAGGCTCATGTGACTAGGAAACTAGTCTGAATCTAAATTTTACAGTGTTGCAAGATGTTCACTAAATGTCACTTTTAGTTTCATGTGTGTCACTAGTTGATCACCGAGTTCACTTGAAACCTGCAAAGAGAACGAGAATCTGGAAAACCCAAAACACATCAAATCCTAAAAAGAAAAATATGTGAATGGGGAGTTAAAAATCCCTATGTAACTTGATTGAGTGAAATTACTATCGGGTTCTACATAGATTTTAGACTCCATGTAGTTTTGTGTGTGTGTGAAGAATCATGCCCTAGGTGGCTCTTGTGCAAGATGCACTTGATAAAGAAATAACTAGATGTAGAAGATGTAAATAGATGTGTGCATAGAAAAATGAACTTCCCCTCCTATGAAGTGTATACATAAGAATGCAGTCCCTTGTCCCTTGAGTGAGTGCTAAATGAATACTTTGATGCTCTTGAAATTCCTTTTGATGCAACATTAGGTGATGGTAGTGGATGCTTAGAGCTTGGTACTTTATTATGGTGACATAGTTTTATAATTATATGATTCCCTTGTTTGAATTTCATAATTAACCACTAAAAGGCTGACCCATAAGAAAACAAGATTCCCAATGGCTAGAAATGACCCAAAAGAGACAAGTAAGATATAAAGAGGTCTGGGGTGCCCGAGGGGATGAGGGCTCTTGGGCACCGATGTCTTGGTTGGGTGTTGGTGTCCAAACTCAAAAAAGCTGAAGTATTGAAAGTCAGACTGGGCAATATGGTGTGTAAGACCAAGAAGGAAACCAAAAAGAAAGCAAAGAGGCCAAATAAAATGTTTAATTAGTACTTTTCTTACTTAGGAATTATATGAATTGTAGTATGTGATTAGGACCTAGAAATGTACCCAAAGCTCGTGATTTAGTGTCTACATATAGGCGATTGAAAGTTAGTGGTGAAACATCTAGTTCTAGAGCTCCTCGATTGTATATAATGATAACTAGGATGATATATGATTGACGTATGGGGGATTTATAATGATTTTATTTTGTAACTATGATTTTGATGATATATGTATGTATGTATTATGTACGTATGTATGTATGGGATTTACATACTACATATACATATATATATATATATATATATATATATATATATAAAAGTCATGTATGATTTTCATTATATGATGTTAATCGTTATGATTTTGATGATTATATATATATATATATACATATATATACATATACATATGTACATACATACATGCATATATATATATATATGTATATGATCGTATATATATATAGTCATTGATATCATATGTATGTATATATATTGATGGTTTGTTAGATTTTCTATATGCATTGTTAGATTTAAATGGTTGTTTAAATTTGATTTGATTGCATGTGGAAATATATTATGATGTCTAGGTAATGAATGGAATAAGATTTGTATTTGAATGAGTGTGAAGCATGTAGTGTCTATATATATATATAATGTGGGAGATAAGTATAAGTGGTAATGTGATTTAGACAATATAAGAGAATAGAATAATGATGTGTTGATAGGAGAAGATGTAAAACAATGTTTATAATCACATGTGATAAGGATGAAGGGGGATAGAAGAGCAATGCTCCCCGCCACGAGAATGAGGTTCATTTTAGTAATAATTCCCTCAATAGTCATGTATGAACCTTAAGAACACAAGAGCGTCATGGGTAATGAGAGGGAAATGGATATCATCTACTAGAGATGAAGAGGCATGAAATGCATGGGAGGATCATGTGAAGTAGAATTAGTGTAAGTATAAGTTTTGAAATGGAGGTCAGAGGAAATGGTGTCAATAATAGGAGGTGTGGTGGTAGGAAGTGTGGAAACATGCTTCTTAGGAAGCCAATGAGATCCAATAGCAATGTGAGGAGGGTGTGATGATGTGGCTATAGGAGAGAATAATAGAGGACGTGGATGAATGATGACTTTAGGAGGTGGGTGAAGGATAAATTAGGAGGTGAAGGAGATAAATCAATAGTGGCGAAGAGTTTGCTTAGTGGGATAGAGAGAGAAATTTCTCATGAGAGTGAGAGTGGAAGGCAATGAAAGTTTTATCTTTTAATTGTTGTAGTTTATCATGGAGAACATATAAGTCATTATCTTGGTGGCCATTGATGAGGTAAAAATTATAGAAATGTCGGTAACACTAGCAAGCAAGCAAGCGGTGAGAGGTATGATGTTGGTTAGTGTAAAAACAAAATCACGCACTTTGGGTGTATTTCTAGTCCTAATCACATATTAATATTCATATAATTCATAAGTGAGAAAAGAACTATTGATCACCGTATTTTGGCCATCTTTTCTAGTTTTATGTTGCCTCCGTTGATCTTACACTTCTTCTTGCCCAATCTTTCTTTTTATACTTTGGCATTTCTCACTCTAGACACCAACACCTAACTAAGAGGCCAACATTAGGCACCCCTACCCTCTCCGGGATCCCCAACCTCTTTCAGTACTTCACTAACATATTTTGGGTCCTTTCTAGTTGTTTGGGCATCTTATTTTCTTGGTATTCAACCTTTTGGGGTTAATTAGAAAATTCAAGCAAGGGAATCACTACATAAGGTTGCATTCAAAGGTGATTTATAAGAGCATTTAAGCATCAATATAGCTCCACACAAAGGACAATAGAGTATTATTTCTCCATACATGTATAAGATGCACAAATTTATCTATTTTTTTGTATCTAGATTGGTGTCCCTAGATTTCACCTTGAAATCTGGGACTACCCCATGTAAAAATTTCGTACTTTTAAAATAATGGGTCGTTTTGTGTGTTAATTACGAGAGTGTCAGATTGTGTCAAGATATTCCCGAGAGTCATATTAGCCAATTTCACCAAATACCTGGATACGAAATCGTTATATTCTGTCATTTGAGGTTTGCTTGTGGAAATTTTTATTTAATTATTCTGAGCCCCATTTGAGGCAAATTGTGCTCCGGTTTAACCTATGTTGTGGTCTTACATGCCAATATTCCCATATACCAGTAGGGTGTAACCAGGAATTAATCCTGGGATTTATCTGTGACTTCTGGAAATGTTTTGCATTTTTGTTATTTTTCTCGTTTTGTTTTCTATGAAATTTCCCTAGGTCAATTCCTTTTCCGGTTCATTCTATTTTCTTGCCTGGAGTATCTGGAGATCATCTATGGATATCATGCCAGAAGGAATTTTCCACAGGAGGTTTGGTTCTCTCTGAAAAGACGAAGTCATGCACAAAAAAGCTTCTTCTAGGAAAGTCACATTTTTGGGAAAGGAAGGTCAGAAGTCGCAATGAGATTTTTGGGCTGCAAAGTAGAAGGTGGGAATTTTGTACCTACTGGTAGGGTACTTTTTCCCATGGAAGCAAAGTCACTTAAGTCATGATGGGAAAATTAGAGGCAGCAGGCAGGTGGGAATTTCTTACCTACCTTGCAGGGTGAAAATTCCCATTATGAAATAAAAGAAAATCACTTAAGGCATTGATGGGAATTTCTTACCTACCTTGCAGGGTAAAAAATCCCATTATGAAAGTCAAACAACTTAAGTGGATCATGGGATTTTTGGAGCTGCGGTGCAGGGTGAATAATCCCATTAGAAATTGACTTTTAAAAATAGAATTCACCCTTGCCAAAAAGTGTGACCCACCTTGGGTGAATAATAATGCATTTAATAATATTTATTAATGTTTATTCACCCAATTTTGGTGCCCAAGCATGAGGAAAAGTCAACGCATGATGAAAGGATAAAGAAGATTGGAAATAGAATTCTAAAATTAAATAAATTTAATTTATTTAATGCAGCCCCCTCTCATGCAAAAAAGTGCGACCCATATTGAGGAGAAATAATACTTTTTAAAGTATTAATTAATGGAATTAATTCCTATTTTTGGTGCATAAGGTCAAAGCACACTGTGAAGTCAATGTGGACTGGAAGTAGAAAGCTAAAATTAAATAAATTTAATTTATTTAATGGCAGCCATGAACATGCACAAAATAGGCGCCCAAGTTTAAAGAGAAAAGCTGATTTTTAATTAATTAATTGCCAGGAATAAGAGATGCAATTATTAATTATAGAATGGTGAAGGTTATATAAGAAGGGGCTGCCATAATGATGAATTAATTAATTCTTTAGCAAGGAAGTGCAGCCTAGGCAATTTTGGCGCCCAAAGAAGGAGGGTTTTGCTCAGAGAAAGGTGTTTTCACTGCCGGAAAGCTTCAAAGTTTGGCGCCTAGGTTTGAAGGAGTTTGATTTAAGTCTGATTAATTGTTTGCATAGTGGTACAGTCTCGGGTGAAGTTTAAAAATTCATGCATGCTTTGCATGCAAACAAAACCTTAAATTTTGGGGTAGCAGGCTTGATATATGCAGATTTTTATGATTAAAATCAAGTGTTCATGTTCTGGTTGTTGTCTTTGTCTGAATTAATTGCAGGTATTCATTATAGGTGCTTATACAAGAGAAAGTGAGCTTAAATCAATGTCCAATACATTGAACATATCCTCCGAACTGAAAAAATCTCCGATCTCGCAATGATTGATCAAAGAATTCCGTCCCCAATAAAAAGAAAAAGAGTTGCTCAGACAAAGATTGCTCTAGCCATGGCGAAGCATGATGAAAGAAAAAGATTAGCAGAATCATCTAGATCCAGATCCAGATCCATAATTGTAAAGGCTTCATCCTCTTGTTTCGAATGCAACTCGTGAAGAAGTCAGTGCATGGAGAATTCCTTCCAGGACCTTGTGCATGTTCTCCCAATCTTCCAGTTGAAGCCTTCATTGAATTTGCATTCACCCAGAGTGATTTCCATAATTTTTAATTGCTCATATGCAATTACAAATAAAAAATATGAGTTACTTACAAAAACATTGCACTGATGCATGTACTGGAGAAGAACTACAAAAGCTTCAAGGATAAGAAGGAAGACAAGTCAAAGGTAGATCCAATCACTTTTAGATTCAGTTTGGTGAGAATCAAAGGCAAAAGAATCAACTACATACAGAATATGAAAAAGACAAGACTGCAGCCTTTCGCTTTCTTCTTCTTTCTCTTATTTCCTCCAAAAAGTAATTGAACAATCAATTAAATTATAAAACCTAAGTGATTGGTTTAAAATCCATTACTTGAAGAAGTCAACTACTTGGAAATAGGTGGCAAACATGCAAAATAGAAGGTTCTATTTTCAGTTACAAATCATGCATGTCATGCAAAGAGGAATTCAGGAGGAGATTGCCAGTTGTTTCCTTTTCGACTTCCACATGTGCTAGTTCAACTAAAAGCTTCCTATTTGTAATTTCCCCTCTACATGCTATAAGTAGAGGAAGAACCTACAAGTTAAATAATCAGAATTTGTAAGCAACATTCTTGTGTTCCAGACTTTGTGCTGAAATCCCTGATAGCTATTTGAAGCAAAGGAATAGAAAGGAGTAGATTTCCAGAGAACTTTGTGTCACGGTGCATTTTGCTTCTAGCTTTTTATCTCAGATCTACTTATAAACTTTGTGTTATTTTAGATCTAGATCTAAAAGCTGCCTTTGCTTATAATTTTGTGTGTGTTAATATCTATTGGTCATGTCTATGTGCATGCAATCAACTCTATAATCTATTGATTGGGTTGCACATCTTCCCTCTTTCTTTCCTGTGTTTATATTATTCCTTCTTCATTAGATTTTTCCTTTCTTTAACAGCTGCTTACTTGCAACAAAACTCTACATCTATGGTTCATGAGCTACATGGTTAAAGTAATACCTACAAATAGATACTAACATATTTAACTAACAAATCTTACACGAGAGCCTCACCGGTAAATGAAGGAGATTTATCTCATGACTACCTAGGTTTTCATCTATGCAGAAATCTAGCCAACATAGATACTTGTTCACTATTCAAGTGCGATACACATAAGAGATACATAGGGCACAATTTTGACACAAACACACATAGAACTACACCTGGGTCTGAGATGTAGTGTAGCACTCGATGATAAGTTCAATTTTTGATAGTTGGGGATAGTCCTACCCTCATTTTCATTATTTTGTTTTTGGGATTTGATGTGTTTTGGGGTTTCAGAGGTCATTACTTCATTATAGGTTACATGCGACATCTTTGAACTTAAGTGCGACATGCAACATCGGATAGTGAACATCTCGTGACCTTGTGAAACTAGTTTTTATGGTTCTAAGGAGTCACAGTGCCTAGAGAAGGTCCGTAGTAGTTCCCCGGTGCCTGCCTTGAACCACTCCAAACACCCCCTAGTTGGAGAGATCTTTTAGTCTCACAATTTTCGATCTCGATCTCGTGGTGCAACACATTCCTCCTTTTATTTATTAGTTCATCACTTTGGCACAACCCAAATTTAATTATGAATCAACTAAGTACTTTTATCCCTTTATTTCAGTAACTAGATTTTTCTAAATTTAAATTACTTATTTGCTTAGGTTAAAATATATATTTCATTTATCTTTTTTTAACACTTTTACATATTTAGATTAACATTAATTCATTATCAATATTTTCTTAATCATTTGGTGAACTTGCATTCAAATACTCTTAGATCCTTATATTTCTTCTTTCATGGCTTCTAAATCTCCTCAAGTCCCCTTGCATCAATTGCTTCAGATGCACCCATCTTGCCAAGAGGCTCTCTAAAAGGTTGTATGCACTATCTGCCTCCTCTTGATATGCCACCTTCACAAATCAGTTCCATATTTGATCATCTATCTAATGACTCACTTGGTCCTAATTCCAATCAATTTATTTGCAAGTCAATTCAAGATTTGCATTATTTATTTCAAGATAAATTCAAGTTATGGAATCAATGATTATATCTCTTAAATATGAAATCCAACATCTTAAGGACGCTTCTTAGGATCATGCTAGTTTTTCTTCTCATCCTCATTCTATGTCTTCTACATGTGCTCATATCATTGAACCTCAAGTCTTACCATTTCTAGCACCTCTCAAGTTCAATCACAATATTAAGATACATAGCATTCTTATTGTACTCCTTAATCATCAATTAATCAACTTTTCATCTACTCATTTCTATCCTCCTTATCGGCTGGTCAAATATCAAGGTCTCCCATTTTGTTCTTATCATCAAATCAACAAACATAATGAAAATGATTTCTATGATTTAAAATGAAGAATAAAAATCTTGAGCATCTAGATTTTATCTCATTCATTGCACAACGCTCTATTACATGGTCTTCTCCACTTCTTACATCTCAAAGGGTTCCTAAATTTGATTCGCCTATGTCTAATGAGAATCATGTCATCACTTCTAATTTTTTTCTTCCATCACTCAGTATCCCATTTTGTGCTTATCATCGATCAAAAAACATAATGAAAATGATTTCTATGATTTAAAATGAAGAATAAAACATCTTGAGCATCGAGATTTTATCTCATTCATTGCACAACATTATGTTACATGGTCTTCTCCACTTCTTACATCTCAAAGGGTTCCTAAATCTAATCCATCTATGTCTAATGAGAATCATGTCATCACTTCTAATGTTTCTTCTTCCATCACTCAAGTACCTCCTACGCAAAACCTCTCAAAATCAGTCTCACTCCTCCTCTCAAGTCATCTACAACATTACCAAGTCAAACTACACAACCACCTCTAAAAATAAGTCCACCCTCTTCTCCTATCAAGTCTTTTACAACATCATCAATCCGACATAAGCTCTAACCAATCACTTTTGTCAAAGAAATTACTCCTCCTACTAATGATCAGGACACATTTCAAACTCTTCCACCATCGCATGGTCCTATTGTTACTTCTACCTACCATTGTGCCAACTCTCTTTCTTATCATGACATAGATAACACTCTCCCAAAATGGCATGGTATCTCTCACATGGCTGCATAAATATCCATCTTCATACACTTGGGTGGAATCATTCATATTCTTCCCCCTCTAGCATTACCACATGTCTTGAATTTCTAATATCATGCTTTGTGCTTCATATTTCATCTCTTTGAGCATCAATACACATATTTATACACTTTGTATCGTCACTACCCGATGATGCACTCTCATGCTACTTGGTTCACACTTGATCTGTTGAGGGCATACTACATACAGAAACTCACACACTACACACTTTAAGCTTCGTAAAAAATTCATCTCTTTCTCACAACTTCTATAACACACTATACACATTATTCACTCTACACATTCAAGATGTATCATTATTGCATCTACTTTTACATGTTACGTTCATTAGCCTATGATGTACTCTAGTTCCACAGATTCCTTCTCAACCGCCGAGGGTATCCATCTAAAATGAACCTCAACACATTCACCTAATCACTCATGCACTCTCTATTCTCTACATTTTTATGATCATATATTTCTAGTGTAGACATTCAAACTTGTTGTCGTGCAAATGTGCAACAGGAAATTGGAAGTTTCTAAGCATGACAACTATACCCCTATGCCGAAAGTTTCATGTTTTATCATTCTTAGGAACCCCAAGTCAAATTTTTCAGTCTGGTCACCCCCTATTTGATGTCAAATTGGTCCCCTAGGTGATTTAGGAAAGTCTATTCATTCCCCTAGGTGATTTTAGGAGTTATGAAAAGATGCTATCTTCTGGCAGTATTGGGAAGGGCTATCATTGGCCTTCCCAGGATTGGATCAACCCTGGAGTGGAATGGAAGGGAAAAATTAAACATGGAGGTGAATGGAAGACCTTAGAACATCCAAGAAATGATTTTAGAATGTTTGGGGAGTTTTGAAAGACTTGGAGCAATCTCGAGTAAAAACAGGGTTCATAAGCCTAAGCTAAAGTACACATGCCTAAAATAGTCAGGGCTTCAGAAGAAGATTTTGGGAGCTTTGGATGGAGTTAGAAGTAAAAAAACATATTCAGAAAGAGGATTACAAGGACTAAATGATGGTGAAATAATATTTTTCACAACACATTGGCACATAGGATTTGCATGTAATTTTTCTGAGGCACAAGTGGAGTCTTAAATCACAAATCTGGTTTTCAGGGATCATATGGTTGAATTAAGACATTATACCCAAACCATTGGATTCAAAATTACATTTACATTTAGGATAATAGAAAATTTCACCAATAAATTCCATCAAGAGCTCAAGTTATCATCATTCCAAGCTTCCCTCTCAAAGGCAAAGGTTCAGAGTTAGTCAATTTTTGAGAGGACACGTGAAAGCACCAGTCTGGAGTCCGGGCAGATTTCATGACTCCAACATCCATCGTGTAAAGTACAAAAAAATTGAAATTTTTTTCCCAGCCCCCATGTGACCTTTAGACCCTCATATGACCTTCAGACTTGATAGTTCAACCCCGTGTGCAATTTTGGAGCTCAAATCCCATATGATCGGATTAAGGACATGTGTCACCCAGGATTTATAAAAACCGATGCGCTCATGTCCCTCACAGGTCAAGGAAACCAGACCTTGAAAAATGCACCCATCCCTTTAGGAGAGAGTTTTGGTCACCCATGTGACCCACTTCTAGCCCCTCAGTGCTTTAAAGCTGATTTTTGAGCACTCATCCCCTCGTTGTTAGATCAAGGACACGTGTCACCTCTAGGATTTCCATGAAAATTGATGTCCCTCACATCCCTTTGAGGTGAGGGATGTGAGGAAAATAAAATGTGCCTAGCCCTCTCCCCCCATGTTTTTAAAAATTCAAAATTTTGACATGCTTCCCTGCTTCTAACTGCTTCCACTCCCGTGCACAGCCATACATACATTCTTCCTCTACAACTTTCTTCCATCACTCCACCATTGAAAAAAACTCAAACTAGATCAACCAAGGAACTGAAATACCTTTCCCATGGTGATACAAAGGTCTCAAAAGGAATTCTCATCAAACTAAGGAGAAATAAAAACAACAAAGAAGAGAACAATAAAATTTCCATAGCCAAAAAATAGAAATCAAAAATCTCAGTAAACCAAAGGTACTTAATCAATGAACCGTTTGTTGTTATTTTTTCCTCTTTCCAAGACCATAAAAACATACCCTCAAACTCTCCTCTCATATGATAGAGAATCCATAATGAAGAAATCTCCTTTCCGGCTCAATGAAGAAAGAAGTGGGATTCCCTGTTAAACCATTGGACGAAATGAAGTAGAATTGCACGTGAAGCACTAGAAGAAAAAACAACATCAAAAATATAATTTTTTTCACAAATAGAGGAGAAAACCAGACCTACAATTTTGAGGTCCATTAATGGTTGTCACGTCTAGAAGCATTGCTAGGTCCGAAATTTGAAAGTTTAAAATCTCTGGACTATTAAGCGGGTGGGTCTGAAATTTAGAGGGGTGATATTGGGAAAAAACCCATATCAAAAAACTTTGTTCCACGTCAATACGACATCTAGAAGCCCACTTTCTAAAAATAGTAGGTCTCCTACATAGAGGACTTGCTATTTTGGGAAAGTCAACAACAAAAGAACTCGTGAAGAAGACAGAGACATTGGAGGTGCACTACAACTAAGAAATCGCAAGAAAAAGTATTTTTGGAACTTACTAAAATAGTAAGTGGTCCCCACAGAACTTGCTAAAAATAGAAATTTGATCCAGAAGGAGGGAGGAACTCAGGGAGAGAGGGAAATCAAGGTTGCAACATCCAATTGAGATTCGGGGAAGTCACTTTTTCATACTTACTAAAAATAGTAAGTTGCCATTATAAGGAAATCATGAAATAAAAGTGGATGGGATAGAAGTTGGCACAACCCTTTGTCGCGAGTATGAGATAGAAGACAATGATGTCTTGTACATGGACCGAATGACCTAAGAACTCACATGACATCCTAGAGACCAAAATAAGATCAAAGATCATATATTCACAAGTGGCTTGTTCGTTGTTGCAAGACATCCAGTGTCTGTCTAAAGTCATGAGTTGGTCCTAGCCTGCTCTCACCACTATGATCCCGAAACACAAACCATCCGAGCCAAAAATGGTACAGTGATGGTGGTCATCAGCCCTAGAACCATCTCACTTTCTCTGTAAATACCGACATCACCTAGCATGGTCATCATCTCAAAGGATAGGGCCTTGCACTGATTGGGAAATGATGGATGCATACGTGCAAGGGGTCTTGGGTCATGGTTGAAAATGGGGAGAAAGCCCTCAAGAATGCCTAATAATATTCCAAGGTGTGAGTTCTAAGAAGGATATTTAGATGTCATCACTCTCCTCAATAGAGTAATGGGTGAAGCAAGCACAAGATACTTCCAGGACTAGATGGGCCTTTTCATCCTGACATTGATAGAAGGAAAAAAGAGAATTGATTGGGGACAAATAATTAGTGACAATATCCATCTCAGTAGTTGCTCTAGGTACCCATGATGAATAAGTTCCACATGAATTTTTACTTAGTCTACCTCTGCCGCTAGCTCAAGATCATTTAAGGGATTATCTCTCACAAGAAACATTACCGCCAAGGTGTTTGCATTCAAGTAAAATTCATCATGGTTCACGAAGTGCAAAAACATTAACAACATGGTCGATGGATGGACAAAAACCTTGAGCTGCATTCACATTCCTCATGCTGAAAAAGTGGATCCTATAGCTACTCGCTTTTAAGAAAGAGCTGGGGGAACAAAGGCCTTCTCAGGAGTGCAAAGTGGAATCCAGTCAAGGAGTGAGATCAAATCCACTGTAGCGGATCATCCTTCCACATGATTCTTCTTCTTCCTTCTTCTTCCTCTTCTCCTCCTCTCTCTCTCTCTTCTCTTCTCATACAACACTCTCTCTTCAATGTTATATTTTTGCATTGAGGGTTGCACTTTTTAATATGACTTAAGTGAATTTAGAAATATAATGTAACTTTAAGTCACCTTGTTATTATAAAAGGGACTTAAATATTTAAAGTGGAATATGAATAGTCTTAAGTCATATTAAGGTATTCGAAAAGTCACCGAGGGAAGATGAAGAGTTGCCTCCACTTCTATAAATTGTAACAAGCTCCTCATTTGAGCTTCTTCTGAATTTTGCTTCTTAGATGTTGGAGCTATTTTTTGTGAATTCATGAGAGAGATATCCTTGTGAAGAGAGCAAGAGATAACAAGTTTCTTCCATTTCTCCTACTAAAAATGTCTTCTACTTCCCACACTATGTACAAATTTTGCTTGAGCTTCAATAAAGGAAGAAGGAATTTTAGCCTCTTTGATTGAGGAGTTTATTGGTACTTTATGTTCATTAAGCTCTATTTAGTCTTGTTTTTTTACATATTTGTTTTCTTTTGAAATATAAGTGCATGTAATGAAACTTCGGCTAGTGTGTGCAAGTCTCTGATTTTCTACTTGCAACATTAGTTTCTCCTTTCTAAATATTCTCACTCCCCTTTCCCGCCTTCATAACAAATTCCTCCTTGTACATACCGCAAGAATTTTCGTAGGGTCAGAGAGTTTCCCTATTGGATCCCCTCGCCAAAAGGCCAATAGGATAAAACTCACATTTTACTCGCGCATGTACGTATGATAGCTGCATCGGTTAAGTAGAGGGACTTAGACTCCCGCAGTGGTGACAAGATAACCACCAATTTGTCCCCGACAAATTTTCTCACCAACAAAACCATTTCCCGATGATGCAATAATGTTCTATGGTCCATTCTAGAATTCTAAGGGGAATGTATAAATGAACCTCATCTCATGCACAATCATTCACATTCACTGAGGGGCACACTCGCTCTTATCATTCACTCTACATTCCTTTCCATCTCATCTATAACATACTACATATCTTGGTCGTATTTTACTCTTTCTTTCTTATGCTTACATGTACACTTTGTTTCCATGCTAGAAAGATACATTGTATGTCATTATCTTTTCTATATATAGATGCATGTTCACTTTCCTTCTAGTGATGATCAATTTTTTTAACCAAATTGTTACACACAACATGGATGTTTTGCACATTACCTCATACCAAAAGTCCCACAAAGTGGATGTTGAGGGCATCTAATTTCACTATGGGTGTTATTTTTTCATTTTTCATAGCACATTACTCTATCATATTATACATGTTTTGACATACTTTCTATCTTTCTAACATGATAATGGGTGCCTCATGTGTAACATTTTCTTTGCAAGTCTATTTGCTTCCATGGTTATCTGATACATCTCTTGTTACTATTTATCATTGCTTTCTCTTTGTATGCAATTGTTTGTGGATTTTTTCTTTGTCTCGTGTGCACAACCTCTACTTTCAGTCATTTCAGCCTCGATTGTCTTTTTACATCATGAGTTATGTCCCATGTTTGTAAACCCACTTTTGTAGTCTAATTTTTGTGTATTGTCTTCTTTCATGATAACTTACTTACACATTGTCTTATTGCTTTCTAGCTTACATCTTGTCTTATTACATTAATGTTTACCTTGTTTGCACTAACACATATTTTCTAGCCACTATGCTTATGTGTGCCTTGGTTTCTACCAAGTGCAATCCTTCCTCCTATAGGGCATCAATTTTAATTCAATGACCAAGTCCTCATTTTGATGCCGTATAATCCTCAACGATGTCAGCATGCACCCCAAATGAGGGGGCATCATCGAGTGAATTAGTCACCCCATTCAAAAATTTATAGTCACAGTCCAACACATTTTAGTATTTGTATAACACAACATTCAGTCACAACAATGTCTTAGAATTTGACTTAGGTCCTCAACATAACAGAGACACTAGCACCTAGACACAAATATTAGTTTCGGGTGCCCCTACCCTCTTGGATGTCTCTGTGATTGGGGAAGTTATAGAATATTTTTCAATTCGCCAAAATTTTGGCAATTTACATAGTGTCTTTTTAGGACAGACAATTCTTCAACACTTGGTATGCATGCACTACACATTTTTTTATACTTTCATCTTAGATTGAACCAAATCATATTTTTACACACCAAATGTAGTGGTGTTTATACTTCAAGAAATAGTTAAAGGTTGGAGACCAACACCAGAATTTTCTCCCTATACTTCTTCCATACTGCATAGATGGCACGAGATCACCCAAAACTCGCATTCAACGCAAGTGGCGTGATATTGCTAAAAACACATTCTTCTACACCATCTTTCGTGGATCATTTCTATCTCTTTCACTCATCATGGATCAGGTACACATGTTTCTTTTCATATTTTTTTTACTTTTTTTTTGACATATTTTTACTCTTTTTGATCATATATGTGTATTTGACTACTTGTTCATTCTTCCTCTTTGTAGGTTCATCCTTATGGAAAGTTATGGTCACATGAATCACACATCGATCAAGTAACAATCAACATAAAAAATAGTTACAAATGTGACATCTACACACACACTCACCCTAGGATCATCATCATCATTTTTTTTACTTCCTCTTCTCTAGCATCCATGTTTCACATTTTTATCAATCCACACTCTTTCTTATCTCCTCATTATGCTTTTTTCCATCTATCTACATGGTTATCGTGTACACATCTATTATCTACTTTATGTTATCGATAATTATCTCACCAACATAAAATGGGGAAAATGTAGACATTAAATCACACACTTTGGGTATATTTCTAGTCCTAATCACATATTACTATTTATATGATTCCTAAGTGAGAAAATTACTAATTGATCACTATATTTTTGGCATATTTTCTTGCTTTCCGTTGCCTTTATTGATCTTACAATTCTTCTTCCACGATCTGTATTTTCATACTTCAACATTTATCACTTGGAAACTAGCGCCCAACCAGATGTCGGTGTCGTGCACCCGCATCCCCTCCGGGTGCCCCAAACTCTTTGTACATTGCTCACATACTTTGGATCCATTCTAACCATTTGGGCATCTTATTTTCTTGGTAATCGGCCTTTTTTGGGTTGATTACAAAATTCAGGTAAGGGAATCATATAAATATAAAGTTATGTGACCATAATAAAAGACCAAACACTAAACATTAGCTATCAATACCTAAGGTTGCATTCAAATGCCATTTATAAGAGAATTAAAGCATCCATCTATCTCAACACAAGGGAAAAGGGATTGTTATTTCTACATACACGCATAAGAGGGAAGTTCATTCTACCATGCACTCATTTATCTACATTTTCTACATCTAGCTACTTGTTCACTATTCTAGTGCAACACACACAAGAGCTACCTAGGAACAATTTCGACACACACACACACATAGAACTATATTGGGTTTGAGATGTAATGCATCAATCGTTATAAGTTCACTTGTTTGATATTCGGGGACAATGTAATCCCTCATTTGTATTATTTTTCTTTTGGGATTTAATGCATTTTGGGGTTTTGCAGTCATTTCTTCATTGCAAGCTACATGAGACTTCTACAAAATTGGTATGACTTACTAGTGATAGGAAGCAATGGACATAGAACATCTTGTGACCCTGAAAATTGGTTTTTTGAGGTTCTAAGCAATCACAGGTGCCCAGAGAAAGTCTATAGTGCCCTAGGTGCCCTTGATCTAATCTAGGTGTCCCAGTCCAGAAAGATATTTGGTCTCAAAATTTATCAAGATTTGGTAGGCACATTCCTCCCGCTTATCACCTCATCGCAACCCAAATTTAATTGTGAATCAACTAACTACTTTTACTCCCTTCATTTAAAACTATGGTTTTAAATTTAAATTTCTTATTTTCTTGGGTCAAAATATGTACTTCATTTATGTATTATTAGCATTGTTATTAACATTTATTCATTGTTAATATTTTCTTAATTAGTTTAAAGGTAAGCAAGTTAAGTGCTTGTCAAGTAAGGTATGGAAGACATCATGTGGCTTAACAACATGTGGAAAATGTAATGATTCACAGGTGGGAGGTGGAGGATACTTAGTTAAATAATGACATGATGGTGGGGAAGGAAGATGCTTATGTAGAGGAGGAGATGGAAATTATGAAGGGGGTCAATGGATGGAAGAGGAGTGGAGGTAGTAGGCAATGGAGTAGTAAAATAAGTAGAAGAAGGTGTTATAATATGTTCCACAATTAAGTCTTGTTCTAAATCAATAACTTTATCACAAAAAGAGTAAATGACTCACATGTATCATATAAGATATTTTATTTTAATGGAGGAATTAAACCATGAAAAAGATAAATTACATTTCTAAATCAATAGGTTGAAATAGTAATTGATGCATGCAAGAATTGAAGCATAAAATGTAATCTAAAATTGGTTCTTTCTTTCCTTGATGCAAACAAGACAAGCCTTCATACATAAATTTAGGACCATTGTTGGACATAAAATGCTTAAGAAAAGCATCCTTTGTATCATAATAATTATTAATAGATCCATTAGGTACTTGAGTATACCATTAGAGATCCTAATAAAAAGGCTATGTGTAGACACCAATTTTTGGTATCATTATTATTCACCCGCATCAGTCTTCTTTGTCATCTTTTTAAATTGACCACTTTACCTCCTAGATTCAATTTATCCCACTTTATCCCATTTTATCACCTTTAACCTCATCCACATTATTATTTTCATGTTTTATTATAATTACTTAATTTCCCATTATCTCTCTAATTAATCATCCCTAATTAATCCTAATCCCTCATTAATTTGTTTCCCATCTCTAGATTCCTCCATTTTATCCTTTCTATGCTCTCAACCACCCTCATTTAATATTTTCACCATCCCCTTGCCTTTATTTACTAATTTTAGCCCCTCACCAATCCATTTCACTTCCCTATGCATCCCTAACCCACCTAAGCATCCTGAAATCATAATCCCACTCCAAATGGACCCTTTGCCTTGAGCTCATCCCCTTCCCACCACCCAAATGGACGGATGGGCGAGATCGCGACAACTCACCTAGGTCATTGTCGACCCTATAATTACGCCCTTTCCCCTTCCTTTTTCATGGATTCAACATTGAGATTTTTGAGCTATCTTGCGGTCTCGTCATCATCTTGAGGTACCATAAACCATTCATATTTTGATTTACTTGTTTTCTTAAGTACTAGTTCACTAATCGAGAAGGAAAGAAAAAATGTACAACATTCTCGCACACCGGTGGAAACACCCTTTTTATGTGAGTTTATTATTTGTTTTAATTCTATTTCACAAGTGACAAAATCAAATCAATATTATCACATTACCACATCTCAACATCAAGTGCAATCACAACCAATTCAATCCCAACCTCTTAATTATATTCCCCTTATGAACCACTTCCATCGATACCAAAACATCCCAAAAATTATCAAAGATATCAAGAAACCAACCCTCAACTTCATATACATCTCGATTCATCCTTCAACATCTTAACCATCTAATGATCCTCGCAAGAATTACTAAGTAGAATGGCTAACTTCAAAGCCGCAACCTTGGTATCTAAGATCACATTTTATATGAATAAATTTGTAATGAACACATTAACCCATCTATCCTAATGAAACCGTATCCTCCTCATTGGGAATTCACAAAGTTCACCAAGTTCAATAGTAAGGAAGATCCCCAAAACATATTTAGGATTTTTGACATGTATGTTATCTTATCGCCCATGACCAAGATGTCATGCTTCCGCACATTCCCCATGTCACTAGCTGGCCCCGCATTAAACTGGTACAATAATATCCTTCAACATTCACTATTATCATTCACTCAACTTGCTCAATTATTATTTGAAAATTTCTTGATTAATATTGCATGTAAGATTACCATCACTAAAATCTATGCCATTCGATAGTTTAACGACGAATCTATCGCAATTTTTTCACACGATGGAATTTTCCCCTTCCATAGACTAAACTCATTGAACTTTTATCATGGTCATGTGTGAAGCATATCTCTTCAACTCTTCAAATTCAATCTTTTCAAACCTTTGAAGAGGCGTTCACTATGGCTCACAAACTCTAATTCCGTGCCCTTAAACAAGGCCACCTTAAGCTTAGATCGAACAAACCTAAAACCAAGTTCACCAAACCTTCCATGCTTGGTTATAAATCCAAAACTTATGCCAATACCATTGTGATTAAATCCTCATCTACATCCACTTCCTACATGGAGCCTTCGTAAAGATCTCTTAGACCAACCCCTAACTATACCCCTCTTGGGGAATCTTAGAGTTCAATTTTTGAAAAGTTAATGGAATTCAACCTTATTTGACTTCCACCTATTTGACCATATGACAAAACATGAACCAAAATGGCACGGTATTGTGAAAAACATTATTGCAAATATGAAAAATTCCATGGGTATGACATCGAGAGGTATTGCACATTCAAGGATCTTGTCCAAAAGCTTATAGAATTTGGTGATCTTCAAGTAGACAATCCTAATGCACCACCCAATCAACCCTTGGACATTTTTAAACAACCATTTCCAAATCATTCACCCAACAATAAAACCCAACCTTCCACATCACAAGCACCTAATGCCAACATTATCAACACTATAGACCAAATCTCAACACCATCATCTCCAACCACCACTTCGACACGTATTACACCTAACCCCATTTTAGATTATCCCGCACAATAAAAATTCATCAACACAAATGAAACCACAACTACAACACCCCCATCAGATTTAAAAATATCTACCCTCCATTTATATTATCTACATCCTCATGTATTATACCTTATCCTTTACCTATGAAAACTTCAACATCTACTTCAAAATCTACTTCAACACCTACAATTACCTCCATCCATAACACATATACTACCACAATTTCTACACCTATATCAACATCTGAAATTACACCTATATCTACACCACATCTTGAATCATATACTATAAAAACTACCAAAATCAATACACCAATAAGTGACATTCCTTTCACATCTATAACTCCAATCACTTCTATATCAACATATTCTCAAACTAAACAAATCACCAACCCTTTAGACCTTGTTAAATGTATTATGCAAATACCACTCTCACCTTAAATATTGCGAGCCTTGCTACCAAGGCCTATCACCACAAATTATCTAGTCAAAGATGAAAATATTTATACTAAGGCTCAACCTTCATAAGGAAAAACTAAAAACCTTGGTGTCGATATCTAAATATCTTTCATACATCCATATAAGAAGCTAGAGATCCCTTCTTCCAAAACTTAGGACCCTCCTAAACCACTTAATTCCATATCACCATCGCCTTAGGAGAATATTATTCTATCTTGGTACCAATCTCTTCATCTTAAACCACTATTTCTAATAATTCCATTCGACCAAACCAAATCCTCCGTCCAAACCATCCACAACTTCCATAACTAAAACTAAATTTAAACCATCCACATCACCAATGATCAAAACTATAACTAAAACAAAAATTTTTTTCACCCTCCTCTAAATATAAGGCCAAATATAAGCCTCCTATCAAGTCAACTCAAACTCAACCATCATTACCTTCATTCACCATTCTTGAAACTACTTCATCCACAACATCATATTCTTCCTTTTCCATGGGCTATTATAGGACAATGTTTCATCAATTAATTCAAGATTCAATAATCACCATTCCATCTATCAAGCCCTTGTATAAAAATTCTCCAAGACCTTTATGGTTTGACTCCAATCTCATTTGTGCATACCATCGTTCACCGGTCATGAAACTGAACATTGTCAAGCCCCTCAAACCATCATCCATAATCTTATTGTGAAAATGATCTCCTTATTAAAGGGGAACCAAATCCTCCACCAACCACATCAAAATTTTCATTCCAACATCCATCCTCTAAGACATCTAAATCCCTCTATTCATCTAAGACTTATGTCTCCATTCCTCCACCAACCTTGACCTCTCCTAAAGATGGTCCTCCTCTCTACATCAATGTTATTCGGGATATAAATTGTTATCACCCCATGAATTTTGACCACTAAATCAATCAAACACCAAATTGGTTATCACTACTCCACCCAAAGAGTCAACTCAACCACCTTCTTCATCATCAAAAAATCCAAAGTGTCAATCTTAGCTGCCCCTTGGCCTATTTCTCTTGAACAAAGTATCTTGAAACAACTTCACCAGGCCCCAATTAAGATGTCACTTTATGATCTTATCCAAATATTTTCAAACCATATACATGCCCTCATGGAAGCCCTTCAATGCATCCCTACTCCTAATGATGAGGATCAACCCTTTGTATCTCTTTTAGGTCACTTATCGCTTTCGCCTCCATATCTTTGATGACAATGAGATTTTAGATATCACACTCGGAAGAGCATGAAATTCCACTCTTCATTACTATCTATATCAATGACACATTAATCTTCCGATCTATGATTGATAATGGAGCTAGTATTAACATCATTTCATCCCACACCTTTGATCAAATTAAGCTCCCAAAATAAATTTCTGCCCAATCATCCATAATCCTTTGTGCATTTAACGATGTTTTTTCCGCCACTTTGAGAACAATAATTCTTCTCATCCGCATCGGTGAATTTTTTTTCATGAAATATTCTATATTGTAGAAGGGGAGTTCCAATATAACATCCTTCTTAGAAGTCCATGGATTCACTCCATGCGTTGTGTCCCTTCCACCCTATATCGATGCATCAAGTATGAGCATGAGGGAAAATATTAACTCTCTCCGTGGACACTCCACCATTCAAGGAATGTCACGTGACTTATCATCTAAATGATGTGATCATCCCCACAAATGATCCTTATAAGCCATCCAATAGATCATCTATTGCACATATAAGATACCTGATGACGACTCTCTAGACAAATTTATGGATAGACATACGTTGGGGGAGTATCACCTTCTAACAATTAATGCTCTTCCCACACCCCATCGACTCAATAGACCTAAAAAAAACCCATGTATTAATCTAATGTCGGGGATATTGTTCCCTTTTGTCCACCTCATCTTCACACCAACCTCAACTATGGTGTCATTTACCACCCTTCTTCACCATTGATGCTCAACCGCACACAAACCATACACCAACAACTTTAATTGTCTTTATAAAAATTCCCTTACCTACACCTATCTTTACCATGATGCCTATAAAGGATTTGGAATGGGGAATTAAAAAAAAGGTATGCATGACCTTTTCATAAATCAATCTTACAACCCCCATGAAAAATTCATCCTAGGTTATAAAAACAATATGTAGACCATATTCCACCATCTATGATGCTCATAGACATTGAATCCCCATCTTCTCCATCCCACGAGAATGTGGATACGGATGATACTATGTCAATTTCATCGACTTATTTTAAGTCTCCACAATCACCTCGAACCAATCACTTATTAGTGTGATGGCGAATCTAGGTCCCTTCAAATTTAATTTCTAGAAATGATAGAGGAATATTCCCTACCATTGATGTTCTTCAATGCACCGACGATGATTCCATCCTCTCCTACATGGGGGTAGAATATTCCTATCTTCATAATTCCTTACCACTAGAAACATCCAACCTTCTTAATGAATCCACCATCGACATCAACATAGGGACTTCACAAGAGCCCCGTATTCTCAAAGTGGGTCAATCTCTTGATCCACAAGAGCTTGAATCATTTATCTCTCATCTTTCTTTCCATAGTAAATCCTTCGCATGGTCGTAGGCTAACATGTCAGGCCTTGATCCATCCATTGTTGAACATAAAATTGTCACATTCCTAATGCCAATCCAGTTAAGAAGAAGCTTCACCCCATGCATCTTTGAGTTGCCCTCCTTGCATAAAGAAGAGCCGCAATGCCTCCTCTCCGCCAACTTAATTATCCCTATCAACTATCTGCAATGGGTTTAAAATATTTTTCCCGTTGCTACTAATGCTTCGGGTAAGCTTCATATATGCAATGACTTTGATAATTAAACCTCACTTTCCCTAAAGATGACTTCCCCCTTCCTAACATCGATTAGCTCATAGACCTTACCGTAGGCCATGAGATGCTTTCTCTTATGTATGGTTTTTTCTGGATACAATCAAATCCTCATTACACTAGAAGAACAACATAATACCTCTTTCATAACTCCTTGGGGACATTTTTCTATCGTGTCATGCCCTTCAGTTTGAAAAATGTTGGAGCCACCTATCAACAAGCCATGACTTACATCTTTCATGATCTCATCCATAAGACTATAAAAGACTATGTGTATGACCTCTGGGTAGGTCCAAACATCGGAGTGATAACCTTTTCATCCTTGAAATCTTATTCGAATGTATTATCAACTTATTCCTTCAGCTCAATCCAACCAAGCGTGTGTTTAGAGTGATTACTGGTAAAATCCTTGGCTTCATCATTTCCATCAAGGGTATTGAAGTTGACCCCACTAAAATCAAGGCCATCCTTGAGATGCATCCCCATTCTAATCTTAAGAAACTTCAAAATCTTCAAGGCCGACTTCAATTAGTCCTCCACTTCATCTCGTAAATTTCTGACCGTTTCAGCCCTTCCATCACCTTCTTCATAAATACATGAATTATGATGGAATGATAACTGCCAAAAGGCCTTTGATGATCTCAAGAGATATTCCCTATCTCCCCCGTGATTGCACCTACATGCAAGGGGAAGTAATTTTATCTCTATGTTTCTTCCTCCGATCATGATCTTTGTGTCATTTTGTCACATCATGATGAGCAAGGCAGGGAACATGTCATGTATTACATCAATCACACCCTTCAAAACTGTGGGACTCGCTATAATGAAGCTAGAAAGTTGTGTTACACTTTTTTCTTTGCCACTTCTAAACTTTGTCATTATCTTCTCAATCATAAGACTTATGTCGTCACTAGTTTTCATCTTCTCAAAACCATGCATTCCAAACCTTACCATAGTGATCACATCACTCGATGGATCATGCTCATGACAGAGTTTGACCTAGAGTTCATCTCTCAAAATCAATCAAAGGTCAGGCTATCATAGATCAAATAGTTGATGCCCTCTTCCCGATACTCATCTTCCCCATGAGTAGTTTCCGGATGAATCTATCAACAAATTTCAACATGAATATTCCCCTCTTAGGATGACTCTCTTCTTTGATGGCTCAAAATGTCAAAGTAAGGAGAAGGAATTAACTTCATTATCATTCCTCCGAGACACTCCTATTACTATTTCCAATAAAATTAACTTTGAATGCGCTAACAATATGGCCAAGTACAAAGCCCTAATTTTGGGCCTAGAAACCACCATCCTACTTGGTGTCTAAATAATTGATATCTATGGGGATTCTTAACTCATCATCAACCAAATTAAAGGAACGTATTAATGTAAAATAATATCCTTCAAAAGTACGGGGAGATATTGTTGAATTCCTCCTTAGAGCATTCAATTTCTACACCATCCAATTTATCCCTCGATCATCTAATCATTTTGAAAACACTATGGATTCTCTCACATCTTTCATCTCATCTAAAACTAAAGAATCTAAGATTTTTGTGGTTTTCTCGGCATCAAGATCAACCATCCCATATTCATGATCTTCCTCAGTATCAACCATGTTGATTCTAATCCTCGTGACCTTTGGTAATATCAAATTTTTACTATATTTCACAATCCATTATTCCTTTTGACTTATCTAAGAAGGTAGGATATCCTTTCTTCAATGCGCTAACCACTATGACATCCTTTACAAACATCTTGTATAAACGTGATTTCGATGACATCTTGATTCATTGCCTTAAATCCCATGAATCCACTTGCGCCATCCAAGAATTCCATGATGGTATTTGTGGTGGCCATTTTAGTAGTTTATCTATTACTAAATGTGTCATTTGCATGGATTATTATTGTCCCTCTCTTAATCAATACTATTGTGAGTATGTCAAGAAATATTTTAAATGCCAATAGAATTCCAATCTGATCTACATTCCTAGTTAGGCCTTACAATTAGCTCAAGAGTTTTGGCCTTTCTCATAATGGAGGATCGATTTCATTGGCCTTATAAATATGTGTTCTTCCTAATGCCATCATTCTATCATCAATTCCATTGATTATTTCACCAAGTGGGTAGAACCAATTCTACTCTCATCAACCAAATATAACCAAATTGTTAACACCATCTATCAAAGCACATAATTTTTCAATTCGACATTCCTCATAAAATCATCACGAACAATGGAAAGTTCTTCAAAAAAACCTCAAGAAGCTTTGTGACTCATTCAACATTAAGCTTAGCTTCTCTTCTCCATACTATCCTCAAGCTAATGGCTAATCGGAAGCCACTAACAAAACTCTTTGCAACATCCTTCCTAAGACTATCGATAAATTAGATTATAATCGACACCTTCATCTTCCTTTTACTCTTTGGGTTTATAGGACTAACATCCACACCTCTATGGGCACTACTTCCTTCTCTCTTATCTATGGCTCTAAATCCATCCTTCCTCTTGAAGTCTAAATCCTCCTTGTGTGTTTCTCTTTCACGACTTCATCTTTGATGAAGACTATCAACAAGAGCATCTAGCACAACTTGAGTTGTTAGATGAATGATGCCTTATAACTCTTGAACACAAACATGTCTATCAAGAGTGCATAAAATGTGCTTATAAAAAACATCTCAAGGAACATGAATTTAACATCGGTGACTCGTATGCACCCAAATTTACACTTGCTATATTGTCGTAAAAATAGTTATAAAAGGTGTTCAATGATTATTCATAACTTTTCCAAAGGTGTTCAACTCCTAAACCTACATGTAGCTTATATTTGTAGCCTAGATATCCTTATCCTTTGCATGATTTTTATTAGCTTCCCACTTCTTTTCCTTTATTTTGGCTTTTAGTATCAAAACCACCACCCCGCTGGGCATTGGTTTTGTAAACGCCACCAGGTAGGTGTGGGAGTTTTGGAAACTAACACCGGTAGGGTGGTGGTTTTGTAAACATCTCCTAGGCAGGCGGAGGTCTTGTAATCGTTGGTTTGCATAGGTCGGTGGTCTGTCATCACCAATCTGGCACTATGATAATTCTTCACCGAACTCCTTGTCTTATGATTATTTACTAATGCATGACCTTTAGTTTCGTGGATGTAAACGGAAAAAAACAACAACATAACACAAGAATACCATCGAATATGATAAGACGGAATGATGACAAATATGAAATATCAAAGTAAATTATAATATTAACATGAAATCCATAATCTCACCCATGAGGTATTTCAAGTGTTTTGACTCCACTTGCCTTTCACCAAGACTATGGGAGAAACTTTACAATTACACCTCTTAATGGCTTCTTCAACACACCTTTAAACCGATGGCTTCCTTCGCACACTTCCTACAATATTTCTCACTACTTCCTTCTATGCTAAATGAGGGGGTGGCTCTCTATTTATAGAACTTCTAGACTTATCCATCTTATCTCTAAGATAGGATAAGAAATCCACTTTCTGACGAATCATATTTCATACCTTAACTCTTATCTCGATACATGTAAGCTTATCGTTTAAGATAAGATAAACCTTATCATTTTACATGGGTTCCACATTTTTAGACTTTTTACAAATAAAATACACAAAATATTTATGACCTCACTCCTTGTCTTTATTACCAATATAATATTTCTAATTCCTAATCATGTAGACCCTACTTTCTAATTACCCAAACTTTGACATTTTAACACGGACCACTTACGACAAATATTTACTTTTTACAACATTCCTATTGTACTTTGATTATACCGTACTCTACATTATTGGCAAAGACTGATCGAATGCGCCGTTATCTTCTATCGACGCTTACTACTAATTATACTTAACAACATCCTATTCCTAATACATACATTAATGAAATAGAAATTACGGAGGAAAATTTTAGTGTCGGCGGTGTCATGTGCGCTTTTTCCATAATGTTCCAACGTGATTTGAGACACATGTTGTTTCACTTAACTTCACTTTGAACACACATTTCTTACCCATTTTAGCTGATTTCAAGCCTGACTGCCTTGTGGCATTCTCTTCTTCACTTGTAATTTGTAATTGATTGTGATTGATAGTTCAAACTACCCCTTCACTGTTGATTTGGCACTCCATGGCTGCCAAATGGCTTGAACCATTACCAACCAACCTTCTATAAATTGATCACTTATTCTCAAGAAAATTAATGGATATCATTTAGAGTATTCTGCAATTGCAAAGTTTCCTCTCTCTTGCTAGAAACCGCATAACCGAGCTCGATTCCTCAGTGTTATCCTTCTTCCACTTGCATTGCTTCCAGATTTCCAATTCAATGCCATTCCTCTAATGCATTTCTCTATTGCTCTCTTTGTATTCCCAACCTCTTGGACAAATGTGGACACGAGAGAATGAAAAGATAAACTGAGGGGACCAAGTACCACATGACCCAATTGCCACAATTTTGTATTTCAGGTTGGAGTTATTTTATTTTTCTTCTTCATTTCTTCAAAATTTTTTATTTTGAATCATATGCACATCATCAAATAGATTAGAGAATCATTTCCAAAGTTATAATCATTCAAAGTTGTATTAGATTATTTTTTCAAACCCAAAGCTTTCTTAGGAAAGATTTCCTCACTTTCATATCTCTCGTAGGTTTGGAAGGAAGTAAATATGGAAGAAAGCTTCGTGGTTTTTAGAAGTAAACACACACATCAATCCATATAGAAAATCCTTTGTTATTTTGTTGGGGAAGTTGTAGAGAAGGAAAGATTCCATAAAGCTTTGATTTTTTTTTTCTACGCTCTACGAGAAAAATAGAGGTTAGATTTACATTCATAGTTAGTGAAGCTTTCATTTAAAATAAAATAGATTTACTCTATGCACAGATAAACAACCACATCCGGTTGTTTATTTGTTTTAGGATTTAATTAATTAGGGTAGAATATTTATTGTTATTTCTTCATTTAAATATAAAAGAACAAAAAATATTTTCTTTTTAGATTAGTGGCTTTGTACTTGTTTATTCCATTAAGTTCTTGAAAATACAAAAACATAGAGTAGTTCCAATTTAATTAGATTAGCCGTTATTTATTTAATTAGATTAGATATTTTCAATTCATGACCATCAATGGTCCAGAGCAAGAATGTACTTACGGAAGCGATCCAAGGGTAACCTAACCGAATGGTTCCAAGTTACTCATGGATATAGATACGAGACTCCATCTTCTCATGCTTAGAACACCGGCTCGATATGTTGAGAAAATCCAATAGTTAAACATCTTAAACATCATGGTTAATAAGGCCTATGAGTTTTGAACTACCCCCGACAACATAGTTTGACCATTCACATGACCATACAAGGACCTTAGTAACCAAGAACATATGGTAGCGATCCTAAAGTCCCACAACCAAATGCACTGAATTACTCATTGATATTGACACAAGTTTGCACACATTGGTTTTCCGTACATCATCATCACCACCCAACATCATATCATGATAGAAAATTATGAATGAGGAAGCTCACCGAGCCCTTGTATTTGGAACCGCTCCGCCAACAAGATCTCGATTTCATGAAACCAAGCCTCTTTCACTCATTCCATGACCCTGTCTAGACATATTTATGAGGCTCCCATTGGTTTCCCATGAATTCCAACACCGGTGGAAATGATATCCGTAGAGCTCGATATTGATTGGAGTTTTGTGTTTGCATCCTTTCTGATCCATCCATCCGACTCCGCCCAAGTTAGAGAGGCTTTCATTGCTGCAATTGATGAGCATATCCCATTATTACGAGTTGAAGACATTATATGGCCTTGAAAACCTACCCATACCATTTACTCATAGTTTCATCTACTACCACATTTCTCTACCATCTATCCATCCATATTTCCACATCGACTTCCTCGACATGACCTCGGGAGTTGAGTAAAGTTGAAGGTCACATGTTGATTTTCATCCATACAAATTGGTGAACCTGATGTGAAGAGCTAGTCTCTTTTCATTTCCATTTATCTCATCCACCTTCCTCTCTCCCATTATTCTGCGGTATTCATACCCCCGAATATTTCGGGAAAATATGGATATGACACACCCATTTTAGGTTTAGAGGCATACTACTATCAAATGGGTAGACAAAAATAACCACCCTTGCTATCTACATGGGTAGAAAACTACTCAACCCATATTCATACCTCTCAAACTCCTCCTCCTCAAGGGACCAACAATGGCTCCTCAGTTAGGATCGAGGAAATCAATCAACTTACACAAACAAAACAACCTAAAATTTCAAGCTCTAATAACATGACTTTTACTAGAGAGTCAGGCTCATCTCCTCGGGTTTTATTAGGATGCAAAAAATTAGTATGCAGTCTGATCAACTCCCATTATTAGATGAGGAGTACTTAGTGTGTTATGCTAGAAGTGAGAAATGCTTCCAAAACATGAGTTAACCTTTAGATAGGGTGTAAGGACATGCATATGTCTTACTTCAAAATAACACCACTACCCCTCCTACAACAAAAAACATTGCTAATGAGGGGTGGCAAAATAATGAACAATTTATAGCAGGATATCACATGTCTTTGCCACCTACCAAGTTTCAAAATGTATGCTAAATAAAAACACCATGCCATCATTAGATGAGGTTATCTAGATGTTGGTGGATAGGGTTAGATAATTAGAATCGTCCCAAGTTACTCATGCTTCATTTGAAGCTAGAAAGGGAATATTCTCCACTATTCACATAACTATGGCCAAATGCCTACTGCACCAAATCCTCTGGTTTACATGGGTGTTCCTAGCCCTGGGGATCTTCTCACTAGGTTGGGAACCTTGGGTATGCCCCCATGCTACATATGGATATCCACAACAAGCACCAACTAGAAGTGCATTCTCAAACGCCATCCCAACTAGAAATGTAACATTCCTTGGCTTTGTGCCTCCAAATATGTACCAAAGTAATGTTCCCCCAACGTACACATATATTCTAAGTCACCATAGGGGAAATGTACTCTTACCCTAGCCCATATGGTTAGCCATAGGGGATTCCTTATGCCCCAAAAACGTATATGTTGCACCATATCAACAACCAATTCCACCTCCACTTCCCAACAAGGATCATCAATGGTCGAGTCTTACATAGTAAGGACCTACTTTGAATATCTCAAGTAGCCCCTGCATTTTCCATATAAGTGTCATGCTCCCAAGGCCTCTACCAAACCTTCCAAAATTTAAAGGGGAGGGAGATCCAAATGTGCACATCAAGGTGTATGCAAATGCCATTCAAGAGCTACTCCCATGGGATGTAATCGTTACAAAGATCTTCCCTAAGACTTTAGAAGGTATTTCTCTCGACTGGTATTATAGGATATCGGAGGCTTTGATACACCATTTTAAACAACTTGTGTATGATTTTATTAAAGCTTTTGACGTGAACAAATTGCTAAGGACATGAATAAAGAAATTTCTGAAACATTAAACAAGAGCACAACAAGTCTACCACACATTTCATCCAGAGATGGTGGCAAGTCCTCTATTCTTCAGCAAGCACTCCTAACATGGATAACACAAAGCTCTATGACCTATTCCTCCATTCTCTTAATTGGGAAATGAAGGAGGAGGTCTAGAAGTTTCCACTTAGGAGTTATGCAGAGGTACTAAAGAGTGCTCTCCATATAGATAAAGCAACAATAGACAAAGGCCACATGAACTTAGCTCTAATGGGAGTTTGATCACTCCCAATCAAGGTAATTCAAGTTACCCTAACAATATGAATAACAACCAAAGACCTAAGGTCCTCAACAAAACCATGGTGTTACAACCAATGGTGTTATCGATCAAACAAAGAAGCCCAACATTGTTAATACCTAGAGTAAAAATAACGCTAACAACAACAATAATGGTAACAATCAAAGGAGTAATAATTTTTCTCCCACAATCAATGCAGTGGACTTCAATCACCCTCTACAATAACAACAAAAAAATTCAGGCTCAAGGCCCCAACTAGTACCCAAGCGAGTATCTGAACCAATACCTAAATCAAGGGCAATGACCTCCAAATTTCAAGTACAATAACAAATAGTTGAATAATAATAGAAACTTTGGACCACAAAAAGTGCAAACCAAAGGCCTCATGATTACGATCCCGACCTATATTTCAACTTTTATAGGGTCCTAGGACATGACACTGAGAAATTATCGAGATTGTAACAAGTTCTTACAAATCTTACGAAGACTAAAGAAAATCTTTGTTGACATGTTTTTGGAAAATCCTATGGTGCAAATACTTGCATGGGGCTTATGTCCCCCAAAATACACCACTCAGGATCTTTAACGATCCCCTCCCAACATGTCCCAAAAATGGTAAGTTGGACCCCAATGGATCAAACAAGGGTATCCCGGTGGGAAAAATGATCAAGAAGCTTAGAATTCATCAAACCCATCGGTGGCACCTCCATTCGATGGCCATTAAAAACTAAAAAATAGAGATTGAGTCTTGAGATAAATGTTTCCACTAGAACTAGAGACTACTCTTCACAGCCTATTCCAATTTACGTGTCTATATCGGATGATATCCATGAGAGGTTTGCAAAGCCGGTAGGGACTTATGACTTGATAAATGACCTAAAAATACCTTTTCTCACATCTCCTTCTTGGAATTGTTGAAGAAATCCCTGCTTTATTGAAAGCATTGGGTCTTGGATATTTGATCAATGTCACTCTTCCTCCGGAGGCATAGATAAACCATATAGACTTTGATGTCTATCCTCCCGATTAGTCATAAAGAGATGTCTAATTGTATTCGACATTAGTAAGATGACCACACACACACCGAAACAACACGTAGAGGTGATTTGACTATGTATCTATAGGTTTGGATCTACAATAACTATGTAAATCACATGATGACCAACGACGGGAAACAATCAACATTATCCCCTTTTCTTTTCTCTAGAAGTTAGGTTATGGAGAAACCAACTACTCTTCAATGAGAAACATGCTGAGAGGTTATGATAGCCTCAAGGAAACGTCAATTGGAACCATAGTGCTTCCAATCACCTTGGGACCCAAGATGGTTCTCACATATTTTTATATTATAGATTAGGAAACCAACTATAATATGATCCTTGGTTGTCCTTAAATACATCATGAAGATGATTCCCATTCACTTTGTTTCAAGAAGTAAGATTCCAAGGTCTTCGTTGCATAGGGTGACCCAAATCCCTTTGACATATACCTAGCTGACCTAAAAAATGGACTAGGGAGTGCATTATGAGGTTGAGGTCCTTGTAAACTAGTTAAACAAACCAACTAGATCAACACTTGAAACACAACTAATTATTGCAACGAATTAGAAACTATTGGCTTGATCGAGGGATTCTGTGGTCAAGGAGGAAATGACTATCATGGAGACATTGTCAATAGGAACTATAGAAAATATTAATGAGTTGTTGAACTTGGATAATGATTTAGCTATTCTCCTTCCATTTGATTCCATAGGCATATGACATGCTTTGGGACTCGAATCTCTTCCAGCTGATGGGATTTGCATGGTTGAAGTGTCAGCAAAGGAAGAGGATACAAAGAATGATCAACATCAATAGTCCTAAGCAATTGTTGGACTCTTCACTTCAACAAAGCAAAGTACCACTTTGGTGTTGGGGATGGTGTGATCCTCACTTCTCCAAAGGGAAGGTCATGCATTTTTCCTTCAAATTGGATTTCAAATGCATAAATAATGGTGTAAAATACGAGGATCTCCTTCTTGGTCTCATAGTAGCCAAAAGGATCGATGCTTATAACATTAAAGTGTTAGGTGATTCATGAGATAGTTGCCAATCTAGTTTCAAAAGTATGTGAGACTATGGCGGAGCACCTACATCTCTATAAAACTATGGAGCTTAATTTGACAAAAGGTTCTGACTTTATTTCAATCTAAGCCATTCCATGAGAAAAACACCTTCTCATATATTTTATAGCTACCTCTTCTTCTTGCTTTCGTACATGTATGAGAAGAGAGTTATAAGAAAGCTGTAACACCCACATTTTACACGAAAATATAACAAAATACCGGGATATTTTTTTGACTTACATTTCTCACTACACAACACCGTAAGGGCTCCAAATATAGAAACTCAACAACACATACGACACTTACATAAGTCATCGAATCACATAGATACATGAAAACACCATATACATGTCGATGCCACACTTTTCCTAATGAACAAATGCTAGCAATAACCAACAACAAGAAAATGGACCCAAGGATTGGAAAACCACACACATCATTACCATGATTACATCTTAATTATGATTAGCATTCCAAAAACATTATTATGCAAGGATAATTTTTTCCTTTTTCCACCTACAGGTTCTTAAATTTGTTTCACATTCAACTTATTGTTCGACCATTTAAGTTTTCTCTTTATCCCTTATGAAAATCTCCATAACTTACATAATTAAATTCCATATTTCCAATTACATAAAAAGTTCCTAATTCTCTCGTTCTTATGCTAAAGGTTTGTTTCTCAAAATATGTTTAGTTGACGTTTAATTTTACCCTCATTATGCAAGGGGACCAACCAGAAGTTTTCAAGGGAAAATAATACACATTAAAGGAGGTGAAGGTTCAAGTTTCCCTTTCCTATAAACTTCCTTCCATTAGAAGCATAATTATTCTCATACTATGGTTGTTTTAGTTCCAAATTTAGTTTGATTCAATTAAGCATTTACATGACATTATTTTATTTTATTTTTAGTGGACTCTATACTGGATCAAAGTCCTAGTCCCATAAAGAAAAATTTGTATCCATTCTTAACAAAATGTCAAAGCTTAAATCTACCATAAGGACTTCAGAGAAAATTTGTTCCTAAACCATTATCACATATACTCTTGTTTCTCATTTCATTTACATTGTTTCTTAGGTCTCATTTTGGCATCACTTAAAGACATGAAGAGTTACAAAAGTACATGTCTAACATTTTGAAGAAGTATTTCTTTTGTTTTCTCAAAGTTTTCTCTCACCAAGGCAATTCATATTCTCTTTAACATAAGTAAATGTCTAATTGAGTTATAAGGACTCCAAGAGTGACATTATTCCTAACCTCAAATCTTGTTTTACTCTTATATGATTTACTCTTACATCACACTATGGTCTCATTATTAGCATCATTTTATAAAATTTGTAAACAAAATAACACATAATTTTCACTAATGGATTCACTACTATAAGGAGTGTAACCCAACACGAGACAACCCAATTATTTGCTCTTATACACTTGCAGTGTTAACACATGTTGCAACCAAGACATCCACTTGTGTAATTTAATCCCACCAAGAGATCAATCATAGGAATATCATAGGAAAACTACCTTTGTTTGGTTTTGGGCCACTCACTAGGGTACAAAAGGGCAACTGGGAACATGGGGTAATGAGACCCCTTTTGTTATTTTCTTACAAGTTATTTTAATAATCCAGGTTTTGTATAATTTAATTACACATGAGGTTTATGCCCCTTAATGAGTTTAATGAGGACATGTTTTGATATAATTCTAATTACATGAGGATCTATGCCCCAAGTGAGAATATATGAGTTTAAGTTCCTAATCCTAGCACTAAACTACTTCTAAGGAAGGAAATGCAACTATCTACTCCTAATCTAACAATTCCAAGGGACCAAGGAGAGAGAGAGAGAGAGAGCATGAAAATAAAGAAATCCTACACTACAGAGGTGATAGCACCGAGAAAAGGGAACTGCTGATCACAAACCCAACTAGCCTGAAATGGAGAGAGGTGAGCAATGGAGAGGATGGATAGATGCATCACAGACCAAGGATAAAGTTCACATAGAACACCATTTCAAACCCCTTAAACACAGCTCCCAAAACCTTGTAATGGACATTAGAGATATGCACAAGTATACCCTATAATGGTGAGAGGTGAGAAGAGACAACAAAATGAGCAAAGGATGGAAAAACACATCATGAAACATATTTTATTGCTCCAGGAGTTCACACAGTACACCATTAATGGGAAAGAGGCAAGAAAATGCCATTACAAAGCCAAGGGAGGAGGCTTAAACTCCACATTTGACCCTAGAGAAGAAAGAGAGAGGGGGGAAGGGAAGAAGAATGAACAAACTTTATAATGAATCCTACCCTGTATTTATAGATTTGATCGAGAGAAGAAGAGAGAGAGAGAAGTGGGAAAAGTAGGTTGAAGTTCAACCACTGTTGTTAATGCTTTAGATAAAATATGCCCCCAAATCCATCTTTATTGCATCGATCCTTGGTTCGGCACCTTGAAGGAAGAGGAAACAATGGAAATAGATCGAATCCGATCTGGTTGTTGAGATAGATGGATCCTGCATTGAAGGCCCGAAGATGTTTCCTCCATTTTCCTTTACCTAACCTCCTCAAAATTAAAGTCTCAGACCTCCATGGCATAGGTGAGGCCGAGATCTTTCCAATGGTGTTAGATTTGTGATATTTTGAGCCCTGAGTGAAAGATATGCCCCTCTTGATATAACATATGGAGGCACCGCACTTGCTTGAAAACATCTCCAACCCAAAGTTTGCCTTTGGAGGAGCGTTGAGTTGACACTTGTCGTCCTCCACTTATCTGTGGACTTTTCAATGGTCCCTCTTACTTTTAGACTTTTGGGAATCACAAAACATGTCATCACTCCGTAGGGTTTCTAGCACTCATTTGGAAACCTTTTCTCTATTTGACCCTTGAATCAATGTCGTTAGGACACGTGGCTTCCTCTACTTGCTTCTTCATACTTAGTCAGTTTTAGACTCTTTCCTGAACTATTTTCGAGTTTGAAAACTTTGGATCCTTTCCATTTTTTCTTTCTTTCTCTTGGCTTCTCTTGCGGCACTGCCCCTTCATTTTTCGAGCCCACCTGTAACTTGTTTTCATCCTGGAATGTGAGCTCATGGGTCTGAAATGTTTCCCTTCATGTTTTCTTTATGTGTAAGGCTTGTTTAACCACCAAATTTTTAGGGGGAAAATTTGGGATAACAATTTGGTGACTCACGGGGACATCTTCTGCTAGATGAAGAGACCAATGGCCTTGAAGCATCCATTGGGCATGGAGTCAACCTTATAAACTGATTCTGATCTGAACTCTGAAATTTGACCTCTGAGCCTCTTGGAAACCCACTGAAACTTGAAGTTGGACTTCACCAAAAGCCAACTAAATGCACTGTGCAAGAGCAATAGCACCAAAAACTATGTACAAACTGAAAATCATACATGCTCCAAATGGAACATGTAGAGTGTGCAAAAGCACTTCTTCTCTAAAAAAAACCTACCTACACTACTCTAACCAAGAGCAAAGGGAGCTCAAACAAAGCCTGCAACTGGCAGGGAGAAATAGCTTCCCTTCCTCAAAAATGGCAGCCATGCAACTGATTTGGCACTGAACATGGCTGGTTGGATGAGTGAAAAACTAACAATAAGCGGTCCTCCACCCAAATCATCAAGGTATCAACATTAATGGAAAATACCTCCTTAAGATGACTTGCATTGGACTTCTAGAGGTGTTGATGATGACCCTTGGTACTTTGATGCTCATCCTCATGCCCTGAAGTAGGCATGACTAGTTTTGGTTTCTCCTTTGGCTCCAATGAAGCCAAGTACCTGATTGGGCATGGTCTGATCCTTTGGATGTGCCCATTTCTCTGAAATTCAACTCCAAAAATGGAGTCTTCTTGTGGACCTTCTTGGATGGATGGTGTGAGAGGGATGATGACATCTTCCTACTTTTTCTCTTCCTTCTCCTGTGAAGAACATGGGAGAGTCATGTCTTCCAATCTTGGTTCCAGAGGGTTGTTATGAAGTGCAGGTTGTTGTTCTGAATGTTCTCCTCCATGGCAGCAGGCTCATGTGCTTGGGATGTGAGAGATGGAGGAAAAATGATGTGATCTCCATGGGTTCCCCTCCATCAAGGCAATCCTCCAAGTAGACAGGTAATTTACCTCCTTGTTGTCTTACTGCAGGTGCTCAACCTCCTTCATGGTGTCCTCTTGATCTACAATTGACTCACCATGGTTCCCTTCATCCTCAAACATGAAGTTTGAAAGCTCAAACTCTTCCTCAACATTAGAGCTTGAAGGGGATGAAGTGGGAGGAAGAACTGAAGGTTTCTTATGTGGCCTACTCGCACTTGGAGCCTCTAAAACTATATGGTCCTCCTCCACAGCTAGAATGTACTCCTCTTCTTTTGGATTAGGAGTAGCTCCTTCCTTCCCCTACTTGTGTTGTAGCTGGAGCTTCCACCACTTGCGGCTTGACCTAGCCTCCTCCATAGGCTTAACCAACAAGGGAACCTTTGAAAACTCAAATTTAGTAGCCCAACTCTTCAGATTTTCTATCATTTCTTCTCTGTTGGGTTCCTCTGTTTGATGTTCTCCTTGGCTGGTTTTTGGAGTCTCTTCCCAACATGGACTTGGGAAGGCAAGAGGAGTGGTGGGTGGGGTCTCCACTAGTTGTTTCCTTGTTTTGGTGGAGGGGAAGGCATTTCTTTTGGCTCTTGTAGAGGGGAATTGGATTTGGAAGGGAAAAGGGTAGAGAAACTGAGGTGGGATGGAAGACTAGTAGATGGAGAAGAGGAATTAACATTTGGGGCAGCAGATGGGAAGCTTGACTCTTGCCTCTGTTGAAATGATAAAGATTGAGGGAGAGAAAATGAAAGGCAGGGAGCTGGTGATTGACTTACCCATTGACAAGGTTGTCCCGCACTTTGCTCATAAGCCCCAATGTCCTCAATCCACTGTGCAAGTTGGGGCAGCATTCCAATCATGAAGTCCAGCTTCTCCTGAGGGTTGTAGTGTCTTGGAAAAGGGCCTTCCCATGGACAAGGTGCCTAAACCAATTCTGAAAGCCATCATTTTGAGTTTTGCCCTAAATTGAACCATGCCAGCCTCCATTTTTTGAATCTTCTCCAGTAGACCAACATCCTCTACATAACTATCGCCATCATATGTGTCCCCTTGTCCTTGGTAAGCTTCATAGTCAATTGGTTTTGACATTGCTCATATGGGTAAGCATAATGATCTTGGATCTGATTATAATGTTGATCTGGAGGAGTTGGGAAATACATTGGAGGTGGATTGTATTGCTGTTGTAAGTGTGAGTTCCATGAAGGGAATGAAGTCATGATTGCACAACTTCATGGAATGGGAGAAAATGAAAGAGATGGAAGAAGAAAATGGATGAAATGAGTGGAAATGGATGGAAAAGGTCTGCAACTCAGAGAATGGGTTTTGACCAGATGGAGTCACCAGATGTGCTTGAAAGTGCCTCAAAGGCTGAAATCTTCACCAAGAGCACATGAACTTGATGAAGTGAAGTGGTAAGGTGCTTCAGACCTGTCCCACGGTGTGCCAAAACTATTAGTGTGAAATCACAACACCCCCAAATGAGTTATGGATCTACTTTTCTAAGGCAGGGTCATTTGGTGTGATTTGCATAACATTGGATCATTCCCCAAGTTGTGGGACTTGCAAATGGGAATGATCCTCCAGAGAAGGTTGGTTCCTCTTCCTAATCCTAGCACTAAACTACTTCTAAGGAAGGAAATGTGACTATCTACTCCTAATCTAACAATTCCAAGGGACCAAGAGAGAGAGAGAGAGCATGAAAATAAAGAAATCCTACACTACAGAGGTGATAGCACCGAGAAAAGGGAACTGCTGATCACAAACCCAACTACCTGAAATGGAGAGAGGTGAGCAATGGAGAGGATGGATAGATGCATCACAGACCAAGGATAAAGTTCACAGAACACCATTTCAAACCCTTAAACACAGCTCCCAAAACTTGTAATGGACATCGAGATATGCACAATATACCCCTACAATGGTGAGAGGTGAGAAGAGACAACACAAAATGAGCAAAGGATGGACAAAATGCATCATGAAAAAATTTTATTGCTCAGGAGTTCACACAGTACACCATTAATGGGAAAGAGGCAAGAAAATTCCATTACAAAGCCAAGGAGGAGGCTTAAACTCCACATTTGACCCCGGAGAAGAAAGAGAGAGGGGCAGGGAAGAAGAATGAACAACAACTTACAATGAATCTGCCTGCCCTTGTATTTATAGATTTGATCGGAGAGAGAAGAGAGAGAGAAGTGGGAAAAAGTGGGTTGAAGTTCAACCTCATTGTTAATGCTTCAGATAAAATCTGCCCCCAAATCCATCTTTACTGCATCAATCCTTGGTTTGGTGCCTTGAAGGAAGAGGAAGAGGAAATGGAAACAGATCGAATCCGATCTGGTTGTTGAGACAGATGGATCCTGCATTGAAGGCCCAAAGATGTTTCCTCCATTTTCCTTTACCTAACCTCCTCAAAATTAAAGTCTCAGACCTCCATGGCATAGGTGAGGCCGAGATCTTTCCAATGGTGTTAGATTCGTGATATTTTGAGCCCTGAGTCGAAAGATATGCCCCTCTTGATATAACATGGAGGCACCATGCGCTTGCTTGAAAACCTGACCCAAAGTTTGCCTTTGGAGGAGTGTCGAGTTGACACTTGTTAGCGTCCTCCGCTTATCTATGGAATTTTCAATGGTCCCTCTTACTTTTAGACTCTGGGACATGCATCGAAAAAGCACTCATTTGGAAACCTTTTCTCTATTTGACCCTTGAATCAGCGCCGTTAGGACACGTGGCTTCCTCCACTTGCTTCTTCATACTTAGTCAATTTTAGACTCTTTCCCGAACTGTTTTTGAGCCCGAAAACTTTGGATCCTTTGACCGTTTTTCCTTTTTTGCTTCTGGCTTCTTTCTTGTCCTTTTGCCCCTTCTTTTTGAGCCCACCTGTAACCTGTTTGTCATCCTGGAATGTGAGCTCATGGGTCCAAAATGTTTCCTTCATTTCTTCATAATTCTTTATGTGTAAGGCTTGTTCTGACCAAATTTTTAGGGGAAAATTTGGGATAACAATTTGGTGACTCACGGGGACATCTGCCTGCTAGATGAAGAGACCAGTGGCCTTGAAGCATCCATTGGGCATGGAGTCCAGCCTTATAAACTGATTTTGATCTGAACTCTGAAATTCTGACCTCTGAGCCTCTTGGAAACCCACTAAAACTTGAAGTTGGACTTCACCAAAAGCCAACTGAATGCATTGTGCAAGAGCAATACAACACCAAAAACTATGTACAAACTGAAAATCATACATGCTCCAAATGGAACATGTAGAGTGTGCAAAAGCACTTCTTCTTGCTGAAAACAAACCTACCTACACTACTCTAACCAAGAGCAAAGGGAGCTCAAACAAAACCTACAACTGGTAGGGAGAAATAGCTTCCCTTCCTCAAAAATGGCAGCCATGCAACTGATTTGGCACTGAACATGGCTGGTTGGATGAGTGAAAAACTGACAATAAGCCTGGTCCTCCACCCAAATCATCAAGGTATCAACATTAATGGAAAATACCTCCTTAAGATGACTTGCATCAGACTTCTGGAGGTGTTGATGATGACCCTTGGTACTTTGATGCTCATCCTCATGCCCTGAAGTAGGCATGACTGGTTTTGGTTTCTCCTTTGGCTCAATGAAGCCAAGTACCTGATTGGGCATGGTCGATCCTTTGGATGTGCCCATTTCTCTGAAATTCAACTCCAAAAATGGAGTCTTCTTGTGGACCTTCTTGGATGGATGGTGTGAGAGGGATGATGACATCTTCCTGCTTTTTCTCTTCCTTCTCTTGTGAAGAACATGGGAGAGTCATGTCTTCCAATCTTGGTTCCAGAGGGCTATTATGAAGTGTAGGTTGTTGTTCTGAATGTTCTCCTCCATGGTAGCAAGCTCATGTGCTTGGGATGTGAGAGATGGAGGAAAAAATGATGTGATCTCCATGGGTTCCCCTCCATCAAGGCAATCCTCCAAGTCAGACAGGTAATCTACCTCCTTGTTGTCCTGTTGCAGGTGCTCAACCTCCTTCATGGTGTCCTCCTGATCTACAATTGACTCACCATGGTTCCCTTCATCCTCAAACATGAAGTTTGAAAGCTCAAACTCTTCCTCAACATCAGAGCTTGAAGGGGATGAAGTGGGAGGAAGAACTGAAGGTTCTTCTGTGGCCTGCTCCGCACTTGGAGCCTCTAAAACTGTATGGTCCTCCTCCACTGGAATGTACTCCTCTTCTTTTGGATTAGGAGTAGCTCCTTCCTCCCTACTTGTGTTGTAGCTGGAGCTTCCACCACTTGCGGCTTGACCTCAGCCTCCTCCATAGGCTTAACCAACAAGGGAACCTTTGAAAACTCAAATTTAGTAGCCCAACTCTTTAGATTTTCTATCATTTCTTCTCTGTTGGGTTCCTCTGTTTGATGTTCTCCTTGGCTGGTTTTGGAGTCTCTTCCCAACATGGACTTGGGAAGGCAAGAGGAGTGGTGGGTGGGGTCTCCACTAGTTTTTCCTTGTTTGTGGTGGAGGGGAAGGCATTTCTTTTGGCTCTTGTAGAGGGGAATTGGATTTGGAAGGGAAAAGGGAAGAGAAACTGAGGTGGGATGGAAGACTAGTAGATGGAGAAAGGAATTAACATTTGGGGCAGCAAGTGATGGGAAGCTTGACTCTTGCCTCTATTGAAATGATAAAGATTGAGGGAGAGAAAATGAAAGGTAGGAGATGGTGATTGACTTACCCATTGACAAGGTTGTCCCGCACTTTTCTCATAAGCCCCAATGTCCTCAATCCATTGTGCAAGTTGGGGCAACATTCCAATCATGAAGTCCAGCTTCTCCTGAGGGATGTAGTGTCTTGGAAAAGGGCCTTCCCATGGACAAGGTGCCCTATAACCAATTCTGAAAGCCATCATTTGAGTTGTTGCCCTAAATTGAACCATGTAGCCTCCATTTTTTGAATCTTCTCTAGTAGACCAACATCCTCTGCATAACTATCACCATCATGCATATCCCCTTGTCCTTGATAAGCTTCATAGTCAAACTAGTTTTGACACTGCTCATATGGGTAAGCATAATGATCTGGATCTGATTATAATGTTGATTTGGAGGAGTTGGGAAATACATTGGAGGTGGATTGTATTATTGTTGTAAGTGTGAGTTCCATGAAGGGAATGAAGTCATGATTGCACAACTTCATGGAATGGGAGAAAATGAAAGAGATGGAAGAAGAAAATGGATGAAATGAGTGGAAATGGATGGAAAAGGTCTACAACTCAGAGAATGGGTTTTGACTAGATGGAGTCGTCAGATGTGCTTGAAAGTGCCTCAAAGGCTGAAATCTTCACCAAGAGCACATCGAACTGATGAAGTGAAGTGGTAAGGTGCTTCAGACTGTCCCTTTGGGTGTGCAAAAATGTTAGTGTGAAATCACAGCACCCCCAAATGAGTTATGGATCTACTTTTCTAAGGAAGGTCATTTGGTGTGATTTTCATAACATTGGATCATTCCCCAAGTTGTGGGACTTGCAAATGGGAATGATCCTCCAGAGAAGGCTGGTTCCTCTTCCTAATCCTAGCACTAAACTACTTCTAAGGAAGGAAATGTGACTATCTACTCCTAATCTAACAATTCCAAGGGAGAGAGAGAGAGAGAGAGAGAGAGAGAGCATGAAAATAAAGAAATCCTACACTACAGAGGTGATAGCACCGAGAAAAGGGAACTGCTGATCACAAACCCAACTGCCTGAAATGGAGAGAGGTGAGCAATGGAGAGGATGGACAGATGCATCACAGACCAAGGATAAAGTTCACATAGAACACCATTTCAAACCCCTTAAACACAGCTCCCAAAACTGTAATGGACATCAAAGATATGCACAATATACCCTACAATGGTGAGAGGTGAGAAGAGACAACAAAATGAGCAAAGGATGGACAAAACACATCACAAAATAGATTTTATTGCTCCAGGAGTTCACACAATACACCATTAATGGGAAAGAGGCAAGAAAATCCATTACAAAGCCAAGGGAGGAGGCTTAAACTCCACATTCGACCCTGGAGAAGAAAGAGAGAGGGGGTAGGGAAGAAGAATGAACAACAACTTTACAATGAATCTTGCCCCTGTATTTATAGATTTGATCGAGAGAGAAGAAAGAGAGAGAGAGAAGGAAAAGTAGGTTGAAGTTCAACCACTATTGTTAATGCTTTAGATAAAATATGCCCCCAAATCCATCTTTACTGCATCAATCCTTGGTTGTGCCTTGAAGGAAGAGGAAATGATGGAAACAAATCAAATCCGATCTGGTTGTTGAGACAGATGGATCCTACATTGAAGGCCCGAAGATGTTTCCTCCATTTTCCTTTACCTAACCTCCTCAAAATTAAAGTCTCAAGACCTCCATGGCATAGGTGAGGCCGAGATCTTTCCAATGGTGTCAAATTCATGATATTTGAGCCCTGAGTCAAAAGATATGCCCCTCTTGATATAACACGTGGAGGCACCACGCTTGCTTGAAAACCCGACCCAAAGTTTTGCCTTTGGAGGAGCATCGAGTTGACACTTGTCGTCCTCCACTTATTTGTGGAATTTTCAATGGTCCCTCTTACTTTTAGACTCTGGGACATGCATCAGTCTGGCACTCATTTGGAAACCTTTTCTCTATTTGACCCTTGAATCAGCGCCGTTAGGACACATGGCTTCCTCCGCTTGCTTCTTCATACTTAGTCAGTTTTAGACTCTTTCTGAATTGTTTTGAGCCGAAAACTTTGGATCCTTGCCGTTTTTCCTTTCTTGCTCTTGGCTTCTCTTGCGGCACTGCCCCTTCATTTCTAAGCCCACCTGTAACCTGTTTGTCGTCCTGGAATGTGAGCTCATGGGTCCAAAGCGTTTCCTTCATGTTTTCTTTATGAAAATTTTAAGTTCATTTTACAGTTTCAATTTCTTTTGTGCTAAGAAAGATCATGCAAGAAAGGTAGATATGCACAAGTTTTAAACTAAGGTCGATTGTTTTATTTATATTTCTTTATTACATTTTTAAGGTGAGGAACACAACACCAACTATTTAATCAACAATTGCCCAATGGAAGTGCACTACAAGGTATTAATTTCAATTTCATTTAACATATATATTCAACTTTAACCATACAAATTTTGGGATCAAAATAACATCCATGATTAGATACATATTTCCCAAGCACCTCTAAAACTAGAAACATACACATACTACCAAATTCATCAATAAGTATTTCAATACATTAAAAAAATATGGTTCATTTATACATTTATATTATTTCATATATAAAATAAAACAATACATAGTAAATTACAACCATGCCATTTTTGCCACCTTACTTGCATCCTGCAAAACCATGTGAGCATGAAATCAGTGATAAATCGCTGGCATGACATCCACCCTAATCTAGCATAATTAACATTTTTTAGTTTCCCATTTACATATAATAATAATTACAATTTGCATTTGAAAGAAAAGGTTTAGAGACATGTATTCATTTCATTTCATTTCACTTCATTTCGTAACCAAGGAGAGAGAAGGAGATAGGAAAGAGAGAGAAATACTATTTTTGCAAAGGTTAGATTTCACACAACAAGCCACAAGATAGAGTTCCAAATAGTTATTTACAAGAGTCAAAAAGTTTTCATAGGGTTTTGTAACTTTGACGAATGTCCCGCAACTTTCTTTTTATGTTTTCTAGCAAGCTACAAAATGTTCAAATTAGGTTCGAGAGGCTAAGAAACCACTTTCAAATGTTGTCTTCCGATGAGCAAACACACCACAATTAAATTAATGTGTCCACTTATTTACCAAGATTTCATAAGAACTGACAAAATTAGGATTGGTGAACGTTTTACGATTAGCAGCTAGTTTCCGAGGCCAACAATTGTAATTGACCTAATTGTAAATGATCAAAAGTTAGCTCGAGGGCTTAGAAAAACACGTCCAAAACTAACGCGTTCGATGGATGAACGCGCCACAATAAATTTCCTATGAGTTCCACCATATATGGAGAATTCATCGAGTTGTCGCTTAACCGATAACTAGAACACGATTTTCAAAGCGGCGACATGATTTATGAAGCCTTAACGGTCTTGGTCGGTTTGACCTAGTCAAATCAGAACCGTGAGGCTTTCAAAATGAATTTTCCAAACTATATAGAAAAGTGTTTTTCCCTAAATTGAAGGTTCCATGCAATTTTCTAGTAAAAAAACTAGAGGTTTGCGAAGGCAGATAAGCATTTTGTTGCTTAGGGTTCAAATGGCGGTTTAAAACGAAAACCAACTTTTCAGTTTTACTAGCTTCTTACAATCTGTAAAATGGTGAAACCTTACTCCTAGTAGGGCATCAAAAAGATCACAAATGATCATTCAAGGTCAATTCAAGGATTAAATTGACTCCTCACATGATAAGGTACATGTAGGAAACTTAACATCTCCTTTTTGGGGTTACAAAGGTTATTTTGCAAGTCTCGAAAATCATGATTTATCTATTTTAACAAGGAAGTGGTCAACATGTTTACATGGGACTCAACTTCAACTTGTCAATAAAGAAAGGGGTATTGTAGCAATCTAGTTTGGTCAAGAAGTTGTTAGATCATCTCAAAATGATGGTTTTAAGTTTATGCTTGTCTACCAAGGAATATTTTAATTGTGCGCAAGCTACGGTATGATGTCTTTTTGTTTTGAAAACAATTTTATTTAAAACTATCAATTCTATGATAATGCTACATTTTAAAATTTTATTTTTCTACAAATGAACAAATAAAGAACAAAAATTATGAAAGAAAGGGAGAGATGAACCATGCCTAGAGGAACAAATCTGGTTGAAACCGTAGGATTCGGTTCAACATCTCACTTGGGAATTTCATCAAACAGTTCATGAGCATCCACAACTCCACCATTTTGCATACACGTCTGTCATAACATTTGCAACTATAACATCTGAAACTATTCCTCTATTCTTTATACTTTTTTGATATCCATATCTTGCTCCTAACATCCCATTTGACATAGTTTGGGAGGATGCTGAGAATGTACAACAAAGGGCTTCACGCAGAGGAAGAGTGAGAGAGCCAAGATCTTTCATACACATTTACAAGACCATTTGTAACTACTGACAAGGTTCCTCTAATTTTTTAATGCTTTGAAGGATGTCCATACTCTATTCCACAGCTCGCATCTGGAACAGATGAGAGATGCTAGCAAAGGTTATGGAATCTGGCTTTAAATCTTCCAGTTACATTTGCTCAGAAGTTTCTATAGCCTTTTCAACAAACCCATTTTGTGTATATCTTGTAGTAGTTGTAGTCCACGAACCCACATTTCTCTCAGGAATTTTTGGCTAATAGTTTACATGCCTTTCGTATGCTTCCACATGTTCAGGCAGATTTGCTAAGGAACTTACAACTACAAAATATGGGAAAAAATCCCATTTTGGTGCCGATTTGGGAGGAACTGGAAATAAATTTGGATTTCCATTATGTTTTGATGGATGTCCATACTCTTTTACAGAGCTCATGATTTGACACAGGCTAGGAGTAAGTGTGCAAATGTAGACTGATCAGATTAAAGCTTTGTTTATTTCATAAGAGCAACCATGTGAAAGTCTTCGAGGATAACCATGTCTCTAGTGCACTGCATTATAAAAAAACTACTAAATTTTCAATGTTAACTTGGGATTCACGTGAATACGCCTCTAGATTTAGAAAAGAGTGCTTTGATTATGATGCAAGTAAATGACAGGTCTGAAAAGGATTTTATGATGTGTCTCCCTCAAGGTTCTGCTAAAGCTGACAAAGTCGGCCACTATCCTGCAATTGGATTCCGTGAAGTGTGGGGACACCGCATAAACCACCTTCACAGTTTTAGTTCATGTAGAACCCTTAGTGCACAAAGTGCCAACAAGAACAATCTTGGCATATGTTGAGGCCAAGGATGAACCCACCACTCAAGATTATGCGGAAAACAATGAGGCTATCTTAGGATACCTTAATGCTTATATTGATTTACATCACGTGCATCATAAGAGAGGATTTTCTCTCATTCCTCACTCTTCCTCCTATTTCAAAGATCACATAATGGACCCTTCCTCCTTAGAAGGCCTTCAAGTTTGTGAAATATAAGGAGAGTTAGAATTACCTCCAACCCCTCTTGAGTTTGAAGAGGGCAATTGCTCTTTGATCGAGGGGATGATCAACATTAACATCAGGACGTAGGAAGACCCAAAAATTTTAAAGTTAGGTTCTTCACTAACTTCTAAAGAAGTATAGATACACATGAAAATCCTTAAGGAGCATTGAAAGCCTTCGTGTTTAAATGCAAAGAAATGATAGGAATGTATCCCACATGGAAGTTCACAACCTAGTGATCTAGTCTCGACGCTAAGAACATTAAGAAAAATCTAGAACCAATGAAATGAAAGGTGGCATTGATGGTCAAAGAGGAAGTCATGAAACTCCTATAGGTGGGGTTCATTAAAATTTTTAATTACTCAATGTGGGTGTCCAACATCATCCTGGTTCTTAAAAAGAATGGGAAAATTTGAATTTCGGGATATCAATAAATCATGTCCCACGGATGGTTTCCCATTGTCATCCATCGATGGATGGATTTTTTGGGTACAATCAAATCGGGATCTCGAGAGGAAGATAAAAAAAAATACCACCTTTATCACTCTTTGGGAACCTATTATTATGGATTCATGTCGTTCGGTCTTAAAATGATGATGCCACCTACCAACGGAAATGAGTTATATATTCCATGATCTCATTCATTATATTTTGGAATCATATGTTTATGACCTTATGGCTAAGGCCAAAAGGCCTGCGATCACCTTGAGGTGCTTCACATCATCCTCTCTTGTCTAATCGAATACAATGTTACACTCAATCTAAAAAAATGTGTGTTCCTTGTGATGGGGGAAATTACTAGGATACATCATCTCTTCATGAGGAATTGATGTAGATCCAACCAAAATCGAGTAGTTTTGGAAATGATTCCACCATTAGACTAATCGGGCATTAGATCCTTTCTGGAAAGTGCAATCTAAAGGTTCATTCTTGATTTGACCTTCTCCATTCGTCCAATAAACAATTTATTGAAAAAGTATTATTCGCAATACCTGGATGGAAGAATTTCATGAGGCATTTGAATCGGTCAAATGATTCCTACTGTCACCTCCCATGCTCATGCCTCCCAAATCAGAATGCCCTCTCATGTTATATTCATGGGCTACAAACATGTCATTAGATTACATGCTAGCTCAAGAGGATGACGACAAATGAGATCGTGTAGTATACTTCATCATTCAAATGTTGCTCAACGATGAGACACGCTATACCTAGGCAGAGAAAGAATGTGTTGCTATAGTTTTCACAATGAAGTAGTTGAGACACTACATGCTTAACCAAGAAACAAGGGTTATTTTACATACTAATCACTTACGAAAATTTCTAACACATGGTTCATTATCAAAGAAAGCTAGACGCGTTTCATGACCCCGATGGGTGAGTTTGAACTAACATTTGTTAACAAAAAGTATGTTAAAGGAAAAATCATCGCAGACTGGTTAGCTGACAACCCATTAGATGGAGGTGATCTAGTTAACTTATATTTCCTTGATGAATGCATATACTATGTTGAGATCAAGCCCCTATTTCTATGTGCCCATGGTATACTGATATTATTAATTTCATTGTGGACCATGCATACCCTGAAGGGTGAACTTTGCAACAAAGAAGACGTCTACGTGTCATAGCCACTAAATACGTAATCATAGAACAAGTTCTCTACTACAGATCCTTAGATGGAATGTTGATAAGATGTGTCGATGAGGAGGATTCTAAAAATATCCTCTGTGAATCCCACAAAAATTATGTGGAGGTCACTTCGGAGGTCACGCTACCGCTTGGAAAATACATCGGATGGGCTATTTTTAGCCTACATTAGAACATAACGCAGTAGAGTATGTGCACAAGTGTCATAAGTGCCAAGATTTCTCTCACAAGATACACATACCTTTCTAATCTCTGCAGCAAATTGCAACACCATGGCCCTGTTCCACGTGGGGCCTAGATTTGATAGGGAAATTATCTCCCTCATCAACAGATGACCATAACTTCATAATCACAGACATGGAATAATTCATGAAATGGGTAGAGGCCGCCTCTTACCATCGTACCAGGATGTGTAATCAAAAATTTCATTTTAAACTAGATTATTTGTAGGTATGGTTTCCCACAAGTCATTATCTCTGATAATGGAACGTCTTTCAAAATGAGGAAGTACATGAACTATGTGAAAAATTCAAAATAAGTCACCACATGGTTTCTCTCTATTACCCTCAGGCCAATGGATAGACTGAGGTGACTAATAAGACGTTAAATTCCATTCTCCTGAAAAGTGTCAAAGAGAACAAACAAGATTGGCACTTAAAGTTATTTCTGGCCTTTTGGGCCTATCAAACATCAGTAAGAATGCCGATGAGGGAAACCCCCTATTCTTTGGTATTCAGTTTAGAAGTGGTTTTACTGCTTGAAGTTGAATTACGTAGCCTTTGTATCTCACTACAAGGAATTTTGGGAGAGGAAGGCTATCAAGAGGATAAACTCTCTCAATTGGAAATCCTTAATGAAGCTCACCTAATTTTGAACAACAACATAAAGCTTATGTTGACCGAATGTGATGGCAGTATAACAAGAAATTCTACGAACGTGAAATATGTGAGGGAAATATGGTATTACTACTCAACAATTAGATAGACAAAAATGCCGGTGAGGGAAGGAAGTTCGTGCCCAATTTGTTGGGCCCATATCGATTCATATAGGACTATAAAAATGGGCCATACCGCTTGTGTACACTAGAAACTAAGGAATTTGGTGAATCCATCAACTCTCTTCACTGAAGAGATAATATGCATGATCCATCAAGTATTTCCATATGTGTATTACTTCATTCTCATGGCAATATCATTTGTCACTCATTCTGTGAAACTTGTAATCAAGGGCTTATTTTCAAGTAACTCTCAAAACTTCTACAAAACATTGACAATTATTCAAATCATATCTCTTCAAACATACATCAACATTTATTATCATTTCATTAGTTCAACAAGACAAAATGAAATTTTGACACTAATCCTACTAAGGCCAACACACTTGGTTCTACATATAGCTTTCTTCTAGATAGTTGTCTTTGCCCATAGTTAGTTCTAGAAGCTTCACGATGTCATATATTTCCCTAGATAAACCTATTTGGTATAAAAACATTCTAAACATTTTCACCTGGGACGCTTGTTCGCCTATCTCAACCTTCAGTGTTGAGCCCTCGCATCTTACTGGTTGAGGCTAGGGGAAAGACTTCCTTCCCAAAATCACAAATTAAAGTTCAAAAACAAACAAAATTATATATATCAAACTAAAATAAAAAATAATAATTATTTACACACTTCTTTGCCCCACCAACCTTTCGGTGTTGACCTCGTGCCTCTTACAAGTTGCGTGAGGTTGGGAAAGGAGGAAGTGCCCTTACTCACCTATGCCTTGTCCTTGGTGATGAGCCCATGCTTTGTACACGGGTAACATAGGGCAAGGTGTGGGGGTCTCTGCAAATAAGTTAATAAGTTAAGGAAATTTTATTCAATAAAAGTGCTTTGAAAATATCAAATTCCCAAGAAAATGAATTAGATGTGCATGTTACCAAAGAGAGTCAAAACCTTAAAACCAGATTGTGTCGATCAAGAGGCCATCTACAGATCTAAGTCTAGATAAACTTGCAAGAAATGACATTCTAGGATGTTTAGTAAGTTGTATGCAGAGTTAAGTTGTCAGAGGTTCGATTGGGTTTATGTCAAAATCTTGTCTTTCTCTCACCATTTCCATCTCTATCAAAATCATATAATTCACATCCCTCCTAGCTCTCGGTGTTGAGCCCTCACATCTTACTAGTTGTGTGGGGTTAGAAGTGGAGTGAATTCATTTTATTATCATGTCATTATTCATCACATATTGCCAAAACAAAAGGAAGTACCAAACATTACTTGAAAAGCTAAAGTTCAACATTACAATGTGTCTACATAATCATGTCATATCAACATTACAAAACAACAAAAAGAAATCATTCTGTTAGCATTCATTATCCATTGCATACATTCTAAAAGCATACAAAATCATAAATTTTAAACATCTAGAGTACACATGCAAAGTGAACCACAAATGGAGTTAAATTTAATGCAAAGGATAGTTGAACCAAAAAGAGGTATCTGACATATATCATAATAATTCAAGTTTGTATACAATGCCATCACATGCTAGGTGTGGTCAAAATGCTTGCAATGAGAAAAAATACAAAAACAAAATCGTATATGTGCCTCACAAAATGGAAACAAAGTAATAAAGGCTCAATGGCCTATCAATCTTCATGTGATCCCTAAGATGATGCACGACTATGGATAGGACTCATACTGTGGCTCTTGCATCGTGAATGTACCAAATGGTGAGAGTGGCATTGAGAATGAACCACTAGTTGTGGCCTCACCGCGTGAATGGCTCTACCTCATAAATCTCTCGACCACCTCATATGTGGCAATCCATGTGTTACGAGAATCCATGATCTCCACTAATCTCCAAATGTGTGTGAACATGTTAGTATGTCGGGTAACACACAATGGTTGTCTCGAGTCCTTAGTCAACTTTTCCCGGTCTTCCTTGAAGGGATCAACAAAGTATTCATGTAAACCTAACGAATAAGAACTCACACTTGAAGCAAATGGGCTGTAAAATAAATAAAACAATGAAAAGTTAGAAAACCATAAAAACCCATTAGAGTGAGTAGTGATTAAAATTTCTAACTACTAGGGTCAAGAAAAGAGTGTTGACATACTCGGATCTCTAGGCATCCACGTAGGATCAATTGGTGTCGGTGCTACTACTACAAGTACCTATTATGCCCCCTCCCGAGGTAACATGCTGCCCCATGAAAGACTCCTCATCTCCACCTCCCTCATGAGGAAGTGGTCTGTAAGGAAATAAGGGATAAAATATGCGAATAATCCCTCATAGAATGTAATCGCAACAATGAATACTAATATGGAAAATTATTACAGATCTCAAAAAAAGTGCGAATAAAATAACACAACACAAAGAGACAATATTTAATGTGGTTCACCCAATTTGGGCTACATCCACGAAGAATCAATTGCTCATATTTTATTACAAGTCACCACTCTCTCAATACAATACCCAGATCTGTTTGGATACTATGCTCAACAAACTCTATAAAATTCACACCCGAATTCAAAGCACATCTGCAATGTTTTTCATACATCTATCATATGCATAAAACCATATAAATAGACAATTGCTTAAGTAGTTTTACAAAACCATGGGTATCAAAACCATGGGCAAAAACTGTCCCATAAACCTATGGGTCAAAATCCCGCCCATATGAGAAAATCACATTTCCCGATATATCGGGCACGTTTTAAGGCCCAATTTTTTTGGGGCGCACCCGAACCCCTCGCTTGGGGCACGCGCCTCGAACCCCGGTGAGGATACATGAAAAGTGTACAGTACTATTAGTGTACATTCTTCAACACTTTCACACATGAAAACATGATCCATAACCTAACAATCTCCCACTTGGAGACTAGTTTTCCTCTGAGCAAGCTTCTTAACCCTTCACTAGTTTCCATGAAGACCAACCAAAGCTGAACACAACTTTAGTTTTTCCCTTGTGACCACCTTGGTCATCATGTTTGCAGGATTCTGACTGGTATGGATCTTCTCCAACTTCAAATTCTCTTCCTCCAAAGTTGTCCTAATTAAATGGTACCTTAACTGTATATGCTTTGTCCTAGAGTGGAAAGTAGAGTTCTTAGCTAGGTGTATAAAGCACTCTGACTATCACTATGTAGCTTTCCTTCCTCTTTCTTATGCCCCAACTCCTCGAGAAATTGTTGTAACCAAATCATTTCTTTGCTTGCCTCTGTGGCAACAACATACTCAACTCTCCGTGGTTGATAAAGCCACTAGCCTTTTCGTAGTCGTGAAATCCACTCACTTTTGTCCCACCTACAAAGTGTAAACATAACCTATCATGCTCCTCCCCCTGTCTTACATCTCCAGCCATAATCGAATCTACATAACCACACAAAGTGGTGTCTAATCCACTGTAGCACAAAAGTGTCCCCATGGTCCCTCTCAAATATCGAAGGATCCACTTTACTTCCCCGCCGCTGATCTCTCGCCTGGATCACTCATAAATCTACTCACCGCTCCCACTGCATGGGCAATATCAAGCCTAGTACACACCATGGCATACATCAAACCGCCAATGCGATGAGTTAAGGTACCTTGGACATTGGTTTCTCTCCCGCTGTCTTGGGACACTTGCTCCTTTGATAACTTGAAATGGCCTACCAAAGGAGTCCCAACCAGTTTAACATCCTGCATATTAAACCTCTCCAAGACTTTCTTAATGTACTCTTTCTGAGATAAAGTCAGCTTTCATTCCTTCCTATCCTGAGATATCCTCATACCAAGGATTTTTTTGCTGCCCCCAAATCCTTCATAGCAAAGGATTCACTTAGCTGCTTCTTGAGTACTTTTATTTCCTGCATGTTTTTACTTGCAACCAACATGTCATCCACATACAAACAAAGGATAATATAACTTCCATCCTCAAATTTCTTTGTATACACGCAATGGTCAGAATGACATCTAATATAACCTTACTCCATCATGAAGTTATCAAATTTCTTATACCATTGATGTGGAGCTTGTTTCAAGCCATATAAGCTCTTCTTCAGTTTGCACACCATCTCCTCTTTACCTTTTACCTCATAGCCTCTCGGTTGCTGCGTGCATATATAGTTCCTCCTCCAAATCACCATGGAGAAATGCAGTCTTTACATCAAGCTGTTCTAAGTGCAAGTCTTTCTGCTACAACTATTCCTAGAACATTTCTAATAGAAGTCATTTTTACTACAGAGAGAAAAATCTCATCAAAATCTATACCTTTTTTTTCTCGTGCAAACCCCTTGACCACCAACCGGCCTTATATCTTTTCTTACCTCCTTCTTCCTCTTTGACTCGAACACCCACTTGTTATGTAATGCTCTTTTCCTTTGGGTAGCTTCACCAAATCCCATGTCCGGTTCTCCATAAGAGCCCGATGCTCCTCATCCATGGCTTGCTCCTACTTCTTCTTGGCATCTACTTGCATAGCTTCATCAAAGCTCTCTGGCTCTCCACTATCAATGAGTAATAAATAATAAAGAGAAGGAGAAAAACGTTCAGGTTCTCTTCTTACCCTAGAAGACCTCCTCAATATAGGAGTTTGGGGTTCCTATTGAGGAGGTTCCTGAACTAATTCATGTGTCACTTTTCCATCCGGAAGATCCTCTACCACTGCATATTCTTTCTTGGATTCTTCCCCATTTTCTTGCAACTTTGTTTATACATGACTTTCTCATTAAAGACCACATCCCTAGATCGAATGATTTTCTTTTCCTTAATACTCCAACATTTATATCCAAAGTCATCACCACCATAACCAATGAAAGTACATTTTTCTGATTTAGCCTCTAGCTTGGTCCTATCATCCTTGTCTATATGAACAAACACCTCACATCCAAAGACTCTAAGAAATGAATAATCAACTTTCTTACCATACCAAGCCTCCTCGTGTATGCCTCCATCCAAGGCACCGAGGGTCCTTTGTTTATCAAGTACACACGTGTGCTCTCACGCTTCGCCCAAAAAGAAAGAGGCAGATTCGCATGTAACCTCATGCTCCTAACACGTGTTCCATTATTGTTCTATTCATCCTTTCTCGATACCTCATTCTGCCGCAGAGTTCCTAGAACCATATTTTGCCTACTGCGATTCCATTCTTAGAACAATAATCATCAAATTCATTAGCTGCAATACTCCCCTCCATTATCTGACCTGAGACATTTTAGCTTAAGACCTGTTTCATTCTCTACTAAGGCTTTCCATTTAACAAAAGTGTCAAATACATCAGATTTGTTTCTAATACAATAAACCCAAACTTTCCTTGTTACATCATCAATAAAAGTAACATAATAACTTAAACCCCTAAGAGATGATACCTGAGCTGGCCCCCACACATCAAAATGCACCAACTCTAACTTACTCTCTTTCTTTGTAGGTCCAACCTTGAGAAACCTTACTCACTTTTGTTTCCCATATATGCAGTCCTCACATAACTCCAAACTTGTTTCTGTATATCCAAGAAAATCCTTCTTTATGATCTCCATGCCCTTATGGCTCATATGACCGAGCCTATAGTGCCACAATGTTGTATCTACTTCTGAAGCCACAAGATTACAAACATTAGTGTTATAAGTGGTTAAATACAAGGTTCCAACCTTCTTACCTCTTTCCACCACAAGAGCACCCTTGGTAACCTTCCAAGAGTCCGCTGTAAATATCACAATACAACCATCACTTCCCAACTGCCCCGCCGATATCAAATTTCATCTTAATGTAGGCACATGTCTAACATCCTTCAATAGCCAAGTATTCCCATTCTACATCTTAACCCGAACAAACCTTTTCCAACTATGCTACAAGGCTCATCATCACCAAGAAAAACATGCCCAAAATCTCCTTGAACATAATCAACAAAATAATGCCTATGTGGAGAAGCATGGAAAGAAGCCCCCGAATCTAAAACCCAAGATTTAGTAATATTGTGCAAAGAAAGAATCAAAGCATCCTGACATACATTACCCGTTGCCACATTTGCCTCCTTGTTTTCTTCCTGTTGTTTCTTCTTGTCCCGAAGCTCCCAATAGTCCTTCTTTACATGCCCAGACTTTCCACAATGCCAACATACTATCTTGCTTTTGGATTTTGACCTTCCCGATCCTTTGATTTTCCACGGCTTCCTCTATTCTTCTGTCTCCCTCTAGTTTCCATTATCAAAGCATTCCCTGAAGTAGAAGATTCACTAGAGCTTTTTCTTCACATTTCCTCACTTAGAATCACCCCTACAACATCCTCAAACTTCAACTTTGAGTTATTTGGAACCGAGTTGCTTACCCCATTACCAAGCTATTCCAACTCTCAGGTAAAGAGCACATAACTAATAAAGCCCTAACTTCTTCATCAAATTCTATTGTAACCGAAGCTAGCATATTTACAACCATATTAAAATCATTTAGATGATTTGCTATTGAACCATTCTCAGACATCTTCATATTAAACAAATTTTTCATTAAAAATATCTTATTAGAGGAAGAGGGTTTTTCATACAACTTCCCTAATGCATCCATCAGTTATTTTTGTAGTCTTTTCCTTTGAAACATTAAATAATACCAAAGATGCAAGACACATTGGATTGTCCCAAGTGCTTTCCTATCCAAAAAATCCCATTCCGCATTTGTCATGCTCGAGGGTTTGTTCACCTTCTTAAACAACGGAGTATAAAGATCCTTCTGATAAAGGTAATCTTCCATCTGCATCTTCTAAAGACTAAAATTCTACCCATTGAATTTATCAACCCTAGATCTTCCATCATCTGCCATAGCTCCCACTCAAGATAAAACTTTCCCTACTGATTCAACACTTCAGCAAACCAAACCAGCTCGATACCAATTGTAAGGAAATAAGGGATAAAATATGTGGAATAATCCTCATAGAATCGCAATAAGAGAAACTAATATGCGTAAAATTATTATATCTCAAATAAAAGTGCAGAATAAAATAACACAACACAAAGAGACAATATTTAACATGGTTCACCCAATTTGGGCTATGTCCACAAAGAATCACTTGCTCAGATTTTATTACAAGCCACCACTCTCTCAATACAATACCTAGATCTGTTTGGAGCTATGCTCAAAAAACTCTACAGAATTCACACCCGAATTCAAAGCACATCTGCAATGTTTTTCATCCATCTATCATATGCATAAAACCATATAAATAGACAACTACTTAAGCAATTTTACAAAACCGTGGGTATCAAAACCATGGGCAAAAACTATCCCATAAACCTATGGGTCAAAATCCTTCCCATATGAGAAAATCATGTTTCCCGATATATCGGGCACATTTTAAGGCCCATTTTTTTTTGGGGTCATGCCTGTGCCCTGCCCTGGCCCCGAACCCGGTGAGGATACATGAAAAGTGTACAAGACTCTTAGTGTACGGTATTCAAAACTTTCACACATGAAAACAGGCTCCAAAACCTAACGGTGGCTCCTTAGAAACTAATGTCTCCAACTCTACCTCCACCTCCTCTCTCTTGGCCATGGATCTCTCCCGAGTGTCATGCCACTCTATTTTATTATCCTCCTCGTCATCATCACCCCCTTTTCATGGGTCTGCGCTTACTTGCCTCCTCTCCATATTCTCAATGATCTCCTCCCCTATCTCCTCCTCGGGCTTGGTATCTACATCAATAGATATCTTCTACTCCTCCCCACCGTGAGTAGGTGCAACCTTGACCTAAGGAAGGGGAGCGGCACAAGTTGTCACCGTGGTCCCATCTAGTTCCCATAGTCATGTCATATCCCGATTGGGTGTAGCAACAAAATTAGGTGTAGTCAAAGTATCTATTGGATAATGTGGTACCCTAAGCAATGACATACCATTCCATCCTACGGACATAACAGCCCCTGGGTCTCGTACCTTACTCCCCTATGATAGGGGATGATCCTCTCATATACGCAATTGATCACAAGTGTGGGATAACTCGATTGTCCCTATAACCTCACCACCCAGTCTAAATCATGGTATGTGGTTCCAAAGATGTCTTCTCCCCAAGCATAAGTCCTCCTACTCATCGCATCACAATCGGGGCCCAACAATACAACAACTTATCCCTTCCCTTATCCACTATCAATCGCAAAGCCAAAATACCCATGATGGCCTTCGTGAGTGTAGGGATATGAGTGGTGGATATAGAAAGGAGCCTCATACCCTATTTGGTGATAGGTGACACCCCATCATCTCCCATGTATGTGGCCCATGCGTAGCCCCTGTTTGTAGATCCTATGGTCTTCAAGAGTCAAACATTTTCCAAGAATAAGAATGCCGAGTATCCTATACACATCCTCAAGAGTGATAGTCCACTCTCCTCTAACACCTGGAAACTAGAAAGTGTTCTAGTCCACGTCCGAATAAGAAAAGAGGTTACACAGAATCTGACTAGGAGGTGCAATGTGTGGCACCTGTGTGATCGTCCATATCCCTTCAAGTAAAGTAGGTTTGTCTTGGCCTGTGTCAACTAATCAAGGATAGCTAGTAGCCATGAACACACTCTCTATCATCTCTAGTGGACATACTCTTCGTATTCATAAAACAACAAAAGAGTGAGTTAGTAACAAAGACAAGCTCATAAAAAAATTTACAAAACAACATAAAATCCAAAAAACTAGGTAAATGGGTCAAATCTACTCTCTTCCCCAAAAATGATAAAATTGTCGCCTTATGTAGAGTGGTGATTTTGTAACCGCCACCTTGTTAGGGCAGCCATGATGTAACCACTACCCGTGGTCCTATCCAAAATCAATGGGCCGTCCCTTTAGCCCTAAAAACTTGAAAAAATGCAAAAATATACCATTTCTATTCAAACAAAAGACGAGAACCACATGCGTCCCCCCTAGGGATCATTTTAAAACAAGAAATTTTAAAATATCCCCCTACGCTTAAATTTTCAACATTTTATGTTTTAGCTTTCAAAACAAATAATTGAGAAAACTACCTTTTCCGCATCGTTGGGTTTCTCGGTCTCGGGGCCATGATCACCTTATCACACCGATCATTTTGACTACACTCTCATTCGAAATGGTCACCATGGGCCTAGAGCTCAAAAATCACCAATAGGATATGTGCAAATGAATTGGAAAATGAGTTATATATATATATATATATATATATATATATATATATATATATATATATATATATATATATATATATATATATATATTTGTGTGTGTGTGTGTTGTGTTTTAACTTTGTTTTGAGTGTATGTGTTCACAAAGCTAGAGCATTGGCACAAGTATATTCCTACCCCTGTAAATGGTAAGTCCTCTTGTCGTTTTGATTTAGTGTTTATTTTTTGATATTTTTATCTATCTGCACTTGAGTTCCCCTTTCATCTTGCAGGTAGTGGGAGCTTGGATGATGACATTTCGACACACGGGCATGCCAGGTATAGATTCTAACTCCACATTTCGGGAATGTCATACTCGAACTCTACGTTTTATGCCTCTTCATGGCTAAAATGCTTCTCAAGGGGGAAATATGTATGCACCCAAATTTTCACCTGCTACATTATCAGAAAATGGTTACAAAAGGTCCCTAATGATGATTCATATATTTTCCAAAGGTTTTCAAGATCCTAAACCTACTTTCAACTCATATTTGTAGCCTAGATTTGCCTTACTTAGCCTTTGCACTATTTTTCTTAGCTTCCCACTTATTTTCCTTTGTTTTGGCCTTCAGTGTCAAAACCACCACCCAAGCAGGGTGATGGTCTATAATCACCACTCTGCACAAGGGGCGGTCCTGTGTGACTTTTTCTAGAATGTTCCAACGTCATTTGAGACATGTGTTGTTTCACTTAACTTAACTTTGAACGCATGTTTCTTACCCGTTTTAGCTGATTTCAATCCTGACTACCTTGTGGCATTCTCTTCTTCACTTTTAATTTATAATTGATTGTGATTGATAGTTCAAATTGCCCCTTCACTATAGATGTGGCACTCCATGGATACCAAATGGCTTGAACCATTTCCCAGTCAACCTTCTATAAATTGATCACTTGTTCTCAAGAAAATGGCATGAGATCATTTTGAGTATTCTGCAATTGCAAAGCTATCTCTTTCTTGCTAGAAACTACATAGCCAAGTCCAATTCCCTTGTGTTATCCTTCTTCTACTTGCATTGCTTATAGATTACCAATTCAAGTTTCCACTACTCCAACACATTCTCTTTATTTCTCTCATTGTATTCCCAACCTCTTGGACTAACGTGGACATGAGAGTCTGAAAAGATAAACTAAGGGGACCAAGTACCGCATGACTCGATTTCCACTATTCTCGTATTTCAAAGTTGAATTTATTGCTTATTCTTATTCATTTCTTCAAATTTTTATTTCTGAATCGTATGCACATTATTAAATAGAGTAGAGAATCATTTCCACATTTATAATCATTCAAAGTTGTAGTAGATTATTTGTTTCAAACCCAAAGATTTATTAGGAAAGATTTCCTCACTTTCCTATCTCTGTAGGTTTGCAAGGAAGTAAATCTAAAAGAAAGCTTTTGTGGCTTTTAGAAGTAAACACACACATAAATCCATATAGAAAATCCTTTGTTATTTTTTCGGGAAGTTGTAGAGAAGGAAAGCTTCCAAGAAGCTTTGATTTGTTTTTACGCCTCCGAGAAAAAATAGAGGTTAGATTTATATTCATAGTTAGTGAAGATTTCATTTAAAATAAAATAGATTTATTCTTTGGATAGATAAACAACCACATCCGATTGTTTATTTGTTTTAGGATTTAATTAATTAGAGTAGAAGCTTTATTTTTATTTATTCATTTAAACGAAAAGAACAAAAATATTTTCTTTGTTAGATTAGTGTCTTTGTACTTGTTTATTCCATTAAGTTCTTGAAAATACAAAAACATAGAGTAGTTCCAATTTAATTAGATTAGCCGTTATTTATTTAATTATATTAGATATTTTAAATTCATGACCATCAATGGTCTTGAGAAAGAAAACGATTTATGGAAGAGATCCAAGGGTACCCTAACCGATCGGTTCGAGTTACTCATGGATATAGATATGGGACTCCATATTCTTGTGCTTAGAACACTGGCTCAATATGCCAAGAAAATCCAATAGTTAAACATCTTAAACATGGTATTTGATAAGGCCTATGAGTTTTGGACTACCCCGACAACAAAGTTTTTTACTATTCACATGACCATACAAGGACCTCAACAACCAATAACATATGGTAGCGATCCTAGAGTCCCACAACCAAATGCACCTAAATTACTCACTGATATTGACACAAGTCTATGCACATTGGTTTTCTATACATCACCATTACCACCCGACATCATATCAAAATTGAAAATTATGAATGAGTAAGCTCACCGAGCCCTTGCATTTGGATCCACTCCTACCAATAGGATCTAATTTCATGAAACCAAACCTCTTTCGATCATTCCATGACCATGTCTAGACATATTTACGAGACTCCCATTAGTTTCCCACAAATTATGCAACTAGTAGAAATGATATTTTAAGAGCTCGATATTGAATTAAGTCTCTAAGTTTCCATTCTTTCTAATCCATCCATCTGACCCGTCTAGGTTAGAGAGGATTTCATTGTGCTTGACAAGTAGATCTCATTATTACAAGTTGAAGACATTGCATTTCCTTAACAACCTGCCCATACCATTTATGCACACTTTTGTGTCTGCTACTACATTTTGCTACCATCTAGCCATCCATATTTCCACATCAGCTGCCTCAACACGACCTCGGGGAGTTGAGTGCGGTTCAAGGTTACGTGTTGATTTTCATCCTTATAGTGACCTTTTCCTTAAATAAAATCAAAATGTCACTACTCTAGAAAGGAGCCAACGTGGAAAATTTCTCCCAAATGCATTAGAGCTTACATTATCACACATAATTATAGGTTTGGGGCCTATCGTTTGGCTTGATGGTAAACCAGAAATGAAACCTCTTAACACATTACACTTATGACCTTTCTACTATTAGCATACCTACCAATGTGCACTTAGTCATCCCATTGGTCATCCATCCATCATTAGCCTCTCTCATCTTTCCTTGTAATGATTTGGAATTTTGTGGTTCACTATAACTTTCCTAGTTATTTCCTTAAATATGGGCACCACGACTCTTATCATAGCATATTCATTATGGATAGGTTTTTCTTTGGTGAGAAATCTGCAATCATTACATCCATTAACCTCTTACTTACCTACCTTGGGATCACACTAATGGTCCAGGTGTCACTCACACATTCATTATCTCCTCCAAAGTGGTCTACCTATCTCCAGTTCTTCCCCATAAGAAAATTCTAAATTCCATGGATGCTCATTATCATAATTCAAAAGCAAACAACCTGATCCTCAAAGGAAATTTTTTCATAAAAGCATTAAAAATTCATAAGTATATACTAATCCCTCGAGTGACAACTATCATGAATATATTATCTATGACATTTTACAAAGTAAAAATTAAAAATCATAAAAGCAAAAAGTAGACCACTCCCTCAAAGGATGGCTACTCCATTTATGTCATGACAAATGAAGGCTTCTCGCATTGATCAACCTTCTATCTCATAAATCAAAACTTAAAATTCAATAGAAAGAATCCTAAGAAAGATTCCTGCATTTATTATCTTTCTCATTCATAGAAAAATTCTCGCATTCATCAATTTTCATTCCCCCTACCGGATCCGAGGCATAGATCTAGGGAAACCCACTTGTAGAGAACATATATTCCCATGTACAAGTCATATATCAACCCCTTTTTCATGTCAACTTTAGGTTTGTATGTTCACTTTTCATCTCCACATGATCCTTGGAATAACCAACTATTGTTGGTTATGTGTTAACACCTGCTATTGGATGTAAGTGCATTGCCTTAAGTGGCTCCTTTTCTTGTTTACCTCCAATCCAGTTTGAAGAATTGTTTCCTCATACACTTATTTCTATGGTTACATGTCATTTGTTTCATTTTAGGTAGGCTTCGAGCAAATTCATGTCCTTACACATCATCCTTAATCTAAACCATACCATATATATATCCATATGTTTAATTTACGTATAACATGTATCATGATTATCCATCTCATATCCATTTACTAATAACCATCTATCCATAGTATAATCACCTTTTCATCCATATTTAAACACATTTTCATCTACCATATATATAACTAACATAACTATCTATCCATATATGCATAGTTCACATCACAATTATATCCATTTCATATTCTAAATTTTCACAACATAACATCATAATTCATAAACCAAATCCATATTGAAGCACTCACATCTAAATCATATCAACACATGTGAATCTAAATAGCATAAACATACATAAAGACCATCATCATCATCATCAAATTATTTCATCATCTAAATCAAAATTAACCATATGTCTAACATTATCAAAATCATTACACACTAACACATCATGAGTGAAAATCACACACACACACACACACACACACACACACACACACACACACACATATATATATATATATATATACACATATATACATATGATAATTCTAAAATACATCAATATATCATAAGTCACAAGCCTCTAATGGTCATGTCTCAATGTTGATACATCATCCATATCCGTAAATTATACATCAAACAATCTCAATCCATCCCCTTATAGGGCGGGATTGGGATGAATCCCTTAGCATCGTCACCTCCCTCATGGGTCACCTCTCCCAATGGCTGAGCTACACTCATAGTACTCCTTGATAGTGTTGCACCGCCTCCTTCTACTTACCATGCCACTAGATACTCTACATATCTCAATGTTCACAATAGTTTATACGTCACTATCCTCTCATAATGCCCCACCTCCACTTATGAGTGTTATGTATAACCTCAAGGGAAAGGTTCTGGATGAGCCATTTGTCCAGCTCTCAATAATGTTACTAGAGCACCACTACCTAACTCAGCTGCAAGGATTGGTATAAGGTCTCTAAATATGGCTCTATAAGCCTTCTCACGTCTCTTATGTTGATCCCTCTACTCTATGATCTAATGTCTCTTGTCAAAGCTCCGGGACCTCCTACCAAGTTGCCTCTCACTCCTGTCAAGTGGTGTCTCCCTCTAGTATGTCCAAGTCTCACTCTACACATAGCTGGCCCATCTCTACTTGAAGCATATCCATCATCTCCTATCCTCACCTTCAGGAACTACATCCTCCTCCGCGGCCATCTCCTCCTCCTCGGCTCCTTGGCTTCCATCTCTATTGCCTAAATGGTATTCATCCATTGTCTAAAGCCCACACCGACTCACACATCATCATCTTCATCCCATGGTTCCCATGTCTCCTCCAATGGGTCAGCCATGTTTGGATTAGGAAAATCTTATTTTGAATCATCTTTTCTATACACAATGGGCTTCTCGGGGATGGTCTAGACTTCCTCAAACTACCTCCAAACTCTATCAAATTGGATTAAATCTATCATATCCAACCTCCACCACTATATCTACCTCATCTTTCTCATCCCAAACAACTCTATATCAGCTCTAGGCCATGTATGAAAGTCACGGTATGGCCTCCATCTCACCTTCTATGTCTCTAACTCTCCTAATCTATATGCATACCATACTTTGCATCCCTCTCCCTCCTATCCTTGTGATCCCGATCGGATCACCATTTCAAAAATTTGAATACCAAATCAATATGTTAACCAAGAACCCATGATGGCCCTAATGGTGCGATCACCGTTATATGCTCATAATCCCAGCAATGTAGGAGAAACCCTACATCCAATCATGTCCTCCTCCACTCTGTATATGAGCACAACTCATGATATACCTCTACTAGTAGTGCAAAGGTCTTTGAAAGAAAACATTTTTGGTGATCCACTATATCTTCTAGAACTCATGCTAGTGTCCATTGAAACCTAGCATCCCTTGAATAGAAAGTGTGTAGCAGAATAAGGCCATCATCACTAAGAAAATAAATCAACTCCAAGGTACCCCATGATCATATCTCATCTCATATGAAAATTCCCCTGAAACAAATGTAATATGTGGAGAATCGACTCCAAATAGCCATGTCAGAACCTCTAGTCTTCTATCCATTGTAATGGGAACTATCTGCTCCCCTTGTATCAATAATCTAGGATGTGATATACATCCTCTAGGGTGACAGTCATCTCACCTGTCTTGAACCAAAATGTGCATGTACGCACATCCCACCTATCTACCAATGCAATCATCAAGACCAAATCTCGTGGAATTTGTTGGTAATATGATAATCCACCCAAACCAACTGCCACTAAGTGATCCCACTCATCATCTGCTATATTACCTATAATCTTCTCATAAAGGATAGAACTATATCTCTCAAATATAAGGTCTCTCGAGCCTGAAAAACCAATGAAACATGTAACTATCATAATCCTCATCATTAAGATTTCATCCAAATTTAATCAATAATAAAAATCTCTCATTTATCCCCGGTTGATGTCGACCAGGATGGGTCAATGTGTCTAAGTTAGGGTCGATGCCTTTTCAGCCTAGTCAATGGAGACCATGTCAGTCATCGTTAAACGCCCAGTGCCAAGCTAAAAATTGAAAAAAATATAAAAAATAAATAAGAAGAACAAAAATGCTTAAAGATAAGTTAGGGTTTAGGCACTCACCGTCCCGCAAGTCCTCTTGTGCTTCCTTTTTCTCCTTCATCCTCCATCTCACTCTCAATATCACTCTCTTGTTATAGACTAGATATCTTGATCATCACTTCCCATTCAAATAATCCTATTATGTTGAACTTGGGGCTTATATATCATATTGACCAAAGTTGTCGTCGACCCCTTTGGGTTGCTTGTCATCGCTTCATCTTTGGTTACCATCAACCTAACCCTCCCTTTTCCATCCTCTATGTTTTCCTTATTTTTGATCAATCCTTTCTTTCAAAATTATCTTTTCTTCCACTTGCTTTAATTGGTTCTCATCACACATCCTTACTTATGCCCCACGTGGGTTTCCTTATCTATCCAATCTTTTTTTCATCATCTCCCCATTATGACCATCCTCGTGTTCTCTCTTGGGGAACTATTTTTTTCCTCCCTTTCGCCCCTCACCCTAGATGCATCTTTTTGATTCCTCCTATCAGTGGGATATCACCTTTACCTTTTCCCATCCTTTTGTTATGACCCTTTCTCGACAATTTTTTTCACATTTGTTTATGCATGCTTGATGTCTTCCTTTGACCCATTGGTCCCATGGATTACACATCCATTTGAGTGAATTCCCCTTAGTTTCCCTCTATTTTATAGTGATTTTTAGCAACTCACAAGTCCATAGGACATTATTGTCATCTCTGTTGAGGTCATAATTTGTTCCCTACTAGAGTGATTCCAAAATCACTGCCATATTTTTATTTACCTTTTTAGTTCTTGTTTATCCTCATCTGGGATATCTTATCCCCTCATCTTCTTTTCTCATCCTTTCCATCCTTCTTCATATATATCTTTCAAACTCATGATTGACTTCCTTTTGTGTCATTGACCCCAAGTTTGAGGGGGAACACCTAATCAATTATCTTTTCAATCCTTCTCATTTTTATCTCATGGATTTCCCAATACAAACCACTCAACAAAAAGGGGAAAATGTAGACACTAATTTTTGGTATCATTATTCTTCACCTTGCATTCATTCTCCATCATCTTTTGGAATTGGCCACTTTCCCTCCTAAATTTAATTTATCCCATTTTCCCACCTTTAATCTCATCTAAATTATTATTTTCCCATTTTCTCTCTAATTAATTATCCCTAATTAATTCTAATCCTTCATTAATTCATTTCCTATCTCTAGATTCCTCCATTTTATCCTTTATATGCTCTCAACCACCCCCATTTAATATTTTCACCATCACCTTGCCTTTGTTTACTCATTTTAACCCCTCACCTACCCATTTCACTTCCTTATGCATCACTAACCCACCTAAGCATCCTAAAACCCTAATCTAGCTCCTAATGGACCCTTTGCCTAGAGCTCATCCCCTTCCCATCGCCCAAATGGAGGGATGACCGCGATTGGTGGAGACCCACCGGAGTTGATGTCGACCCTATAAGTAAGCCCTTGCCCCCTCCTTTCTCATGGATACAACATTGATATTTTTGAGCTATCTTGTGATCTCATCATCATCTTGAGGTACCATAAACCCTCCATAGTTTGAGTTTCTTATTTTTTGAAGTACTAGTTCACTAACTCGAGCAGAAAGAGAAAATTTAGCCAACACTATGATGAAAGGATTTCAGTAATCATTGATCATTTGAATGAGATGACATGGCTAATTGGTATGTTTGAGATGGAAATAGAGATTGTTTGTGCCATCAAACATGAAAAGAAAGGCATTATGAAGCCCTCAAGGAAGGTGGAATTATGAATTTCTCAGAATGGGATTTCCATGAAGGAATTATTTTCAATAGAAGTATAATAAACTTTACTTTTGAGGGTAATGGTATGAGCTTGAGAATGAAAATTACCAACAACATGCATGAGGGATAGGATATCATGTGAAGGGATGGTTTGAGAAGTGAGAGGAACATTGAGGGGTTGGATCTTTCCATTGTGAGTGATCATGGGAACTTAAGAAGGGGGAGTGGAGGTGGAAGGAGGGGATGGAGGTGTGAGAGGAAGAGAGGAATGTGGAGGCTCTGCGGAGATACTAGATGTAGGCTCATGAGACACATTAAGAGGTGTACTAGGGGTAGGAGTGTAGTCATCATGGGAAACATTGGAAATACATTTAGAAGTAGTAGAAAGAGGAGTGGTAGAGTCACATTCAATGATATTAAGGGAAGATAAATCATCATTGACATGCTCATGATCAAAAGCATAAGAAAATTCACTATCATTCATATTTTCGAAAGCAAGGATTTCATCAAGATTATCATCAACAAACAAATAAATTATATGAGTACTAGTATCATATTTATCATAGCAATCATTGGAAGTAATTTTAGTAGGAATAGTAGGAGGTATAGATTTACGTTCATCTTAACTATTAGTAGAAACATCATCATTCACATTTACATTGTCATTATTAGAAGTAGAATTATTAGCATCCATGTTGTCACAAACAAGAACTTCATCATGCAAAGAATCTATATTAATGTTATCATTTGTTATAAGAGAAGGAGAAGAGGATGAAGCATCATTGGTGGCTACGGTAGATGAGGGAGAACATGATGTAATCATGTAATGTTTTGGTCTTGGGTGACTCTGCGAAATATAACGGGTTTGGAAGCCAATAGGAAGGGAGTTTTGGAAGTCAAGGAGTTTTGGAGGACTATGGGATCATATTGAGGATTGTGCATGAGATGAAAAATTCAAATTCTTTAGAGGCATTATAAAAATTTGGTTACATGTGCGTATAAATCATATCGTGCTTGGGAGATGGAAACCTCTTTTTAGCCATGAGGGTTTTGGGATCCTAGGGAAAGGAGTTCAAATAAGAGTTGGGTTCACCAAATAATTTAATAAAAATTGAATTAAATCTAATTTCAAAGTAACTAAATAATGTGCAATATGATGAAATATAGTAAAATACAAATTCTAAGTACTCAAGCAATGCAAGAATATAAGTAAATGACAAAGATAGGTGACTTATATGATTTATGTGTAATTTATAGATAGTCAGGACTATATATTTGTTGGATTTGGATGGAAATGGTGTTATAGGAGATCACTAAGATTTCGGGGCCCTAAAATGGGTTGGACAAGAGAACCCATAGGAGGACAGTGCTCCTAGGAAGTGGTATCTTATTATAGGCATTTTTTTATATTACGAATCTTCGAGGATCTGCTTCATTCCTAGGTCTGAAGGACTTCACTCTAATATCTTCTTTGTCACTCAAAACTCACCGTTATGGTTTTGACAATACATGTGCCTACAAAAAAACCATAGCTACCTACAAAGCTCACAAACACATTAAATTTGAATAAAATATGCAATATGTGAAGTCAAATTGACCCCAATAGTCACCTGATGAGTAAACTTAGTACCAAGCATTGCACTACATTCCAGACTCCATGTGGTTCTATGTGTTTTTATGTGAAATAGTTTCCTCAAAGTTACCCTCATGCCAATGACACTAAGATAGCAAGCTATAGATAGCTTTAATGCAAATGTGTGGTATATAATTTAACAATTCTAGTTTTCATGCAAAGTGTATACAACCTAACAAGGTAGTCCCTTTGATAGTAGTGATAATATGTAGATGTGTTAGCCCTTTTTAATTATTAGCCAAAATAATAGTGTGTATATTGTGTATATATATGAGTATCTTGTTTGAATTTCACTACTAGTGACATAAAAGGTCGACTATGAACATGGGATAAGGATAAGAAAACTAAAAAGGATAACCACAAATGTCAAAATATGTAAAAAGAATAAGTAGGGAAAAAGCATCTAGAATGGACACAAGTGCCTCGGGGTGCTAAGTGTCTAGAGTGAGAGTTAGTTTCTTGGGATGAATGATGAAAAAAGTGAAGAGACAGACAAACAAGGATCCTTGTGGCTCGACCGAGAAGTGGATACGAAGATGAAAAATTTAGGAGAGAATCACAATATAAATTAACAAAACAACATAGATGGACAAAGGATTGTGTCACCAGTGAATACTTTTATTACTTAAGATTCATGCATATAATAACATATTTACGTCATAGTAAAATAGTAATATGTGCGTGATTTTGTGTCTACATGTTACATGATGAATAAGAATAACAGGCATCCCTATTCTTGTGTGCAATATATTTTCTACATTTTCCCTATTATGAGGATGATGTGGATATTTGTACTAGTGATACTATTACAAGAAGTTTTTAAATCAAAGCAACTAGATGGTTGATGTGAATTGGTTTATAGCTCTTAATTCATGTATTCACTTGAATAGGTTGAAGGGACCCTATTCATGGATGATGTAGATCTCATAGTTAGAGTCAAACATTGAGATCATGTACTTGTTTATTGGTTAAAGATGGTGTTTCTACCCATGTTTTTACTAAGGGGAATTCTATAAATATTCTTATTATTACTCACATGGGTGATTTAGTTTTGAATACATATTATTTTTATTAGTGTGTTGTTATTTGAGTTTTAATAACTCACATAACTCTAATATTTGTTCTAATTTTGTATCGCTTGTCTCCTTCCATTAAGGAGTTGTTTAAGCCTATTTATTTGCACTTTATTTTCTCAATAATACATTTTAAATAGAATTTTGTTTGTGTAAAAACTTTGTACTAATTTCAGCATGGGAAGATAGTTCATGATATGGACAAGTACTATATGAAAAAATGAAAAAATAGAGCATTTGGTAGTGACAAAACTAGTGAAGGAAATAATTACTTTTACTACCAATCCAACACCTTTTAAAGATATTAGTACCGTGAAGTCCATAATTCCCATTTACAAAAAATTGAATAAAGATCCACTACACAAATAAAGTTTTTGAAATATTTTGAAATAGATTCATAGATTTATCAAGTGGTGAATTTATCCACAAAGTGGCACGCACGCACGCACGAGCACGCACGCACGCACGCACGCACGCACGTCATTTATACACACACACACACACACACACACACACACACATTTATTAAAAAATATATAAAGATAAGATATTCCATCCCTTTCCTAGTCAGAAACTTGAAAAATGTAGGAACTATTCCTCCTTTTCAAAATATTTATAAGCTATAAGACATTTCTCCCTAAACTAGTGTAAGAAACAATGATTTAAAATGAAGAACAAAGATTAAAATTTCAATGAATTTTAGGGTTTTTATTTGATGTTTGACTTAATGATTAGACAAAATTTTAAGTTAAAAGATGATTTTGATAGGGTTCTTCATTGAATTGTAATATAATACTTGGACTCCTAAAGCTATGTAGTGTATCACATGTTAATGGAATCCATGCAAAAGATTAATAAGGCATAAAGGTTTGGGTAAATATGTTGTATGTACAATAGATGTGAGTAGTATTTTTGGCCTTATGTAATGGATCTAATATGTAGAAATATGAGAGAGGATAAGATAGTTTTCTATTTGATGTTTATGTGCATGTGGAGTGTGCATGTATATGTAGTAGCAAGTAGATATGGAAGAGAGGTATGTACGTATTAGACTATGTGTATGGAGAATAAGAAATAGAGTTTTGAGGTAGACTGGGTATTTTTTATTTAGATGTGTTATAATATGGTTGTTGTAATTTTTGTTTATACACGCACGCAAACACGCACACACGCACACATGCACACATGCACGCACACACGCATGCACGCATGCACACACACACACACACACACACACACACACACACACATGTTCCCACACACATAGAGAAGTGTAGTTAGAGTACACAAATATTTATCTATGTTATCTTAACTTTAAATTTATTTAATCTATGATACATTATATATATTAAATTTGTAAAGAAAAGCATACTTTTGGGTTAAAAATACTATTTGTAATTGTGTAAAATCTCATGGTTTTAATTTATTTAATCAATTGTATCCACATCTATATGCATCATATCTATTTTGATTAAGTTAACTTGTAAAATTAACAAAATCATCTAATATATACTAACACAAATTTTGGGTTAAACAATTGGCTGAATTGACTAACAACTTTGGATTGTGAAGGACATAATTCGGAAACTAAAACAAGAGACTCTTTTAAAATCTCATGGTTTTAGAGTATTTTCATATCTATTTTGTCATGAAGTCACATGATTAAATACTTATAATTACATGAAAATATGAAGGGAAATTTTAAAATGGATATGAAGGGTATTAAAGAGCAAAGGACCTCACTCAATTCTTCATTTATTCAAAACATACACACACACCTAAAAACAAGGAAATAAAGAGAAAAAGGAAATGGAAAAATCATGTCAAGGAAAGATCATAAAAAAAGGAAATGGAAAAATCACAAAATATATACAAGACACTTGTATTCCATTGAACAAGGTAATGGTTGTGAAAATCCACTTAAATGTTTCGATAGTATATACATTTCTAATATTATAGATTGTATTCATGGAGTAAATGCCATAAGTTTGAATAAGATTAAAATGACTAACTGGTAAAAAAAGCTAACATCAACACATATTTCCCCATTGAACACATGAATTTGATTTTAAAGAAAAAGTATGGAATTGATGGTATTATTGGGAAACTAAAACAAGATAATGAATTATTAAAAACCAAATTATTTTCTTGTACCTTTTCCAAAATCTTTATTTCATTGTAGTTTCTTCAATTGTTTCACATTCTTTCCCAATGAACATGTCAACATAAAATTGTAACCTTGTAGAAATCACCATGGAATGGGTGATTTTCCTTTACATTTAAATAATACCATCAATTCCATACTAAGATTTTCTCGTTGAACATATGCAATAAATCATAGTAGCAAAATTGAATATATAAACAAATATGGTAATTTTAATATTTAAACACATAATTATATAAGTTGATTAAAATTCTTAAAGTGACAATGAAGTTTTCACCAATCCTCCACATCGGGTTAAACAACTAATATAATAAATATAACATCAGTTCTAAATTTGTTAACTTCAACACTGATTTTTTATTATTTTCAACAAGTTTTGATTTTTGATTTTTCTATTTTTAAATTATAAAATCTCAAAAATTTCAGTGTTTGACGTAAAACGATAAATTTCTCCAAATCCACAATATTTGATAACCATCTAAGTATTATGGTAGCACAAATTATATATTTGTTAACTATGAAATCAGAATTCTGTATTAATAATTTAAACACATAATTATATAACAGATTAAAAATAAAAACAGATTATAAAAATTCTTGCATCTAATATAATGAACATAATCATAAATTTGCCATGATCATTGCTAATAAAAGACTGCTTATAATATATATTACTGCCATTATTTTCTTTTGTATTATCAGGAGACATAATAATATAACATGATAATATACGCACAAATTATATATGGAAATAGAATTTCGTTAAGGTATATGGAAATGGACATAATAATATATATTTTTATAACATAATTTTACTATAATCGCATTAAATATAAATCAGCCAATAAAATAAGTCACATCAAGTCACACTCAGTCGCAACAACTGCAACACATGAAACAAGTTCTACCTATCTTAACACAACATCGATGCCGACAGATGCCCCACGCTTCAACACCCGTTTTTTCTCCTACTTCTGGATCATCATAAGCCCTTTCATATCCTGAATATTGAAATGGGAATTTTCTGCAACATAAAATTTAAAAATATAGTTACCAACCTATTAAAAAAAAGTAAAATGAAATTTTTTCTACCAAACTATTTAAAGTATTCATTGAAACATTTACCAGTGCCTTGGGATTTCTCTTCTCCTCTTGCTAAGACACCAGAAGTCCTCATAACTGCAAATATGCACAGGATTAAAACACAAACTACCCTGGCAGACATGGCCATTGACTGCTGAGAAAATAAGTGATTTGAAATTATCAGAGTTTTAGCGCATATAACTATTCTGTAATTGTTCTCCTCTTCACAGGGCTTATATTTTTTTTTTTTTTGAAAAAACACTCAGCAGGAAATCTTGATAAATATGATTACAATCCCTGCAGTGCTGTTACCTGGATAAAAACTCAGCACGAAATCTGGATAAACAACGTTATTTTTGGGAAAGAAATCTGAATTGGACGTACAGCTACCTTACCCATGACTCGGGAGTAATGGTGGTTTTTGGCAAAAAGCAGCTGTGTATCATCATTTATGTCAGGCTCTACAGAGGGTTCAAAGTTGCACCCGTCCGAGTCTGTTAGGGTTCTAAACCTTCATGGAAGTGTAACAAAGAAACAACCTTTCAAAAAAATTCAAAATATCAAAATTAAATGACACTATGGAAATGGAAACATTTATGCAAAATGTAAAAAGAAGGGTTTTCTTTTTCTTTTTTCTTTTTTAAATAAAAGTGTCCTTCTCATGCCACTCATCTGCTAACAACATTCAAAATTACATCCAATCATCAAAAGTACATTTAAAAATAACACCAAAGTTTTCCTTGTAAATTCATATTTTATGATTGGAAAGTTAAAATTACTAATAAACAATTGTGGAAATCAAAAGTATTAAATGTTTTATGGATGATTTGATTGCAATTTGTTGATCTCGGGTGTAGAGATGGCATCATGTCACAACTCACAAGACCACTATCGGTTAAGAACATAATTAATAATTTGAATTGCGCCTTGCCAACATTTATTTTAATCATATTGGGGTTGATACAATTCATCATGTGATATAACCATTTAAATAAAATAAAATTAACAAATGCCCATCAATAGAACATGTAAATTTTAGCCATACAATTTTTTTGAAATGGTGGTTTGCCAACATGACTAGCTAAAGAAGCTCTAGAAAGTACCAAATAAAAATCTTCTACTAATTTCTATTATCACAAATATAATGCCCAGATAGAGTTGAAACTTGAAAATAGGAGAACAAGGTGGATTGGAGGAGAGCTAGGGTTGCATAGGATTTCTCTGCAAGGTTTGTTAGATTGAATCTATACATTTCAATCTTTTTGTATGCTAATTTGTTAATGTAAGATATTTTTGAAATTTGTAATGTAAGAAATACAAAAATACTTAGTGATACTTTCTTTAAAACATTTGGATTTGAATTCCCAAAAATAATGCATCTCTCTAGGTCTGGTTTACTCCTACACACCTCTTATACTACCACCACAACATTTAAATACCCCTTACATACCAACAAATTCAATAGCTACTACCATATACGCTCATGGCCTTGTAAACTATTTTTGTTTGTTTTTATTTTATTTTATTGAGGACTAAAAATGTCTCGGCTTTCATCACGGTTTTGTTTGTTTCCCCTAATCTTACTTACGATTATAAATCCTTTTCCATTCCTTATATTTCATCATGTATGGTCTCTAGTAAATGTAAGGGTGTTCACAAGCAAATATATTTAAATTTGAAGAATCCAAGGATACAAGATAAGGAATAAGATTCTACATCAAGAGGGAAATATTTATACCAACATTCATAAGAATAAACAAAATTTGGAAGCACAAACACTAAGAGGGGGAGAGGGGGTGAATCAGTGTGCATACAAAATTTCATTCATTTTAACCATTAACATTCATCAACCATTCACGATAGCTTATTCATTGAGATTGATCAATATAACATAACCATCAAAGCATATGCAAGAGGAACACAATAACCCTCATGGAAACCAAATTTAAATGGGAAACCCTCAAGGGAAGGAAAACCCATTGAAATAAAACTTTATATAGCCATGTTTCAAATTTAATGTGGCATCAACCCCACAAGGATCACCAACCCCTAGTTTAGTAGAGCACCAACCCTACAAAGAGCACCAACCCTTAGTTTAGTAGAACACCAACCCTACAAGGAGCCTACAACCCCGAGGTGAACAAGCACCAACTCACCACCTAGAAATGAATGACCACCGATGAAATGTTTCTCACACAAGTGATAGTGATCCAAGTTCAGCTCACAACTTCTTTAAACACGCCAAAATGATTCTACAAAATATAGATTTTATTAAGAATCTAAAGAGGTACAATGATACAATAACTGAAAATATGAAAGCTATATAATTTATTTTGTAATTAAAATGAAATGAAATAGGAGGGGAAAGGTACTTACCTGAATTAGACTTACCTCATAGTGATCTAGGACCGGATTGAGTTCGGAATGGCGAGAATAGGATGTTATAAGGAATCTAAGAAAATAACAGCAGAGAGGTGGATCCGGTTGGACTGGGGCACCTAGAGTAGGACAAGGGTGCCTATGGGTGCCTTGGTCTAAAACACGGGCCCTCTAGTCTCACGGGATAGCTCAAATCCGGTCCCGATTTGTCGCTAGATTTTCACAATATTTCACTCTTGACTAGGTGAGTGTCACACTTGATTCGTTGATGTCTCCACAAATATGTAATGAGGAATTACCTATAAAACACCATACAAAGCATCAAACCCTAAAAATAAAGATGTAAATGAAGTGGTCGACTGTCCTTAGATGCAAAATGGATGTACTTATGATTGAGCATTGCACTACATCTCAAACCCTTGATGTAGTTCTATATGCGTGTGTGTGTAATAATGTGCCTAGGGTGCCCTAACACCAATGACGTAGAGATATCAAGAAATAGCTAGATGTATAATGTAAAATGTTGGATGGAATAGAATGAATACAACCCTTCCTATGCAATGTGTGATGTAAAATTGTGCCCAAATGTAGTCCCTTTATGTATGTAGGTAGCTAGCCCATAGTAGTAAATATTTCGCCCATAAGGTAGTATGTATGTTGTGTTTATATAAAAATATCTTGCTCAAATTTTGACTCTAATGACCCAACACGTCGACTAGTACCTAGGAGAATGAGAGGGAAAATCATAAGGACCGACCTCGAACATCTAAATGAGAACCAAGTGTGACCGGGACCAAGGCTCATAGAAATGAGGACCAGGGCGGATGGGGTGCCCTAATCCCTTCCTAGGAACTCTAGTCAAATACCAAAGATGATAAGCGAGTGAATAACGACAGTACCTAAGAGTCCCTAAGAGACAAGTAGAACTATGTAAGTAAGTGATGATTGTGTGAGAAAACAACGAAAAGACCAACAAGGATGACAATAAAACTAGGGGATGGGTCATTAGTGAATACTTTTCTTACCTAAAATCCATATATAAAATAACATACTTGAGTATGATTATAATAGTATGTGCATGATTTTGTAACTACATTTTCCCCCACTTTATGTTTGTGAGCGAAAGCTTGGTAACATAAAGTAGTTAGAGATGCATACTTGAGAGAAATCTAGAGAAGCTCATGTTGTAGTAGAACATGCAGATATGGTAGAAAAGTGTGTTGAAAGAACCATATAGTGTGTTGAACTATGGATCAACATGTTGATCCATGCAGCGTAGTGAAAAATGTAATATTGTGGTGAAGTGCACTAAATGAGAGTGATGATTGTGATATTGGACAATTGATTATTTTGAATATTTGTATGATGACGATATGATGGGGTGGAGAGTGACCAATTCCCAACCTGATTATGTGTGTACGAAAAATCGAGGATTTAGGCATCCTGCTGCCAAAGGAAGAGTGTAGGAAGAAAGGTGTGTTATTTTCCAACCTTTAACTATATCCTCAAGATTTAGCCACTGTAGACGAAATCGATTAAATTTTCATAGCTTTTGGATCCAAAGATTTTGATCAAACGTGTTGACCCATATAGGAGCAGTATAGGAAAGGAAATGACGTCTCATTGCCCCCACTCCAAGGGTGTCACCATAATGTATGGTGGCTTCCAAGTTAGGTCATCTGGAAGAAAATGCAAAATGTAGAATAACTTCCCATGTTAGGTCATTTGGGAAAAATAACAATGTAACTCCCAAGTTAGGTCTTTTGGGAGGCCAAATGTGTTGTACTGTGTCAATTTGAATGGTGTGATTTTGATTGTTAGATATTTAAACATACTTGATTGGTTGATTGATTTATTGGTTTATTTTGATTGTTTTACTTATAGAGAGATTTTATGCTTATTGCCCCCAAGTTAGGTCATTAGGGGGAATTGGTAGAAAGTGATGAAATATTGCATGGTGTATTAGTAAATGTTCGAAAATGATAAATTATAAGTGTTTGAAAAATCACATAGTGGTATACGGGAATTATAGGATGACCTCAATTGTATGCCCCCTTTCAACAAAAGGGGAAGTGGTAGTGAAAAGAAATGTTGAGCTGAAAATAACCATAGTAATAGACAATGTATGACATATTTTGGAAAAAATATGTGTATACTGATTGATTGAAAGACAATGCCAAAGAGAGATAGTGTGTGTGTCATGTGTTTAATACAATAGTAGGTTAAATTTTGAAGAGAATTTCACAAATGGGACAAAATCGATTAAAAACGCTCAATAGATTAGCAAAATAGTGTGATGTGTATTAGTTGAATAGTAAATGTGCAAAGTATGACTATGAAAAGTGACTATAAATAGTAAAGTGAGAAGTGATTAGTTGAATTATTTGTCTTTTTCTTAAGTGTGAAAGTGAGCTTTGAGTGATTAAGGATGTCTCAAGTTAGAATAGTGTGACCTAGCCGATTTGATATGGTAGTGACCGTTGTGGCGTCACAAATGACAACGGAGTTGGTAAGTGTGATTTTTTTCAAAAATGCATGTGTAGTAGTCATTTTTGGTGAATTTTTGTATTTTTTTTCATTTTTTGTCATCGGCATTTTAGGCCTAGACAAGAGTGGTGAAGGTGCTAGTGGCCTTCGATATAGGAGCGGCCAAACCACAGGCACCGGTGTCCTACTCCTAATTCTAGGCACTTTGGTCTAGAGAGTTTTATTTTTCCTAATCGATGTAAATGTGAGATCTAATGTGTAGTCATGTCATAAATATTGATGTTTGCCTATGTATAGTGTTCTAATGTGATATATGTTACTTATCTTCTTGGTGTGTAAAGAGATATCAATTCTAGGGAATTTTGTGGAGGTCTATATTTGAGTACTTTGCTCAAGTTGGTTTTATTAGATGATGATTGGGAGGTTATGGACCGTCTTTGGCCTATGTCACATAGTGAGGATGGGGGATGTGCCCCATAATATGCCTATTGACAACGTTATTTGAGAGATGGTGTGTGGATACTTGTACATTTTGGCTACCTATTGGTGAGATGACAGTCACACTAGAGGATGTATATCACATACTACGATTACTGTTTGTTGGTGAGAGAGTTCGTGTCAAAGATATGGAGAACATGGGGAGACACATGCGGGTCACTAGGTGGTGTTTTTGGGGACCGAGTATCTGTCGAGGCCTATATTATTTTGGATGCTATCTTGAGATCAAGGGTTCCACACTTGCAGAAATTTATAGCCATGGCTATAACATATTTGATTGTAGTAGAGGGAGGTGTGTGGGTATCTTATATAAGATGTGCAACATTTTTGTTGGATAGAGTACTAGGTATGCGTGAGCACTAGGTATACGTGAGCACGATGTGTGTTGGATCACTTGTATAGATATTTTTATAGATTTACACAGGAGGAGCATGTAGGTGGGATTCGAGCAACTACACTTTTGCACATATGGGCCTATGATCATATAGCAAAGATTGAGGCCGAGTGGGTGATCCGTGGGTAGAGTGGGCTAGGCCAGACATATTTTTTGGGAGATAGGTTGGAGTATGCGGGTATAGGATAGACAACCGACACTAGAGCCTTGATAGATCGGATGGGGCAGAGGCAATGATATGGATGCTTTATCTGAGATTATAGAGGATGGCCAAAGGATGCGACATAGTTATAATGCATATGGAGGACTATGTGGTTAGAGAATTATTTCCCGTGCATGACCAATTTTTTTAAGGTGGAGCAAATATCTTAAAAGTTTGGTATGGCTCGGGATGTGCCCCGAGAGCCATATGTGTGGTTATGAGCCATTAGAGCACCTAAGAGGGCTAGAGCTAGACCAAGGCCCATAGGAGAGTAGCTAGTACCTCCCAAGTGAGAAGAGGTTGATGCAACCATAGAACATATTGATGTAGATGATGTAGGGTGTACAGATGTATACCGCACATGGTGGGTAGCGCATCGATGGGTGTTCTTGTTCATATTATTTGTAGATGTTGCGGGATACCAAAGGGAGGAAGAATTGAGGGGCAAGCACATTCCCCCGATAATGTAGCGATGACTATAGTGGAGTGTGATTATTTATGTAGTTATGTTATACGATTGGTTGCTTGTTTATATGATGGTTACAATTTTCTAATGTGTTACTTTATTGGTTGTAGGTGATGCGTATTAGAGCTTGATTGTGGACACATCTATCCGCACACCGATGTGGAATGTTCTGATTGAGATAATTATGGATGGAGGGATGTTAGAGCATGTAGATGACATTGCGGGAAAGCATGCCCATTTATTTGAGTCAGTGGCCATAGAAACAACAATGTGTACTATGTTATTGAGCGAGAAGGATGAGGCACACGAGGACACACAACGAGCTAGAGAGGCGATGGATGGTGGTCCATTAGTGTAGGATTAGAGTCAATTTACATAGTATTTTATGGAGAACACACTATTACGTAAGAAGGTGGAGAGGTATAGGGGTCATGATCAATCGTAGCGTTGAGTTAGTGGCGAGACCTTGAGTTCTAAAGATTTAGCGATACAAGATAGTGATAAGCAATGATGAGATATGATTTTTATTGATGTATTCGATGTAGGGGAGTTTCCGAGTGATGAGATGTTTTGTACCTATTATTAGATTTATATATATATATATATATGGGATTATTGACATATGATGATTGTGTTTAGTGCATATGGATGTGATGATGATGCACACTTGATGTTACTTATATATGATTCTTGATAAATTTTTATTTATTGGATTGATTTGTAATATGTAATGTGATGATGATATAATTGAATAGATGGTGTATGTGATATGATTGTGCAAATGGACTTGTGAAAAATGATCGAAAATGTAATATAGTCATTATGGTGTAATGAAACGTGCTATTAAGATGAAGATATGGGGAAGATTAGTGATGGCCCAAGTGTATAGATGATGAGATTCATTTAGTTAAAACCCTCAAAGATCAAGAATGAACCATGTAATGAAAAAGTGCATGAAATGATTCGATAAGGTGTACTAGATGAATCTATAACGTGTGTGAAGAGAGGTTATTATTGTAATATAACCCTCAAAAATCATGTAAGAACTATAAGAACATGAGTGCGTCATCGGGGTAGGGTAATAATAATCACCTACCAAATACCAAGGTGGCATGAAGCGGTGGAAGCATGTGGGATGGAAGAAATGTGAGCGTATTAGCCAAAATAAATGTCATATGGAGCAACAATGGGAGGTGTGAATGCCAAGGGTTGTGGAATCCAATGTGAAGAAGTAACATGACACGATGGATGAGATGGTGCAGCGAGGAATGGACGCGATGAAGAGTGTGTATGAATGATCACCTATGGTGATGGATGACCAATGACCTTAGTACTAAAAGGAGGAAATAACTCAACTAAATTAGTATCTCATGGATGAGGTAGAGGAGATATGGACTGCTCACATGAGTGAGAGCCAAAGGATATGATTCCCTTATCCTCTAATTATTACAATCGATCATGAAGGGAAAATAAATCATTATCCCTATGGCCATTGATACGGTGATAATTATAATATGGTTGATCACGCTGACATTGTAAATGATTTTGTGGATGATGCTGGTTAGAAGGTAAGTGAATTAAATGTTCATTGATCAAAACATGCAGCACATCATGTGTTTGAGAATGATGGGAGAAATTTAATGGCTTACGTGAAACAGTGTGAAGAGTGAGGTGTAGCATGTGGCGAGAAGGAGAAGAATGATGCTCCTATGATGTAGCGAGTTGAGCTTACTTATGAGGAGGAGATGGATATCGTGTGGGACACACAATTGATGGTAATGGAAAATAACTAGATGGTATAATAGTAGTAACTAGAGGTGGAGGATCTAAAACATGTATGGCAATGAGATCTTGCTCTAGATCAATAAATCTATAGCATAGAAGTGTGAATGATTCACATACGTCATATTGCAATCTTTGTTCTAAGGTTGGAATCAAACCATGAAAGAAGATAAATTGCTTCTCTAGATTGATAGTTTAAAAAACTAATTAGTGAATACAAGCGTTGAAGTGTAAGATGTAATCCATGATAGCTTTTGTTTTGACTGATGTAAAGTAGGCAGATGATCATAGGTAACTCTAGGGCCATTGTTGATGATAAAGGGACTAAGAAAAAGTTCTTCCATCTCATGATAAGTGATAATAGACCCAAATGGTAGATGATTATAACATCACAAAGTGTCATCATTAAGACTATGTCGAAATTCTTTAAGCAATAATCGATCATTAGAATATGAAGCCATAGACATGCGATAATGCTAGAGATGTAAGTGTTATCCAAAATTCACCCCTCAAGGTAATTTTGATAACATGCATCAAATTCTTTTGTCCCAAGCAATTATATTGAGTCCAGGCAAAAGTCATATTTCTAGGGTCCCCTCATATTTTTCTAACTCCCCTGTCCAAGAAGAAGAGAGCAAGTTCTGAGAAAATGTAAAAAATTGCAAAAAACAAGCTCGGGCCAGAAAAAATCATAAAAAATGGCTAAGTCCTAGTCCTTGCAATAGTCGGGACAGTTGGGACATCTGGACGCGAACCGGCCGAACCGGGCGAAATGAGTCAAGGCGGCAAAGCTTGATTTGGGACGCAGGACAAAAGTATGCGAACCACCAACCGGTGAAATGAGTCAAGGCAGCCCGGAACAGTTGGGCCGAAAGTACGAAGTACGCGAACCGGCTGGATCGGCTGAAATGAGAACTTAAAGTCTGGGACGCGTGGGACAAAAGTACGCGAACCGGCCGAACCGGGCGAATCGGGAAAATTTGTCCGAACGGTCCAAAAGCAAATGGGACATCTGGGCCGCGAGTACGCGAACCGGCCGGTTCAGCCGAAACAAGGAACTTCAGCACTGGGCCAAATGGGACAAAGGGATGCGTGGGATGCGAAAAGCCGAAATGGCCGAAGACAGAGGAGAAAAGTCAACGTTTGGTCCGGAAACTTCAAACGGCCATAACTTTTGACTCCGAGCTCCGATTTTCATAAAATTGGACTTTTTGGAACGATCACGACGTCTTATTTTTAATGAGGGTAGATATATTTAAATAAAAGAAACATATTTGGCTCCAATCAGTTAATGCTCATTCCCGTCAAATGACAGAAAACGCCTGCCAGACCCAAAATAGCTGCCCGCACTCAGAAGGCCATAACTTTTGTATTTCTCAACGAAATCGCACAAAATTGGTACCGTTGGAATCATGGTTCTGAGCCCGATGCACAGAAATCAAGAAATTCTAGATTTGATCAGAAATTGATTGAGTTTTTTAAGAAAACGTGGCCGGGTTCAGAACAGTGTTTTATTTGGTAGCTGGGAGTGCATTTAAGAGGCATGGTCATCCTTCTTTCTCTGCTGCAGCACATGGGACAGTATGGGGAGCCTTTTGCAAGTAATGTATAATCATTTCACTCAATTTAATGCCTCTTACAGGTGGTTGAAGGACAGATTTCAGGATTTCCATTTTCCCTTCTCTTTTCCTTCTCTTTTTTCTATAAATTGGAGTGTTGGGCTCATTGTAAAAAGAGAGAGTTTTTGGGTAGCAAAGCTCGCCAAAATTGCCTTGTGGAAGCCGGTGTGTTGCAGCCCTTGTAGTGGACTCCTTGCATGGTGATCCAGGCCCTTATCTTGTAATAGACTGAACTGTGCATACCAGGAAGCAATAAAATACAAGTTTGTGGATGTATCTTCCCCTGCTGTGTTTTCTTGCATTCTTCTTGCCCCTTTTATCTTTCTACAAGAATATTGTGTCTATTATTATGTTCTTGCAGGAATTCATTATCATTGTGTGTGCTTGGAATATTATTGTGAATGCATTTTGCTAGATTATGGAGAACTGTCATCACCTCTTCTAGTGTGCACTTTGCCTCTGTATTTCACACATTTGGAGACTACTCTCCCACCCTCCTTTTCTGGTGTATCACCGCTTTAGTGTAGGATTTCATTCTATGCATTCTTCTCTCCTGGTCCTTGGAAATTTAGATTAGAACAGTTAGCTTATCCCGCATTAGAGTAGATTGTGGCGGGTAGTTTAGGAGCAAGAACCCGGACTTTCTCTCGGAGGTCTATCTCAAGTAGCAAGTCCCACAACTTGGAGATTGTACCCATGTTATCCAATCACACCATGAGCTCAAGTATATCTCCGTGGTGTCTTTGTGATTTGGTGATAACAGTAAGTATGGGTTTCAAATTACCATAAAAACGTGAAAAGGTAGGCATTATAAAATCCTTAGGAAATTTTGAGTTATGAATCTTCTTAGGAATGGGGTGGCCATGTAATGAATTTTTATCTATGGAAGCATAGTAGGCCTTGCTTTATAATGTGATTGATTGAGCCTAAGATTGTAATTGTGACAACATGCTTGAGAGACAAGATGTCTTGTGAAGGGATAGTAGAATATAGATATCATGCATTAAGAGGTTGTAACTTTCTATTTTGTGTAATCATAGGTATATCTAGAGGGGAAAAAGGAGGTCCCAATGCTAAAGGCACACTAGATATAGGTTCAAAGAAACTATAGGTGATGAGGGACATGGAACATCCATATAAGTGGTAGGAATAGCCTTGGAAACATCCTTAGGAGATGAATTATCGGATGGAGATAGAATAATAGGAGGAGAAGAACTAATAGATGGAGATGGAGTGATAGGATAAGATGAATTAATAGATGGAGGTTAGTCATGCATAATGGTAGATAAAAAATCAAGAGAAGAGGACAATGTAAGAGGAGATTCACACTCGTAAATATGGAAAGTCGTAGAATCTTGACTATCAATTGGTTCCTCAGAATTAGAAAGTGACTCAGATATGAGTATGTCACTAAGTGGATCATCGACATAGTATGAAGGAGTATAAAAATTAGCACACGATGGAGTATGAGGATCAATACCATAAATAGTAGAATCATGAGATAGAGCTATAGTAGTGGTCTTACTAGGAGGAGAATTAGTATGCATGACATACCATTGTCAAGCCCAAACATTAAATCAATAAGATAATCATCTAAAACGTCCTTGGAAATTCTGAAGGATGGTCATGGCTAATTTTATAACTTGGTGTTCAATGATTGAAGCTTATAGGATAAAAAATAATGCCAATAGTAGAATTTTCAAACCTAGTAAGCACATGGAACTAGTTGGCTAAGAGTTGTTGAATATGGTCCGGTTTAGTAGGATCACTATATAAATCCTTAAGCTCAACAATGGTGGCCTCATCATAGATAGGATTAACGCTCACATGAGGCATGATGAATCGGGAAGAGGATGAGATATCCTTAGCCATTAGGGTTGTAGTGGATCCTAGGGGAAAAAATGTTTGAATCTACGAGTTCACCAAAATGATTCTATAAAATATAGATTTTATTAAGATTCTAAATAGGAACAACAATGAAATAACTGAAATATGAAAGCTATATAATTTATTTTGTAATTAAAATGAAATGAAATAAGAGGGGAAAGTTACTTACATAAATTAGACTTATCTCACAGTGATCTAGGACTAGAATGAGTTCGAAATGGTAAAAAAAGATGTCATAATGAATTTCAGAAAATAACAGTAGAGGTTGATCCAGTTAGACTATGGTGCTTGGAGTAGGATAGGGCCGCTTGTGGGCGCCTTGTGAAATCTGGGTGCTCTGGTCTGTAGGATAGCTCAGAATCTGATCTTGATATGGTTGTTAGGTCTTCACAATATTTCGCTCTTGGTTAGGTGGGTGTCATACTTTATTTTTTGATGTCTCCACAAATATATAATGAGGAATTACCTGTAAAACCCCATATAAAGCATCAAACCCTGAAAAAATAAAAATGCAAATAAAGGGTTTAGACCGTCCTCAACTGTTAAATGGATGGAATTACGATCAAGCATTGCACTACATCTCAAACCCAATGTATTTCTATGTGCTTGTGTGTGTAATAATGTTCCTAGGGTACCCTAGAGCCAATGATGCAGAGATATCGTGCAATAGTTAGATGTAAAATTCAAAAATCTTTGGATGGAATAGAATGAATACAACCCTTCCTATATAGTGTGTGATGTAGAATAGTGCCCAAATGTAGTTCCTTAATCTATGTAGATAGCTAGCCCTTAGTAGTAAATAGTTTTCCAATAAGGTAGTATGTATGCTATGTTTATATAGGGATATCTTGCTCAAATTTCAACACTAATGACCCAACATGCCGACTAGTACCTAGGAGAATGGGAGGAAAAATTATAAGAACCAACCTTGAACATCTAAATGAGAATCAAGTGTGACCAGGACCAAGGAGTCGGGGGCACTCTAATCCCTTCTTAGGCACCCTAATCAAAGACCAGATATGACAACTGAGTGAATAACGAAAACTAAGACTCCCGAGAGACAATTAGAACTATGCAGTAAGTAAGTGACGACTATGCGAGACAAAAAAATGAAAAATACCAACTAGACCGATGACAGGACTAGAGGATGGGTCATTAGTGAATGTTTTTCTTATGCAAGATCCATATATAAAATAACATACTTGGTGGTATGATTATAATAGTAAGTTCCGATTTTGTGACTACACAAACCCTTATCAAAACAAGCTCTTCTTCAACTCACTCAAATATGTTCTCTCATGGGATGAATATGTCAATTTTCCTTAAACATATGATCCTCAAAATTTATTATGTCTTTATACCTCTTCTAGGATCTATCCATGACCCCTCAACACTCTTCTTCAATCCCCTCTAGGTCACACTTTTCCTCTTTGTCTCAACTAGTCACAAATGACTCATTACACTTGCCTTTACACAAATCACAAGCTCAAAAAACCCATGGGTCGTCCATGACCAAGTAGTTTGGTCATCCCAACTCAAAAAATTAACACCAAAATCATATAAATCAACTTAAGAGACTCAAGTAGTTCGACAGGGTCAAGACACCATGAAGAAACACAAGGCTTCTCAAACAAGCCAAAAATAAGTACTCCAAACTCTAGCGAACACCCCAAAGAGCTCAAAGGTCTTAAAATAACTTTTTCAAGGATAAAAATCATCATGCAACTCAAGTACATCCTTTATACACATTCCAAAAGCCCAAGAACATCTTCATCAGTTCCAAACATCATGAAAAATGATAATAAACAAGTAAACCCCACTAGGTATTTAAGCATGCGTAAAAAAAGTAACAGAAAATGAATAAGTTCGCATATCTAAACTCATCATCATGACCCAATTCATATATAAATGTAAATATATCTAAATCCTATTTCTATAAAAAATCACATTTTCATCCAACACATAGTGGAAGACCTCTAAAAACTCAATATATGCAACTGATTATAGTATGAGTTTCTTACTCAAACCCTTTCGTGTTAGTACATCACTCAGATGGATTTGAGTGCTCACCAAAAGTGGGCAAAGGTACAAGGTCCCTCCTTTATACCATCTTTGTCAAAGAGTTAACTTGAATGATTACAGATCTCATAATTATAACAACTAGATCCATAGATTTAGATAAGAAACACACATAATAAGTAACATAAGGAGCACATAACAATCAAGGTCAAATTCATCATACAATTACTAGTAATAGACACATCAACAACCAATATCCATCCACAATGATCCATTGTATTATCTCATCAAAATACATTAGCTAAATACATAGATAATTTTGTCTAGATAATTTTGTTTAAATACATAGATAATTGTATGGAGATGGCCATAAGCATAGGAATAGTATAAATAGGGGTTAATAGGTAGTAGTTGATCATCATTTGAGCATTTGAGTCTTATTGTATGGTTTGGAGGTTGCCCCTTCAAGTGGAAAAGCTATTCTAATTACATATTGAGATCATTCATCTACAATATTATGTTCTTTAGTGTTTTAATGCTGCTCATAATCAGATTTATACAAGTAATTTCATTACAAGTGGTATTAGAGCTCGCTCTCGGCTAAGACGATGTCAAACCCTAATTGTGAAGTTTCGAATATATGTCAAGATTGGTAGTGAATGCTTCTACAAATTTTTGGTATGTTGAAATCACCAAGTAAGCTACTAGCCAAATTTCAAGCATTTTTACTTGTTTTGTAAAAGTTATCGCGACTCTATGTTTTTTCATAATTTGGCTCTATAGGGCGCAATATTTGGATTTTTTCTAAGTTTCTTATATTTTTATAAACCTTTCAAAAAATTGGGTAGGGCTTATTTTTATAAATTCCTCTTTTTAGCCAAAAAATTACAAAACCCTAAACCCTAAAATTTTGCTCTATTAATTCTACCCGAGCCCCAAACCCTACATCATGGTTGGTAGACTACCCGAGGCCAATGGAAAGGAAAAAAAACTACAAGAATGACCCCAAATAAGGAAGATATGGATTTAGAGTCTGTTGGTTTAGGAGTATGTGAGGTGGTCATCTAACTTCAGAAAGGGTAAAAAAATGGTGAGTAAGGATGAATTTAATATTGAGATTCTTCAACTAAAAGGTAGCCTTAGAGTCACTTGAGAAGGATTTTCATGCAATGCAGTAAGAGTTGTTGTGTGTTATTTCAAATACAACTCCTAATGCTAGTTGTTGGTGCTCAAAATAGTCTCACCCCATTTTTCCATTTAAATCTATCAATTCATGGCCTCTGCGATATTTTATACCCCCATGTTGTGCCGAGAAGCTTCCTTTTGTTTCCATAACCAATCCTTCCTAGACCGAGGGTCACGTATGGATCCATATTTGTTTCCTTATTTATCTGATTATCTAGAAAGGTTCTGTAATTAGGGTCCCTCGTTCTCTGTTCATCTAAAACTCGGGCTCTCCCATTCTTTTTATTTTCCACAATCGGGATTTTTGTCCTTATTGTTTTTTCCCTAAATACTTGAAGAAAATGAATGGATGTATCTCAGAGGAATGTATTTGATCCTTGTAACATTTCTAAATTCTCTGTCCTTGGAGAAAATTCCATCTCTAGGCTCAAATGGTTGTTTTTCTACATTTTACGGTTCTATGGACGTTTCTCCCGGTCAAATTTACATCCTTGCATCAACAGGAAACGTGGCCTCTTTTGGTTAGATGTGGCTCAACGGGGCACTCTAAAATTCTATGGATCACCTTGACCCAAAACTGGTCCATGTGGAGGAATGACGCTCATTTGAAGATTTGCTTTTTGGTTTGGTTTTGAAGCTACGTCGGGAGGACACGTGGAGGTTTCCGCTACTTTTCTCGGACTTAGATAAATTTTTATGCAGCTGGTATAGTTTGGTGGAACAAGGACATGTGGTGAGCCCGCGCTCATTCAGGGTCTCTCGCTCTTGGGCACTATTTTGAAATTGCGCCATGAAGACATGTGGAGGCTTCCGCCGGGTCTTCCCATACTTAGTCTTTTTCAAAAGGTTTTGAGGGGCCTGGGACACATGGAGGGACCACACATGTTTGAGGACTGGCCCTTGAATTTCATTTTAAAGAAGCACCAGGAGGACACTTGGAGGCCTCCACTCACTTTGCATTTTCTTGGACTTTTCAATGGCTAAAGGAGATTGCCTCGGACCTTGACACATGGCACCTTCCACTGAGCTTTAAGCCTTCAAAATTTTTGTTGTGGCAAGACATGTGTTGATCTCGTGCTCATTCAAGATCTCAACTTTTGGGGACCATCTCAAGATGCGCCATTGTGATGACGTGTGTAGTTTGAAAAGTCAAAAGGTGGGGAAGTGGACCATCAGGGGAAACTTGGATTTTTTCCTCTTAAGGATTAAAATATCAAAATGGCCCGCAAGCCCAATAAAAAGGAGGTCAAGGTTGGCTTTGAAAATTCAAAGGGGCGGGGAAGCGGACCATTGGAGGTAACTTGGATTTTTTTCCTCTTTACCAAAAGGATTAAAACATCAAAATGGCCTTAAGGGAAATTTGGAAAACTTTGTGGAGAGAATAGTTAAAAAAATTTTCCCGGGACCAACACAGAGGAGAAGGTGGAGTTGGGGAAAATTTGGAAAATTTTCCCTTTTCAAAAAAAGAGGTGAAATAGTAGAATTTGGCCACGGTTCCTTTGGGGACCCACCTTAGGACACGTGTTAGGCTCATTTCTCAAGGGCGGAGGTGCAGAGAAAATGTGAAAATTTTACATTTTTCCAAAAGTTGTAAAAGGAAAAAGGAACCCGCAGGCCCACTCTAAAATGGATCTCCCATGTGGATGGTCCAAATTCAAAATAGAAATCAACAACAAGTTGTGCTCTGTATCTGATTTTTCTACCATTTTCACTCCAGAGCTCCTGGGGATGCGTATTCTTATGATTTTTTTATCATTTCTTGGAGTCTCCTACATGCCAAATGAAGAGGAACATTAATCTCATATCTGGTTTGGTGGGGAAGGTCTATAAATGTCTCTCACCATTAATATGCAATCTGACTATCAGATTCGACCCAATTTTTCTTTCCTTGGCATGTGAAAGACCTGTTGATATCTGGGTTTGGTGAGAAAAATCCAGGGACGTCTTTTACCATTAAGATGAGACCGACCTTTGGGCTCGATCTGATCTTCCATTTCTTCTTCTTGGGCACACAAAGAACAGATTGGATAGAATAGGGGTGGAAGTGGTTGGCAAGTAAAGGGAAAAGTGATCTACTAGAGGAAGGAGTTGAATGTGGGAGATGTTTGAAGAGATCTACCCCCGAGCACCTGACAAATTTTTACAGATCTGATTCTGGGAATCACTGATCGAGATCATGGCGAGCACTGGTACACTCAATGTCTCTGGTTTTGGGGGAAAAGGCTCTATGTTGTAAAATGTTATAAATAGGCATGATTTTTCCGTGAAAAGGGTTGGGAGTTTGTGAAGGTAGAAGTGTTAGGAGTCAGAAACTGATTTCCTAAGAGAAAAGTTTGATAGAGCCCATCTTTTTGAGAAACTATCTAAAGAATCCTATTTATCTCCTTTGTGTTAAATTTGATCATGTCAAGGTGGTTGCATGAGTGTACAACCATTGAAAAGCTCTGAGATTGTTTGAGAAACTTTCCCTATTGATAAATTTAACCAAACTTGAGTTAATTTGTGTTATTCTTGAGAAAAAATTTTGTGTTTGCTTTGTTTTTGAATGTCTACAAGTAGTTTTTCTTGTTCCGTTGCATTCTTACATTGAAATATGTGTGAATCACACAAGATCTTATCCTTGTGATAGTTTGGTGGCATTTGTAATTTCATTTATCAGAAGATCTTTCATTTGATAGTGAAATAAACAAATTTAAAATCATTGTGACTCCTAGCATGACTATAAGATTGTTTGTTAGCCTTTGAGGGTATCTTAGGCATGATGAAATAGAGATTGATAATGTTTAGTTAAGTTTTCCAATTTGAGCCTTCATTTTGGATCCTTGAAGTTTGTGTGAAAAGTGTTGATTTGGGCCTCCATTGGAGCACATATTCTAGTTAAAGGAACACCCTAGCTACTCTGAAAGCATTTTATGTTATTTGAGCTTTCCATTTTTGTAAAAGTTCTCAAAGATTTGGTATAATCAACTTTATCCTACTTCACCTCCCACCAAAATTCATTCAAAAACAATTAATCATACCCATACTACCCCTGTTTGTCATGTATGTATACAAATGCATAATTTTACTACCAAAACATGTAAAAACAATCAGGTTTTCATTGTCTTTAGTGGCTTGAACCTTGCCTAGAAAATATCTCCATTATCTAGAGTGACAACTCGTGAGAGTTAGGTTTTGTTGCATTGATCATATTTTCTTCAAGGTCTTCTTAATACTTCACAAGGAAGGACATCTCCATCTCCTCCATAAAAAATAGGCTACAAAAAGGGTCCTCTCACCTTGGTTGAAAGGCACAACCATAAAGTAGTGAGGATAGGTCAAATCCTCTTGAGGGTGCTACCCATTTCTCCACATCTGAGTGACAAAGAGCAAGTTGCATTTCATCCCCGGCTACAAAACAACACACTACATGCTCTTGCTTGCCTCTAAGCTTCCTACCAAACTGTGATGTTTCTCAGCTTGAGGGAGAATCAATTTGGGTACCAACACCTTACACGGGCACCATTATTGGGGACATAGTGATTGTAGAGATATTCAGACCCTGGTAACACTTCATATTTAGACATAATTTGGTAAACACTTCTTATATGCTCTATGTGTTATGTGCAATTCTTTCAGTTTCCACACCTAGTGCACTAGCTTTCATTGATAAATCTGAGGTAAAGAAAATTAGATATTTCCATTTCCAGTTTCTAGTATTGACAGACATTTGATCATATTTTAGTGCATTTGCACAACTAAGGTGGAAATCCTTAGTGGTGACTCCTGTTGATCTGATTCTTGATGAAGTACTAGTGTCTTAACCTCTGTCAAGTGAGATTTGTTACTAATATTTGCAAAGCTGGAAGGAAGAAGATCTTTCTTTGCTAGGGATCCTGCTAGGACATTATTTCTAGAGCTAGGAAAAACAAAGTTAGAAGGAAGAAAATCCTGGAGAGTTGTTGGAGATCAGCAGACAAGAAAGGGATCTCCATTGATGAAAGTGATCGGCCTATCATTGAAGACTGCCATTCAAGTGCTTCTAAATTAGGTAGCCTCTTTGTGGAATTGAATTCTCCAACTGGAGAGGGGCCTTCATTTGATTTTGAAAAGTTTTTCTCATTCTGCCCCTGTCTTTTCAGAAGTTGATAGGGATTTCCAAGAAACAAGGCCTTTAGGGGATATCCATTTTGAAAGTTATACTCCTGTGTTTCAAAGACCCCTTCCCCTTATCAATTTGTCTCCCCTCCAAGGTCACCTCCTCAAAACAACATGGCCTGCCCCCACCTAGACCTCCATTTGTTGTAAACACCTTTGGTCCTATAAATTTTATAGGGATGGTTGGTTATCCAAATGTAGTTCCCCAGGATGTGAGAAATAGATTACCAAAGTTCCAAGGAAACAATGCTATAACTGGTGATCAACATCTAAAGCTTTTTATCAATATGATGGAAGAATTTGAGATTGAACATGAAGATGTATATATCAAATTGTTTATCCATACTTTGGAAGAAGATGCAAGGGACTGGTATAAAGCTTTGCTAGATAATTCCATTGATTCTGGACCGAGATGAATAATGCATTTAGATTGCAAGTATGGTGATAGAAATGACCCTAGGTTTCTTTTATCATAATTTGAAAACATCAAGAAGAATCCTAATGAGTCAAGTACATGATTTCAACACAAGGTTTAACAAGACCTTGAGGAGATTTCTGTTAGCTTAAGGCCATGTGATGAATCATGTTTGATCAAATATTCAGATGCATTTGATAAAAATTTGCTTACTACTTGAGGGACAAAAACCCTACTAATTTGAGGTAGGCCTTCACCATGGCTCTACAAATAGAGAACAACATCAAGGCAATTGGAAAGCCTCCAAAAAGGGAGGGTGTAAAACTAATTAACTTGGAAAATCCTCAAACAAGTAAGGTTGTTGATTTGGAGGAAGTTGTGAAAACTTTGGCAGGGGTTGTCAAAGAAATATCATACAAATTAGCCCGGGGAAGAAAAGGGAATTGGGTAGAGTTCACAAGGTCAACACAAGCAACAAGGCCAAGACATGTTTACAAATCACCAAAGATATTGATGATAGAGGCAAGGGACCTATTGGATTTGGAAATAGGTAGTCCCAGGCCAGGGAAAATAGAATGGTACCTGATCCTTTGGCTTAGAGTTGTTGTTGTGGAGGAGACAAATGTCATTGATTGGTGTGACAGATGTTTCATGCCCCATGCTCCATGTGAGGAAGATCAAGAAGAAGAAGAAGAAGAAGATGATGATAATGATGATGATGTTTGCATGATGGGTTGCTCCACAAGCTCACAACAAGGGGAAACTTCAACTAAGGTAATAAGTGCTAGAACTACTTGCTGATTTTGGGATTGCATCCACCGGGTACCTATTCTTCCTCCCTCTCATACTTTAGAAGTAGATATTGTACAAGCTTTTGAATTTCCCAATAATGACTTTGAATATTTAAGGGCTTTAATGATAAAGAAGTATGATGGAGGAATCCCATCTGAGGAGGACAGGTAGTTGTTGATGAATGTTGTTGTGGCTCAAGAAAAGGAACACAACACAAGAAGTAGGGTTGTCAAAGGGATAGGGCCTCAAGCCAAGCCAAAAACTCCATTGCTTTCAAATATTCCTAAAGAGGCTCCTAAGAAAGATGCATCTGCCAAGGGCCTTGTTGTCCCAAACAAAAAATCATACCCCTCCTCATGCCCAAGTTGTCAAAAATCTTGTGCCATCTAATGAGTGTGTCAACCTTCCTTCCAATGTTGCCTTGCCAAAGTCTGTCCCTTATGATATTTCCCAAGTCTTGAGTTAGATCAAGATCTCAGTTCCAATTGTTGAGTTGCTTAGGATCCTGAGCACAAAAGAGGGCTCTTGAGTATTTGGGGCTAAAAGAGGAGAAGACTGCCCTAGGTAGAAATGTAAATATTGTGGAGACTCCTCCAATCATTGAAGAACTAGAAGCACCACCAACATCAGAAGAGCTAGATGAACCACCTGAGGTTTATTTGGGAACATCCTTGGTAGATTCTTCTCAGCTGAATGTGGATCCATTCTTCACCACTCTGATCATTAAAGATAGATTACTACAAATGTATGTTTGACTCAGGGGCATCATGCAATGTTATGCCTCTAGAAGTCATGAATGAGTTGAACATCAAAGTAACAACAACATATGGGAAGTGTACTGCCATGGATTCCAGAGAGGTGCCAGTGGTGGGATGTGTGAAGGGTCTAGTGGTACAACTTGTAGCCTATCCAGGAAGGAATTTGAAGCTTGATGTAGTTATTGTTGATTGCCCAACCAAGTGGGGTATGTTGTTGTCTAGAAAATGGGCTGCAAGTGTTGGTGGGAGTGTTCAAATGGATATGTCCTATGCCACCATCCCAATTGAGGGCAGCCTTGTCAAGTTGTATGGGGAAAAGAAGATGTTACACCTTATTGAAGATCCCAACAATGCATCTTATGAAGTATTGTACACAAGTGTTGATGTTGATAACTTTGTAGGATTTGCTGATGGAAAAGAGCACAAGATTGAAGAATGCAAGTGTCTTGAACAGAAGGCTCTCATGGACTTTATTGTTTGATGGAGCTTGCTCCAAGTTTGGAAATGGTGTTGGTGTTGTTCGATCTCCAGGCCATGAAAGAGTTTGTCTTTTCCTTCAAACTCAACTTTGAGTGCACTAATAACATTGTTGAGTATGAGGCACTATTGTTAGGTCTGAGGATTGCTTGGAAATATGGTGTTAAAGACATCATTGTCAAGGAGATTCAAGAATTAATTGTAAAGCAAGTCAGAAAACTTTATGCCACAAAAAATCAAGAATGAAACAATACAAGCATGTAGTTTGGGATTTCATTGAGATGTTTGTTTCATTCAACATTGTGCATCATGATAGGAAGTTCAATGATTTGGCAGACAAACTTGCAGTATTAGGATCTTGGTTTGATAATTGTGTAGTGTCCCCATATTGTGAATATGATGTTGAGGTGTTAACAAGGCCATCTGTACCTGACAATATTAAGCATTGGCAAGTTTTTGATGATGATGCTCAGGTCAGAAGATTTTCTGAGAAAAAGGAGAGTTTTTTGATCAAAATATTGATTGGGAGCCAATGGTGTGCATAGCAGAGGGTAAAGAAACCTTGTTTGGAAAAGGCATCATCCAACTAAAGACTAATACCATTCCTAGAGGGTTGGTTGCTCTTGAATCCAATTTTGATAATGTTGATCGCATTATTAACAGATGCATGGCAGCCTCAAGGGATGTTGAGGAGCATGACCTTGGCACAAAGGAGAAACCAAGGAAGATTTGGTTAGGAAAGCAATCTCAGCAAGGAGGAGAAGCAGTCCTACATCCAATTGCTGAAAAATATCAAGATTGCATGGCTTGGACTTATTCTGAGCTGAAGGCATATAGAGAGGATCTATTTCAACATGAGATTCCCTTGGAATCCAATGCAAAACCATTCAAGAAGAAACAGAGGCCAATCAATCCACTCCTATCTCTTAAGATGCAAGAGGAACTGAAGAAACTGAGGGATGGAGGGATTATTCAGCCCACAAGGTATTCTTCTTGGGTTGCAAACCTAGTACTAGTCAGAAAGAAGAATGGTGACATCAGTGTGTGTGGATTTTAGAAATCTGAATAGAGCATCAATGAAGGATAATTATCCTTTACCAAACATGGAAAACATGTTGCAGCTAGTGACTGGTTCTGAGCTACTTTCTACCCTGGATGGTTTCTCTGGTTATAACCAAGTTGTGGTGAAGGAATCAAAAGGATTAAAACAACCTTTACCACCCCTTGGGGAACATATGTATATGTCAGGATGCCCTTTGGACTGATGAATGTTGGAGAAAATTTTCAAAGAGAAATGGATGTTGCTTTTGCTGGTTACATCAATGATTTTATTGTTGTCTACCAAGATGATGTAACTGTGTTCTCTAAAGAGAAGTGATCACTTGCTGCACTTGGAAAAGATGTTGATAAGATGCAGAGAATATGGCATTTCACTCAATCCAAAGAAGTGCCATTTTGGAGTGCAGAAGGAAAAGTTGCTTGGTCACATTGTGTCACAAGAGGGGTGATGATTGATCCAGAAAGGGTAGAGGCCATCAACAAGGTTCCAATCCCAAGAACCAAGAAAGGAATTCAGTCCTTCTTTGGGTAGATAAACTTCATCAGAAGATTTATATCAAACTTTGTTGAGTTGACCATTCCAATTACTTCCATGTTAAAGAAGGACTAGGTCATCAAGTGGGAGGAGGATGCCATTCAAGATTTCAATGGGATTAAAGAGGCATTAAAGCATGCACTGTTCTAGCAGCTCCAGATTATAAGAATCCCTTTCAACTATTTTCTTTTGCTTTAGAGAACACTATTGCATCTGTCTTGTTGTAGAAAGATGATGAAGGGGCTGAGAGGCCAATTGCCTTTTTCAAGTAAGGCATTGTAGGGGCTGAGCTGAAATACACTATTATGGAGAAACAAGCATTTTCCTTGGTAAAAGCAACAAAGGTTTTCAGGCCTTACATTTTGAGTTCTAAGATTGTTGCTTATGTTCCCCACACCATGGTGAAAGACATCTTATCAGAGATGGAAGTCTCAAGAAAAAGGTGCAGATGGGTGAACAAGTTGCAAGAATATGACATGGATATCCAAACCATGAAGTTGGTGAGAGGTTTGGGCTTGGCTAAGCTTATGGCTGAGAGAAACTTGCAAACTATTGAGGTGAATGAGGTAGGAGAAGGAAGGGTAGATGTCTTTGAGAAACTAATGAGTTCTGAGTGGTACAAGGATGTGATTTTTATCTCAGACATTTATACTACCCTGAGTATTTGAGTAAGAACCAGAAAAGGGCCCTTAAGTTGGCTTCCCAGAAATATGTCATTACTGATTATGGGTTAGCTTGGAAGAACCCTGAGGGAGTCCTCTTAAGGTGCATTACTGAAGATGAAGCCCCCAAGATAATTGTTGATCTCCATGGAGGAGTTTGTGGGGGCATTTTTTGTTGGAAGGGTCACAACACACAAGATCCGAGGGCTGGTTATTGGTGGCCAAATCTCTTCAAGGATGCAACTCTTTTGGTTAGAAGATGTGAGAGTTGTCAGCACTTCTTTAGAAGACTGAAAGCTTTAGGCTCCCTTCCTTTGTAGCATCCTGTATCAATTGAAGCTCCATTCAAGCAATGGGGAATGGATTTCATTGGTGAGATTTCAGACCCTTCAAGTGTTGGCCATAAGTGGATTCTTGTAGCCACAGATTACTTCACCAAGTGGGTGGAGGAAATCCCCACCAAAAGGGAAACACACCAAATTGTCATGGACTTCATGTTGAACCATATCATCTGCAGGTTTGGGGTGCCAGTCAAAATTGTTGTTGACAATGCCATGAGCTTTAGAGCTAAACCCTTGGTGGAAATGTGCAAAGAATATGGGATCAATTTGACATATGCTTCTAATTACAATCCCCAAGGAAATGGACAAGCTGAGTCCAGTAATAAAAATTTTTGAAGATTATCAGAAGAACCTTGGAGCTAAACAAGAGAAAATGGGGTGAGCAGTTGAAGTTTGTTGTTCTGCAGACTGACCAAATTACTATTAAAAGAGCCACTGGAAAGAGTCCATTTGAGTTGGTGTATGGAACTCAAGCCCTGCTGCCCTGCATATGTAATTATCCTCATATTAGTTCATGCAACAACTGGAAGATCAAGAAGTAAGTCCATATGATGCCCACATTAACCAAATTGTTGAACTTGATGAAGAAAGGAGGGCATCCCACCAAAGGCATGTAAAGTTTAGAGAGAAGATGAAGAATTTGTTCGACAAGAAGGTCACCCCAAGAGCTTTCAATGTTGGAGATCTCGTGTTGTTATGGGATAAGCATGCATGAAGATAAGGGAAAGCATGGAAAATTTGATGCTTTATGGATGGGCCCTTACTCCATTGATATTAGAATTGGTGAACATACCTTCTTCTTGAAGGACTTGGATGGGAATTGCTCGAATTTCCTATTAATGGTAGGCATTTGAAACATTTCTTAGATTGATTCCCAGAATCAAGGTGAACATCATCTATACAGTGTATAGTTTGTTGGTTTGTTTTCTATTTTTCGTGTTTTTTTGTTCGTTTTGGCCCTTGGTGGCTTGTTTTTGTTGGTTTCTTGGTTCTTTTTGGGGGATAGTTCTTGGTTTTGTGCTCGGGAATTAACTCCTTTTCCCAATGGATATTTTGGCACTTGGTCTACCTTGTTCTTGTGGCACTCGCAGGGAGTGCCCATCCCGAGTTGGAGCCGATGTTGGTGCTCAAAATAGTCTCACCCCATTTTCCATTAAAATCTATCAATTTATGGCCTCTACCATATTTTATCTCCCCATGTTGTGCTTGAGAAGTCTCTGCCTTCCTTTTGTTGCCATAACCAATCCTTCCTGACCGAGGGTCACGTATGGATCCATAGTTGTTTCCTTGTTTCTTTTTATCTGGAAAAGGTCGTAATTAGGGTCCCATTCTCTGTTCATCTAAAAACTCGGGCTCTCCCATTCTTTCCATTTTCCACATTTGGGATTTGTTGTCCTTGTTGTTTTTTCCCTAAATACTTGAAGAAAAATGAATGGATGTAGCTTGGAGGAATGTATTTGAGCCTTGTAACATTTCTAAATTCTCTGTCCTTGGAGAAAATTTCATCTCGGGCTCAAATGGTCATTTTTATGCATTTTATGGTTTGACATGGGCATTTCTCCTAGTCAAATTTACATCCTTGCATCAATAGGAAACATGGCCTCTTTTGGTTGGATGCGGCTCATGGGGAACTCTAAAATTCTATGGATCGCCTTGACCCAAAACTGGTCCACGTGGAGGAACGACGCTCATTTGAAGATTTACTTTTGGTTTGGCCTTGGAGTTACGTCGGGAGGACACGTGGAGGTTTCCACTACTTTTCTTGGACTTAGACAAATTTTTATGCAGCTAGTATAGTTTGGTGGAATAGGGACATGTGGTGAGCCCGCGCTCATTCAAAGTCTCCACTCTTGGGCACCATTTTGAATTACGCCATGAAGACACGTGGAGGCTTCCAGTCGGGTCTTCCCATACTTAGTCTTTTTTCAAAAGGTTTTGAGAGGCCTGGGACACGTGGAGGGACTGTGCATGTTTGAGGACTGGCCCTTGAATTTCATTTTAAAGAAGTGCCAGGAGGACACTTGGAGGCCTCCGCTCACTTTACATTTTTCTTGGACTTTTCAATGACCAAAGGAGATTTCCTCGGACCTGACACATGGCGCCTTCCACTGAGCTTTAAGCCTCAAAAAAATTTTTTCAGGCTAGGACACGTGGTGAGCCCATGCTCATTCAAGATCTCAACTTTTGGGGACCATCTCAAGATGTGCCATTGTGACATGGTAGTTTGAAAAGTCAAAAGGCGGGGAAGTGGACCATCGGGGGCAACTTGGATTTTTTTCCTCTTAAGGATTAAAATATCAAAATGGCCCACAAGCCCGATAAAAGGGAGGTCAAGGTTGGCTTTGAAAATTCAAAGGGGTGGGGAAGCGGACCATTGGAGGAAACTTGGATTTTTTTCCTCTTGTTACCAAAAGGATTAAAACATCAAAATGGCCAGCAGACCTGGAAGAGAATAGTAAAAATTTTGCCTTGGTCAATGGCGGAGGTGTGGAGTTATGGGAAAGTTTGGAAATTTTCCCTTTTCAAAAAAAGAGGTGAAATAGTAAAATTTGGCCATGGTTCCTTTGGGACCCACCTTAGGACACGTGTCAGGCTCATTTCTCAAGGGCGGAGGTGTGGAGCAAAATGTGAAAATTTTACATTTTTCCAAAAGTTGTAAAAGGAAAAAAGGAACCCACAAGCCCGCTCTAAAATGGATCTCCCACATGGATGGTCCAAATTCAAAATAGAAATCAATGGCATTTGTGCCTTTATATCTGATTTTTCCACCATTTTCACTCCATAGCTCCTTGGGGATGTATTCTTATGATTTTTATCATTTCTTGGAGTCTCTGCATGCCAAATGAAGAGGAACATTAATCTCATATCCTGGTTTGGTGGGGAAGGTCTTGTAAATGTCTCTCACCATTAATATGCAATCTAACTATCGGATTTGGCCTGATTTTTCTTTCCTTGGCATGTGAAAGACCTATTTGATATCTAGGTTTGGTGAGAAAAATCTGAGGGACGTCTTTTACCATTAAGATGAGACCTGACCTTTGGGCTCGATCTGATCTTCCATTTCTTCTTCCCGGGCATGCAAAGAACCAGATTGGACACAGATTAGGGGAAGTGGTTGTGCAAGTAAAGGGAAAAGTGATCTACTAGAGGAAGGAGTTGAATGCGGGAGATGTTCAAAGAGATCTACCCCCTGAGCACTGACAATTTTTTTACAGATCTGATTTATGGGAATCGATCGAGATCAGATCATGGTGCATTGGTACACTCAATGTTTTGGTTTTTGGGGAAAAGGATCTGTTGTAAAATGTTATAAATAGGCATGATTTTTCCGTGAAAAGGGTTGGGAGTTTGTGAAGGTAGAAGTGTTAGGAGTTAGAAACTGATTTCCTAAGAGAAAAGTTTGATAGAGCCGTCTTTCTGAGAAACTATCTAAAGAAGCATGTTTATCTCCTTTGTGTTAAATTTGATCATGTCAAGGTGGTTGAGTGTACAACCATTGAAAAGCTCTGAGATTGTTTGAGAAACTTTCCCCTGCTGATAAATTTAACCAAACTTGAGTTAATCTATGTTATTCTTGAGAAAATTTGTGTTTGCTTCATTTTTGAATGTCTGCAAGTAGTTTTTCTTGTTCCCGTTGCATTCTTACATTGAAATTTGTGTGAATCACACAAGATCTTATCCTTGTGATAGTTTGGTGGCATTTTCAATTTCATTTATCAAGAAGAGATTTCATTTGATAGTGAAATAAACAAATTTAAAATCATTGTGACTCCTAGCATGACTATAAGATTGTTTGTTAGCCTTTGAGGGTATCTTAGGTGTGATGAAACAGAGATTGATAATGTTTAGTTAAGTTTTCCAATTTGAGCCTTCATTTTGGATCCTTGAAGTTTGTGTGAAAATTTTTGATCTGGGCCTCCATTGGAGCACATATTCTAGTTAAAGGAACACCCTAGCTACTCTGAAAGCATTCTGCTATTCGAGCTTTCCATTTTTGTAAAAGTTCTCAAAGATTTGGTATAATCAACTTTATCCTGCTTCACCTCCACCAAAATTCATTCAAAAACAATTAATCATACCCATACTACCCATGTTTGTCATGTATGTATACAAATGCATAATTTTTACTACCAAAACATGCAAAAACAATTAGGTTTTCATTGTCTTTAGTGGCCTAAACCTTGCCTAGAAAATATCTCCATTATCTAGAGTGACAACTCGTGAGAGTTAGGTTTTGTTGCATTGATCATATTTTCTTCAAGGTCTTCTTAATACTTCACAAGGAAGGACATCTCCATCTCCTCCATAAACAATAGGCTACAAAAGGGTCCTCTCACCCTAGTTGAAAGGCACAACCATAAAGTAGTGAGGATAGGTCAAATCCTCTTGAGGGTGCTACCCATTTCTCCACAAGTTTGATCTCCATCAAATCCCAAAGCGAGATAAAAGGTAACCATTACATTCTTATACCTAGAAACCGATCAATTTGTTTGGTATTGTTGGTTATGTGATCAAAGGAAAAAGAATGGTCTAAATGTCACATTTGCAATTTTAATCGAAGAACTTCAATTACACTATAGTTCTAGTTTTTCAAAGAATTAGTTCAGCTAATTAGTAAAGCTACATCAAATAGGTTTAGTTAAGGAGTATGTCGGCCGAGTTCCAAAATATTTCCTTGCATGTGGAGGATATTATAGAAGAGTATTTGAATTACCTATTTCTTAGGGGTCTTAAGGATCACATTGAGCATGAGGTACACATGTTTAACCCACTTAAGGTTTCTGATTCTATTATCATGGCACGTAGGGAAGAGGAAAATTTTATTTCCAGTGGAAGGAAGTCCTTCTCATAACATCAAATATTATAACACCTTGCATGCATCGTACCCTCAGCCAGTTCGGTCGACACCTCAAAAAATTAAAGAAAAAAGAGCTAAAGGGCTATGTTTTAATGCGATAGAAAATATGCACCAAATCATAAATGTTCTAAGAAAAAAATATTCTACATTAAAGGGTCCGGTGATGAGGAAGAATATGAGGATACATCAACAGAGGACATCGACAAAATAGAGGAATAATCTGGAGATCCCAAGCCCACTATTTCATGCCATGATCTATTAGGTATTAGTACTCCACAAACCCTTTAGGTCGTGGATTATCTTAAGATGTAGAAGGTAACAATATTGATTGATTCAGGGAGCACACATAATTTCATCAATCATAAGCTGAAAACAAGATTGAATTATTTCATCTACCCGACACCTAAATTTTAAGTAATGATTGCAGATGGTGGTACAGTCCAATGTTCAAGTAAATGTCATAAATTCAAACTCATGATGGGTGACTACACATTGGAATCTATGATGTTTGTTATTCCCATGGGTGGAGCTAATATTGTCTTAGGTGTTTAGTGGATCACAACTTTGGGCACCATAGAGATAAATTTCCAGGAATTGTTCATGCGCTTTCATTCTAAGGGTTAAAAATTTGAACTTCGAGATCTATAAGATAAATATCCTCAAGTGGTGAGTTCTCACCAAATGCATAAGATTCTTAAAAGGGGGTCTGAATCTTTTGTAACATGATTGTTCTCTATGTAAATCCAACTACAAATGAAGGTAGTGCATCCTATCTTCATAAGGTTATTGACCAACATGAAGTTGTCTTCAAGGATCCAAGAGGATTTCCTCCTTAAAGATAACATGATCATGTCATTCAGTTGATTCCAGGAAGCCAACCTCCCAACATTAGGCCTTATAGATATCCATATGTGAAAAAAATTGAGATAGAGAAGATGGTGGAGAAAATGTTGGAAATGGGTATTATTCGTCATAGTGTGAGTGCGTATTCTATTCTGTGGTGATGGTATGTCATAAGGATGAAAGGTGGCGCATGTTTCTATACTATTGAGAGCTCAATAACTACACTATCAAAGATAAGTTTCCTACTCCTGTCATTGATAATTTATTAGATGATTTGCATGGTGCAATTTATTTTACAAAACTAGATTTGGGTTCGAGTATCCCAAAATTAGAGTAAAGAAATAAGATATTCATAAGACAACTTTCAGAACACATCAAGGGAATTATGAATTCCTAGTGATGCCATTTGGTCTTATCAATGCCACATCCACATTCCAGAGTTTGATGAATTTAGTATTTAGACCATTCCTTAGGAATTTTTTCTTGGTATTTTTTGATGATATACTCATCTACAACAAATCATGTGAGAAACACTTACAACACGTCAATACACTCTTAGAGGCCTTAGAGAAACATCAAATTTATGCCAAACCTTCAAACTGTTCTTTTGGGGTACAAGAAGTGGAATACTTGGGGCATATTATTTCTCACAAAGGTGTTAAGGTGGACCCTCACAAGATCCAGGCCATGGTGGAATGGGAAGCCCCAAGAACCCTCAAGCAATTATGAGGTTTCTTAGGTCACAAAGGGTATTATCGCAATTTGTAAAAAAATATGGGAGTATAGCAGCACCACTCACAAAATTATTGAATAAGGACTCCTTTCAATGGAATGAGGAAGCTTCTAGGGAATTTGAAAACTTGAAGGCAACTCAAAGATTGGAAACTATAGATTTCTCCAAAATCTTCATAGTTGAATGTGATGCTTCAGGAAATGGGATCATAGCATTAATTATGTAAGAAGGACATCTCATAGCATTTGAGAGCCAAAAGCTAAAAGGAAAGAATTTGTTGAAGACCACCTATGAAAAGGAAATGATGGCAATACTACATGCGGTCAAACAATGCCCCCATACTTGATGAGTAGACATTTTAAGGTAAAAAATGATCATGATAGTCTAAAATAACTCTTAGAGAAAAGTTTATTTTCGTAAGAACAACAAAAATGGGTCACTAAAATGTTGGGGTATGACTTTGAGATTATTTATAAGAAAGGGAAGGAAAATTTAGTCATTGATGCTCTATCTAGGAGGGATGAGTCCGCGGAGGCATTGTTATGTGTCATCTCTATACTAAAGGAAGATTGGGTAGATCAAGCAAGGGAAGAATGAAGGAAAGATGCAACAACACATAATATCATTCAGAATCTCCTGAAAGATCCATCTACATCAGAAAAATTTATATGGAAGGGGGTTCATTACGGTACAAAGATATGTTATATTTATGTAAGAACTCTATACTTAAACACCATGTTCTTTTAGAGCTACATTCTTCTCCACTAGGTGGTCATTCGGGTTTCAAAACTTATCAAAGAATTAAAAAGGATTTATTTTGGGAGGCGTTAAAAGGAGATGTTTAAAAATTTGTGGCATAATGTTTGGTGTGTGAAAAAAAAAAGGGCGAGACCATTAAAACACTTGGTATTCTCTAACTTTTTCTATTCCTAGCGAGAAATGGGAAGAGGTATCGATGCATTTCATCACAAGATTACCTAAATTAGAAGGGAAAATCGTCATGATGGTAGTGGTGGATAGACTTGCCAAGTATGTTCATTTTTTTTCCCTGGCTCATCCTTTCATAGCAAGTACAATTGCCATTTCATTTATGGATACTAGTTCAAAAGCTCCATGGCACACCCAAAATTATAGTAAGTGATCATGATCCAATATTTACAAGAAATTTTTGGACTGATTTTTTCTCTTGTTTGGGTACCCAACTAGCCCGAGTTTCTCTTATCATCACCAATCATATGGGAAAACTGAGGTGGTAAATAAATGTTTAAATTTATAGCTTCAATTTTTTACTTTAGATAAACAATAACATTGTGTGTAATGGTTGCCACTGGCAAAATGGTGGTACAATACTTCATTTCATACCTCCTCTAAAATGTCTCCATTTTTGGAACTTTATAGGTACCATCCTCCATCACTCATATCTATTTTGAAGGTCAAACCAAAGGTGAGAGAATTCAAATATCACATTCAAGCACCAACACGAGGTACTCTCTAGTATTAGTGAGAATTTTTCAAGGGCACAAAACCACATGAAGTAACAAGCTAATCGACATCGTAGTGAGAGAGACTCTGAAGAAGGTGAATTTTTTTATAAGATGACATCCATATAAGCAGTTATCATTAAAATAACAGAAGAAGGATAATAATCTTGCTCCTAAATATTATGGTCCTTATCGAGTGTTGCAGAAAATTGGTAGTGTGACATATAAGCTAGAGCTCCCTCCAGGAAGTAAAATACATCCAATATTCCATGTTTCTTTCTTAAATAAATTTATTGGGAAACACATTTCCACCAGTCGATTGCTTCCGGAAATGGACGAGGAAACAAGGATCATATTGGAACCTAAAGGTATTCTTCAAACACGCACCAAAATATTGAGGACCATAATCATTATCGAGTACCTGATCAAGTGGAAGAATATGAATATTGAGGATACATCATGGGAGGATGAAGCATGCATGAAGCAACATCCAGGGCTTCCAAACATTGGGAACAATGTTTCTTTGAAGGGAGGTGCATGTTACACCCTTAATTATATATCTTACATTTGATGTATATAGCCGACTTGTGGCTATCATAACTTCTTATCATGATGTATCTATTTCATATATGTTATATTATCATTAGTAGGTCAGCCTTGGTGATAGCCATAGCATAGGAATAATATAAATAGGGGTTAGTAGGTAGTATTTGATCATCATTTGAGCATTTGAGTCTTATCATATGGTTTAGAGGTTGCCCCCTCGAAGTGGCGAAGCTATTCTAATTACATATTGAGATAATTCATCTATAATATTGTGTTCTTTGGTGTTTTATTGCTGTTCATAATCAGATTTATACAAGTAATTTCATTACCAAATAAGCTAAGGCACCTAGAATGTTTCTTGGAACTTTGCATCTACTTCCCCGCTAACTTCTTCCATTCTTCCATCTCCTTCAAGGCTTTATCGGAAAATCCCCCACAATTTCTAGCACTGGTTAGGAGTAACTTCTTCAAATTTTCCTTTCAATTCCTTAATCACCACCACCAACTCTACACAAGATCCTTCAATAATATCCATATGTTCTAGTATATAATTATGTAACTTGTTATCCATTTGTTCAAGCTACTCGAGGTTTTCCTTGATTTTATCTTTTTGTGTCATGGCTTCCATGATTAACTCGTGTGTGCTCAAGTTTTTGGTTGGGAATCTCTCTGTATGGTCTTCAAATTTTCTTCCTCTTCCACCAACTGAATCTCTATCAAGGGCTCACACTTATGGCATCTATTAAGCCTATATCTTCCTTCGCGCTTTCTTACTTGAGTTGGGTGAGCAAGTCCTCTAGCTCATTTATCCTAGCTTCCACTACAATCTTATTATTTTCCTTTTCTTTGGTGAGCTCCTCTCGTAGTTGGCTCCGTGACACTCGAATGTTAACTAATAACATCCCAACTAGAACCTCCAGTGTACTCCATCTCATCTCCATAGTTCATTATAGTCAAGCTAACTAGAGAAGGAGACTACTCCATGATCTTATGAACTTCCTTAGTTCTCTTCTATTCGCATCACAATCCCTTTTTTAGTCTTTCCACCTCGGTATGCTTCTCCTTATTGTCTCTGCTATAAGGATGTGAACAATTGCACTAGAATCCAAGCTCCTTCTTACCATCTCTCGAAGTTATCTTATGTGAGGCATTGCACCCCGCTCATCTGTCAAGTGATTTGCATCTATATCCTTATATGTCTCCCTTGAATTACTCTTCAAATGCATAGTATTAATGACATTTTTACTCACTTCAAACTCCATATCCTCGAGTGATTGTGTAGGATCCAACTCGATCATTTTCTTCATCTTGGATACCCCCATCCCGATCTAGTATCTCCCATGTATGCAATTTAGCTGTGGCTACTATGTTTTGGAAGTTCATTCGTAAAAATTGTGTTAGATCAACTACATAATCCATGTGCAAAGTGACCTTGGGGTCCATTGCTTCCTTAGTGCCTTCCTTTTTATCCTTTAATTTTTGGGGTAGGATTGTTAGTACATGTTTCCAATCTCTTATCCTCCTCGATGGAAAAAGTATCACCATTTTCATTCTCCTCTTACTCCTCTGGTTGCACTAATGTTCACTCCCGTACTAGGATCTTATCCTTTTCTTCATTTATGGGTGCCTTATTCTTCTTGGCGCCTCAACTTCTGATTTATCCTTCACCCGCTTCTCATATTACTCAAGTTCATGTTCTAACTTCTCACGTAAGGAAGCTCCCACCTTATCCAAATCTTCTTCTTCTCTTGCCTTTTTCTATCTCAGAACTAGAGACCACTTCTACTCTGGCACATTTGGTTTTCTTTTGCTCGACTTTTCCCTACCTTGATAGGTACACGTGCCTCCACTACTACTCCTATGAGAATAATACATTCTCTTACGAGACGTATCAAGCTTCCCCTCTTCTTCATCACCTTCCTTTTCCTCCTTTTCCTCTTCCTCGGACACCTCGGATAGGTGACACCAATGTTCCCCTAGGCTATGGAAAAGTGGAATCTCGCAACCTCCACTATGACTCCTCCTTGAGTCTTTGGCCATAGCTACACAAATACCCTATTAATAAACCCTTTGGTAGTAACATTTACAAGTGGGTGCAGATCCAATAGTTCCAGCTCCAAAACCTCCAAGTAAGCTATCCTAGAATCATATTTATAAGTTGCATGCAATGTGTGCATATCTTAATCAACTTTATCTACAACATAAGTCAAATTTTTCATGTCTTTCAGCCTATTACTAGAGCACCTAAGGTAATTCACCAAGAATGTAAAAAAACATTTACACCATGAGACTCATCTCACCTTTAACCCTTCTAAAATGAGCCGGGATGAAATTTTACATTATCGAAACTTGACCTACTCTCCGACTATCGTGGACAACTCATGCGAGAATGTGCCACTCATTCTCAAAAGTCTATCATATCATTTATTGATTCTATATTTTTATGTACTTGTGATGGTGCCATCACAAGTAAACCCTGTAAACTGTAGTGCGAGGGGATGGGTTCACTGGTGGGTAAACCCACATGTTATCCTCGGGCATGTTTGGTATCCCCATTTCCCAAAACATGATTAAAATCATAATGGACCCCCATGTAATCTTGCCCCTTTTTCATTATGTAGATTTTCCTTCTCAATGATGCTATTGATAAAAAACTGGGCCAAATTGTAATGTGCTCTCTTTGAAATTTTATAAGCCACGTACAAGAACCTCTTATTAATATATGTCTAGTGCTTAGAAGCACCCAATTTGTTGCTTATAAGTTAGGATAAAAATTTAAGTGTCAGATCACCTAAATCTATGATGGTTTGTTCCCTACCTCCCTTCTTGTAGCTAAAATTCTTTGTAAGTTCTTAAATTTTCATTGTATCACATAAATATAGGGCCATGGCTTCTCCAGTGCTCCTCAAACTTGTGACATGCTCGATTAATTGTGTGGTGAGATGCATCATCCTTCCTGCAAAGTATAAAAAGTATTCATGGACCCGCGACATCAACCACCGAAAGAGGTAGTGCGGGTTTTAAGGAAGCTCCCACAACTATAATACACCAATTTTCTCAAACTCCCACTTCACAGAGTCATCAATTAAAGGATTTCTAGCCTCATATATACCTAGGAGCACTTTCTCTAAATCTTCCCCCATGTTCTTCTCGTTCTCCTCGGTGTGGTGATTTAAAATCACTTATTTTGCATTAGGTGAGCTTTGAATTCCAAATTTTTACCCTTAACACACCAAAGGATACCGCATTTCGAGTATATTTCTTCCATGTGTTCTTTCGCCACAACCTTGGGTCTCTTTTTTCTCAACTTCCATGCCTTAGGTGTCATTTTACCGCATCCCCGAGTGTTATGTTTTCTAACCTCCTTCTACCCAAGCCTTGTGAACTTTTGACCACTTATAATGTATACAACCCTTCATTGTGTTCTTCTACCGACTCCAACTTTCTTCTCCACAAGGATTCACACACAACTCTCAAGCACTTCTAGTTTGCACAAACTCGCATCACTTTTAAGCTTTTTTTTGCACTTCTACTCGCTCGGTAGTACAAATTTATTTGAAGGCAAGGTAGCCAAATGACTAAATTTTTCTTGACCCCCATGTCCCCTCGACCCATAAGTTTTAAGTTACTTTTTCACTAAAGTAATTTTTTTCATTTGACAACTTTTGTGACTTCACCTCACACACCGCACTTGTAACCTTTTGGCATGTTATACTAATCCTTAGCAATAGACCTCCTCCGTGCACCTCCATGTGTATAAGTATAAAAATATGTGCCATATCCCAATTAGTTTCCCATGCCACTTCCTACCTCATGTTACATTGCATTATCATTTTCTACGTGGTCTTCAATAAACTCAATTTTTTCATAACTTATGCATAGTAATTACACCATCTTTTCTCTTCTACTCTAACTTCGAGAAGAATCCTTCAATCATATCGACTCATAACAAGATGCCACCAACAATTCTCATCTCTATACTTTGATCCACCCCACACTAAAATATGCACAATCCTTTGCACATGAAATCACTTAAAATAGTAATCGCCATCGGTGCCTAAACACGCTTATTAAAACAAAAAAATGAACTAAATTGACAAAGCATAACAATAAGGAAAGTAAACACATATAAAGAAAATGCATTCAAGGGAAACCTAATATAAATGGAAATATTTCCTTATGATGAACGCCAAGAAGAATGATTTATAGTAGGGCTTAAGACTACTCCCATTGAAGTAACTGGGAAATAAAGTGCCATCCAGTGTCTCTAACTGGCAAGCATCTGATTCCAATATCTTTATTACTACAAATGGTCCTAACCAATGAAATTTAAATTTCCTAAGGTGGCACACAAAATATGAATCATACAACAACACCATATTTCCCACCTCTAATTCCTTATTTTTGATATGTCGATCATGTCATGCATTTTGTCTTACTTTCTTTGTTTTTTGACTATAATGGGAAATGACGCGTATCCCATCCAACCGCATCAACTTGCAGATGTGTTCTACCAATTCTTGTTAATCATCTATGCCTCATGCACGTGCAATACATAGAGATGGCAACATAAATTCAACATGTAATACAACCTCTCGTGTCAAACACCAACCGGAAGGGTATAGCCATATTCAATCATTTGTATATAGTCATGTATGCCCAAAGTACAGTAGAGACTTTTTAATCCTAGTATTTTCTTCCAACATCACATATCTTAGTTAATGTATGTCCCAATATATTGTTGAAAGCTTCAGTAGTCCCATTGGCATGTGGGTGATAGGGTGCTATCTTGTGATGTGCCACCATAAATTTTGGAAGTAATATCCGATTGTCTCATTCAAAAAGTGTGTGCCCCTATCACTTGTAAGACTCAATGGACATCCATAGTGACTGATAATGTTCTCCCATAAGAATATCCCTGTTGTAGCTACTATGCAATCTTTTGTAGGTACTTTTTCAACCCACCTTGTTAGATAATCCTTACAAGTTATGATGTGGCACATGCAAGTCCTACACGCGGGTAGGTAAATCAAACCCACAAAGTCAATTACCCATTTTAAAAATGGTTCAACACTTGCAATACACCTTAAATTCATTTCATCCCTCACTCCCGGTTTCCCAAGATGCTGAAAATGGTCACACAACTTAACATATTCTTTGACATCCTTATAGAGAGTCTCCCACCATAATCCAATCATTAAAATTTTATGCGTGGTGCTATCTCCAACAAAGTATCCACCTACAATTCCACCATGAGATTCTTCCATGATTCCTTTACGCTCATGTTCCAGAAACACCGGCACTAAATCTCATCATAGCCAAGTTTATACAAGTCTCCACCTATCAATTGATAGGGCACCACGCGTATTGCAAGTTGTTTCTTTTCCAAAGTATTCATCCCCTCAAGCACACGGCCGGCGTGTAAGAATATTATAATGTCATCTAGCTCAATGGGTGCATGATTCAATCTAAAAAATTCGCATCTAGAATTGTGTCATTAATGCTCTGCACATCCTCACCGAATTGATCCTTGATAAGTGGTCAGGTCCTGAGTTACTTTTTCCTGGTTTTACCACAACTGTAAACTAAAATTCTTGAAATAGTAGGATCCACCTACATATGCGCCCTTGTAACACTGTGCTTGTTGACTAAATAATTTAGTGCTATATGATTTGTGACAAATATAAAGGATGGCGAATAAGTATTTCGAATTTCGTATTGCATAAATCATAGATAAAGCCTCACGCTTAGTAGTGGTATAATTTTGTTTAGATGATGTCAACTTCCTACTCGTAAAATAAATAGGGTGGTCCACTATTCCATCACCTGGTTGTGTCAATACCGCACCAATTTCCATCCCATAAGCATCCACATGTACATGGAATGGTCCATCCCATGAAAGAAAGTGAAAAATAGGTGTAATAGTCATATTTTCCTTCAATGTTTTAAATGCTAACCGTTGTGCTTCATACCAATAAAATTTTCCTTTAGCCTTAAATAGTTCCTCAAGGGGCATGACTATCTTTGCATAGCCTTTAATAAAAATTTTGTAATACCCCATATGTCCCAAGAAACTGCACACTTAGCTCTTATTGTTTGGTTCTTCTAAGCCCAAGATTACAACAACCTTGGCTGGATCTACCAACAATCCTTTGTTATAGATAATATGCCCCAACAAGTTCCAAAAGGTGTCGTGAAGATACATTTCTTAATATTCAGCAAGATGCTCAATTTCTTGCACCTCTAAAACATCAGTCTCAAATTTTCACAATGGTCCTTAACCAGCCCATAGATGGTCCAATCATCTAGATAAACTTGTAAGAACTTATGAATAAAGTCCTAGAATACATGTACCACGATGCACGAAAACACGCAAGCGCATTATTCAATATAAAAGGCATAACTATGTATGCAAAACTTCCCAATTCTATGGTGAAATTGGTCTTTTCCGATCTTCTTTAGGTATCGACACCTAATGATAACTAGAGAACCCATTAGCAAAGGAGATGATCTCGTGCCCCCGCTACTCCTTCAAGTATTTCTTCGTAAACAATATGGGAAAAGGATAAATCACACATGAAACATTTATCTCCCTATAATCCACACAAATCATTATCTTCCCATCCTTGTTAATGTTGATGACCATGGGACTTACCCATTCGATTCTTAAATGGGCTCAATTATACTAGAATTGAGCATTATATCAATTTTCCTTCACTTTAACGCATAGATTAGGATTCATTATGTAAGGCTTCTTCCTAATCAGGTGTATGCCTTCTTTAGTTTTGATTCACATCTCCCCTAAATAAGAGTGCACTCCCTTCAATTTATGATATCCTCTTGTGAACAGATCCTCAAAGTCACACAAGGGTTCAATAATCTTCACCACTTCCTTCTTCGACTAATAGTCACCAATGATGGCCTCCTTGGGCTCTACCTCTATTCCAATATTAACTTCCTTTGTTTTCATAGGTTCATGATATGTGCATGCCTTTGCATCTTTTATATCCATTACCTCATGTGTACCCTATGTGTGGTTAACATCCATGTTATTATCCTCATCGTCCACACCATCGAATTGTGCATATCATCTTACCCTTATCTTTTTCTTCCTAGGCGCAGACCATCTCTTCTTCTTCACTCTCTTTAAGGTCAAGGCGCACCTCTAAGTGCACTTCCCTAAACGTGTCTAGGAAGAGTTCTTTAGCCTTCATGTTATCTCCCAAAGTAAGGAACTTTACAATCTGCGGTGCCTCATTGATCCGTGGCTTAGTTAAAAAAATAATTGAAAACATGAATCATACCTGAGGTCATCTCTCGACCAATTTGTTGTCACTCTTGTTAACTTTGCATGAACATACCATGCACACGTGCAGCCACCGAGGGTGGCATAGAGCTCGTGTACCTAAAGTTATGGCGGAAAGGCTCTATACTCCTTGGTCCGAGTCTCCCACACTTTTTAATGAGATGCAAAGTAGAATCCTTCCCATGGAATTCACATATTTTTGGAGTTACATTAATTCATAAAAACCAAGTGGGGAAGGTGATTCTCACTACTCACCACTCACATAAGTTATCTTTGTGTGTAGCCCACCAATTTGTTGTAGTCCCTCTTAGATTATATACAAGAATACTTCTCACATATCCCTTATTTGTCCACCGATCCTCCATGGCGCATAATAATACATCGGGATTCCCTTCACTAGTATGCCAAGGAACCGGTAATGATCTAACCATCGAACAACACATGATCGATTATGCGTGTAACAATATTTTTGATCTCTCATCCAACCACCTCATAAGTTCCATGTGCCCAATATAGTAAGCAATACTTGTGGTATCACTAACTAAATGAGCATCATACCATTGAATCACTCCTTTAGATGGCTCATTTACCTTAGGGTCTCTTGTTGAGCATGCATAATTTTTGTTCAAGTCTTCCTTGCTCAAAGGATCAACATATGGAGCAGCCTTTACATCTATTAATGGTATAATAATGTGCTCTTCTTTGTTCTCAAAGTTAATGTACCCTTTATTGAAGCAAAATCTACATTGTTTTCATAGTACCAAGGGTGCCCAAGCAATGTTGGGAAACTATCTGCTTTTGCGAGATCCAACACTTCAAATTCCTAAGTAAACTTGGCCCCCCGAATCATAATAGTAGCATCTTTTAATACACTAGATGGATTTAACCTTGTTTTTTCACCATATATAACACATTTGTATAAGAATAAAATGGTGGTATTCCTATTTGATTACAAGCATCTAGTGTGAACACATTAACTTCTACACACGCATACGTAGACACACACACACACACACACACACACACACACACACACACACACACACACACACACACACACACACACACACACACACACACACACACATATATATCAGAATACAACTCAAGAGCCATCCATCTATGACTATATTCAGTTTGATCTCCTTGTCATAGTCATGATTATGGAGAGGTAGATTTGTATGAAGAATATTCCTCTCATGTTCATTACCTTTGAACAATACCTTTTCTCTCAACCATTCTTCTAGCAAGAGGATGATGTTCTCCTATCTCAACATATGGAACAATTCCTTCAAATCATCAATGTCTTTTTGTGGAATGTCAAATTGTTTTTCTCTTTCCAAAACGCGCGCTTATTCTTTCAAGCTCGAACCTCTCCTTGTAAATTTATGGTCACATCAATGGTATCTAAATAGACTTCCTTCGATGTTTAGCATCAGTGGTACTTTGCGTTTATCACTTCCTTCTTTGTTATCATGGGCTTACTCCTTCGAGACCTCACGCGAGCGAGCTTTTTCAATGCGGGTAGTTACCAACAAAGGTTGTATCTCAAAATTCAATCCCACCATTGGCATCCATTGTCCACCATCAGCGCACTATATTTTAATCTTAGGAGTGACCTTATCCTTCTTATTTTTCTTGCTTATGTGATCAAAAAAATTAGGGCATTCTTCATAATTATGTTGTTTTCTACACCATGAGAAAACAATGTTTTGAGGGCACTCATGCCGATAATGATCGGTGTAAGCAACATCTATAGAAAGTTCCCTAGGAAATACACCTCTTCCACCACTTTGTGACCATGACCTTTGTATCCTCGCAATAGCCCATATTTATGTTATCACTATTACTATGCCCTTCACCATGTTGTTCATGTTTATCCCGGGATCTACTAGCTAAACTTATCCGGTGCACACCCATCTCAATAGCCTCATGAATGTGATTACTCACTCTTTAATTAACAATGTCATGAGTATAAGACCTACAAATCTTACATTACATAGAGACATTCTTTTGGATCACGCACCGCAAGAGGAGACATCTACTCTCATTGTGATCTTGATGACATATCTCACAATCCAATAGCATGGTGCACACTGAATTACGAGGAAATTTATCCTTACTATGTCCTTACACCTCATAATCCATACACCAAATACCATTGTGTGTCTCATAAGATGAAATGGTAGCAATTTTTTCCAACTTCTTTGTCATTGTTGTAATTTGTGCTTCCAAAGAAGGACTCACACCAATGTCCACACTCCCAACTCGCCTTAGCATGTAGCGTTACTTCCAAAGTGTCATGTAGATCTACAAAATTGTTATGAGATAATGCCTTCGAAATGAAGTAATAAATCCTCCAAAAAACCATAGTGCATGTTGTTTGGTATGTATGTCATAAGATACTTTGGATAACAATGTTTTAAAATGAGTATTGTACTCTTGAATGCTTTTTGACAAGCCCTGATTAATATAATTCAATGCTCTAATACTCTTTTGTTGAAACTCAAGGATATGGAATTCAGCCAAAAATTCAGTGCATAGAGCATTATAATCCATCATTTTCTGCTACAGGTCATATTTTCTATACTAGGTATACACGCGCCCTGAAGCATAGTAGCAAATTGACTCACCTTCATATCTAAAGTAGTGATTCCTTTAGCGTTCCACAACAACTTGCACTTGTACACATACTCTACAACATCTTAAATACGTTTGTATTCTAGTAGATGGAGTGACATCTCATAAAACACCTAATGAGGTTGATGAGGACCCTTCCCACCGATCTAGAACTAGAACCAAAGTATTCCCTCCACCACCAAAAACCTCTTGATCCACCACTTGTAGCAGCCCACAGGCCATTGGAAGTACTTCCTTTAGTCCCAACTGTTATGAAAACTATACCCCCATAGTATGCAAATTTTGGTACTCCTGGATGTGGCGTAAATATTTTGCAAGCCTACACCCTATCCAGATGATGCGCCATAAAATATACCTCCAATCAAAGTGCCAAACAATAAGGATGACATCTAAACTACCATTTATGATTGTGTTATCTGATGTACCTATGTATTTAAAGGTAAATGATATCTAGGTGATGCTACTCTTGTATTACCCACACTCACTTACTTATCAATTGTAACTTTTAGAATTATAACACTAAGCGCGAGGGCTAGGTTGCTAGGTGGAATCAGATGCACACCCATAGTCCTTATACTTTCCTTTGGCATGCTTTCATCAAAATCTAAGGGGGTTCTCTGCCATGTTTTCCGAAATGGGGATAACTAGATGCTTCATCTCTACATCTCCTACGTGAACTTCAAATCCTTCATGAGTCATATCTCTTCTCAACACCATTCACTCCTCAATATCACACTACTTCATTAATTCCTTCTCTTGTGCTTCATTATACTTAAGCTGCATTTATTCTCTTTGTCTCTCTTCCACCATCTTTTCTATATTTCACCCCACCTACTCCTACCCATGTGTGCAATGGTGATTTTATCTAGCCATGGGAAGGCACTCAAAATTTAGCACCACCATCAAGATCTTAAGTTCTAAAGGAATAATGCAGAGGTAATATCTCTTATGCTCACACAAAAACTCAAACTTTGTAACCTCTAGACAATAATATGTGGAAACAACGTACTCGAGAGTATAATTATTCATAATACCAGCTCACCAATGATCTACCACATGCATGCAAGGTTCATCCGCTTCAAACAAGGTTTGATATTCTACCTATGTCCAATTTTTTGATCTATAACACTTGCTTCTTTTCGATGCATATGCAGTAAAGCCACTCATACGATTCTATAGGAAAATAGAAAAATAATGACTCATAAATCTCATGATAAAGATGTTCTTAAACCCACTTGTGTGCATTGAAATTAGTTCTAGTACCATATCTATGAGAAAACCGATCCTCATCAAAACACAAGATCTGGATACATAGATAATTTTTCCATAAGTCATGCATGTAAATACACTACGGAATAACTCTATTATAATATATCTCCACATCACATCCTTAGTCATGTGCAAATCAATACATATATATAAGTAGTGGGGACTTTCCCTTCACTACTCATACAATCTCAAAATAGGTGTATGCCACTAATAGCCATGTGTGCATTAAAAGTCAACTACAAAATCATGCAAGCTTTGCTAATGATAGATTATCTTCTATTTTAAACTCTAAGTCTAATCCTATTATTAACCTAGGCTCTACATGATGATTTATCTTCCTTCGCATGAGTTCTTTCCTAAAATAGTCATTACTTGAAATACAAGTCTTCATGATTTTATCTTATCTTCGAGATCATTGTTTGGCCTCTACTCCAACCGTCTATCTTTCAATTCTTCCTTTGGCCCAAAATGTGGCCTGAGTATGGAACATGTTTAGCCTAAGCGTGATCCCCTACACACACTATCTCTGTTCTACTCTTGCATGTTCCTTAGTTTCTAACTTCCACATGTCTAAAACCCTTGTGTTGTTTTACTTATCATATTTTTAGGGTCTAACTCGATCTAAATCGGCTTCAAGACCCAAAAACTAGGTATTCAAAATAGATCTATTTCTCATATCAAAACACCTCATCAAGATAAAAACCATGTACCATTAGAAAGGTATCCAAATATAATTTCTATAACAACTCACTTTATCTTCCAATTCATAGTGGAAGACCTTCAACCAAGCCAATCTCTAAAACTACTCATTCAAGCTTCTAGGACTCAAGAAGAAGTCTTGTGAAACTTGTTCCAACACCTCCAAATTCACTTCTAAGCACAATCACCACCTATACCAAATAAACTTGTAACAACATATAAAATCACTAAGAAGCTTATGTCACATGGAGAAATATGACCCAACACACTTGTTCCTTCATACCTTCTTGAACAAACCAACTAGGGCTTACTAGGCCATTATGTATTCAACTAAAAAAATTCATAATCCCATTAATTTTTTTATCACATAATATTAGGATCTAATCATCTATCTCGTGACCATCAAATGCATCAAAAATAAGAAAAATGACCAAACTCACTTCAAAGCTCAAGACTAGCATTTTATCCCTTAAGGCCAAAATCGGTAGGCAACATTTTGAGCACTGTATCCCAAAAATTATTTAAGAAACATGCCTGAATATTTTCATTTTTATCTAGCATATCTCCCAAGTATTTTGGAACACTTTTATTTTTATCATGGAACCTTCATCTCACCAGCAATGTAAATTCCCTAAAAACTAGGGTTTTCTCTCTTCCCAAAACAACTAGAACATGAAACATATTCCAAAATGAGCTCAAAAAAGTATCTACAACCTTGAGTCATAAAACCATATTTCCTAATCCATTTGGATCCTAAATAATTCAACTTTCTCTACTCACTTTATTATGAGGGTTTTAGCTAGGGTGTTGGCCAACTTATCTTCTTAATAATCATTCATACAATTATGACGATCAAATGACCTCATTATTTTTACAAAAACTCTTAGCTCAATGTAAAATCATATCCCAAAACCTTTGTGTCCCATAAAGAGTGTGTGTGATCCGGTGAGCATTTTAATTTCATAGTTCAAGTTGATTTCTCCTTCTCCAAAACTTAGTTTTACCAAAAATGACATATCTTGCAAAAATCTCTTCACTTTGACTTGAAACTTGTCGTGAAGCACAATGAAAACATCCTCTAACTAACCAAACTCACCAATTTTCTCAAATATGTCTAAAAATCTCCAACCATAGTGACTTACTTGTGTTATCATGTATTTTCTTCACCTTTTTGCTTCCTAAGGACCATGAAACAAAGTTGTCATACCTCTAAGAACTCACCTAAAACTCAACATACATGTCATATATAACATCACCATGCTCCTAAGTCATGCTTTACCATGAATTCCTTTCTCTAAAACTCATAATCATACAAAACCACATGCTCTACATCTAAGAATATACCTATAATGACTTAACTCAACCATGACATATGATTAAAATACAAACTACATTTGCAAACATGGCTATTGAGAGATGAGAATATAAGTGATTTGAAATTATCAGAGTTAATGTAGCACATATAACTATATTGTAATTATTCTCCTCATCACATGGCTTATATACTATGTTTTAATAAAAACAATGAGAAGGAAATTTGGATAAACATAATTAGAATCCTAGCAGTGTAGTTATTTGTATTAACACTCAACATGAAATCATGATAAACAACATTATTTTTGGGAAAGAAATCTCAATTGGACATACAACTACCTTACCCAAGACTCAAGAGTAAAGGTAATTTTTGGAAAAATTCATGTGTGCATTATCATTTATGTCGTGGTCTACTAAGTACCAAAGTGGTTGATTCCAATCTCCCACCCGTGGTTCAAATTTGAACCTATCCCATCCTTTTTAGAGGGTTATAAACTATCATAGAAGTGTACAAAAATACCCTTCAAAAAAATTCAAAATATCAAAATTAAATGACACGATGGAAGTGTAAATATTTATGCAAAATGGAAAGAGAAGGGTTTTTTTAATAAAATTGTCCTTCCACGTCTCATGCCACTCATCAACTAACAACATTTAAAATTACAGCCAATCACTAAATCCCAAGAAAGATTAGATTTGAAAAATAACACCAAATTTTTCCTTATATATTCACATTTGAAGATTGAAAAGTTAAAATTACTAATAGACTATTGTTGAAATCAAAAGTATTAAATGTTTTATGGAAGATTTGATTACAATTTGTTACTTTTGTGTAGAGATGGCATCATGTCACGCCTCACAAGACCACTATCGGTTAAGAACAAAAATAATAATTTGGACTATACCTTACCAACATTTATTTTAATCATATTATATTTGATACAATCCATCACGTGACAAAACCATTCAAATAAAATAAAATCAACGAATATATATCAATAGAACATGTAAATTTTAGTCGCTCAATTTTTTTGAAATGGTGGTTTTCCAACATGACTAGCTAAATAAGCTATAAGAAGTACCAAATAAAAAATATTCTACCAATTTATATTAAACAAGTACTATGCCCAGATAGAGTTGAAACTTGAAAGGAGGAGAACAGGGTGGATTTGATGAGAGATAGGATTGTTGAAGCACAAGATTTCTCTTGCAAGGTTTGTTAGATTGAATCTATACATTTCAATATTTTTGTATACTAATTTGTTAATGTATGATTTTTTAAAAATTTTAACCTAATAAATATAAAATACTTAGTGATACGTTCTTTAAAATATTAGATTTAAATTCCCAAAAATAATGCACCTCTCTAGGTTTGGCGTACTCCTACACATCTCTTATAATTCCACCATAACATTTAAATACCCCTACATACCAATAGATTCAATAGATACTACCATAAACGCTCATGGCCTTATAAACTATTTTTGTTTATGTTTTTCAATTTCTATTGAGGAATAAAAATGTCTTGCTTTCATTATTGTTTGTTTCTCCCGATCTTACTTAAGATTATAAATCCTTTTCCATTCCTTAAATATTTCAGCATTTATGGTTTCTAGTCAACATAAGGGTTTTCACAAGTAAATTTATTTAAATTTGAAGAATCCAAGGATAAAAGATAACAAATAATATTCTACATCAAGAGGGGAAATGTATACCAACATTCAAAAGAATAAAAAAATTTGGAAGCACAAACAAGGAGAGGGGAGAGAGGGGGTGAATCAGTGTGTATAAAAACTTTCATTCATTTTAAACATTAATGTTCATCAACCATTCACCATAGCTTATTCATTAATATTGATCAATATAACACAACCATCAAAGCATATGCAAGAAGAACACAATAACACATGGACACCAAATTTAAGTGGGAAACCCTCAAGGGGAAGAAAACCCACTGAAATAAAACTTTATATAGCCATGTTTCAAATTTAATGAGGCACCAACCCCACAAGGATCATCAACCCCTAGTTTAGTAGATCACCAACCCTTGCATTGTTTTACTTAGCATCTTTTTAGAGGTCCAACGCTGATCTAAACTAGCTTTAAGACCCCAAAACTAGGTCTTCAAAATAGAGCTAGTTCTCATATAAAAACACCTCATCAAGATAAAAACCATATAACATTAGAAAGGTATCTGAATATAATTTCTATAACAATTGACTTTATCTTCCAACTCATAGTGGAAGGCCTTCAACCAAGCCAATCTCTGAAACTACTCATTCAAGCTTCTAGGACTCAAGAACCAGTCTTGAGAGAAACTTGCTCCAACACCTCCAAATTCACTTCTAAGCATAATCACCACCTATAGCAAATAAACTTGTGACAACATGTAAAATCACTAAGAAGCATATGTCACATGGAGAAATATGACCCAACACAATTGTTCCTTCACATCTTCTTAAACAAACCAACTAGGGCTTATTAGGCCATTAGGTATTCAACTAAAAAAACTTCATCATACCATTAAAACCAATTTATCACATAATATTAGGCTCTAATCGTCTATCCATGACCATCAAATTCATCAAAAATAAGCAAAATGATCAAACTCACTTCAAATATGAAGACTAGCATTTTATCCCTTAAGGCCAAAATCGGTAGGCAAAATTTTGAGCAACTGTATCCCAAAAATTATTTAAGAAATAGGCCTAAATATTTTCATTTTGATCTAGCACATATCCCAAGTATTTTGGAACACTTTTATTTTTATCATGGAACCTCCATCTTAGCCCCGAAATCAGTAAATTCCCTAAAAACTAGGGTTTTTCGCTCTTCCCAAAACAATCGAAACATGAAACCTATTCTAAAAGAGCTCAAAAAATTTCTACACCCTTGAGTCATCAAACCATATTTCATAATCCATTTGGATCCTAAATAATTCATCTTTCTCTACTCACTTTGTTATGAGGGTTTTAGCTAGGTTGTTGGCCAACTTATCTTCTTAATGATCGTTCATAAAAGTTTGATGATAAAATGACCTCATTATTTTAACAAAACACTCTTAGCTCAATGTAAAATCATATCCCAAAACCTCTGTGTCCCATGAAGAGTGTGTGTGATCCGGTGAGCATTTTAATTTCACAATTCAAGTTGATTTCTCCTTCTCCAAAACTCAGTAAAAACGGGTGTTCTAAATAAAGTATGGAGCAGATGGAAACGTTGAAAAGTTTAAAGTGTGACTAGTAGTTAAGGGTTTCTCTTGGGTAGTGGGGGTTGATTACACGGAAACCTTTTCTTTGATTGGGAAGATGATTTCTATTTGGTGACCCTCACCATTGTTGTGGCTAACAGATGGGCATTCCATCAAATGGATGTCAAGAGTGCCTTCCTTCATGGGGATCTAGAGGAAGAGATCTATATGGAACAACCTCCATTGTATGTCCATGATTCCTCTCTCATTTGTAACTTAAAGAAGTCTCTTTATGGCCTTAAACAAGCCACTCGGGCTTGATATGCCAAGATGGACTCCTTTTTATTGACAATAGGATTCACATGGTGTCACTCTAACCCAAATGTTTACATTATGTGGTAAGACGACTCCATACTCATCCTTTTTCTCGTATGTCGATGTTGATCACGATTAGTTCTTCCTCTATCATCAATTCTCATGAAGATTGCCTTATCCAATAAGTTTTCCACGATTGACTTATGATTAATTCATTACTTTCTTGGGATTTAAAATTCACAATATGAATCGAGTATTGTGATTTCATAGCCTAATTATTATTTTGATTTGCTTTCTTGGTTTAATATGTCCAATTGTAAGCCTTCTCCTACTCCTTTCTTTTCTAGGGTTAAGTTGGTTTCTGATTACTCTACTCCCTTGGTTGATGGTACCCTTTATCGATATTTGGTGGGGAGCTTGATTTACCTTACTCATACACATCCATATTTATCATATGTCATTGGGTTTGTGTCCAGATTCATGCAGGAGCCATATGAGTTATATTGGAAAGAAGTTAAGTGGATCCTTCATTGTGTTAATGGAAATTACTCGATGGCATTCACTATCTTAGAGGAGTGGATATTGACTTGGTTGGGTTCACTGATTTTGACTAGGTTGGTGATTTAGATCATCATAAATCTACCTTAGGATACAATTTTTCTCTATTTTAGATTTTGTTAGTTGGTCTAGCCAAAAACAAAATGCAATTGTGTTATATTCTATATAAGAAGAGTACAGAGGAGAAGTTAACACTACCACAAAAGTTGTTTTGTTATAGGGTATCTTGAAAGAGTTCGGTATTCACTATCGATGGCCTACTATCATCTACTGCAACAACACAAGCACCATCTCTATTTTCTAAAATTCAGTTCAACATCGGTGATAAAGCACATCGAGATACATATACATTTCATTTGGGAGTTGATCCATGATGATATCATCAATTTATAATCTTATCGGACATTTGATATGGCCATAGAAATTTTTACCAAATCATTCACAAAGGAAAAGTCTCTTCACTCGCAGTATCTTCTTGGGGTGAGGTCTTCGCAACATCCCATCTTCTTCGGGCTTTCTATTTCTCTTCTCTTCTTCTAGAAAGATTACATTTTATACATGAGTACCTTATTAGGCCTTTAGTTTTGGGACTCATTTGACACATCTTTCTTAGGTTGTTTATGGAGTCTTTTATCTCTTCTAAGTGGATGTTTTCCCTTAGGGATTTTTCCTCCATTATTTGAGATCATTTTTTTACATGGGTAATGTACGCACCCAATTTTGCACGTGCTACATTGTTAAAATGGTTCAAGATCCCCAATAATGATTGATTTATTTTCTAATGATTTTTGAGTTCAATCTCCCATTTGTAGTATATATTTGTAGCCTAGAATGTTTTCCTTGTCCATTTCCATGTTTTTCTTACTTTCCTTTATCATTCTACGGGCCTTTTTCTTGGATTTTGACCTTAAGTCACGGAACCACCATGGTGGTTACGCAACCACAAGTTTTCCATCTATGGCAATTGTGTAACCACCCCGACGGTTGCATAACTTCCCTCCGTGCGTAACGGAGGTATGTGTAGTATTTCCCAAGACCATTTTTGTGTGTTCTAAACGCTTGTCAATTTCTTCAAACTTGATTTTAACACATGTTTCTTGGTAAAATTGGTTGTTCTTAGGATCATTTGATGTGTACCAACTTATTCTTCCCTTCCTGCTAATTATTTAGAGTTAACTACCCCTTCTTTGAGAGAGGTGAAACCTCTTGGCTACCAAATGGCTTAGACCATTTCTCCATTTTTTTCCTATAAGAGCCAAGATTTTTCTCAAGCATTTGTTGGATATTTTTGTTGTGAATTACATTGTTATGCTATCGTAATATTACCAAGAAATACATAATCAATCCCAGTTCTCTTGCATTGTTATTCTCTTGCCTGTGTTGCTACCAAATTTCTTGCAAGCCATTCCTGCTCCAAACACTTCTTCTGCACTACCCAACACAGTTCCTTGGATTCATTTGAGCACCAAATTGGAAAAGAAGCTAAGGGGACAACAAAGTAAACCATCATTGGGTTTTTCATAGTTCTAAGAATTATAGGTTGGGGATGTACTTGGTTTTCTTGAAGTTTTCTTTAATTTATTTAGATTTCAATTCACAATTTGATTAGAGTATTCAAGTCAATAAAGAAATTCATTGTTGTAGTTTCCATTTATTTGCATAAAACTTCTGGGGAAAGCTACTTCCCTGTCTATCCATGTGGATTTGCAAGGGAAGTTTGTATGGAAGAAATCTTCTGCATTATTTTAGAATCAATTGTAATTTCATTTCAATCTATAGGATTTCATTAGATCCTTGATTTATACGGGTAGGTTTCATTGGAAGAAGTGCTTCGAGAAGATTCTACTTCTTCCTATGTCTTTGAGGTAGAACAGAGGAAGTTTTATATCCACAAATACAAATTGGAAAAGATTTTGTTTTATTAGAATAGGCTAGATTCACTTACATAGGTAAATAGCCACACACTGGGCTATTTGTTTGTTTAGTTCTCTTAATAGTATTCAGAGGCAATTTTAACTTCTTCGTATTTCTTTTTAGATTTCTTTTATTTGTTTCAAGAAACATAAAAACCAAAAATATTATATTAAATTAATTAGTTTGATTTTATTTGTTTTATTCCCTTTATTTAAATAATTAGCTTTCAAGTAAGCAAATTAAATTGTTCATTCCATTTTGATCAATTAATCGGGAATAATCTAGTTAGTTAAGAGATTAAAACAAATTAGCATTTTAATTAAGTTAGATTTATTTTTATAATTACTTAAGACAAAATTCGCAATGTATTTTAACTTTCAGATTAAATTAGATAATTAAATCATAGGGAACTTACGCTACCCGTACATAGCCTCCAATTCCCTCTTGGCCAACTTAGCTCATAGGAATTCACACTACCCATTCTTAGTCCTTAATTCTCATATACCTCACTTCTAGTATTACCCGCAACCTAGCCATATTCCATTCCACATCGTTGTCCCAAAATGACCTCGGGATGTTGAGTGCACTTTAGAGTCATGTGTTGATTTTAAGTCATACAAAATTGGTGAACCCGGCGTGAAGGAATAGTTCCTTGTTGTTTTCTTATCTTTCATTGATATTACCCTACCTTTCCCTTTTATTCTCCTATTTTTGTTGGTATTTTATACCTCCCCAAATATGTTTAGTAGAGAGTTTGGTGGACCATTTGGCTTTGATAGATACTACACCAACGTTCAACCACAATAATCCCCTTCCCTTACCGGATGGGCTAACAACTACACAAACAACATGCAAGCCTTCCCTAGCTATATCTCAAACCCCGCTACTTATGTGAGACTAGAGGAGTTCAATCAACCTTTAAACATGCAATGTGGTCAATCCAATTCAAACAACATGGTTTTTATCTGTGGAACAAATCCTTACCATAAAGTCTTGTCAAGACCTTGCATTTCACTGCAATCAACAGAAGATGACATTTTTGCGCAAATTACTAACCCTCTTTGCCAAATAAATGATTCCTTAGATAGGATGAAGATTCGTGCTTTAGAACTATTCAATAAAAATGTATTGACAACCTATCCTAAGACCCCTAATTTTAAGGAAACCAAGAATGACAACGTTGAATTGTTCATAAGAGGACATCATGTGCCCTTTCAACCAAACCCTACATAGTAGGCACCCAAACAAGAGACTAAATCCTCACCCCTTAATGTTATTTCCACATTAATAGGGAGTATTAGAGAACTAGAGAGTGCCCAACCTTCACAACTAACTTGTATAGTAGAGTGGAACATGGGGCATCCCATCAATAACAAAGGGTACACCCCTATCAACACACAACCAATGCAACATCTTGTGCAAAAAGGTTATCCTATCCAATAAAATCTAGGTGATCTTCTCATGGGATTTGATACCTTAGGAATGGGCCCTCACCCTTCTCACGCTTATCATATACCCGAAAGTTCAAACTCAAATGCCGCTCCATTTGGTAATGCGATGTTCCTTGGTTTCACGCCCACTAGCCCATTTCCTAGTGTTGTTCCACCTTACTTGCATATGTATGCAAATTCCCCCCAGATGGACCCATATACCTTCCCTACTCCTTATACGTTGTATCAAGGAGCTCCATACATTCCAACTAATGCCTATAATATAGCCTATCCAACTCCTCCTCATCGGAGAGATTTAATGGTGGAATCTTACACAATGGGTACCTATGTTGGGTATTTGAAAGAACCCCTTGAATTTACCCTATGGGGTGTAATGCTTCCATGCCCATTTCCATTCTTCCTAAGTTTAAGGGAGAGGGAGACCCAAACGCTCATATCAAGGCCTATGTAACTACAATCGGGAATTTCTTCCTTGGTATGCCTTAGTGGCTAAGATATTTCCAAAGACCCTTTAAGGGATTTCCCTAGATTGGTATTATCATATTTCATGAGGATTCTATACATTCCTTTAAATATTTTTTTTGGAGTTTATAAGAGAATTTGACATGAACAAGTTACTCCAAATAGGGATTAGGAGTTTTTACATATTAGGAAAGAGTAAAACAAATCTACGATCCATTTCATTCAAATAACACACCAAGTTATTTACTCCTCTATGAGTACACCTAACATGGACCAAATAGAACTTTGTGATCTTTTCCTTCACTCCCTCAATTGAGATCCTAAGGAAGAAGTCCATAAGTTTCCTTTTGCAATTACGAAGAAGTTTTTGAAGGTGCACTTGAATCGACCAAGTTGTTATTGATTGTGGGCATAAGACTTATGATATTAACGAGAAATTGGTGTTCCCTACTCAAAAACATAAACCATCAAAAACAGAGCCAATAACCAAGGACCTAAGGTCTTGAATTGCAATCATAATACTACTACGGATGGTGCTATTGATCAAGTGAAGAATGTTGGTTTTATAAATAATGGCAACACTAACAACCATAAAAAACAACAACAATAGTTTGGGAAATCAAAGAAGCCCTAATGTCGGTTCCTTAGTTAACACAGTTGATGTTAATAGTCCTCCCCCTTGGTAAGCTCAAACTCAAGGCCTAAACCAATACGTAACTCGCCAAGGGGAAATGAACCATGGTTATAACAACCAGTTTCAAAACTACAATTGGGGTTATAATCAACAACAAAAATCTAACCAAAAGACTACGATCCCAATCTTTATTGTGGTTTTCATCATGTTATTGGTCATGATACTATAACTTGTAGGGATTACAACAAGTTTATACAAAGTCTCCTTGAAAATCAAAGGAAACTCTTTGTGGACATGTTCTTAGGAATCCTGAAGGAAGCTCACAACCTGGTCATAAAGACCCATCACACCTCAAAATGCAAACCTGACTAGAGGTTAAACTAAAAATTAATGAAACAACTCAAATAAGAGAATACATTTGAAACCCCTCCCCAATCATTCCGTCTTGCTAGATGATGTTCCTACAATCTCAAAACTAGTGGGAGTTATGATTTGATATCGAATTTGAACAAGACCTTTTCTCACATCTCATTTTTAGAATTTTTGAAGAATTCCCATGCACATTGTTCTACCTTTCTCGATGTATTGGGTCTTGTTCATTTAATCCAAGTTACGCCTCCTCTTGGAGCTCAAATAAATCATATCGACTTTGACATGCATCCTCCGGAGAAAAGTGATAGGGATACTAGGTTTGTTTTTTATATAAACAAGATGCCTTTTGATGTTGAAATATCCCATAGTGGTGACCCATTTTTGTATTTGCATGTCCGGGTTTATAAGAATTTTATTAAGAGATCCATGATCGATGATGGGGTTGCGGTGAATGTGGTTCCCTTCTCTTTCTTGCAGAATTTGGGATATGGGGAGACTAATTGCTCCTCTATAAGAAACATGTTGCAAGGGTATGACAGTCTTAAGGCTACCTCAATTGGAACTATAGTTCTTCTTGTCTCCCTTGGGCCAAAACCATCTTAATATAGTTCTACATCATTGACAAGGAGACAAATTATAACATGATTCTTAGTAGAACTTGGATTCACCGAATGAAGGCTATTCCCTCCACTTTATTCCAAGAGGTTAGATTTCCCCACGGAAAAGGTGTCCGTTGCTCAAGGATATCCTAAGCCCTTCAACATACATTTGGAAAACCTCATAAAGAAACCAAGGGTCCATACAAAATATGAGCTCGTTGCTAATTAGTTAAACAAATGGCTTCCATCAAAATAACTGGTCACGACCACCCCAATTGTTCCAAAAGTCGAAGTTGATGACCAAAAACATTTGAGGTGGCCAAAATTGATAAGGGTAAATCAATATCCATGGAAGTAGTATCTACTAAAACCATAGCATGGATCATGAAACTCTTAGAAAGTAATGAACTAATCTTCCTCCCATTTGAACCGCAAGGAGTGGGTGACCTCTCTAGTATAGCCTCTCTTCTTGCCAATCACCTTGGTCTAGCCATAAACATGGTATAAATAAAAAGGAAGGAGAAAAGTTTGAGAGTGAAATTATACCTATCAAATCCATCTCTAGTGCTTCTTATATTTCGGATCTTGGTCTAGAGCAACTCAAAATGATCCAAAAGGCCTCTCAGAAGGCAAGAAAATGACTCGGAAGATAGAAAAGAGCTACACACTCTAAAGAAAAGATTAGTATAAATGAACACCCACTTAATAAACATATCCCCTTTTAAAACATCGACCGTATATAAATAAAAACCCGACTTATATATGAACCCACTTTAATTTTTTAAAGCTTGAGAAAAGGCTTCAACCACGGGAGATTGATTTTGAATAGTTAAGGGGTGGAGCTCAGCCAGGCGAGTGAGACAAGATCAACATGGAGTGAGGAGGGGCATGATCTCGAGGCCCATCATAAGGATAAGGCTAGGGGTGATCATAATGCCGTGTGAGCAAGCAGGTCACACGAGAGAATCTCATAGCATGATATGCGTTACAATGAGAAGTTGGATGCATAGGGCGTGTCGATGGATCAATATAGAGGATACAATGGTAGATGCAATACAAAGCCAAGGTATAGGGCATAACATAGACATGACTGGGGCTAAACAAACAACATGATAGACTCATAGTAGAACTGAGAAAAAGTGAGTCGTGGGAGAAGCTTGGGATGAAGGGGAAGCCCGAGTTTGAGAATTGAGCGGCGTAGTCGAGGTGGGAAGACAATCCAGATCCAACTTGTATGCCATAAGGATATAATGAGCCTTACTCACCCAGCAATGAAAGGGCTCAACCCACCACACAAGTAGTGGATGCAATAAATAAAAATATGACTTAATACATAGCCCAACTCGACACAAGCCAAAGCAAAAGCAACCCGATTTTTGCCATAAGGAGCGAGCCAACTCATGAATAGGGAGCCCAACTTGGAAATGAATGAAACTTGAATACAAGGGGTAAGCGAGCTTGGATTTAACGTAAACAACCCGAGTTTGAATGAAGGAACTCGAATTGTAAGGGAAGAACTCACCATGTAAGACAAGCTAACAAAAAAACATGAGTAGCTCTTAAAGCAATGCAGTTAGCTCCCAAATAGGGCATGCAACCCAACCAAAGCATGAACCAAGAATGTAAAATTATCCAGAAAGTAGGACCAACTCACCATGAAAGAAAATAGCCAGCTCACAGGGGTTAACCATCTCGTCGAGGAGCTCGATGAGTTCTCACCGAAGCTCGGTTGAGCTAGTAGAATGGAAGAGCAGGGGAGGTAGAATTCAAAGTAGAAAATAAGGGATAGCAAGAAAGTTTAGAGGAGGGAAAGCAAGATATGCTTCCAAATTTTTTTATCCTCCAAATTTAGTTGCAGCTAGCTAAATCAAGCGGCAAGAAAAGCCGAACCTACACATGCACATAACTCAAGACAACACAAACTCCGAAATGAAGTTGTTAAACTAGATTAGCAAAAATAATAAATGATTAATAAACTTACACAATAAGTTATAAATATTAAAACCAAGATTATTTGGCAACAATCATATTATGAGTACATGGTTACAAAAAATGAAGCTCTCATACCATGAGAGAAAGAGTTCAAATATCTCACAGAATGGCGTGTAATATGACAAAGTTGCTCTCGAATGATATCACATATTTCCTCCAAGTAATCAAAAATCAAAACATGAATTCAAGGAAAGATGAATCAAGCACATTTTCCAATACGGTCCAAAATTTGCACAAGGAGAGAAAACAACATGAAACAAAGAGTAATCAACAACTAGTAAGACTAGTGACACAGTTATTGAGAATGGTGAAATTGAGCTCTAAGAATCTAAAGAATCATGTGAACATTGATATTGTTGCACTCCAATAGAATTGAAGATGTGAATGCTCCAAGAATTAACAAGAGATTAACCAAAAATAAAAAGAGTGTGCATAAGGAAAAATAGTCTAGCATTCTCATAGATAAAAAGGGGGTACATATAGGAGTGTTGTGTAACTCCCATGCATGGAATCATCATACCTCCACAAGGGATAAAGGAGTTACATTTCATAATAAGAAAGTAACTTTTGTATGACAAACACTGACACATATAATAAACTCTATCACAAAAAAAATCATATAACTCCTAATGACAACCTAGACCTATGATCTCACCTAAGTGAGATGACTCACCATGGGTGAGGGAAATTCACATAATAAAATAAATAGAGGTGAATAATATCCCTCACACCAATAAAAACCACAAAGCCACTCATCTTTTCCTTGATATGACCTGATAGGACCAAACTCATCTACCAAAAGTCTTGACATTAATTGAAACCAATATTGACACCACTTCTCCAACTCAAATCAAGATCAAGCACCACATAATAGATACGTAACGTGATCATAAATCTTCCATCTATAAACGCATCTTCTTGCAAAAATGCATTTTTCCTCAAAAACACAAAACCACTCACCTAGTCTTGATGCCAATAACTACTTCTCAATTCACATATGTCCGATTCCAAACTATATTACCAATTATTACAAATAGCACCAAATAACTAAGCCTTTATGATGCCAACAATACTTCTCAACTGACAATAGTGACTTCAACCAATCTAAAAGACTCGAAAACTCTTTATTGACCGCAAACCTGCTAGGTCTACTAACAACACTTCACTCTAGCTTGAGAACATACCTTATTGTCTCCCCCTGAGTCCTTAACACCTCTATCATGACTTCTAGATACCAACTGCTACTAATTTCAAGAAGAAATAACAAACCATTTTCATACCTTGAACCAACTTACACTTGCAGACCTTTTTGATACTTTATACCTACTTAGATGAACTTGCCAACTGCTCATCTCCTCCTAACTTCTAGACAACTAAATGATATCTAGATACCAATGAAAATCATATTAAATTACCCTTGATGAAACTTGAACAGAGTCACCCAACTCCCCCTAAATCATCACCTTTATGAGATCACAAAACTCATAATGATAAGATATTTGCATTATACACAGTCATACTGTTATCTTGTGGATTTTCCAATTGGGACTATGCACAATAAACACCACATAATTCTTTTTAGAACTCAAGGAGAATCTCATCAGACCTCAATGAACACCTCCTACCAAATTACCGACTTGGTTAGAAATAAAAACAAGATCAGTAGCAAAAGATCAACTAAACCATAGTGAAACAATAACCAAAACACAAAAATACACAACATGTAAAACACAACAAGACCCCAATAGATACTCAACATGTTTCAAACGTCTTTAAGCATGTTCACCAAACTATCTTCAATATGAATTTCTCATTTTACAACACCTCATACACCTTCTTGATGTAATTTAATTGCAACATGACTTTATGAATGGAGCAAAACATCATACCTTGTAATTCATTTCTTTAACTGTCGGTATTCATAGACCAATCATAGCACAACTTCTAACCTTCCAACATGACTCCAAGGTTATAACATAACCTCATAAATGATATTATGAAGATCAAGATCACATAAATATACTTTATAACATTACCAATTCTTCAACATGGTTTTGATACCCTTCTTCATTTATCTTGAGTTTCCAACATGACTTCAACTCAATAACAAACCTTCTTGAAGCAAAGACACTCGTGACTATACCAGATCATCTAATTACCCTACTCTCTATTACTACATTCTTCTTCCAATTTAAGAATTCCTCTAAAAATCTTAGTAGAGACATCCCTAGCCTTAGAGATCCAAAATAGTAATCTTAGGATAATCGAAGACCTCCGTGGCACCTGTGGATTGACCTCTTTAACCCTCTTTTGTTGAGCAACCTGTAAGCATCCTTGACTTGCTCCAACATCTGACTTAAGCTTGGCTAGATTACCCTGATTCATTCTTGGTTCCCATGCCTCATTTTTTTCTTTCATGTATTCTAGGAGCTTCAAACTTTTTTCCTTACCTTTAATGCCTATGTTAACATAACTTTGCATTATGACCAACATTATGATAGTTATAGAAAACAACTTCACTCTTACCTATTGACTGATGAGAACTGACACTTATTCCATGGTTCCATGAATCCTCATTCTTGGAGGACCTTCTACCACATTCCCTTGCTATGTGATAAAATTCATTACAAGCATAATAGTAACCATTAAAATATTTTTCATACCTCATTGCATTAGGTTTGCTTTGATAGGGTTTTATATCCTTTTGACCATACTTATATCCTCGTTTCTCTAAACAACATCTTATTGAGTCACCATTTTACCCTCTAGGTATTTTGTGAATCCTAGACCCATCCTATCACTTGTTGTTTCACCTTTTTCTTAGATTGTTCCTTTGAATGGTTGAAGAAACAGATAGGGTAATGAGCATAGGAGGAATACCTGTTCAAATGTTGGTTGATGGGTTGTTTTGCATGTATGACTTCTAAATCCACAGATGACTGTGAGAGCTTCCTTTTGGCTAGGAGGAACTACCTGTAATGAAAACAAGACCACCAGAAAGCATTAAACAATATAGGCAAGGAACTCGCCTAAAGATGAGATAGATCTAGGAAGTATGGTACTTCCTAGATGGTTGTTAGTCCACTGTTTTAAACAAATTAACGCTAAAAACAAAGTAAATCCTATTTTTATTTTAAAATGATTTAGGTATCTCACTTAAAACACAATAAGAAATATATCTAATCTAACAAAGGCTAAGCTAGAATAGAATCCATAGGTCAAATGGTTGCTTTTGAGTTCTGCAGGGTCTGATGAAAGTGTTGGGTAGGTCAAAGGTGAGTGAGGGTGAGGTAAAATGGGGTGGATAGGTCTCTATTTAAAACTATGTAGGCAAACACAGAGATCAAGGCGTCGTTCAAGGGTGACCAACCGCCGTTAGGTACAACCAGCGTTGGTTACTATAAGATCTAAGAATGTCACAGAACAAGGTTTTTGGTCCCCTTTGTGATTGCACAAAGGATTTAGTTGGTTGGGATGAGGCATTAGGTGACAAGGGTAGGTTTTTATGAGGTTTTGATGGGTCTATGAAGATACAACACCTTGGAGATGGTCAATAAGGAGCAAGATGGACAATAGGTGGTAAAACAATGATGAAATGAGTTAACCAGGGAAGTATGATATAATACTTACTTGGATGTCATTTCTAAAAGTCTCGTGTGTGAAGGATGGAGGTGTTGATGATGGTTTTGGAGGCTACAAGTGATCACCAACCTGGAAAAAGCTTCGCATGGGCTGCATGCACACTCCTCTTTACTTGGATAGATCCGAATGTGTGCTGGGATGGTTGTGTAGGAGAAGGTATTCAATCTCCTTCTTTGGATCGAGTTCTTCTGGAATTGGCTCTCTAAAGATGTGTTATATTTTGAGATCTCGTTTTTTCTCGTCCAATTTCTTACTCTGTTGTTTTCCAACCTTGAGAATAAGGTAGTTTAGGAGTTAAAAAGGGGGAACCAATAGCAGTCTAGCCTAACCGCGGCGCAGTTAGGGGTAACCGACGTCGGTCCAAAGCGGGATTTTCTAGGTTTGCCAAACTTAGGAGAGATCCTCCTGATTTCCTTGGATCTCGTGTCGTTATCTCGCAGATTTGACTGGGATCTTCTGGTGAGCATGTGGTAATGTGGTTAGAGGGAGTGTAGGCATTGATTTTTAGGAATTGGGTAAGTCTTAGTTAGTTATGGTAGCTTGCTAAGAATAGGTCTTAAGGTGAGTCAGCTTGATGAGGTGTCCAAGTGAACTATATGTGTAGATATTATTTAGATAATATATTTAAATAATAAATATAGTGTGGGTAAAGCATTAATTTAATTAAATTAATTAAATTAATACTAGTGTGGTGAAGGGGGCCATGGCTAGGTGAAAGTGATGAAGGGTACTTATATGTCAAAGGGAAAAGGGGAGCGTGACCTAATTTTAGTGTCTAGATTTTACCCTTTTTGTTGCGTGGCTTGTATTGCTAAGCGATGCTAACAAAAATAAGGTGTGGTTGCCCCATGTGTGGGGGGTGAAGGTGATCCCTTCAAACCAAGAACCGACGAGGCAACATGCTGAAGTGGTGAGTGGTTTGATAAAAGGTAAATGTGAGGAAAAGGGTAAAAGGTCTACTCGGGTGATCTAGGGAATGGGTCGTGGTCAAAGGTAGTAACAGTCAAACACATACACACGTATAAATTGCAGCACGCTACTAGGCTGAAGAGCAGAAAAACTCTACATCGTCTAAGGTTGATAGGTTTATCCAAACAAGGGTGAAGTGAATCCGGTATCCAAGGTATAGGATAAGGTCAGGAAACACAACATAGGTTAGGTGCATGAATGTTTAGGTATGTTTGGGTACACCAAAGGTAGGGTCAGGATAAACGATCATGGCAATAGGCTAGGTAAGGTCATTAGGTCAATCAACACAAGTAATAGTGCCTCAAGGTATAGCGAACACATGAGGTCAAAGGTCACTAGTGGTGGTCCAGTCCAAATATCAAGATCACAAAGATGGGTAAGGCCGAGGTAGGGGAAAAATAATAAGGCGTCAACAGCGGACGTGAGGAGGTTGAAGAGGGTGGAGGGCCAAAGGTGAAGGTAAAATGGTCCAGGTAGGTGTATGGGGGGCAAAAGAAAAGGGAGGTAAGGAAAATGAGGTAAATGAGGGGGTAATGAGTATGCAGGGTAACCGACATCGGTTGTAATGAACCGATGACGGTGTAGTAAGGTGATGGCAGTAGTCTAGGCAAATGCATAGCGGTTAATGGTAACCGACATCGGTCGGGTCGGGTCGGGTATAAAAAGTGGATAACCCACATTTGAAAATTCATTTGTGCATGTGGAAAAGTAGAAAAGGACAAGAAGAGAGAAAAGAAGAAAAGGACAAGAGAGTATAGCTAGAGAAGCTTGGTTGGTGAGCCACATAGGTGAGAGTGGGTGATTGAGAGGTGGGACCGCGAGCTCAGGTGGCACGATTCGTGTGGCTGAGGAGTGTTGGTTGAGTGGAGGATGGAAGAGGCCGGTGAGGGGTCGGGTAGTCCACCCGTAAAGCGGTCGAGATATACCGCCATGGTGTCGGTAGAAGGATGAGGTAAGCTCTACACCATTGCTGAATGATTTGATTAATTAAGTAGGGTAAAATATGGGTTGTAAGAAAAATGTGGGGGGAAGATGTGAATTTAGGATTGGGAGATAAGGTCAATAGGAGTGGGAAGGCAAGTAGGGAAGGTGTAAGTAAGTTTGGTTGGGTAGTGGGGTTGATTTGGTCAAAATGAAAAAAATATAGTCGGGGGTTTTGGCGTTGTTAGCTATCACAGTGACCGGTGGTGGTCACTTGTAGGCCGATGTCGGTTATGTAGAAGCGGGATCGGTCATGACACTGTGCCCAATGGTGGTTAAAAGCTACCAAAGTGATGGTTATGGGTAACCGTGAGTTGGTGTGAACATAAGGAAATGGGGCCGAAATAAGCAAAAATGGGCTAGGTAGTGGAAAGCAGATGGTTAGTGGGAATGGGTTAAGGTTGGTTTGGTTAAGGATTAGGGTGGAGGGGTGTCGGGAAGGATAGGTGGTTAGGGGGTAAATAGTAGGTAATTTGGAACAGCATAATAATATATAGTGTTGGTTGGATGCAGCCCGGAATGAGCTGCAGCAGATGAGGGATCGGGAGCCGCTCTATTGCTAGAGTTCGCATGGACAGTGAGTTTGAGGAGTGGAGCCACATTGATGATGTCAGCCTGATTGGGATCTACCATTATGGGTGGGTTGTGAGAGAGTAGAGTTTGATGGTCACACTCATCGAGAGATGGGATTCGGCAACTAACACCTTCCACTTGCCGACAGGGGAGATGACCATCACCCTAGAGGATATATATAGGATATTGAGACTACCAATTACTAGAGACCAGGTGTACTCAGTGACATCCGAGGTCACGGCAGGTGTATAGATGAGGTATTTTGAGAGAGAGCAAGCAAGTTGCATTACCACAGTGCCAACCTGAGTTACAGAGAGGTATATGCTACCCATCCTGAGGAGATGTGGTTGATAGTGTTGATGATGGAGGTGATCGGGTGCTACGCATTGCTAGATTTAGAGGGTGGGATATTCCCATGGTCATTGATGGGTGTCCTTCAGGACATGATGATTGATCATAATAATTTTTCCCTGGTACCGGCTTTCTTGGTATAGCTATATAGAGATTTGTGGTCCTATAGACAATTGCGGAGATATAGTCCTGCTTTGCACTTTCCTTCCGCACTTTTGGGCTTATGAGCACATTGATTGTGTGTGACCGACAAGCCTACCCCATGTAGATTTATTTGAGTCGGGAGTCATTCAATTTGGTTGTAGGTGATGCGTCAAAGGGTAGTGTACAAAGAGCACGGACCATATACGACGTAGCATATTATAGATAGAGACTAGAGAGCCTGTCTAGTGTGGATATAGTTTGGAGACCCTATGTGACCTATCCCTCTTACAAAGGGATGTATGCAGAGCTGGAGGGACTACAATTACAGAGGTGGATAGAGGGACACCATGCTAGGGAGCACGAGATGATACCTGTTGACCGAGTGAGGCAATAGTTTGGTTTAGTGCAGGATGTGCCCCCACCCTTCCCACAGTATAGGAGAGATGAGGTGGAGAGACCGTTGTCTCCACCCATCCAACAGAGTCGACAGGGGAGGAGGAGGAGCCCGTGGACCATATCACGAGATGATGCAAGGTGACAGAGCATACATCCCAGTGGTGGGCAAAGGGCGGTATGTACCTATGAGGGACAGTATGTACCTATTTTTGTATTTTTGGATTTTGGATGTATACCGGCCTGCGAGCCGAAGAGATATGGTATGTATATTTTGTTCATGCTACCGGCCTGTGAGCTGAAGACATTTTTTGTATTGATTATAGTGGTGTACATAATACTATCCTGTAGCCACAATGATTATTTATAGCATATTGGCCTGCGTGCTTGACATTTTGAGATGATAGCCATGATGAGAGAGGCATGTTTAATGAGATACACATTTATGTGATACAGGTGTACATTGTATGGAGACACACATGTATATATGAGGAGATAGATGATATTCAGGTGATGTTGTTGTGATGTGTATGAGTTTTACTTTACTTATGATATGGATGGATAATAGATGAGCTAGGCATGATAGATTCAGGTCAGTGTAGGCATGGATCGAGTCAGGTCGGTTTAGGCATGGATCAAGTCAGGTCGGTTTAGGCATGGATCGATTCAGGTTGGTTTAGGCATGGATTGAGTCAGGTCGGTGTTAGGCATGGATTGAGTCAGTCGGTTTAGGCATGGATCGAGTCAGTCGGTGTTAGTTTGATAACAAATGGTAATGTAAATGCATAAGATAGTGTAAAATGTTGGTTATGTATGAAAATGTGAAATAATATAAGTGGTAAAAGTTATGTGGTATATGGTTTAAATGTCGAGGTTTTTGATAGGAATAGGCAATCAGGTTAAGGTGGGGCAAATGGTTAGGGTAAAGAGTGGTCGAGCTAATCCTCCAGGGCCCCATGCCATAGAAGTGTTGCCTACATAGTCCCAGTGAAAAGGGACCTCAAACCAATGTAGTTCTCCCATAATCTAGGGAAGAAAGATGACAATGAGTTGGTAGGTTTTTTTTAGGCATGTAGTGGGTTTTAGGTTTAATGGGTGTGGGTAGATTATAGGTAAAATGATGCAGTGAAGGTGATTATGGCCAAAGGGGAGGGCTACCCCCAAAGGTAAGCAACGAGGACCAAGTCCTGCATAAGGTAATTAAAACATAAACAAATGCGAGTTTTAAAAGATAAGAGGGGGCCATAGAGCCACCTGATTAGGTAGGATCCTACCGAGTAGATCATACCTTGGAGGAGGTAATAAACACAAGACCCAAAAGGCACCACACGATTAACAGTTATATGATGAAGGTAGTCATAGGATCACCAAAAGTATAAATTCCAAGATGTCCCTTGAGGCAACTAAGGAAGTGAGGGTAGAAATGGTAAGGTGGGTAAAAGGTAGTTAATTTGATATGTTTCAATGACAGGGCTTTGGGGCAAGAGGTCCTAGGTCACAATGGGCAAGTCCATGACTAAAAATTTTTGTTTCTTGTGATAGAATGATCGTTACATGGAAGTCTATATGGGATAAATAATATCATACTCCTTGAGGTCTTTGTGAAGTGATCGATGTGGGAAGCCGGTTTCTCTCAAAAAAAAAAATTGAAAGCTTCGCATAGTTGTCCTTCGAGGGAGCAGTCTATTTATAGTAGCAATTTGGTCGAGAGGAAGATGTCATTTTGAGGGAGTCATATTTTTATTAGAAGTTTGACTCAAGGAGTTTGGTCCCATTGGAGATCTTTAAAATCATGGAAAATACCAAGGTGAAGGATAGGACTCTTGTTCAAAAGGCAAGGTGGAACAACCATGGGATCTCATCTAAAGATAGATGAAAAGTATCCATCGAGATCATGCTATGTGCGTTTCGTGGTGCATGTATTCAAGAGTAGATAACAAGTGACGGGTAATTACATGCTTCTTTTTTAATCTTTAGGGAGGTGTATGAAGTGGATAGCACTCAAGGGTGGGGTGAGTCCGTAAAGAGACAAAGGTGAGGTAGGACAATGAGTCAACAATAGAATGGTCGAAGATGTAATGCGTTACTGGGGCTCAAGTTCAGTTTACCCTCAAGTGAGGAAAAATTATAGGCACTGATCCATAGGTATGAGTTACGATGTAGGGTCTAAGCCAATTAGGATCAGATTTTACCCGTTTGCTTTTCTCTCGCTTTGGTTACGGGTTTATTTTCTTTCAAAAAAAGGTCACCAACTTGGAAGGTTTGTTTCATGAACATGTTTTTCATAAGCACATTTGATACGTTGTTGATAAATTTGAAGGTGATCCAGAGCGTTAAGATGACGTTCATCTAATAACTCCAATTGTGCTAAGCGGTCCTGAGGAAAGTCATCATCAGTAAGTATGTCATGGAGAGAAATGCGGAGTGAGGGGATTTGGACTTCGAGAGGTAGAACAGCCTCTATACCATATACCAGAGAAAAAGGTGTAGCCGCAGTGGCGGTCAAATACTAGCACGGTATGCCCATAGGCAAAAAGGAATGTGCGTATGCCAATCCTTCCCAAAGATCGCCAACTACTTTCATGAGAATTTTTTTGAGGGTTTTGTTAGTGGATTCGGCTTTGCCGTTTGTTTCAGGTAATAAGGTGAGGAGAAACTAAGCTAAATGCCAAAGGCGTCACAATTTTTTTGGAGTGTTTTGTTTTTGAATTGATTTCCATTGTTAGTGATGAGCCAATGAGGGACACCGAAGTGAAAAATGATGTGATGGTTAATAAACTCACATATTTTCTCGACTTTCATGGAGATAAGTGGTATGGCTTCTACCCATTTTGTGTAGTATTCGGCAAAGACTTGATTATGATCCATTGATGGCGTTGGGAAGAATGAGGATTGATTTCTCTGACAAGATCCAAACCCCATTGAGAGAAGGGCAAAAGGTCACGAGTGACCTGTAAGGCATGAATGGGTGTATGATGAAGGTTGGAATGTTGTTGACATTTCATGCAGCATTTGACATAGTCACAACAATCGTGGTTAAGGGTCAGCCAATAATAGCCAAGGCGAAGAATACGCTTAGCAACAGCAAGACCACTAAAGTGGCCTCCACATATGGCATCATGAACTTCTTTAATGGTGTAAGGGATTTCAGAGCTGGTGAGGCAGCATAAGAGAATACTGTCAAAGCCACATTTATAGAGAAGGCCACCCATGATGACATAACGAGAGGCCTTTTTAGAAAGGCGCACTGTCCATTACGTGTGAGATCAAGAGGCAAAATAGAAAGGGAAAGGTAGTCCACAAGCTGCTTATACCAAAGATCTGGTGTGTTCAGTGAGGTAGTGTGGATGAGGTTAATACAACAAGATTTATAAGAAGGTCTCGGTATGCGTTTTATGGTAACAAAGATGTCTAAATCATCAGGCAAAGTGGGTATTTGAGAAGCGAGGCAGGCCATGGTATCCACAAATTTATTGGTGGATCGTGGAACAGTTTGAATTTTATAGAAGTCAAAGGTAGTCAACATGATGCCGACGTAACGTTTGTATTCTTGAATTATTTCATTATGATAGTGATAAACACCATTGACTTGGTTTATTACCAGTTGAGAATCACTAAAGATATTAATGGACTTAACATCTACGGCGCTATGCGCGATCATGAGACCCAATACGAGTGCTTCATATTCGGTGATATTGTTGGTGCATTCGACGTCGAGTTTAAATGATGATGGCATGGCTTCACCATCAAGAGGAATGAGGATATTACCTACACCACCCCCATGCTGACATTTGGAACCATCTAAGAATAAGGTCATTTGGTAAGGGTCGTCATCCAATGAGAGATTAAGAATGGATTCGTCGGGAAGTCAAAATTAGAGGGTTGGTTCCGACAATAGGTGCGTCACTAATTGGTCGGTGATAGCTTGGCCTTTAATGGACTTTTGGTGGATGAATTTGAGGTCGGGATCATCTAAAAGCATAAGCCATCGCGGTACACTTTGTTTTGGTAAGGTTTAGCATACATAATGTGTAAAGGGTTAGTGTTGGTCATGACATAGGTTTTGTGGTTGAGTAGGTAATGGCGGAGTTTGGTGGCAACGAAAACTAAGTCTAAGCAAAGTTTTTCAGGGTGAGTGTATCAGGTTTCGTAGTCCGGAAGGGTACGGCTTATATAATAAACCGCCTGCTCCCTATGTTGTTCATCCCGATGAGCAAGCATAGCCCCTAAGGAGTGATCGGTAGCTGATATGTATAGGTAAAAAGGTTGATCATCTTTCAGTGGGATAAGTACGGGTGGTTGGAGAAGGTATTGTTTTAAGGCCTCAAAATCTTTGTCGCAGTCGTCATCCCATTTGAAAAAGACATCCTTCCTAAGAAGATGATGAAATGGTTGACAACGGTTGGAGAGTTGGGAAATAAATCAACGAATGGATTGTAATTTACCTTGCAGGCTACAAAGTTGTTTGAGGTTCGTGGGTAGAGGCATTTCTAGAATGGCCTTGACATTTTCTAGGTCAACTTCTATACCACGTAAGGAAACGATAAATCCTAGGAGCTTTCCTGAGAGAACCACGAAGACACACTTTTTAGGTTGAAGGCGGACGTAATATTTAATAAGGTGATCAAAGATGGTTTTGAGGACAGCGAGGTGCTTGGTGCGATGTTTAGATTTAGCCAAGAGATCATCCACGTAATCTTCCAATATGCGATGCATGATATCATGGAAGATGTAAGTCATAGCACGCTGATATGTAGCACCAGTGTTTTTAAGGCCAAAAGGCATGACTCTATAGTAGAAGGTCCCCCAAGGGGTAATGAATGTGGTCTTATGCTGATCTTCTAGGGAAATCAAAATTTATTTATAATCTGAAAAACCATCCATGAGTAAGAGCATTTCGTGGCACATGGTAAGGTCTACCAGTTGATCAATACCGAGCAAGGGAAAGTCATCTTTTGGGTAGGCGAGGTTGAGGTCACGGAAGTCTGCAAATGCGGAGTCCCCCTGTCACCTTAGTGACAAGGATGATGTTAGAAATCCATTGGGGGTAATCAATGGGTAAGATGAAAGAAATGGAAAGAAGATGCTGAATTTCTTCTTTGATGAGAAGGGCAATGCGAGGGTGCATCTTCCTTAGCTTTTGTTTGATAGGTTTGGCATCGGGAACGGTTACGATATTGTGGACCACTATGGTGGGGTCAATACAGGCATGTCTGTGTAAGACCAAGCAAAAGTGTGTTTATGCTCTCAGAGAAAAGAAGTGATGGCTTCCTATTCAGCAGCATCTAAAGATTGTCTGATCTTTAGGATGTGCGGGTTATCCTGAGTATGAATGTTGATTTCAATAGTCTATTCATTCAACATCGTTTACGTCTCGGATGGTAACAACCGATGAATATATGATTCTTTCCGCACCAAGGTAGGTGACTATGGATTCATCATCCCGACATTGAATGACGTTAATGGTGGTGTGTCATCATCGATCATCTCGGGATACGGGAATGGGAGAGCGGAAGGGGCCTCGCCTTCGCGTTGATAAGTCGAGGCCCCAATGAAATGGTGTTTATGAAAAAAATTAGGAGGGATAGATTCGGGATCTATCGACTCCATTGGTGAGAATGGTGATGAAGGTGGAGAAGGGCTAAGGTATGCAATGAGTTTGATGCGGGCCTGTTTGGTAGGGGGTTTGGGGAAGCCGATACCACTACGGTCATTGTGTTTTGGGTGGTACATGGAAAATGGTATGGCGGCCTTGCTCATAGAAGCCAAAACTAAAACCCTTCCATACACAGTGGTGTAGGAAGGTGTGGGCGAAACGGTGATTGGTAAGTGATTGGAAATCAGTGGAAAATAGGCGGGGTTGTGATGGTGGTTCAGGTGTGTAGGTAGTAGTATCAAGTCCCCCATAGATGAGACTAGTACGAAGATGAGGAGGACCATAAAGGAGGCTTTCTCCGATACGGTGATCATAACAAGGGTATTGGTGAAGGCTTCCATACTCATGTGGAGTAAGGAATGTGTTGACACTATATAGGCGGTACTCCCCCAGAGTGAGGCATTGAAAAACACCTTCTAAGGGATCAGTGGTTAGTATGTGGGTAGCTGGTATGGATGATGTGTCGGAGGTTGATGCGGAGGTGGTGTTAACGGATTGGGGAGCTAATGGGGCTATAGGAATAGAGGAGGTATGTGTGGTTGAGGTAGTGACTATACTGGTAGGTGGAGGTGTAGGTGAAGTGGTAGTGGGTGCAGAGGTAGATGGCTTGACAGGTATGAGCACATCATTGGGTCGGTAAAGCATGTTGCATGTTTTAAAAGGTGATGGGTCATCTAGAATGGTATAAGTGTGTCCTTCGTGTTCAAACTTTACACAATGATGCAAAGTGGAAGGAACACAACCCATGACATGGATCCAGGGTCTACCAAGCAACAAGTTATATTGGAATTCCCCCTCCAAAACATAAAACAATTCTGGAACAGTGCGAGGGCCCACACGAACATGAAGGATGACAGTGCCTAGTGTGGAGGTGATAGCATCATTGAATGAACACAACATGACTAGATGTTTGTGCATGTAATTGTTAGGTATGCACATTTTAGCAAATGCATGGGATGAAATGATTTTAATGCTAGCGCCACCATCAATCATTACACAATGGACCCGTATGCCATCAATGTGAACAGAGATGAAGAGGGCTGGTCCGGATCCTCATTTTGGTATGGCGTAATCTCCTCCTCCGAGAAGCTAAGGAGGCCACTTGGTGAACTAGGTGAGGTGACGATGAAGGTGGGAATTTGGTGAGGAAGCTACATGATGAGGTGTGATAATGGAGGCTACAGGTGTAGGGTCATTGGGTAAAACCTCGATAGATTGAATAACCTCCAAGAGGGCTTGCCGATGGGATTCCGAGGTTTGGATGAGGTCATATAGGGAAATTTTACGTGGATATTGGTGTAATTGTTTGAGCATGGTGCAATGTGTCACGCCATTAGAAATGGGGTAAGTGGGGCCGCGATTAGGTATCTTAGGTATGGGTGCAGATGGTATGTTAGGTATAGGATTGGTTGGTGGGTCAACTACCTTTTCTTTACCCTTCTACGCACATGTAGTGACGTGTACCATGTTGATTTGAGGGAATTTTTCAAATGGAGAGGGTGTAGGGTAAGTGGTATAATGACATGAAGGGTAAAAACCTACGGGAGGAGAAAAGCCCTGTGAGGTCAGTTGGGTGCAATGACATTTGGGTGGTGGTGTGGCAAGTTCTCTGATGTGAACCATGTTAATTTCAAATTTTGTGTGTGGTTTTGGGAGCCGTGAGGGTGGAGGTTGTGGTTATTGAATGGGTAATGTGAGAGGAGGCATAGGTAAAGCGGGGTCCTCGTCGAAGGTCATTGTCATCAAAGTTGATTTCTGGTGGACATAATTGGATAAGGACAGTTTTCAAGGCCTTACAATTCTCCACATCATGCCCTAGCACACGATGGTATGCACAAATTTTGGTATCATCAAACCCTTTTGGCTTGGGTTTGAGGGGGTCGTAAGGTCGGAGTGGCGGTAATGTGATAATAGAAGTCTCGAGGAGGTTGGTTAAAATTTTGGCGTAAGACCCTACGAGTGGATCACAATGGGAAGTAAATGTGGGTTTGGGTGTAGGTGTGGTTATTTGTTGGGAAATTGTTTTTGGAATTGTAGGAAGGGGTCGAGCCATGGGTTTAGGTGCCGGTATGGTTTGAGGTATCTGCCGGGTTCATTTGGGTAGGGGTATAGTAGATGGACGAGTAGGAGGGTGTGGTTTTGTTTTGACTACCTTGTTGTGGGCTAGTGGGGTTTTGTTTTTGGGGTGCACCTTCTTGGGTAAAGGTGATGTGGGTGTACGTGGCCTATGAGGAAGCAGGTGGAGGAAGGGGGTGAGTTACCCAAGGGGATAACAGGGTGCTTATGAAGGTAGATGATGCAGTCGTGCTTGAGGTGTGAGGGACAAAGACTAAAGTGTAGTAGGTAGTGAAGTAAGGCTAAAGGTATTAGAGGTATTGGTGGTAAAAATCGAGGTGCAGTGTGTATGAGTCATGTTGTGTGTCCTGGGTAGGTTAGAGATTTGTGAGGCGGGAATGGGTGGTTGGGTTATTGGGTTATGATTTGGGTGAGGGTGCTTAACCCGTTAGGCGGCCGAGGTCCGGAGGTAGATGGGACATGTGCGGGTGTGATTGATGCGGTAGGGGTATGAGGTTGATGAGTTTGTTTCTTTAGTTTGGGTGTCGAGTAGGTGTGGTTTTGATGTTGGAGGATGTAGCTAAATCCAGTTTAGTAGGCGGATGGGTAAGGCTAGTGGTTGGGGTGACCCCTAAAGTGGTAATGAGTTTAGTGGAGGTAAATGTTGTGGGTATGGGTTTAGGTTTAGGCATAGGTCGGGTTATGGGTAAGGATGTGGTGCGAGTCTTAACGGGTATCATGGAAGTGGTTGCAATGAGTGGTTGTATGTGGTTTGACGAGTAGAAGTGTGCTTGGGTAGATGGTGGAGGTGTCATCGATGGATTTCTGCATTTGTGTTGAGACAGGAGTAAAAGGCACCCCCATAACAAGGCTCTATCCACATACTCTAAGTGATCACCAAATGTGAGAATGGAACGTTTGCGGGTGGAGTTGGTGAGGACCTCATGGGAATTCCCATAAAATGAATTTTGGAGATGGGGAATCGGTCGGCAGCCGACTTCCGTGGGTAAAGAGAGCTGAAAGTTAGTTTGTTGGATGTCGAGTATCAAATGGAGAATGTTCACCATGAGACAAAGGTATCTCCACCGGGTCTATGATGGGTGGAGGAGATGATGGGAGATCCTCTGTGTGTGGAAGAAGCGATAGGTGCTCCTTTGTGGGTGGAGGAGGTAATGGATGCTCCTCTATGGGTGGAGGAATTATAGTAGGTAAAGGTTCACTGAGTGGAGAAGCTAGGGGTGAGATGGTCTCAATGTCAAGAAGACTCCTATGTAGGAGATGAAGGGTGTTCCTCTATTGGTGAAGGAACAGTGATGGTTAGTTCAGACGTGGAAGGAGGGTTTCGGGCTAGGATTTCCTCTATGGAAGGGATGTGAGGTAATTGAGATGTGACATGTACCTCGTTAAAGATCGCATGAACCTCACGAGTATGGGTATCTTGAGTGGATGTCTCACATGTTTGATTGGATGGAGGGGCATCATTGGGAAATGGGTTTTAAATATTTGTAGATTTTGATTAGGGGTGGCATTGGGATTATCCACAGTCAACTCGCCTTTCTCGAGCATTTCTTGGACAATATTCTTAAAAGTGATGCAGTTGCCGTCACTATGACCCTTTACACGGTGATAGTTACAGAAATCTTGTTCCTTATACCACGCGGGCATGGGGCGAGCAGGGTCGAAACCAGTGTGTGGTTTTATGGGTGGAAGGGTGATGGCACCAGCTTTGATCAACTTTTCTAAAACAGAAGAGTAAGGTTCCCCAATTGGGGTATATTTTTGCTGCTCTTGTCTAAATCGAAAAGCCTATACGGGTGATAGATTAGATGAGGGTGTGGCTTGATTGGATGGATGAGCTGGGCCGACCTTGAGTACCACTGTGTTAGTGGTACCTTTAGCCTTTGAATAATTGGTTGGTGGTTTAGAAGAAGAAGAGGTTTCGGTTGACTTGAATGTCAAATTCTTATTTTGTAATTGGATTTTCTTCTCAATAGCCCGAATTTCTAACTTTCATGCCATAGTAAATGCCTCATCAAATGTTTTGAAAGTTTGGACCTGCAAGGTTGGGGAGATATGTCTAGTGCAAGCTCGAGTGAAGAGCTCAATGAGTTCAGTTTGTGGTAGTTAAAAGGTAAGTTGATTGATCAAGCTACTCCAATGGGTGACAAATTTTTGATAGATTCATCCTCGTATTGACGTGTGGAATATAGATTGGTCATGGTAACTTTCTTGGTGATGTTGATAGAAAAATGATCCAAGAAAGCTTGGGCTACCTGATTGAATGAAAATATGGAGTGTTTGGGTAACCCACTATACCAATCTAATGCTGGTCCAGTGAGGGACATGGGAAAATTTCTCAAAAGTAAGGCATCATCATGAGCAATCAAATAACATCCGTGTTTAAACGAGCGTAAATGTTGTTGTGGGTCTTCCTTACTATTGAAGCGGTTGAATTTAGGCATTTCCCAATGCACATGGTATGAATGGATGGGAATGGATGGGTGAATAGGCTCATTGCAAATCTCATCGTAAGTGAGAGTGTTGCGGGAGCCGAACCGATGCCTCCAATGTTTGCATCTTATCGGATCATTAATCCAATTAGGTCATTGGTGGGTTGTGATGATTATATACCTCCTATAGCATGAGGAGGTTGATTTTGGGTGTATAACGGGTGTAACATTCCAGTGTATGGGGCTGCCATGTAAGGTGGTGAAGAAGAAGGCAATGAAATAGGGGTACATACGGAATGAACAATAGATGAAAACAGTACATTGTTGGTAGTATGCATACGGGGAGGAAGGCTAGTGGTAACCCTAGTGGTAATAGGGGCTAGTGATTATGGAATGGGAAGAACTACGTTCGAAATGGGGTAGGGAACACGACTTTGGAGGTGGGAATGTAGCTACAGTGCACGTATGAGACATGAGGGTAGATGAAGTTGTACTTGGGGTAGTCGCCAAGGGTATGATAGATGTAATGGATGTTACGGGGGTAGCAGACGCGGCAGTCATAGCGGGTATAAGGGCTAAGCTGCGAAATGACCGGGGTAAAGTGGAAGCGGGTAGCACGGAGCTAGATGGGGGTGAGGCGAAGTAGGTGCAAGTGTCAGGGGGATAGATATGGGCATGCCGTATATCAACCGACCCAAGGAATCTCGAGTGGACGAATGGGAGAGGTAAAACTATAAGGAAGCGGGGTTCGGTCAAGGATTCATGTGAACTCCTCATCTTAGTATAGCAATATTGGTAGGTGAGCAGGATCCATGGCTGGTGATAGAATAGAGGGTGGTGAAGGACTAGGTGGGAGTGGTTGGCGACTAGCGTGGAACATGAGGGCGTTCGATTGTCTTGGTCGTGTACCATGTGAATCGATCTTGATCGGGTGATCTTTCTTCTCTGTAAATAATATAGAGAATAGTAGGACAGTGAATCTAGTAATAAACACAATGGGTGAAGTAGAAAATGGTGAGTGGAATGTGAAACGGGGTAACCAATCTGGTTAGGGACAAGCGCGTCGGTCGGGGTAACCGCTAGCAATTCTTGTGGAAAATAGGCCGTAAGTAATCGGTGAAGCGAGAAGATAAAATCGACAAGTATGCCAAACTGGGGATGTCTAAAAGTACAAAGATGATGAGAGGCGTGGAAAGGTGGAAGAAAGTGAAGTAAAACTATCCTTTTGAATAGGTTAGTAAAAGGACACAGGAACCGACATCGGTTGAGCATAACCGATGGCGATGAGGTAACCGATGACGATCACCGTGAAACCTGAAGCAGTGATGAGGAAAAGTGGTTGTGAATTAGAATTTGATGTGGAATCAGACCTGAGTGCTGGGAATGATGGTGATATGGCCAGGCACACTCTGGGGAGCCAGGAATACACTAGCTATGATGGGGATTGTGCAAGGAAATACAAAAATAATGATCGAAAGCTCTCACCTCAAAACAAAAATCAAAGCAGAACACTAAGAAAGAATGTTCCTAGAGTGCCTATTCTATTACGTTTTTCAACTTATGTTATTTAGGGGTGACACATGAATTGTGAAGTACGATTTTGGTGAGGATGGATTCCTACAAAGAAGGAGATCTAAAGGGTGAGGTTTCGAGGTTTGTTACGGTGGGGGTGGGCTACGCTCTAAAGTTTGACTCGATAGAGCAGCGAACCAGGTCCCCATTGTGCCATGATCGTGTGATCACCTACAGACTTCTTTTAGGTAAGATGTTGTTTAAGAATGTATGTATTTGAATTTTTGTGCGGTTTGGTAAGACTCAGAGAAAGAGAAAAGGATAGAAGTGCTTTTCTACGATTCGTTTGTCAACCATCAGTTGGTAATGACATCCAGTGTATAGGTTGCCCTCAATTAATGTGAGCTAATGCCGAAAATCAGAATGAAATGCACTTATTTTAAACCCAAATCGAAAGTATGATATTCGATGACAAAAAAATAGATGAATAGGAAGAGGGATGCTCTTTCACTAAAATGCAGAAAACATGAAGAGATGATTCCTTTTAAATACACCAAAAGAAAGGTTTCCTTTAGAGCAAATAGAAAGAAGGAGTGGATTACAAGGGAAGAAAATTAGTGTGTACGATTTTAGAAGGGAAAAAAACACACAATTTTTTCATAGGAATGAATGAAATGCAGGGAACCCCTGATGGGTCCCACCGGGCGTGCCAAAATGTTTCAGCTTTTTCTTAGATTGTTCCTTTGAATGGTTGACGAAACAGATAGGGTAATGGGCATAGAAGGAATACCTGTTCAAATGTCATTTGATGGGTTGTTACGCGTGTATGAATTCTGAATCCACAGCTGAGCGTGAGAGCTTCATTTTGGCCAGGAGGAACTACCTGTAATGAAAACAAGACCACCATAAAGCATTAAACAATATGGACAGTGAACCACCTAGCGTGAGCTAGATTTGAGAAGTATGGTACTTCCTAGATGGCTTTCAGTCCACTATTTTAAACAAATTAATGCTGAAAACAAAGTAAATCCTATTGTTATTTTAAAATGATTTAGGTATCTCACTTAAAACACAATAAGAAATAGATCTAATCTAACATGCTAAGCTAGAATAGAATCCACAAGTCAAATGGTTGGTTTTGAGTTCTCCAGGTCTGATGAAGGTGTTGGGTAGGTCACGGGTGAGTGAGGGTGAGGTAAAACGAGTTGGATAGGCCTCTGTTTAAACCTATGTAGGTAAACACAGAGATCGGCGTCGGTTAGGGGTGACTGACCGCAGTTAGGTACAACCGGTGCCAAGTTCTTGTGAGATCGAGAATGTCATAGAACGAGGTTTTTGGTCCACTTTGTGATTACACAAAGTATTTAGTTAGTTAGGAGGAGATATTAGGTGACAAGGGTAGGTTTTTTTACGAGGTTTTGATGGGTCTATGAAGATGCAAAATGTTGTAGATGGTCAATAAGGAGAAAGATGGACAATAGGTGGTAAAACAATGATGAAATGAGTTAGTCGGGGAAGTATGATACAATACTTACTTGGATGTCATTTCTAAAAGTGCTGTGTGTGAAGGATGGAGGTGTTCTTTGATGGGTTTTGGAGGCTACGTGATCACCAACTAGAAAAAGCTTCTGCATGGGCTGCATGCACACTCCTCTTTGCTTGGGTAGATCGAATATGGTGGGATGGTTTGTGTAGGAGAAGGTATTCCTTCTTTGGATCCGAAGTTCTTGTTGGAATTGGATCTCTGAAGATGCATTATCTTTTGAGATCTCATTCTTGCTCATCAACTTTCTTGCTCCCGATGTTTTCCAACCTTGAGAATAAGGTAGTTTAGGAGTTAAAAAGGGGAACCGACGGTGGTCCGGCCTAACTAGCGGCGGTTAGGGGGTAAGACGTCGGTCCAAGTGGGATTTTCTAGGTTTGCCAAACTTAGGAGAGATCCTCCTGATTTCCTTGGATCTTGTGTCGTTATCCCATGGATTAGACTGGGAGCTTCTAGTGAGCATGTGGTAATGTGGTTAGAGGGAGTGTAGGCATTGATTTTTAGGGTTTGGGTAAGTCTTAGTTAGTTATGGTAACTTGCTAAGAATAGGTCTTAAGGTGAGTTAGCTTGATGAGGTGTCCAAGTGAACTATATGTGTAGATATTATTTAGATAAGATATTTAAATAATAAATATAGTGTGGGTAAAGCATTAATTTAATTAAATTAATACTAGTGTGGTGAAGGGGGCCATGGCTAGGTGAAAGTGATGAAGGGTACTTATATGTCAAAGGACGAAGGGGGAGTGTGACCTAATTTTAGTGTCTACACTTGTAACCTTTGACTACCTAAAAGATCATCTAGATTCTTGGAACTCTTCTCAAACTTCTGAAATGATCTTTCCTTGCATTTGCTTGAGTCACTTACGCCTTTAGAGACTCTATTTCTTTCTCAAACCTATTTTACTCAACTGTTATCCTAAATTCACCCTCCCGAGAAAATTTGGTCAAGACAACCCCACACATAGAGAAAACATGAAGGAAAACACTTTGGACCTATGAGCTCGCATTCCGAGAATGAGGCAAAGGAAAAATTCAGCATTTGAGCACGAGTCAAACTAAAACGGGGCCGCAGGAGTTTTTCGGATTTTGTGATTCTCGCGGAAAAAGGAAAAAGATAAAGCTGTGGACCCGTAGGTCCAATTTTTGTTCCAATCTAGATGCCACGTGTCCCATATCAAAAGGGGACCCATTTTTCAAGTTGTTTTCCCACCCTCCTGTATGGACCCAATACAAACTTCGAAGTGGCATATCTTTCGACTCAGGGCTCAAAATATTGCAAATCTAACGCCATTGAAAGATCTCGACCTCACCCATGCCACGGAGGTTTGAAACTTTAATTTTGAGGAGGTTAGGTAAAGGAAAATGGAGGAAGCATATCTCGGGCCTTTAATGCGAGGATCCATCTATCTCAACAACTAGATCAGATTCTATCTGTTTCCATCATTTCCTCTTCTTTTAAGGCGCCGAACCAAGGATCGATGCAAGTAAAGAGGGATTTGGGGCACATTTATTAGAAGCATTAACAGCGGTGGTTGAGTTTCAACCTACTTTTCCTGCTTCTCTCTCTCTTTCTTCTCTCCAATCAAATCTATAAATACAAGAGCAAGATTCATTGTAAAAGTTGTTGTTCATTCTTCTCCCCTGCCCCCCTCTCTCTTTTCTTTCCCCAGGTTTGAATGTGGAGTTTAAGCCTCCTCCCTTGGATTTGTAATGGTATTTTCTTGCCTCTTTCCCATTAATGGTGTACTGTGTGAACTCCTAGATTAACAAAAATTGTTTTTGTGATGCGTTTTGTCCATCCTTTGCTCATTTTGTTGTCTCTTCTCACCTCTCACCATTGCAAGGTATACTGTGCATATTCTGATGTTTGTTGCAGGTCCTGGGAGTAGTGTTTAATGGGTTTTGAAGTGGTGTTATGTGTGAAATCTATCTCTGGTCTGTGGTGCATCTTGTCCACCCTCTCCTCTGCTCACCTCTCTCCACTTCAGGCAACTAAGATTGTGACCAGAACTTCCCTTTTCTTGGTGCTATCACCTCTGTGGTGTATGATTTCTTTATTTTCATGCTCTCTCTCTCCTTGGTCCCTTGGAATTTTTAGATTAGGAGTAGATAGTTGCATTTCCTTCCTTAGGAGTAGTTTAGCATTAGGATCAAGAAGAAGAAGCCGACTTTCTCCGGAGGGCCATCTGAAGTCCGCAAGTCCCACAACTTGAGAGATGGTCCCATGTTATGCAAATCACACCAAATGACTCGCCTTAGAAAATCATATCCATAAAGCATTTGGAGGTGTTGTGATTTCGTGTTAACACTTCCTCCTTAGAATTTAGGATTGTTATTATAGTATTCACTTCAGTTTAATTTTTTTAGGGTATCATCACACTTATTGGTGTCGATACAATGATTGTCTTCAAGAAGATGAATCTTGTCTTCATAGTCCTTAATCTATGCATTCATTTTCTTGTTCTTCTTTTGGCATGCTTCAACTCTATAAGATACTCATCAACTCAACTTCAAATTCTTCTTCATTTGAATTCATACATGAACCTCTAAATATGGAATCCTCTCTTTTAGGACTCCTATCTCCTTTAACCATAAACAGAGTTTCATTTCCAACAAAAACATCATCATCATCATCAAAATCACTAGTTCCACTACTTACCTCAGATGAGATGCAATCCTCTTTAGAATATAGGATTCTTTTGGACCTATTTTTCCTCACACTTTTAAAATTTCATCTTACTCTTATCAAACATGTGGTACCTCTTATCATCATCATGATATTCACCATGATCTTCATCCTTATGCTTGTGAGGACACTTGTTTGCAAAATTTCCAATCTCACCACAATTGAAACACTTGAAGGGAAACTTACCCTTATACTTACATGAACCTGTCTTCAACTTCCTAGCAAACATAGAAATCATTGTATTATCATTAATATAAGAAACATCATCATTGAATATATTCTTACCTTTTGACTTCCTTTCATCTTTAAAGGCTTCTTCCTTCTTGGGAGGTTTATCATCACATGTCCTCATCTCATAAGTTGTCAAGATATCACGAAGTTCATCCATCGACAAAGTAATCAGATCTTTGGCTTCTTCTATAGTTGAGACTTTAGGATCAAATTTTGGAGTGCGAGATCTCATCACCCTCTACACCACCAAATCTTATTTCACTTCTTCTCCTAATCCTCTAATGGTATTGACCACTTGATCTAATCTAAGAAGATATGCACCAATAGTTTCTTCTTATTTCATTTTGAAACTTTCAAACTGATTCCTATAGGTCTAGAGATTTTATAGCTTCACCTAAGATTCACCTTTATAAATTACTTGTATCTTATCCCACATATCCATAGCAGTATCACATTACATTACCTTGACAAACTATGATTATGCTAATCCACACAAAATAGAATTCATAGCTTTAGATTTATAGTTGATTGCTAAATATCACATCCCAAAGACATAATATGAGTTCTCATCCTGATGCTCCAAAAATCATAATTTTTCCCATCAAACATATGAGCTTTGCTAGTAGAGGAACCACTTTGCTGACTTGCCATATATGTGCTTCAAAGGATCTCCTCAAGATTTTTAAGCTTTCCTCGGAAGACCTAATCGACAAAGATTGTTGGAAGAAAAACCATTGAGAGGGGGAGGAGTGAATCAGTGGGCCTTAAAAAATTTCTTTCACATTCACTTTAGCATTCAAAACATCAATTCAACTTAACCATTAACCATTAACCATGCATTCATTAAGAAACATAACCATAGATGAGAAAATAAAAAACAAAAGAACACTTAAATACGAGATATAAGGGTAAAACCATCAAAGGAAAAAAACCAACTGAAGCAATGTAAAGGTAAATCAATTTTTGTTAATGTCTAGTTTTATTGCTTATTAATCATGCATATAATAACTTGCTTGGAGGCATGATGTAAATAGTAAGTGTGTAATTTTGTGTCTATAGGTGAAGCCTCGGGCATAAATTATTAAATAAACTACATTTTGATCACAATATCTCTAGTGTGCAACCATTGGCACATTGGTTATAAGTGCATTTGTAATCCATTTGGTTGTAATAGGTCTCAATGTCAACTCCTCGGATACTTTTTTATAACAAACATATGCTTAGAGCACAAGTGCACTTTTTTAAGTCTCCGATTCTATAAATGACAATGAGTTATGCCCAGTTATCCCCTATGTTATTTTTAGCTCATGATTGCATATCTTAAGCCTCAATATGACTTGTTAATACTATTATTATCCCCTATGTAAGTGTGTATCCTTCATTGTACCATTGCATAATTATTTTTGAGTTCTAAATTTTGGAAGCCATATCTTTTTATTTGGGAGGCTTACAGGGGTGATTTTTTTTTCAACCTTCATATTTTTTCAAGCTCTACACATTGATGTTATCTATTTAACATTTTGGTGGCACAATTTCAAAAAATTCTAATTTTTACAAGATGTTCCCCTTTGTCCTTTTTTGACCTTTAGAGGGCCATATATTTTGATCCATCCAACATATTTTGGTGTCATTATTTTGAAAGTGTGTATTTTTTCACACTCTTTACATTTCAGGATTTAGATATATTCCATTCCACATAAAATTTTACTTTTTCAGTTTTTTGTCATATATTAACTAAAAATCTATTATAAGTGCACTATTTTATAAATTGTCACCTATATTTAGCTAGGGGTTCATTTTTGTGCACTAAAACAATTTTTGTGTTGGGATTGATTTGATTTTTAGCTTGCATGACAACCATTTTATTAAGGAATTTTCATAAAACTTGCATTATTATAAGTAGTTTAGGAGGTGTTTATTGAGTATGTTCGTTTTACGGAGTTCTTTCAAGGTATTTTTGCATTGTTATTGTAAATGGATTTTATTCATGACTTCCATGCTCTTTTACGGGAAAATAATAAAACTAATTTCAGAAGAAAAAAATGTGTTCTTTTTAGAAATACATTCACTTTAAGAAGACATGGTTAGTTTTTTTAAGAGAATATGAAGATTAAAAACAACACTCTTTAACTCTCACGAATTTCTAGAAAATACACCCTCCTTGAGTCATCGTAGGACATAGTTACCTTTTGTAACATCAAATTAACACCCTAGACATACCTCTTATTGAGCATAGTCTACCTTATGTCACTGATTTAGATCCTATTGACACATCATCATCCTCTACTCTACCTAATCATGAGTTTCCCATTGAATCATATGCACCTATTATAACCCACACTTTAGATACATATATCATTGTGTTTGGCTCATTTCAAAAGCACGCGACTAGTTCTGGATCCCATATTCTTCATTTCATGGGTCATTTTGGTGGAGGAATATGTAAACATTTATACGAAATCATTTCCCTATTCATATTTTTCTTTGGATTTATTATCATGGCCTTGGATATAGAGCAAATGATTCTTCATTGGTTCCACTTTATATAGCTCGCATGTTTTGTTTATTCCACTCTTTATGAGGATATTGAGCAATACATGAGGCCTCCTGCACATATTCTCGAATATGAGATACCTTGGACTACTTTATAATACTTTAGAGACATGATATTTAGAACACTTCTACAAATTATTCCTCGCATGTATCGTTTATGGACATTGTACCAAATCACATACAAGCATCTTCTACCATCTATATTCACCTAGGATGAATTTTAGATAAGTCATGTCAACATTCTTTATTTGGGCTCTACAAGCATTAATCCTCTACTACCAAACACTACTCATTCTTTCCATAAATATTCTCATTGTTTTAGATCAAATATTTATTGGAAATATTCCATTGTTTTTGGAGAAACTTTGGTTTTGTTACTTAGCCTTTCTTCGATAATTAGAAACTCTTTGTTTTGAGCTATTTTTGTGTATATATTATCTTACTTGTCTTATTTGGTGTTTTTGGGATATATACTTGCACTAAGTTATAAAGTACCATGTGTAGTTTAATTTTCACAACCTAATCTACCTTCTTGTGTATGTGCCTTGTTTTTCATACCCTTTTCTTAGTTGTGGTGTATTCTCATAACTATTAGTGCCATGATATTTGTGAGATGTGATTTTCAATATAGTTTAACATCTTGACAGTCACACCATCTCCTTTTAGCGAACATTTTATAACATACGCAGTGTTTTTCGTTGCTAAATGTTTGAGTAGTGGTTTCAGACCACTCATAAAAATATATTATTTTTTCCACTCTACCCATTCAACATTATGGGTGTATGTGTAATCATACTTCTTCTTCAAGTGTTGTGTCCCTTTATTACCCTTGATACATCACATCGACTACTTCAAGTAGTTAATGAAATAATTGGTGCACTTATTTGTAATTTCATCACCTCATTTGACAGATTGACAATTTCCTTGGAGATATTTTGGTACATAGTGTCAATTTGTCTTCATCGGTGATTGACTAGTAGATTCATAACACTCAAGAAAAATTGAGTTATTCACCATTCCTTTCACTTGCACTTATTACATAGTCTTCAATGATGAATTTTATTCCATCCAATGCTTTTGTAGTGATGTATTCCATTCCATCAAGTGAATTCTCTTCATTGTACTTAGTTTGATGTTTCAAGAGACCTTTATTTTGAATCCATCTTTTTCAGGTTGTATTTATTAGATATGTGTACCTCATCATTCCTAGTTGTTGGGACCCATTTTAGAGGATTATTAACCTTCTCTCTTTGTATATAGGCCTTCCTAAGTTTCACTTAAGGGGGTTTGGTGTAATATTATATTTACACTAATATTAAGTTGACTTAGGTTAGCTTAACTATACTATATTTTTGTGTTCACACCTCGTAGGCTTATAATAGGATAAGTGGCATCGCTAATCACTTATCATCACTTCCACGTGTGTCCATTATGTGTCCATCACATCAAACATGTGTTGATTTCTTATTCAAAAGAAGAGTTAGTTCACAACTCTTCATTTTCTTATTTAAAAGTAGAGTTGGAACCAAACTTTGTCGATTGTTATATATTAACCACCTCTATCTATATGTTATGGTTGATTACATTAGTATAATATACTATTGTCATTCTTTATTCATATGTATTTTTGTAGCACATTATCCGACAATTTCTTTGAGAACTTTGATAAAATTAATATTTGAAAACTACTATTTCTCAACATAATAATCATACTACACTCTATTCCAAAATAAAAATTCACATGGATCAAATAATCCATGTGACATATATATAGGATATTAGTTTCCTATATTTTAAGAGTCAAGCCTAACTAAATACTCCTAATATCTCATTACCATTTTATTTGCTCAAACATGTGAGAAATAACATTATGTTTTCCTAACATTCCCCCGCCCCTCCCTAGTGAAAACATGCCTTGTACTACAACGTGCCACCTTGACACTTGCTCATGATCTCGGATGGTTTTATTTTCAAAATAGCCAACAACCTCTAGGATGGTTTTTTCGAGTGGAAAACCAACAACCACGAGAAGATGGTTTTATTTTGATGATAACCAATAAACCTTTGATATGGTTTTCAAAATGGATACCCAACAACCACAATATCATGAGGATGTAGTATTATCATCAGCTCTCATCACATTCTTCCATCAAGGGATTACACGAGAATTGGGTAAGTGCAGCAAGTTGGGGGACAAAAAGGCGTCATAAGTGGACGTCTATATTGCAAATAACAACATAATATCAACTTGTAGGGATTATTAGAAATAAATACACTCAAAATTAGAAAATCTTATATCAATATGAATCATAGAATCTGGAATCTAGTTTCTAAAATACTATTTTTTTAAAAAGATGGACAAGATTAGCTATATTAAACACTCAAAATTCAACAACTTGGTTTTTTTTTTTTTTAATGCCTATAAGATTATAGTCCGTTTGCCCACAATTTGGATGACCAAAAATTGATATATATTTTCTCCTTTGGTGAGAAGTTATATGCCACTATCTATCTTGGGATGGATTTTATTTTGTATTTTTTGAGTAATATTTTATTTTTATGATTTTTTCGTGAAAGTGGTATGAAAACATAAAGAAAACAGAGCACTTTCTGTTTGCCCGCCATAACTTCATCAAAAAATATTGAAATCAAATAAAAAAATTTTGAACATGTATATAATTTCACCACGGTTGGGATGGTATAAGTTTTATCACATTTTGATAAGTGAATCAAATTTTGCAGTCTTAAACGTAGACATAAAAATTTACAGGAAAAAGTGTCTTAAAGACCTACTATTAGTAAAAAATTATAAAATGATATTTATCCTATTCTATTCACTTTAAAATCAATATTTCTACAAAGCTAACAGTCTCCCTAAACAATGGTACCATTTTTATGACATATTTTTACTTTTGGCATGGTTCAAGTCCATGAAAGACTAAATTTGATGTTTTTTTGTTTTTAATGTTAAATTCAGGATTTGATGTCCACTTAATTGTCCCCAACTTGGTGCACTTACCCAATTGTGCTCATAAATTACAAAATAAAAAAATAAATTAGAAATGGAAGATAATGTGAATTTTCCACTTATTTGAAATCGAACAGAACAACAAGAACAATCAAATCGAAACACGTTGAAAAAATGAAAAAATAGGTCACCAAACCTTCATGCGACTTTGTAGTTATGACTGACGAGAGGTTGTTGATAGACCTCTAACCTCGTATACCTCCATCCTGCAATGAAAGGCTACGGCTCATATTGATCCGACTTTGAGGTTCATTGCACAATTCTCCCCTTAACTTAGATGTTGGGTAACAAAAATTCATTCAACTAAAAGTGAGGCAATTTTTTATTTTTAAAATTTTGACACTTGACTCACAAAACGACATTTGACTTTGATGATAAAGATATACAAACAAAATTTGATGAACATGATTTTACAAATAACTTATTTGACACATGACTATACAAAATAACTTAACAATTAAAAAAGTAATCTATAATTATTTTTATAAATGTTTGACACTTAATATTTGACAATTATACTCCTATAACAAACTTTTAATTGACAATACTAATGACATTATTGCATTACACTTTATCAAATAACCAGTTGACTATAAGGTCTAAAATAACATTTGACATTGAATGACAATATGACTCAACAACCTAGACTCTATTTAGGAGAACAATAGACACAAATTAATTTGACGTCTTAATCTCTAGTCTTGAGTATCATTGAATAATTAATTGAAGCACCTAATTGGCGATAGGCCTCTTTAAAGACAACTTTCTTGTGTAACTTACATTTCATTGTTAGGGGCCCACACAATAATTGGCCAATAGTACTGTGCACCCTATGTTAGGGGCCCACAAAATAAATTCTATAAAATGTGGGAATCTGATTTTTTCACCAAGCACGTAGTTCAAGTTTTTTTAAATTACATATATTTTTTTGAGTGTTCAATTGGAGGGAAAGATATATTTTGAAATTATTTAAAATAGTAAATTTTAGTTACACTACATTTTGATTGGAACCCATATTTGATCATGGGTGATAATGGTTGAACATTTAAAATTTCAAAAAGGCAAATCTTACATGTCATGATATGATTGGGTGTTGTCATGTCAAAAATGACTAATCACCAAGTACTTTTATGACAACTATTGGGTGTTGTGTATTCAAGACACTATATCCACAATTAGACCCTGCTCAACTATTGGTGTCTCTCCCTAGTCGTCCTCAAAAAATTCTAAATTTTTTGATGGTTTTGATACCATGTGATCAATGGTCGCGGTCAACTTTAGTGGGTGGTGCAATAAATTTTTAAAAAGCTGACAGGCATGCGCACTGACCACAATTCAGACTCTGACACATGCCTATGGTTAATTCTAGTAACAAATATAATTTAATTTTTTTTATTTACTCTATAACATATGTAATTTAATTTTTCTTTACTCTGTAATTTAAGCACTAACTAAAGGATGTAATGTAAACTGTTGCATGTGTAGATACATCTAAATTTGACAGTGCAGATTCATTCCAACCTATTTGATTGCCACTCCTGACACATAAAATGGCCACTCTAACACCTGCATGGTTTTCCTGGAAATACAGTCATGAAAGAGGCATGGTAACAATTGTGCAAGAAGACTTGTTAAGAATTTGTTATGGCAGAAGACATTTATATAGATGTATCTCTATTTATTAACTCCATTTCTTCTAAGCAAAGTATACAAAAAAATTAAGAGGGTATGCAATATTTTCAGTTGTTATTTTTAAATTTCTTCATGTACATAGATATTAGAATTTCTAATATTTGATTTACATTTTTGATAGGATTGTGTTCGGCATGTTGTGGTGTTTGGCATATCATTCGATCACTTGTGGTTCTCCAGGTACTTCTTGGTCCCATTTATCTTTTGTTCAATGCGTTCCCTATTTCTGTATTCCTTGCCAGTGTTATTTAGAGGTTTGTTTTGAAAAGATGAAATATTATTTTATTGTGTTCTCTTTGTTTCGAACATGAAATGCTTAATTACCTTCATGCTTTTATGGAAATGACTTTATATGGATTGGATTTAATTTTCAGCATGCATCTCATATTTTGATATGGAAATGTAATATGATTTTTTAGGGATTGTTGTAAAATTGCTTGAAATGGAAATGCAATACAGTTCTTGTATGGATAGTTGTAAACTATTTTTATACCTCTTATTTAACCACAAAAATAGTTTTCAAATTTGGGTAATGGGGTGATAATGCATGCAGCTCTATGGATAAATTCCACATAAAATTCTGAACAATTTGCTCTGAAAATTTGTAACAAAGGTTAGTGTTCTTCAGAAGGATCATGATCCATGCACCACTTATTTGAATATAAACCATTGGTGCCACAAAACTTGACTGTTATTGAAGATTCAACCTTAATATTATTTTCTCATAAGATCATTTATATAGCATTGTCACAGTACTCTTCCCGAGTCGACAAACAAATAGAACCAACACTTTACTGGGTTGTTATCAAGATTTCTCCAAACGCCAAGCCAACTCTTACTCTTCAACTCGCTGGGAGGTTCCAAGTCTGAATTATGTCACTAAGCATTACAAACATTAAAAATAAACATGATGCTATATATTAAACAGGAAAATACTTCTATTCTGATGATGAACATTGCAATACATGTGTTATGTTTATATTGATGCCCATGGAGTCAACTTTGTCACGGAATAAGAAAATGTCTTTAGCTTTTGTTGAAATAAGTACCCTCACTCTTCAACTTCACCAAGTTAAGTGATTGATGAGTCGTATTTGTTATTTAAAAAGGTAAACAATAAAGCCTTTTAGTAATAGTGACAAGTTCTTCACTATCCAAGTAGCGTTGGTGAAATTGCCAGCTAAAATATGATCCAAACACATAAAATAATCCCCTCATCATTCTACTAGACAAAGGGATGCATTTTTCATCTAGTTTACCCCTTTTGTTTCTTACAAAGTCAAGCTATTTCTCATCTTCCTTATCGTCTCCCTTTGTTTAGCTTCTAGATGCGTTCATCTTTTATTCACATTTGTCTTCTTCTACTTATGCTTCTAATGCTTTGAAGATAGTTTCTTTTCAAGGCGTTCATTTCTTTATAGGTTTAAAACATCTTCCTAAATGAATTGACCATTTTAAATTAATCAACATGTACCCTACTTCGTAAATTTCCAATTACAACAGGGGCAACATCATTTCATCCAACCATTTGCATTCTCATGTGTACTACATTTGAATCTTCGCAGAAAATGCATTATCAGAGATGAGGTTCAGATTGTGTTCATACCAAACTTAGATCAATGAACAAGCATATGTTTTAATGTTTCCACTTGTCAGACTATAAATTAGTAAGTTATCCATAAATTATATGTAATCACTAATAGTTCTGCATTTTCCAACTATTTAAATTCCTCTGGTTTTCTACTTCCTCTCTCAAAACTTTGGATTTTACAAACCTTAACCTTTAAAGATAACTTACTAGAGACTTCCTTTATTTTTAATTCTCTTAAATATTTTTAAGCTAAAATTTCAAGTGCATCAGCTTAATTATGAAATGTTTCATCCATTCCTTTCTTGCCAATTACAATTTTCTTGCCTTCCATTAATGTTATGCATTTGAATTTTGATATTAATGTTTATAGATATCATGTATGGGTTTTTGCCTGATTTTTAGACTTATAGTGCACAAATTTTGAATTACTTTGTCTAGAATGGATTTATATGTTAATATTTGATAATTGCAATTAATTTTTTAGAGAATTTTTGAATTAATTGGTAGAAATATAGTTCATTGTTCTGTCATGTCATATATTAATGTTATGCATTTGAATTTTGATATTGATTTTCTAGACATCATCTATGTGTTTTCATATGCATGTTTACAAAATACTACACTTCATGGTGGTTAGAAATATTTTGGACTTTTTCCAGCTTCGCGGTTGTATGGGCTACATGTGCCTTGTTTGGTACCAAGAGATAGGATTTGTTGATGGAATTTTTCCATATGAAGCAATCCTAACATGTCCCAAGTTTGATGTTAGACTATGTATGTGAAAGGTTTTTAAAGTAGCCTAATGAGTGTCCTCCCCAAATTTGTATCCTACGTATTTTGTTGATGTGTTGTGGTGTCCTAACATGTTGATTTTTGTACAACTATATTGGAATAAAATGAGCACTAGGAACATCCCAATACATCGTGAGACACCAACATGCACATTGTCTATGAAAATAATTCATTGTGAAGAAAATTATTTTAGAAAGTAATTTATGATTCATGTTGTCTTTCATAGAATAAAATATTTGACCATAACCGAGATAAAAGAGAACCTTATGAAAAAAATTGATGTTGTTGAACTTCGTATGATTTTCCTTTCAAAGTTTAAGACAAAAAAACATACTCAATAGGTTTTGGTCTTATTTATGATAGTGTTCATCATGCGATTCAATACAAACTAGGGATCAAGTTGATTCAGAATGAGATTGATGTTCCAAATCCTAAATCTAAGAAATATTGTCTAAATAGAGCCAAAAAAATCGTGGAATCAAAAAATTTAATGGTTCAAGAAAAGATGCAAAATAGATAGTTTTTGTTGAAATGTACTCTTGTTACCTTTACTTTAAGCGATTTAAAATTTTACCCTTGCATGCACTTCTTGTCTTTGCTTTGAAATAAGATATCATTTTTCCCTATGTTTTATATGGCATATTTTGTGTTAGTCTATATTACTTTTGTACTATTTCTTCTTGAAATTATAAGGTATAACTATCCCATGCAATATGTCATTTCCTTTGTTTGATATATAGATATGTACTCAAATAGAACTACAACATTAGCTAAATGTATATTTGTTTATTGAATGTTGAAAAGATAAACTTATTTTTAAATTTTCGTCAAGTTTTGTATGATATATTTTGTTTTTACAAGGTAATTTCAGTTTATTTATATTTTCCTATAATACACCTTTAATAGAAAATATAATAAATTAGGTTTGACACATTTTCAAAATTTAACATGTCATAGATATGTATGTTTTCCTTCATTTTCAATTATTTTGATTCAATTGGCCTCTAATAAAGAAAATAGTTATGTTATTTTTGGTTGTTTATATCTTCTAAATGTTTTATTTTCCTTCTTCTTGATTTATCAAACTATGTAGGCTTGCTCAATTATAAATTGGATCCCCAAAATACATTTGCATCAATGAATGATTCTACTAGAAATAACCCACCGACTCGAACAACAAATAATTTAGTTCGCATACTTCCTATAGGAGCATTATCTCCATTTCATGATGGATGGAATATACAAGGTAGAGTCACTTCTAAGTCAAACATTCGTAGCTTTAACAACACTAGAGGGAGTGGAAAGGTATTCAACTTTTATATCATTGATAAGGATGAAGAAAAATACGAATTGTTTGTTTCAATGAACAAGTGGATAAGCATTATGATAATATCTAAGTTGGAAATGTGTATACAATTTTGAATGGAAGATTGCGGAAGGCTGATAAATTAATTTAATAATCTCCCATCCCAATATGAAATATTGTTGCATAGCATGTCAATTATGGAATATTCTTCTGTTTATGATGACTCTATTCCATTTAACAAGTTTCACTTCATTTTGATAAGTGAAATCAGCAACACGGTTGCAAATTCGGTGATAGTTGTAACCCTAAATGCCTCATTAACTTGGGCCCACATCCTATTATTGCTTTCAAGTGTGTTCACATAACTGATTTTTATGGAAAGTATTTGGGAACACTATCAAACACTAAGATGTTTATAAATCCAAGTATTGAAGAAGCAACTATATTGAGAAATTGGTGTGAGGAACATGGAAAAATTTATGGTGGTCGGTCTCTAACAAGCCATGATGAACTTGGGGTTCGTAATTCTATCCAAACAAATATCTCTGAGATAGTTTCTGGTGGATCTCTTAGTTTTGAAAAACCACTTTGGATATTACTAAGAGGAACTATAGTTTCTATTGATGAAATGGATTATTTTACTTATCCATCTTGCCCATAAATGCAAACAGGCAATCCACGTAAGAAGAAGACTATAAAGAGCTCTGAAGGAAAATGGATTTATTCTACATGGGATAAGGTTTCCACAAGTTGTGATTATCGGTACTTATTCAGGGTTCAAATTGTAGACCACACTTTGGAAGTTTATGGGCAGCATTTTTTGATGATGTGGATAAGAATTACTTGGTGTAACAACAAAGGAAACATTCAACCGAGGTTTAAGAAAATACATTAAGTATACGTCATCTCAAGAAGATGATAAAATAAAAACACGGTTATGGAAAAGAAGACGTCTTTGTATCTGTGGATGTAACATTGAAGTAAGTCCATGTTATAAGTAAAGTTATTTTATAGTGATTTGTTGTTTTGTGTTTAATGGTTAGTCAAACCATAATGACTTTTTTAAATTTATTTTTTCTTAAGTTAAAATCTAATCTTTTATTATTGCTTAATTATCATTTTTATCATCAATTTGAAAAAGTTGTATCTTCGACCAAAATATTGTATTTCATTGAAAGTCATCAAGAGTCACGTGAGTCTTGTTGTTGAAATACATATTATTATAAAAGTGTCAAGTTTTGTTTATTGTCAAAATCGTCACCAGTTCATGTTAGTTCTTCTTCATAAAAAAATGTATGTTTGTCTAAGTCATCAACATATCATATTGTTAGAGTCAAAATCATCAATGAAGTCTTATGTTATAAAAAAATGAATTCATTTTGTATTTTTGTGTATATTGTTGTCACTGTCAATTTTGAGTTATTGTCAAAAGTGTTAGAAAATGAAAAACTTTTCTTACATTTAAACGAATGCATTTTTAGTTCAACTTGACGTCTTGAAAATAAAATATTTCACTTTGAGGGGGCAAAAGATAATAAACAATGTGAAAATATTTTGAGCTTCATTTACAAACACAGGTGAACAAGCAACACGTACAATGACAATGGAGGCACATGATGAAGGATTACAATCAACCTCGTCTCGTTAGTCACCAATAGTGGGGCCACACAAAGTTGTGGTTGTAGTTTTTTCACTTGTGTGTGTTATGATGTGCTTCATTTATAGCTAATCTATATTTCTTCGTGTTGATTTGCAGTGTGTTCTTGTGTGAGCAATTCCTATATTTTCTCCCGATGTAAGATGTGATGAGATTTGGTAAAATTATTGCACGTCATGATGTGGTTGTTAGTAAACCACTTTCAAAACCATCATTTTTGGTTGTTGCTAAACCACTTGTAAAACCATCATTTTTGTTTTCGGTAAGCCTATTGGAAAACCATCATATTTTTATTGTTGGTAAGTCATATGTAAAACCATCATTAAGGTTTTGGTTGTCATGAAAACCATTAGATCATGAGCACAAGTGCAATTATGGGATTGATGTTTTATCCATGTTCGCACTAAGGGGAGAATGTTAGGGACCTATATGTTAGTGCTCCCATTATTTTCATAGCTTAGTTTGAGATTAAATATTAATGTGAGGTGTGTGAGCTATGTTGTAATTACCACAATAAAAGGAAGTATTAATATAGTTATAAATTTGTGAAATAAACAACTTATAATAAATGTTATTTTGTGGGTTGAACCAACTCACATAGAATAAATATGAGTGAATCTACGGTGGTTAAGTTGTGATTTTGAAAAGCTGTAGGGAGGTTGAGCTTAAAAATAGGATATCTTAATAATATATATTTTTATACAATCTCAAGTGAATTAATGTGAAGTTTACGAGTGTGTTAATATTATTCTACATTTGTGTGATTTCATGTTTGAAATTTGAACCAAATTTACAAGAGATACATCATATTTCAACGTATTTATGAGGTACTTTTTGTGTCTTCTACTTTTAGAATGAATATTTTTGAGTGCACAAAACCAAAACAAATCTTTTGATATTATTCTCACATTTTCATATGGCATATAGAGTGACATTAGACTCTTGCATGTTAGATTGCATGATGAACATATTATTTTACTCACATAATGTCAAATGGCCAAGTCATGAGCTCCTAAAATATATTACTTAGGATTTTTCATGAAAAATGTGAAAATCGAGTAATTGGTGAAAATAACTTTTACGAACCCCTGAGATGAAAGAATTTAAATCAAAATTTCATTTAAATGAAGACATTTCAAGATGGTTAAATGTTCCATGTTATTTGTATTCCCACTTCCCTCCACGTGCAAAACAAAAGAAATCAGGCATTGTGTTTGAACAAATAAAAGAAATTATAATAAGTGTTTCATTGTTTCGCACATTTGGTGACGAGAAAACTTTGGAAAGTCTAGGTAATGATATTGTCATATGAGGTATGCCTTGACACATGTATTTCATTTATTAAAATGAGAAAGTAGTGACTCATTTACTAAAAGAGTTCCAAATAATTATTCTAGAATCAGATATAGAAAATCCTCGATCCTTGAGCACTCATTAACTAATGCAAGAATTACTTATTAGTACTACCGAAGGAAAATTATATTATAGGCTTCACATTTGTTTAATCAATTGTTATTATTTGTATTTTTTAATCAATCAGGGATTGTTATTCTCATAAAAATATACACTTCTCTCATTAATTAACATTATTAAACGTGTATAATTTTTAACAAAATAATTGTAAAAATTCAATTTTCTTTAATTTGATTGGCTTATAGGGGAGAGGACCCTATAACCGTGCACCTAACTTTAGGGGCACGCAAATATATGTAGGTATGTCGGTAGCGTAAAAAAATTATATCATCGTGTAGTATATGATCGTGTCATATTGACATTTTCGTTTCGCGTGTTAATTTGGAGGAAAAAGTAGTTTTTGAATTGATTTAATATGAAGAAAATCAATATAAAGCATTTGAAAGAGGGACCAATGACCGAGCGCCCTATGTGTCACATTCTCATTAACTCTTAAAAAGTGTAATTAACCAAAAAGTGAACAACTATTGGTGCTTTTGTCAACAACCTATGGTGAAAAGAGATGTACATGTTTTGGTACCCGCTCGGTTATAGGGTCCTCTCCCTAATTTCAGACATTATTGCAATTCAACATTTTTAAAAATCATGTTTTCATAGAATTTATTATAAATAAATACAATTTGTGTCATGGTTCTGACACCTGACATAAACACAAGCTTCAAAGACATGCACGAGGCCGTCAGTTCCTATAAAATTTTCATGGGCGACAAGTTCCAATTCTCGGGTACACGCTTCTGCGGGACGCCATTACGATGCAGGAATTACAATACAAGGTAAGGTCGGTGGGTGCAGGTAGGGCAACGTGCACGAGGCCCGCCTGAGCAGTGCAGCTGTAGGTGGATTCATCTTCGTCATCACCGGGTGCGACTCTGGTGGAGAGAATTCAGCAGTCGACAGCTGATAATGCCATGTTGGTGTTTAGCAGCACACATGATGCCTGTGTCATGTGGTGAAGAGGTTTTTCTGCAACCTAGGCATCGATTCGGCAGTCTGCGAGCTCGACGAGGAGGAAAGCAACACTGACATAGATGAATTGTTGATCAGGTTAGTGGGCAAGAACTAGGCCTTGCTCACCGTCTTCATCAGAGGAAACCTTGTTAGCGGCCTCGACCGCCTCATGGCCGCTCATATTGGTGGCAAGATCGTCCCCATGGTAAAACAAGTTAAAGCCCTCTGTCTCTTATAATTTCTTGTTTCTTCAAAACTCAACAATTTTGTTGATTTCAAGTCCTAATTCGTCGATCTCATTTTTGACTTCTGTAGAAGTAGAATTCCAAGGCAGTTTTTGATGCAGGAGCATCTTGTATATACATCAAATTTTGGGCTTAAATAGTTTCTTAGGAGGTCTTAGGTTGCTCATGGGCCCTATTTAGTCCATTAGGACCTATGAACTTGTAATAAGAGCTGATATGGTGTTTTCCCTCCAAAATGACTCATTTGAACATTTGAATTATCATTTGATAAGTTAGTAGGTCTAGGTGTTAGTATAAGTTAAATAAATTATATAAAAAGGGCATAAAACATATTTGCACCTATTACATGTCCTAACATGACCCTAAACCTCACAAGGTTAGACCAATCATGGTTTGGTTAGGGGAGTTAGAACCTTAACCACCTCTTTTCTCACCAAAAAAATAATGTATTCAAATAAGGATAATGTTATGTTAGGGGAAGGAGAAAAAACTTTGTATCGAGAACAAATTTGGTTCAAGAAGCCACGGAATGTTTATAAAGCGATAATACAAAGCATTGTCTTGAGCATATTATTGTGTATATGTGTATAATGATGATGTTGAGAATGAATGTTTGAAGTTTATGAGTGAATGTTGACAAAAATGGTGAATAAATGGATTTTATTGACTTTTGAGTAATGTTCATGGTGCATTAATGGTGATTGTAGGTGTAGAAGGATGATACGGTCCTAGGGAGGACACCAAAGCAATATGAGAATGTGGTAAAGACAAAAGAAGATAGTCATTTTCCAAAACGGAGATCAATAAAATTGTGATGCTTGAGGTAAGAGTATGTCTTGTTATTGAATGAATAAGAGGACTTTAAGGGTTATTTGGTTTGTGGGATATCATTTGAGAATGAATATTGGGTGTAACTTAACGAGTATGAGTTATGAAAAGTTGTAGAAACCAAGAAAACAAAATTTAATCCAAAATAGACACTTGTTGGAATGAGAAACCCTGTCTAGTGTTAGAAATTGGTAAAACAAATGTGAAAACATTGAAGAGGAAAATATTCTGAAGATAATCCCATCAAAATCCTAACAAAAATCAAATTGCGAAGAGCACCATGAAGGATTTCCTTGGAGGCTCCACATGTTAATGCAAGCTCTGAGAACTCAATGAGATTAAGAAGGAATTGAAAAATAAAATGAAGACAATTATTTACTAGAGGTCGAAGAAGTAGAGAGTGACACACAAATCATATTTTGTGAGTATTCGGAGGTGATGAAGATGATGAAAACTATGTAACTAATTTCTCATGTGCAGTATTCTCTCGCTCTCGGTATTAAAATGGAGTTTCTTCATCACTACAAAGAACAAGATTGAATATCCTCTTACGACAACTCTATAATCATTCGAGAGGATCCCCATTTCCTCATTCCATGAATTTTGCATTGGAGAAACCCGATCCCATAACAAACAAGAGGTCACCTGCTATGCCAAGTGAGTCTTCTAATACCTCTTCTAAATCTAATCCAGCTCCTATGAAATATATTCCTTCAAAAGCCTTCATTGTACCACTTAAATCATCCTCTGCTCCCAAGCATATTTTCTAATTGCACATCTCGCCTTAACTTCAAAAGAAATGTTCACATCTCCCTTGTCTACATCTTCTCCTTTTGACATCATAGAACATATGAACAAGAATAAAGTGCATATTTCCAAAACTAAATACCCGTGGACTCATCTCAAACAATTCGAGAAGATTTTCCATCATATCAAGGGTGGTAGTTCAAATCCCAATACCATAACTCCTAGTTCTAAAGGACTATTATCAACTCCACCTAAACCTTCATTGCAAAACATTCTTGCTTTGAGTGAATGGAATACGTTAATAAGATGGATTCTTTCTATGTCTCCTTCTCATTGGAGGATACCGATTAAATAATTGTATAATAGATTTAGGTGCCTTCGATAATGTAAAGCCTGCAAAGGTTTCCCATGCTCTCAAACTCACCTTGAATCAGGTTAGTGGCTCTTGTTACTCCATGGATTCAAATGAAGTCCCGCTTGTAGGGAAGGTCATAGATACATAGGTGGCTCTTGCCAGAATTCCCAGACAAGAAGATGTTGATGACTATTTTGGTAGTAGGAATTTTGGCTTCATTTGGAATATTGTTAAGTAGAAGCTTCTATCGATAGTTGGGAGGAAAAATTCAGATGAATTGGTCTTCTGTAACCATTCCAGTTAAGGGAGATATGAAAAAATTGCTTCTAGAGTAGAAGATGAGGTACACGGTGCAAAAGGTAGGAAATCCAAGAGCTAATATTCTATACCAAAATAGTAGGAGAATGAATCATTTTATGATGAATAAAGAGGAGGATGAGATTCAAATCTTGGTAGGATAGAGCATTCCTTTCCGGAGGAATAATGATCTTGAATATGTATTAAGAAATCTTGAGTTAGAAGAGGTCAATTCTGAATTTTTGGATGATGCGAGCTAAGGAGAAGAGGAAACGGTTATTAATAAATCCCAACATAAGAAATCATTTTATGCATTTACCCATGATGAGGAGGTATTATTGTTCCCATTTTGTTATGCATATTCTCTTGATCAAGTCACCCATGAAGATATAAATTCAAGTTGTGATGAGCTCTCAAGAGAGTTGAAAGAAGACTCTATACAAGAATTGTTGAGAGTGCGAGAAGAAATAGAGGCCCCACTGAATCTCGAAATCGATACAAGATATGGATCTATAAGACAAACACAAATCTGATTTGGAAACCTTAACCAATTTAAAGATTGGGTTGTGATGAAATAAAGCAACATGAGAATCGATGTCCCTCCCGAGCCAATAGGTGATGGATGTGATGATGAAATTGAAGTTTTTCTCTCCCATTTGAAAATGAGGATGCTTTATATGATGAAGAAGTTGAATTAAGGATTTTTAGGTCCTTGAAGTTGAGGCTCCTTGAAAAAGAAATGATATAATGCGATGAGCTTTAGGATGATGAAGTAATTCCTCCTAAAGGTTTCCTTGATTTTCAAGATGAATGTTCTTAAAATGAATGTAAAGATGAACTATTAGGAACTTTAAAGGAATCCATACAAGAAATCTTAACTAAGGTAGAAAGTGCGGAAGATCCCAAGCTAAGTCTTGACCTCTTAGCTCATGTTATGGTCATACAAGATAGGTACGAGGTTATTTTTTATCCCCCATGTAACGTTGAAAAACCTCATAGTGATATGAAACAAAAAGATGAATTCAAGGTTTCTTTCGGAAAGGGTGTCAATGAATATGACTATGGAAAAGAAGGTAACTCACGATGTTCAATAAATTCAAGAAAAAATCAGCTCTGGGGGCAACAATGAGATGCTCATTAAATATACGTGATGTGGATGAACACGGAAAACAATTGGCATTCCAAAACTGATTTCAAAGAGAGTAGAGGTAATGGAATTACGAGCGAAGCTCCAAACATCAAAGAGATCATGTAGGCTCACTCCTTCCAGGTATACATGCATCCATGAAATCACCTAGATTTAATAATCAATTGAGGAAAGGAGGCTACTTTCTTGAACTAGTTAATGGCTTTGCGAAATGTCATCACTCAATGTTACCCCTTCGGAGGTAACTTCTGAAAAGAAAAGTGCTACATTGAAAGTAGGTTGTCTCCCGCATTTTACCATAGGTGATGTAATTTTTTATTTCCTTTTCCATGTTGTGTGTGTTTCCCTTTTCAATGTTGTGTTTTTACCTTACGTTGTGTGTGTTTGTGTTCTCCTTCAAATCTATCTTTGACAAGTTGAGTGACTATATAACCCAATAGATAAGGCACTAGTTAATGTTATATGCTGAGATTATAGAGCTCCTTATCATAATTTCCTCACTTCATTTGATTGAAAATGAGTCCCAAAGTGATATCCATTTTTTGTCATGTGTTTTTCTAAAGGAAAAATCACATTAAAAATAGGACAATTATACCTCGGTGTCGAAATTTTGCATTGTATACCTTTCCAGACATCCCTTGATTAACATATCTCTTTGTGTCGGGCATATCCTACCCTTTTAATTGGTCATATGTATTATTTCAACCTTTTATAGAGGTGATTTAGGGATATCAAGTTCATGCAAGCACTTCCAAGTGAAGATCTCTCAAGGCGGGATTTTCAAGAAGCTTTAGAATTATTATTGCTAGCCTTTCTAAGACACGGTTCATACCTCCCAGAGCGGAGTTACATGTCCGAATTCATCAAGGAGTAGTATTATGGAGCTAAGAACATTTATAAAACTAATTTTGGAATATTTTGGGAAGTTTCGAGTTTTAGGTACAAATTGAATAAAAACAGATCTTGGAGGGTAAAATAACTTGTAATACAATTTAAACAACCCTTGAGCTTCGAGAAGTGATTCTGGGAGATCTGTAAGGATTCAGATGTCAAACAAGATATCAATAGAAAGGTATTTCAGGTATCTTTTTTTATTTTTGTCTCATATATTTCACAAGACACGTGAATTTTTTTCCACAGGCTGATTTCAAAGCATGCACAACCTATGAGCCTAGACAAAAATCCTATTTTTAGGATGTTTCAAGCATAATTAAGGCATGAGATCCCCCATTGTTCTAAAATTTCCATTTCCAATAAATTTCATATAAATAAGTGCAGTAAAATACCTCTAGACACTCAAGTTAGGCTTCGTTAAGTTTTTCCCCAAGGTATGATCAAGGAGTTAGTCAATTTTTAGGGTGGACACATGTCACTCCCTGTGTATGAACGCATTTTATTACACTAAAAATCCTAAATTTTTAGGATGGTTGGGACACAAAAATATGCCCAACCCCAAATTGGCCCCTAGACCATGATGTGACCTTATTTTAGCCCAAATTGATCGGTTAAGCCCTCGAGCATCATTTTATAGCACCCCCTTCACCGAATCATGGAGCACCACTTGTCAAACCGGATGAGGGCACATTTTATTACACCAACCATCCCATACCTTTGGGGTAGTTGGGACACAAAAATTCACCTAACCCCTATTATAGTCCCCTGGTCTCCCACATGACCCAAAAAGGTGCTTTGTAGGCTAGTTTCCAACTCCTCCCCTCTTTACCTCGGCCGGTGACCATCTGCCACTTGTCAAGACCAGGTGAGGGCGTATTTTTTTACACCAACCATCCCAAATATTTGGGAGAGTTAGGACACATTTTTCCACCCAAGCCTATCCCCTTCTATGGTCACCCATATGACTCATTTTTGGCCTTTCGGTGTTTTAAGTACTTTTTTTTGCTTTATCTCATCGGCCCGATTGAAGCGCCACTTGTCTAAAGGAGGGTGAGGTGCATTTTTTTGCATAAACCATCACAAAAATTTGGGACAGTTGGGACTCAAAATTGTGCCCAAGCCAAGGATGAAAAAAAAACTAAATTTTTACGTTTTCATTTTTGTTTATGTCTCTTCTTGCATGTGCCTGCATAAACCCTACTACCATAAACTTCATCCAATCTTCATTGACATTAATTTCATCACTTAAATATTTCATAGCCTTTTCATTCCACTTGTTTCATTTTTGCCACAACACCAAAACCCTTTCTTTTTCAACTGATACCATGGAAAATTTTTACCATAAGCTTTTATGAGTGGAAACTATGAAATGTTTGTATCTCTCAAACAACAAGGTGGATTCAGTAAAACTTTGGCCATCTTTTCCTCCCCTATGATCCTTCAAGCTGTAAAAAAATTTGCTGAGATGCTCCATTTTATTAATGGTAGCAACATCAAATTTATTTCCCTAAATTCTTCTTCCTCAATTTCCCATCAATCTTGCACTCGAATCAAGCTAGAAATGTGAACACAAACTCTAGGAGAAAAATCTATCTTGATGGCGTTGATTTCGTTATAATTTGAGATGGAAAAAAATCTTATCAAAAATCTTGGTGACTTTGCTAATGGCTTCGTGGTAACTCCATGCCCGAATCTCTCACCAGGCGAAAAAATCATTTTTATTTTTGAGCTTTCATGAGTGAAACACAATGAAATTTGGAGCACAAGATCATGACAAAGAGACAAATCCAATAATATAATTCATGTCATAAAGGCGAGGAAATTTTTCCACTTACTAAAAGTTATATATTTCTCTCTTCTTTATGTTAAAAATAGTAAGTTCGTTGAATTGCAAGATTGGATCACTTAGGACAATCTGAAAAGGTATAAAATGGTAAACAGGTCAAAAATGAGAATTCTCCCAAAATATAAGGTCTATGAAAAACAACCTGCTAAAAATATAAATTTACTAAAAATACCAATTCATCTTCAATGAAGGAGGATGGAGTGTACCGCAAGGTTCAAAAGGTCATCTTGGAGTAAAATAGGTGATATATCCCAAAATAGTAGGTAATGGTCTCACATTATAATAGAAAGCTTTTAGTTTTGAGTGTAGAAAGTGTGGGTGGATCTATTTTCACTCATTTTCCACTTTTTGTACTCTCCATAGGATGGTAAGATGACCTTATGGCTCAAATAGAGGAGTGATACTTCACAAGGGTCTTAGAATTGTTATCCCGAGTTCAATTGTGTTCAAAAGCAGAGCATCACAAGACACAACAGGTGTATCCATCACCATATATTGGTGAGTCGGGTGTCTTGGATTAAGTTGATTAAGGTGAGCTTAATGAGATAAGGAATTTCATCAATCAAGTATCAAGGAGGATCAGATTAACTAAAATTTAGATTAATGTTGGGGTAGTTAATATAAGCTATGAACAACTATAATAAAGTAAATAAATGCGGTAAAGTAATAGACAAATGATCTAAAGAACTATGTAAAAGGAAAATCTAACCCTAATGTTTAAGAGAGAAGAGGAAAAAAACTTAGCTGAATAGAAGATGCTCGCAGGACTGTGTCGTAGTGGTGAATGGAAAATCTAGAAGCAAGAATGAGTGCAGAAGTTCTAAAAGGATGGATCTAGAAGATCTAGCTAGATTAGAGTGCCTCGAGAGGGACTACGGCACTTACGGGAATTCTTGTCTGTGTAAAATCTCTAAAATTGATCTCTACAGGGATGAGAGGTAGTCTAGAACTTTTGTCGTGTGTTGTATCAGATTCATCATGCTACTTCAAATGTCACCAATAATCCAAGATGAAAGAAAGACCTGTAAGACCCCAAAACAAGCATCAAACCCTAAAACAGAAAAAAAAATGCATATGAAGGGGTCGAATTGACCTCAGCTACCACAATGGTGGACTTACTAACTGAGCACTACACTACATCTCAAACCTAATGTAGTTCTATGTGCAAGTGTGTGTGAACATGCCCTAGGTTGCTCTTGTGTCAGTCGTACTTTGTGAAGTAGCGAGAAATAACTATGTGTAGAAAATGTAATAGAATGTGTGCATGGAATAAAATAGAATCTTCCCCTATGAATTGTAATGAAGATGTCCTAGCCTTGTTCCTTGATGATGGAGTTATGTGGATGCAAGTGATCTCCAATGCAATAGATGGATGCAAATCTAGATGAGTGATAGTAGTAAGTGATGCTAGGTCCCTCATTATGGTCTCATAACTTTATATTTATAGGGTTCTCTTTGTCTAATTTTGTAATTAACCCCAAAAAGGCTGACCACAAGAAAGATAAAGATCTCAAATGGCTGTAAAGAGCCCAAAAAGTGGTGGGAAAGTGCAAAAGGGCGGGGTGCCCCTGGTGGGACAAAGGCACCCATAGGATCCCCAGTACTAATATGGGTGCCCCATTCGAGGATAAAATAATGCAAGATGAAAAAAGTTGACTAGGCATATGGGTGTAAGAGGTCGGTAATGACGAAATAAAATAAAATAAGATGGCAAAAAGATGGGAGTTAATTGGTACTTTCTTTACTCAAGAACCTTCTAAATAGTTGCATGAGATCGGGACTAAATAATGCCTAAATTACATAGTTTTGTGTCTACATTTTCCCCACTTTATGTTGGTGAGAAAAAAGCTCGAGTAAGATAAAGTAGATAGAGATGCGTGCACTGATGTCTATGAAGAGTGTAGTAGAAAAACATTGAAGGACTAGACAAAGTGTGGACTGGAAAAAAGATGGAGGAGCATGGAAACTAAAGATGAAAATGTGTAAAGAAAAAGTGATGAGAGAGAACCTATGGCTGAATGTGTGTGTAGTTTTGCGGTGTGTGATGTACCTACATGGTTAGTAAAGTGTGTGTCGTCATGAAGTGTTTTTGTTGAGTTGTTGTTATTACCCCCATTTGACTGCTTGTTTCTCATACGGCTGGACCTACAAGGAGAAAATGATCAAGTAGTCAAATATGTATGTTTGTATGTGTAAAAACACAATGTAAAAGATGCATGTGTATGTTTGTAAAAAATATGTCAATGAAAAATACGCAAATGAAAAAATGTAAATGGAACATATGCAACTAATCCATGTCAAGAAAGAGAGTGTAGAAGGATATCATGTACTGCGATTTTTTTGGGCAATCTCACGCCATAGGCTAAAGAAGTGTTGGGAGGAAATTCTCTGTGTCCTCCAAGCTCCAACTACTTACTTGACTATGTGTGTAGAGATATTTTATGTCCTAATTTTTTGGGCAATCGACGACAACTGGCTAAAGTAGTGTAAAGAGACATGCCCATTGTAACCTATAAGCATGTAAGCTGCTCCACAGAATGTTAAGGACACCATGTGTTCTAAAATTTTCTACGTATGGGGTTTCGTAGACTAGTCTCGAACCCACTCGTTGAATGTAACCCACAATGCCAAGGGCAGAAAGTGTCTTGAAATGAACCGGTGTAAATGCATTTTGTTAGTATATAAAAACCCCAAACGATGCCCATCTCTTTGGGGGTTCTGAGACGTCAGTGATAGGAAACATGCAGCACCAAAAGAGGACCAACCACATGTACGTTATAACCCTAGAAAGTACTTGGTAAGAACCAAGGCATGCACAAACAAAAAGTCTAGCCAAAGATAAGTGTGAACATGCATGCATATAGAAAACAATGTGTAAGCTACACAAACAATGTAGTAATGTAAACACGTAAAAATAGAAAGTAAGCCACATAAATGGGTTAGAAACATGTGACATCACTCATGATGTCGCAAGAAACACAAGTTTATCATGGCTGCAAACAACAAACAAGTGTGCACACCAAACATAGGGCAAGGCCCGTATAGAAAGATAAACAATAGCAAATAATGTAACAAACAAATATGGAAACAAAATAAATGTTGCACATGAAGCACCTATTAGCATGTTAGAAAGATAACTAGTATGTCAAAAGCGTGTATAAACAATTAATGTAAAGTGATAAGTACAAAATGAAACAATAGCACATGTGAGAGATAAGTGTGGATGCCCCCAGTGACCAGTGTAGGAAGGGTAGAAGGCAAGCATCCATGCTACGTGTAAGAGACTTGTATCTACGATCACAACTAGAAAATGACGTGAATGTGCATGTGTGGATAATATAGATAAATGACATACAAGTAACTAAACTAGCATGTGTATTAAAGCGACCATGAACAAGTACAAGTAAGAAAGAATCAAAGAAACCATAATATGTAGTATGATGTGGATGGATGGAATGGAATGCAAAGTGGAGTGATATGAGCCACGTGCCTCTCGAGTGAATGGAAGTATATGCGGTGAGGTTCATTTGGTTTTTCACCCTTAGTAGTCAAGAATGAACCGTAAAGGAGAGTGTGTCATTGGTAAATGGTCGAGTAGTGTGTGTTTATTTTTCTAGCATGTTGTGATAAATGTGTGTATATGTGTAGTGATGATGATATGTGACATAGAGAAGAGATGTGTGTGGACCTTATAGCCTAAGCGTATACCATGATAAAATAAATGTACGAGTGATGATTGAGCCTAATGTGTATATCACTATAAGATGAATAAAGGGAGTGGTGATGTGGCCTTTAACGTATACCACTACAAGATGAATAAAGGGAGTGGTGATGATGCCTATAGCATATACCACTACAAGATTATAGGATGAAAAAGGTGACCATTTATCCTAAATTATATGTCACTATCCTATAAATGTCACATGATGGAAGGTGTAATGATAAACACATGATGAATGTATGGTCCATTTGATTTATAAACCCTTTGCGGTTGAGTATGGATCGAGGGACTAAAGTGCTTCATCGGGTAGTGAATGCAACACATAGAAAATAATGTAGTATATTTACGGATAAAATACGACTATGTGATGAGTAGAAGGTGTAAAGATGTGATGTGTAAAATGCAATGCAACATGTGTAGAATGTGTAAAATGCAATGTATAGGTTGGCATGTAATGTGCGTAAATAGAATAGTAATGTGTTATGTAGGATAATGTAATGCTAGACTAATATGTAATGAAGACTAGGATGATGTAGGATGTGTAAATACACAAATGTGGAAATTTTGTAGATTAAATGTATAATATATGGTATATGATGTGTGATGGATGATGAAACACAATGTGTAATGCCTATAGTATAGTGTGTGGGGTTCATATGTTGTAAGCTCTCAATAGTCAAGTATGAACCGAAGCACAAGAGTGTGTCATCGGGAAATGATCGAATAGTGATAGTTTAAGCATACTCTTTCTTAAGATGCATTATGTTGAGTGGAGTTTTGAGTGGTTTACCTAAAAGGGTGGCGAGGCGATATACCCCACCACCAAGCTTATCAGTGATAATGTATGGACCTAACTAATTGGGTTTGAATTTACCTTTTTGTGGTGCCTCAACATTTACATTCTTTTGATTTTATTTCAAGACAAGGTCACCAATGTTGAACTCTCAAGAGTGAGTTTTGCAATTGTATGAATGAGCGATGTGAGATTGATATGTGCAAAGATGCTCTAGTGCTTGAACACGATGTGAGTATAACATTTCTAGTTCATGTAAGTGGTTCTCACAATATTCATTGTCTTTAAGGATGCCTTTGAGAGAAACCTGCAAGGAAGGTATTTCAAGCTCAAGTGGAATAACGGCCTCAATATTGTAAACTAATGAAAAAGGTGTGGTGTTAGTAGGTGTACGAATGATAGTACGATAATCCCACAGGGAATAGAATAGTTGCTTATGTCAATCGGTACCACTAGATTCAACGGTCTTCCTTAATATTTTGACAATGGTTTTGTTGGTGGCCTCATCTTGACCATTTCCTTGTGGATAATAAGGTGTACAGAATTATTATATTAGTTTGAATTTCACACAAAAAAATTTACATCCTTATTTTTGAAGGAAGGTCTGTTATCAGTGATTATAGCAGAAGGCACACCAAAACGTGTAATAATATGGGTGGTGATAAAGTTACAAATATCTGTACCAGTGACTTTTCATAGAGGATCCAATTCAACCCATTTATTAAAGTACTCGATAGTGGTGATAATGAATTTATGTTTGTCAGCAGATTCAAGGTTGATTATACCAAAGAGGTCAAAATCCCAAAGGGAAAATGGCCAAGTAGGCACAATGGGTTGGAGGTCATATGCAGGTGCATGATGTAGGCTACCATGTTTTTGACATTTATCACAATGAGTTTCATATTCAAGGTAATCTTATTCCATTGTAGGCCAATAGTACCATTGGCGTAAAAAAATTTGTGACATAGCTTTACCCGAGAAATTACCACCACATATGTTATATTGAATTTGTAAGATGGTTGTGGGAATGTCTACAAGTGAAAGGAAATGAAGAAGATGACCGTCAATAGCACGCTTGAATAATTCAATCCCAACAATAACATAATGAGTAGCCTCAAGACTTAATCGGTGAGCTTTATGAGGCTACGGTGTGGTAGGGATAAATTTCTTATATAAGTAATTATAATAGGCGTGAACCATTCAGTGTTGTTTGACCGCATGTAATGGCGCAAACTGCAAGGGGTAATGCAGAGATAGAGGGATGTCGTAAGTGCATAATTATGAAATTGGATTGTTAGTCGGTGATGTCTTGTGGGATGAGTGACATGGCACTAGCCATAGCATCTGCATGATGATTATCTTTGCGAGGAATAATAGTAATGGAGTAAGACTCAAAAGTAGCTAAAATATCCTTTACAAGGGTGTTGTATGGAATGAGATGCTCCTCCTTTGTATTGTATGTATCATTAACCTAATTAATGACTAATTGAGAATTATCGTGTATGCATAGGTTGTGAATGAGGATCTTTTGAGCGGTAAGAAAGCCTAATATGAGAGCTTTGTACTTATTTATGTTGTTTATACAAGAAAACCCTAACCAATATACGAAGGGAGTGGGTCACCATGTGGGGTAATGAATACTCTCTCACCTAGTGCTAGATCAAAATTGAGAGAAATCAAATTACATTGTCCATGTATGCGGCTCGATGGTATAAGTAGTGAGATATTCACAAAAGGAGTCAAAAATGGGTGATGCATCAGAGAGGGGTGTTGTGGCTAATTTATCGGTGATAAATTGTCCTTTGATTCCTTTTAGTGGTAGGAACTTAAAATCAAATTCTATGAGGAGCATGACTTAATACACCAAACGTCCTGATAGGTGTGTGCGAGAGAGGAGGTAATGTAATGGGCTAACTTTGGTTATAATATGTACTCCATTGTTAAGAAGATAGTGTCGTAATTTTTCTACAACAAAGACAATCTCGAGGCACAATTTTTCAATGTAGCTATAGTTACATTCGTAAGAGAGTAGAGTACGACTGATATAATATGTGGATCTTTCCCATTGAGAATCATCATGTTGTGACAATAAAGCACCTACAAGGTGAAATGTAGCGGAGATATACAACAAGAAAGGTCAATCACGGCTATAGGTGGAACCGAGGATAGGCGGATTTAATAAGTAAGATTTGATGCCATCAAAGGCTTGTTGACATTTATTATCCCAAAAAAACTTAGTATCTTTCTTCATGAGTCGTGTGAGCAGTTGAGTCTTCTCAGCAAGTTGTGTAAAAATCATCAAATAACTTGAGTTTTACCCTGTAGCGATCATAATTGGTGCAAGTTTTGAGGTGGAGGCATATCGATAATGGCCTTGATTTTGTTACGATCAATCTCAATTCCATGTTGGGATATAATATATCTAATAAGTTTACATGTTGTGACCCTTAAAACACATTTTTAGGATTCAAGCGCACATGATATTGTCTTAATCGTTTAAATAGTATTCAAAGATCTTTCACATGGGAGGATTATCACCTAGATTTGGTTAAGATGTAAATCTACATAATAATTGATGATCTTGTGAATGTAGTCATGGAATATATGCATCATTTCCGTTGGTAAGTAGCTCCAAAGTGTTTTTTAGGCCGAATGACATGACTATGTAACAAAATGTACCCCATGGTGTGGTGAAGGAAGTTTTTTCTTGGTCAGTCAGATTGATCTTGATTTTATTATAACCCAAAAATCCATCCATGAAAGAAAGGATATCATATCCGGTTGTAGAATCAACAATAGCATTGATGTGTGGCAAAGGAAAACTATCCTTAGGGAAAGCTTTGTTTAGATCATGAAATTCAAAGGCAACAATGAACCCGACCATCGAGGTTTCATCACTAGTATAATATTAGATACCCATTCGGGATAGTCAACAACATGAATAAAACCCTGCATCTAGAAGCTTTTGAATTTATTCTTTGACTAAGAAGGCTACCTTAGGGTGCATTTTATGAATTTTTTGTTGAAAAGGTTTCGCACCCGAGTTATGGACAATATTATGCATTGTCATGGACGTATCAATACCAAACATGTCATTATACTCCCATACAAAAATATTTGATAAATCATGAAGGAATTGTTTGATATCCTTTTATTCAGAAGGGGTAAGAGAGGTGGCTAGAAAATCTATGTGTGGATGTTCAAATGTGCCTAAGTTGTATTATATTGTTTCTTCATTTAGAAGGGTTGAACGATCCTCAATATACGGATCAGTAGGAATAGTGTCGGGAGGATTGGTGCTATCATTAGTGATATAAAATTCCCTAAGTAAAACCATATTAGTGAGGGATAAAGGATGATGTTTCTTATGGTGGAAAGAGGGAAGATGATCATAAATACCCATGTAATCAAGTAGTGCACTATCAGTAGAAAAAGTATCAAGGGTATCCCAAAGAGTATATGTATCATCACTAATGAGTTCCGGATGCAACAAGGGAAGTGAAGGAACATGAAAGGAGGTATAAGCATCCATGGGAAGTGGAGAAGGAGGTTGATACCCTAACCCAAACTTGTGTGACCATGTGGGGAGGTCCCAAAGCTCTATGATTTTATGTTCTTGTTGATCTACTTATGCATCAGAGAAGCCAAAGAGATAGAGATATTCATACCCTAATTCATACTTAGAAAATTCATGAGTAACATCGGAGGAAGGAGATATATCATTAACTTGTTCAACACAATTACAATACTCAAAAGGTGATGGATCAACTCGGCACATTGTAAATAGTTCCTTGATACTAAAATTTAAGTCGTGCATGTAGTGTAGAGGGGACCGCATGCATAGCATGGATCCAAGGTTTCCTAAGGATAATATTATAATTAAGTTTATTAGGCATGAAATGACACGTAATATAAATTATACATGGACCAAGAATGACCGGTAAATTAACATTACCTAAAACATGCTTGGGGATGTTATCAAAACCACAAATAGAGATGGGTGAAGGCACTAAATATGTTTCTGACATGCCTATATGTTGAAGGAAAATTATATTACAAATGTTAAGGCCAGATCCATTGTCAAATTAAATCACAATTGACTCCGACTGTGTTAATACAAACTTGGATATACCAGGGAGGGTCATGTTGGAGTATCGCTTGAGGAGGTAGGTCATATGTGGTGAAATTTATTTGATCCTCATTTAAGGGTAGTTCAAGGTAAACTTATGGTATACATAGTTGGGAAAAGTATGATGGGGAATATAAGTGGTAGAGACGTATAAGGTTATTGATACAATCAAAGTTGATTTTGTAGATAAGTTTGTATAGAGATGTTCATCTTTGAGCAATAGCTAGTATTATGGATGAAAGAAAAATGAAAGGAAAAAATGGATGAAGAACTTAGGAGCATGGATGATCGAGTCGGGTTCACCAAAATGATTAACTAAAATTTAGATAAATATGGGGGTAGTTAATCTAGGTTATGAACAACTATAATAAAGTAAATAAATGCAGTAAAGTAATAGATAAATTATCTAAGCAACTATGTAAAAGGAAAAGCTAACCCGATGTGTAAGAAAGGAGAGGAAAGAACTCAAAGCTGAATAGAAGATGCTCAGGATAGTGTAACAATGGTGACTGGAAAACCTGGAAGCAGGAATGACTATGTAGAAATCCCAAAAAGGATGAATCTGGAAGATCTAACTAGACTAGAGCACTTGTAGAGGGACTGGGGCACCTACGGGCACTTTGGTCTGTAAATTGGGTGCCCTGGTTTGTGAAAAATATTTCAAACCGATCTCTGCAAGGCTAGGAGGTAGTTTGGTACATTCTCTCGTGTGTCATATCAGATTCTTCATGATACTTTAGATGTCACCAATAATCTAAGATGAAAGAAATACCTGCAAGACCCAAAAAAAACATCAAACCCTAAAAAAGAAAAAAATGCATATGAAGGGGTCAGACTGACCTCAGCTACCACAATGGTGGACTTACTAATTGAGCATTGCACTACATCTCAGACTCGATGTAGTTCTATGTGCAAGTGTGTGTGAACATGCCCTAGGTTGCTCTTATGTCAGTCACACTTTGTGAAGTAACGAATAATAACTATGTGTAGAAAATGTAATAGAATGTGTGCATGGAATAGAATAGAATCCCTCCCCTATGAAGTGTGATGTAGATGTCATAGCCTTGTTCTTTGATGATGGATCTATGTGGATACAAGTGATCTCCAATGCAATAGATGGATGCAACTCTAGATGAGTGATAGTAGTAAGTGATGTTAGGTCCCTCATTATGGTCTCATAATTTTATATTTATAGGGTTCTCTTGCTCCAATTTTGTAATTAACTCTAAAAAGGATGACCATAAGAAAGATAAGGATCTCAAACGGCTAGAAAGAGCCCAAAAAGTGGTGGGAAAGTGACAAAAGTAACGGGCACCCTTGGTAGGACTAGGCACCCATGGGCACCCCAATACTAATCTGGGTGCCCGATCGAGGCTAAAATAATGTGGGATGACAAAAGCTGATTTGGGCATATGGGTGCAAGAGTTCAATAATAACAAAATAAAATAAAACCAGAAGGCCAAAAGACGAGGTTAATTCATACTTTCTTCACTCAAGAGCCTTATAAATATTAGTATGAGATTGGGACTATTAAATTGCATAATTTTGTGTCTACAAGATCATCGTGATCATTTCCCGTGTTCATCTTGACTTCACATTGGGAGGTCTTAAAAGAGTGTTTCTAAACACTCATTTCATGGCCTAGGGTGTTTGTGCTTCATCATCATTGGAAATTTCTTAATAAAAAGTGGAGGTACCCTCATTCTTGATATGGAGTATTCTCCCCTTTCTCTCTTCATTCTTCATCCTCTTCTCTAGCCCCCTTTCTAATTCTTCATTATGAGAAATCATGACATTTGTCTTATTCATTGCTTGACTATAGTCTAAAATGTAATAAGATGCCCTTAATTAATAAAAGGGGACTTAATGTTCTTTCCTAGGAATGTCAAAATTCATAAGTTGTGAGGATAAATGAAAGGTCATGTGGGGGCAGGTGAAGATTCTTCCAAATTCTATAAATTGTATTGGCACTCTCATTCTTAAGAGTTGTCAAATTTTTGTGCTCATGAGAGACTATTACTTGTGAAGAAGCAAAGGAGATAACATTTATTCTATTTTCCCCCTCTTTCTATGTTCTTCCATTCTCCCATCATGTACAACTTTGTGAAAACTTTAATAAAAGAGAAAGGAGTTTACGGCCTTTTTTGATAAGTAGATTATAGAAAATTTGAGTTTTTAATTTTGTTTTGTCTTATTGCTAATAGTAAATTTGTGTTCTTCCCATCTATGTGTGTTGAAGTACTCCGATTAATGGTTGTAGGAATATGATTTTATACCTACAATATCAATCCCTCATCTTGTTTTTCCCACTTCTTTTCTTACCAACTCAATAAATTCCTCCCTTGCAAGCGATTGCAATATTTTGGCGTGGTACAATGGAGTGTTCTATTAGATCCCTAACCTCTAAGGCCATCACGGATCTTATTTCATTTACGCATAATAATATGGAGCTGCACCATTCAAGTAGAGGACTTATATTCTTATAACGTTGGCGGATACCCACCAATTTGTCCACTTGACAAATTTTCTCACCAATAGGACTCCAACAAGCATTTTCAACACATGTAATCGAACCATTTGATAGTAGATCAATGATTCTTTTGGTGATCTTTCTCAAATAGAACTCGTAAAGGATGTCCTTATATATGTCGGTAAGGTTACATCATTTTTCCGCCCTCCATGGATTCTAGATTTGTTTGCAACTTGCTTTCATTTACGAAAAATAATTCCTTTACATTCATCTCGCTTACATGACTCAATTTGCACCAGTTTCATGAAACACAATTGGGAGAAGACTTTGGGACACTTTCAACATCTTTATTACCTTGGACGTAATATTTCACAAAGGAAATGAACCGCAACATATCATCTTCCGAACGATGTTGAAAAACATCGAAATGCTAAACATTATTTTCATTATTGAGAAACATTCATGAAGTAAATAAATGCATGTTTCAGCCAGGACGTAAGGGCATCCTTTTATTTAGAAGTTCATTAATATGTAACAGATAGATTTGTTCATCTGCATAACAAGTAAATGCTTAAATCTTTATCCAAACCCATTACACGAAGCATTGTCGAATATACAATATGCTCAGGATTAGAAGATGTTGATGATGAGAAAGTGGATAATAAAGTCCTTTTATGTATAGGTCAGCATGTTATGCTCTTTGTGTAATTTATACATTGAATTTGTATTAGTGAATGGTTCTTTTCGTATTATACAAAACATTATGTATATCTTTGGCTCAAAACCACCTAACTTTCCCATGTTTGTAATTGTATGATTTGAAAACTATATTGGTCCTGCATGGGACCCAATAAATCCAAAATTAGTTCCCATATTTCCCGTAATAAGAGGCAATTGTAAACATGTTCCACTAAAAATGGCTTGGGCACTTACCATACATAAGTCTCAAGGATTAACTTTTCCTAAAGCAATAATAGATATTGGAGATGTGGAGAAACCAGGATTGACTTTCACAACATTATCCCGAGTTAATTCCATTGAAACTTTGAGAATATCTCTGCAATTCTCTTTTGAGTACTAATCTATAATTTAAACAACAAGATATGTGAAAAAATAAGCGCTCAAAGAGAAAGCGCTTTGTGCATGTTGTCTTCAATTAGTAATAGCAAGTGTATCTCTGCTAATTATAACTAAATTACATTTTTCCATTCTTTTCAAGTACAATGTTTATCATTCAATTACTTTACATGAATGTTTATCACACTAATTATAGAATACATTTTCCACAGTATGACACCAAAAATAAATGGAGCTCATATGCATAATCTAATCATATGCTACATCTATTCCATATAAGATTAGCAACGATAGCTAAGAATGAAGTATTCCTTTGAAGTCAAAATATAATGTATCAACATGTACTTAAAATATGTATATATAATTTCATTCTTTGTGCTTCCAAACTATGATGCTAATAACGCTATTAATTAATGCATGATCTTCCAATCGTAATCGAGCTTCAACACCTTCATGTGTTATGCTTAATTCATGTTTATTTCATTTCACCATGACCCATAATTAATTACGATTGTTTATAAAAATCATGATTTACATCATAGTTCCATATACCATGCATTTATTACTAGTTTACTACTTTCATTTACTCATATATTCCTATCACCTCTCACAAACACCTTTGGATGTTTTTGCTAGTTTAATAAAATGCATACATTACAAAACTTTGAACATTAAGGAATCGACACATTGTAAATAATGACTTATATTGTAAACAACCTTCAAATGGAAATGAAGAATCATAAAGATATGGGCACACCAGAGGTAGGTATGTTATAATGTGGTAGTCTCTAAACAATAAATCATTCAAAGTCTCTAATAAATGAAAATAGATTTCTATGAACTGTGTAGAAGAAAACTGAATGTAAGAAGATATCTAGTTTTCCAATGCATATGGTAATCCATTATACCAATTTTACATTACATCGATGCGAAATAGAGGAGAACTAACATAAGTTTGTAACTTGAGAGTCATTGATCCAACTAATATGTGATAAATACATAACAATCTTAGAAGAGATGGATGCCACAACCAATCATACATCCAAATATATTATCCGCACCCACACACAAACTATTATATCATATGCAAAGTTACTTTAACATGGATCGTATACAAAACAAAAAAGTTTTTATCATGTACACATTGAGATGTTTTTCATGGATATCTAATATTATAATCATATAATGTGATCTCCAAGCACTAGACTATATAACTTTGTGTGACACATGAAGTCATACAATAATGTATGTGGGAACATTCAAAATATTAAAGTTACTTTAAAGTTTACACAGGGCCATGGATAATCCCACAGATCCTCAACACAAATTCAATCGATACCATATGTTAATTTGGTAAGAGCTTATAGTAAAATTAATATTTGAAAACTACTATTTCTCAACACAATAATCATACCACACTCTATTCCACAATAAAACCTCACACAAATCAAATAATCCAGTTACATAGATAGGATATTTGTTTCCTATATTTTAGGGTCAAGCCTAACTAAATACTCCTAATCTCTATGTAGAAACAAAATTATGCACTTTAGACATTATTTAGTTCTAGTTTTATACTACTATTTAGAACATTCTTGAGTGAATAAAGTACTAATTACCCCCATCTTTTGGCCATATTATTTTATTTTATTTCGCCATTACCGACCTCTTACTCCCACATGCCCAATCATATTCTATCATCTTGCATTATTTTAGCCTCGACTGGGGTGCCTAGGCTAGTACTAGGATGCCCCGATCCTTTTGAACTTTCTCGTCATCTTCGGGATTTTTCTAGCCATTTTAGCTTCTTATATTTTTGGTGGTCAGCCATTTCAGGGTTAATATTACGAATTAGATCAAGAGAACCCTATAAATATAAATTTATGAGACCATAATGAGGGACCAAGCATTAGTCACTACTATCATCCATCTAAAGTTACATCCACTTGGAGATCATTTGCATCCATTAGCTCCATCACAAGGACAAGGTCTTGTCATCATCTTAGATTATTGGTGACATCTGATACGGGGAAAGTGAATCTAATGCAACACACAACAAGGGTTTCAAACTACCTGTCAAACATGTGAATCTAAATTCTAGATATTTTGCATAGACCAAGGTGCCCTTTTTACAAACCAGAGCACCGTAGGCACCCCAATCTCCCTCCAGAACTCCAATCCAGTTAGATACTCCAAATCCATCCTTTTCGGGGTTTCTCGCATAATCGTTCTTTCCTTTTATTCCTTTAGTCACCTCTATGACACACCCAACGAGTTCCTCTAATCAGCTGAGTTCATTCTAACTCTCTCTTGCACATTAGGGTTAGCATTTCCTTTTGCAAATTTGTTTGGGTCATTTATGTACCATTCATTTACTACATTTACATGTTGTTCTAGATTATATTAAATATCACCCATACTCTAAAATTTTAGTTAATCACTCTAATTACTTAAGTAATTGTAACTCCACAACCAAATCACTAATGCACAATATTAATAATATATTTTAATATAATATTACTAACCATTATATTTGTCCACACGTGTGAGCACTAACACGATGTTTTCCTAACATTGTCAATTCATCCACAGATGGTGTGAGTCCACGTTGAGGAGTTTCTCGGGTTTCAACAATTCATACAAAGTGGCAATAATGTTCTTTTGGTAACTAAATATCAAATTACAATGTTAAATTTTATAATATGATAGCTTATTGTATTTTGGAGTCTAATGAATTTGAAATTTTTTTACAAAAGAAAATAACTAGGTATGTTTTAATTTATTTCATGTTTGGTTTATGAACTTTCATAATAAATGCTTTTCTTTTTATGTATATGCTTACTAATTTAAAACATTATAGATCAAATTATTAATAGTTTACTCAATTTGAACCTAAAGTAGTCCTTTGTCTAGTTTCAAAATCTACAATTGGTGGATTTAGTTGAGAATATTGTCTATTTAATTCCTATGGGAATTGCCACAATATTATTTGTATGTTATTTATCAATATGAGTTCAATAGATAAGTATATCATCAAAATAGTATTTCAATACCTCTTAAGAGTATGATTCTTCTTGTTTCATTAATAATTATGACAAGTGTGTGTGGTGTTTCTCTTCTTTTAAGGAAATATTCAATTCAAGGGATAGCTAGAATCTCAACACAAAATTCTATCAAATTGTGGATTACAACATTTTGGATAGAGAGCACACTATTTAAAACCAATATCTTATAACCACTCACAAAATAGAGGCAATCTACAAGTTTGATGTCTATGTTTTGTAAAAAATGTTTTGATTTTTTTGTAAAGGATGTGATAAATGGCATTGTAGATGAAAACTCAAGGAAGTAGATTGTCTATGATTTTTTTTGGAAATATATGAAGTTTAGGAATGACATATGAATATCTAAAATTTAACCATAAACATGGATCTCATCACTACAACAATTTCTCGGAAGTGAAAGAATAAACTAGAACATTTTTCCCAAAGTGCAAAACTCCTTTTTTCTTTTTAAAGGAGATTTTATATGTATAATTGAAAAATTTGTAAATCATCGCTTACCACATTACTTGTTTTACTAGATATATACTTTTAATATTAAGAAAAGTAAAAACATTTTTTGTCAAATGATTAAGGAGTAGAAACAAATAATTCACTCTTTATTCGTTATTTTTCACTTTTTACTTCTTAATTTCAAAAAAATCTATCTTAAGAGCATTGTGTTCACATAGCAAAATGTTTTTTAACATCACAAGTTATTTTAATTGATTTTCATTTTATCTTCAATTCTACTACTCCTACATATTCGAGCTTTGGTAGGATTTTTTTCAAATCATCAATATAGTATGTATGTATCATGATTCAAATCATCATTACAATATTTTTCTATATTTACTTCAAGGCATTTGTATAAGTTAGGTGAAGGTAGCCAATACTAACAAAACACAATAAATATCAATGGTTATAATTTAATCTCGTACATGACCTTATTGATAAAAATAATCTTTGTCATTAGTAAACATGAAATTAATCAACTTGTTGATTTAAATCTATTTCGAGTAACTATTGTCACTAATTATTTATAAGTGATAATATATAATAATATACAAGTGTAAAACTCTAAGAAAATGAGAGAGATAGATGACTTAGCTGATTTTTTGTAACTTGGAGGTAGTCAAGACCGTGTATCTGTTGGATTTGGTTAGAAATGTTGTCATATTGGATTTGAAAGTGTTTTGGGACTCTAAATTATGCTAGATGAAGCACCCACATGAGGATAGGAGCGCCCTGAGATGATAATGTCCATGTTGGGTGCTAGTGTCATGAATAATCAAGATCCGATCTCTTTCGGGTCTAAGGGTCTTCACTCCAATATCTATTTTGTCACTCTAACTTCATTATTAGGGTTTCAATCACACTTGTAAGCTACAAAATAAACCATGGTTATTTGCACAAGCTCATAAACACATTAGATCTGAATAAAATATGCAATATGTAAATTCAAAATGACCTTGACAATCACCCGATGAGTGAACTTAATACCAAGTGTTGCACTACATTTGAGAGTCCACATAATTCTATGTGATTGCGGGTGTAATAGTGTCCTTAGGTTTTTCCTTGCACCAATGAAGCTAAGATAGTGGCTATAGCTAGTTTTGATGTAAATGTGTGGTATGGAATTCAACACTTCCCTTCCTATGTAGTGTATGCAACCCAAAATTTAGTCCCTTTTGATAGTAGTGATAATATGTAGATGTGTTAGCCCTCTTGAATTTACAGCTAGAATAATAGTTTGTATGTTGTGTATATATATGAGTCTCTTGTTTTAATTTCGACACTAGTGACACAAAAGGTTGATTAAGAATATGGGATAAGGATAAGAAAAGAAGCAATGTTGACCAAAAATGTCAAAATATGTAAAAAGAGAAAGCATGACAGAAGTGCCCAAAATGGACATAAGTGCATGGGCATTAGTGTCCATAATGGGTATTAGTGTCCTAGAAGTAAGAACCACGCATGTGAGAAATTAGACATACATGTATCCCTGTGACATGACTAGAAATGCACATAGACATGAGAGATGTAGGGAAGAGTAACAATATAAGTAAATCAAAGGAGAGTATATGGACAAGGGACAATGTCACCAGTGAATACTTTTCTTACTTAAGATTCATAGATATAACAACATACCAATGGCATAATAAAATAGTAATATGTGTCTGATTTTTGTCTACATTTTACCCCCTTTATGTTATTTGATTGAAATTCAAGTAGTGTAAAGGAAGTAAGGAACATAATTGTATAGGATTTGAAGAATCTATATAGCAAAGTGCACGTAGAACATAGAAAATTTTTGTGTGGTGAACCATGGATCAACGTTTTGACCCATGTGGCATATGAGGAGATAACCCACCATTGTAGGAGAAACTTGGAGAATTGATTGTGATGATTTTGGATATTTTGGAGATTCGAATTTTTTTCAAAAGGTGATAGAGGATATAGGGAGTGATCAATTCCCAACCCAATTTTTTGATAATTGAAGTATTTAGGCTTTCTACCATTAGAGGAAGAGTGTTGGGCAAAGAGGTGTATTTTTCTCTCCTTCCATGATGTTTCCCCAAAAAGGTCCAACCGGTGCAAATGGAAAAGGACCAAATTATTACATGTTTAGTTTTGATTCTAACTTATTTTTCCCGATTGAAGAACCCACATATGAGCAATACAAGAAAGGAAATGATGTCTCATTTCCCCCACTCCTATAGTAACGGGTGTTCTAATTTGAATAGTATTAGATGGATTCCAAGTTAGGTCATCTGGAAGTGATGGTGATGTAATGCAGCTCCCAAGTTAGGTCATCTGGAAGCGATAGTAACTGTGATTATTGTATTGATTGATTGATTTGAGTGATAGGAGTTGATTGAATAATATGTATTTAGAATATTACTCATGGAGAGGTTTTTATGCCACCAAATTAGGTCATTTGGGAGATAATATATTTGAAATAGTAAAAGTATTGACTACCATATAGAATAATTATAACCGTGTTTGAATGAGATCAAAGAAAATGTGATAGTAATGTATTAGGAGTGTCGATTGATTGTGTTATATCCTAAGAGGGATTATAAGATGATCCCGATTATATGCCCCCTTTCGGAGAAAGGGCAAGGTGTGGAGAAACAAGAACTAAGCCGAGATCAAGGTTTTAAAAGGTTGTAATAAAGAACTAAGAGATAGTATAGGAGAGGTACTAGAATTGACAAAGTATGTGTAGGTATTGATTAGTACATGTGCCGAATTTGAAAATGGAATGGTTATAATTGAATAGTATGATGATAGGTTAGATTGTGATCTAGATGGCGTAAACAAGGAAGAAAATGTAGTAACGAGGATCAAGTGTGATTCAAACCATGCATGTGTATTAGTTGTGAGTATGGTGGTGTCAAGTAGTAATTGTATTATACAAGTAAAATTTAGTTACCATATGTAGTAATATGGAAAATGTGAATAGTAATGTCATTTGAATTGAGTGTGATTGTGATTTAAGATCTGATCTATGAGAATTCCACATGTTAGAGAGGATATTTAGATGATATTTGAGAGAGTGAAAATGGTCATGGCTATGGATGACTACTGAGACCTAGTATGTATGACTAAATTTGGAAATGTTTTTCAAATATGCTTGTTTTTATTAGTTTTAGTAAAATTTGAAATTTAATAGGATTTGACGTTTTTGACCAAGATGGAAGTAGGATAGGTGTTTATGTCCTTCGAGACACTAGTGCCCGATTGCTTGGCACTAGTGACATGCTCCTAGGCACTAGTTTCCGGGGGCATGCTTTTGGCATTGTTTGGGTATTTTAGGTTGTTTGAGTGTTATTATAGTTAATTTTGAATGATGTCAATGTGTTAATATTGTGTTTTGTTGTTGGTTTGTATTGTGCAGAGGGATATTCACTCGAGGGAGTTCCGTGCGGGCCGTCACTTGAGCATGTTTCTTAGTTTGGGGTTGACAGATGATGAGTGGGATATATTGGACCGTTCGTCCTGTGGCACATTATCATGTTGGGGGAGATACCCCATAATATGTCTTTGTTGAAAAATTTATGTGAGAGATGGTGTGCATATACTTGTACAATTTGGTTGCCGATAGGTGAAATGATGGTGATATTGGGGATGTATATAGGATATTGTGGTTGCCCATTATTGGAGAGAGGGTGCAAGTGATGGCGGTAGTAGATTCATGTGGCCAAGTGAGGGTAGCACATTGATTTTTGTAAGGTCTAGGGTAAAGGACAAGACATATATCATTTTAGATGTGATTGTGAGATTTGGAGAGTTGTTGTTGTGAAAGTTCATTACAGTAGTTATAGCTTCGTCAATGACTATAGAGGGTGGAGGAGTGGGCATTCTATATAGGATGCATGATATTTTTTGGAGTATAGAGGAGCATGGTACTATATATGTATGGGCATGGTGTGTGTTGGCCCATTTATACAAGGATTTGTATTGATTCACAAAGGATCACCATGAAGGTGGATTATAAGCTACTACTTTATTGCATGTATGGGTGTATGATCATATAGCTATAGTGAGGCCACTCAGTGGGCCAGGAGATGATTGGGCTCAACTAGAGATATTTACGGTGAGGTGAGTGGGTACCCATAGTAGGAGGATGGATACGACCACATATAGGTTGATGATAGATCAGATGGGCCATGGGGCCATTATATGGAGATCATATAGAGATTATGGAGGATGGGTGGAGGATAGTGTTGAGTTACGGTGCATTCGGTGCACCATGTGGTTAGAGGATCAGTTCCTAGGGGTAGTAGAGTTATTCTAGGGCGGCGAGTATTTAGATAGTTCGACATGGCCTAGGATGTGCCCCCATAGCCATATATATGGTGTTGTTCTACGAGGGTTTTAAGGTGAAAAGGGTCAAGGATAGGCCCTACAGGAGCACAACTAGTGCCCCTAGGTCTAGATGAGGTAGATTTGGCCATAAGGCCTATACTGAGTCAATGAAATAGGGTGCACTAAGACGTATAGTCGGTGGTGGGAAACAGACCAATAAATTTTGTGATTTCCAATGGTTATAGATGTGGTAGGTGGGTGACATTTGGAGGAGTTGAGGGCCACCCGCCCTTGAGATAGCCAATATACTTGATGGTGCGAGCGGAGCATAAGTATCATATATTATGTCTAGTTTACTTTATTAATTTAGTGAATATAATGATGTGTAAGTGTGAATAGGAAGTTTTTGTTATGTGATCGCAGGTGATGCTTATTAGACATTGATTGTAGATACCTTTATATGCATGTTGACTTGAAATGTGCTCCTAGATGTGTTAATGGGAGGAGGGATGTTAGAGTGGGTGGATGTGATTACGGGTAAGTATTCCCATTTATTTGATCTGTGGTGACATTGGTGACCACATGTATAATTTTGTTGAGGAGTGTGATGAGGCTCACGTGGAGATAGAGAGAGAAAGATAGGTTGGGGGGGTGTCCTAGCTTAGGATGTATTTGCACGATATGTGGAGCTCTAGGGCTGATATGCAAAGTAGATGGTAAAGATTTTTGTGGATCTATCTTGAGAGATACTGAGAGACCGAGATTGGCATCGTAGAGTTAGTGGTAAAGCTTTGAGTGCTAGAGCTCTCGTGATTGTGGATAACAATAGCGAGGATGATATATGATGTATTATAGAGGATGTATTGAGGCATGTTGATTTCTCCCAACAATTGTATTTTATAAATGTGATTTTGATGATATATATATATATAATACACATGTTGATATTATTTTTTTATGTTCATTTGTATACTACGGGATGATTGTGATTGGCACTTGGTAGTGATTGTATAGTTTTTGGATTTTATATGTATTGTTGGAATGGTTTATTTGATATATATTGTTGATTGTTGAAATTTGTTACGATGTGGAAAGAATTTTTAAGTGAGGAATTGAATAGGAATTACATTTAAATATTAATGAATAATATAGCATATTGGTAAATAGAAATGTTTATATGAGATGTATTGCAGCAGATAAATAGAAATGGTAATGTGATTAGGAGAATAAAATAATGATGCCTTGAGAATTGTATAATAATGAGATGTGGAATGACATATATAATTGAGTGTGATGAGAATGAAGGGGTGAAAGAACAATTCCCCTAGTGTGAGAGTGAGGTTCATTTAAGTAACAATTCCCTCAACAATCATGTATGAACCTTGAGAACACGAGTGCATCATTAGGTAATGAGATAGAAATGGGTATCATATACCATAGGTGAAGAGGCCTAAAATGTTCATTAAAATCATGTGTAACAATCGTAGCATGTGTATAAGTTTTAAATTGGATATCGAGGAGATGGTGCCAATAATGGGAGGTGTGACGGTGGGAAATGTAGAAGTGGGCTGCTTAGGAATCCAATGAGATGTAGTAGCAATTTGGGTAGGGTGAGATGATGTGGCAAGAGGCAAGACAACTGGAGGAGGTGGATGAATGATGACCTTAGGAGGTGGATGAATAATAACCTTAAGAGGGGGTGAATGTGACAAGCTAACAAATGATAGAGGCTTGCCTATGTGGAATAGGAGAGAGAGAGAGAGAGAGAGAGAGAGAGAGAGAGCACTTGCGAGAGTGGGTGCGAAGGAAATGACACCCTTATCTTCTAATTGTTGTAGTCTATCATGGAGAACATAACAGTCATTGTCATGGTGACCATTAATGTGGTGAAAATTGTAAAAAGAGCAATCAATATGGTGGTGCAACTGGTGAGATGGATGATGATAGTTGGAAGGTAAATGGATCAGATGCTTATCAAGTAATGTATGTAATACATCATGTGGTTTAGCAACATGTGAAAAGTATAATGGTTCACGAGTGGGAGGTGGGGAAGACTTAGGTGAATGTCAATGTGGTGGTGGAGAAGGAGGACGCTTACGCGCAGGAGGAGATGGTGATCATGAAGGGGGTCAATAGATGGGAGAGGAGAAGACTTAGTAGGCAAGGGAGGAGTAGAAGAAGTAGAAGGAGGTGTTATAACATGATCTGTAATTAAATATTTTTCTAAATTAATAACCTTATAGCAAAGAAGAGTAAATGAATCACATGTATCATATAATAGCTTTTCTTTTAATGGAGGAATTAAGCCACGAAAAATATATATTGCATTTCTAAATCAATGGGATGGAAAAGTAAATGGTGCATGTAAGAATTAAAGCATAAAATGTAATCTAAAATTGGCTCTGACTTTCCTTGATGCAAAGAAGGCAAATGTTCATATGTAACTTTAGGTCCATTATTAGAAATAAAATGTTTGAGGAATGCCTCCTCCATATCATAGTAGATACTAATAGATACATTAGGGATATGATTATGCCAATAAAGAGCAACATCAACAAGATTATGTCGAAAAGATTTGATTAACAATTGATCATTGGGATAGGGGCCATCACTAATCGAAAATATTTTATATGCAAATAGGGATTGCTCATGCCATCAAAACATGATAAGGTAGGCATAATGAAACCCTTGGGGAAAATGAAATTGTGAATATTCTTAGGAATGGGATTTCCAGGAAGGGTATTATTGTTAATGGAGGCATAATAGGATTTACTCTCAAGGGTAAGGGTATGAAATTGATTTTGCAAATTACCAATAACATGCATAAGAGAGAGGATGTCTCATGGAGGGATGTTTTGGGAAATGAGAGGCACATTAAGGGTAATTATGAGTGATCATGGGAACCTAGAAGGGGGAGTGGATGTGGAAGGAGGGAATGTAGGCGGAGGCCCTAGAGGTGTAATATATGAGTCAACTAGTGTAGGCTCATCAAGAATAATAGGAGGTGTAGTCGGATTAGCATTGGTGTCAACATACCCATTGTTGGAAATAACTTTATAAGTAGAAGGGAGAGGAGGCGTAGATTCACATTCAACAACCTTAATGGAATAAAATCATTGTTAACATGTGCATAATCACAATCACTATCATTCATATGTTTGCAAGAAAAAAATTCATGAAGAATATCATCTACATAGAAAGAATCTATAGTAGTGTTAGCATTGGATGTAACATATAAATCATTGGAAATGATTTCATAAGTAGAAAGGCTATGAGTTATAGATGTATATTTAACAAGTTTAATATAATAAACATGGTAATTCACATGTGCATTATGATTATCATAATCAAAGTCACTATCATCCCTATTTTCACAAATAATAACATCATCATGCAAAGAATATATATTAATGATAACATTTTCCATGCTTTATAAGGAGAAGAGGCAATTGTTGTCATGAGTTTTTGCAAGGGAAAAATTCACACTTGAAAGTATGACAGCCATACCCTACCTAGAAGTTTTTGTTTAAAGGTCATCCTGAGTCCTCCTGCGAATCATCCCAACCCCAATGTCATTCTTATCTCAGATATCCAAGCATTCCAATGTGTCGTGTCAACATGACCCTAGGTGATTTAGGGATAGTAAGTGTATCGAGGCACTTCCAAAACAAGATCCATCAAGACACGCTCTTTGAGAAGCTTTGGAAAGGATATTTTCTAGTGTTCTTAAGGTTAGTGTGCACCCCCTTGAAATAGAATGAAAATATAAAACTCATCATCGAGGTGTATCCGAGGGACAATGATGTTGTGCAATTGGTTTTGGAATATTTTGGGAAGTTTGAATTTTTATGACTCAAGCAAAAAAGTTGGTCTAGAGGTCAAGCGGTGCACGGTGCAAAACCACCCCGGAGATTTGGGAAGTGATTTTGGGAGCTCCATGAATAGTTGGAGGAAAAGCAAATATCATCAAAAATCCAATTCAAATCCCTATAGGATTGTGGTTTAATATTTTCACAAGATTCAAGAATTCTACCCATATCTTGATTTCAACATGCACAACCTTTGATCTTGGAGAAAAAGCCTAATTTTTAGGGGTTTTAGGAAGATAAAGCAATGTGACCATCACCACTGTGTTAAAAATTCATTTTCCATGCAATTTAATATAAAGAATCATGTGAAAAGACATCCGGGAGATCAAGTTATTCGATTGACAAGTTGTTCCCCAAGGTATGGCTTAAGGAATTAGTCAATTTTATGCCTTGAAATTTGAGCCAATCAGAAGGTGGCACACTTTTTTGTACCAACCATCCTAAATATTTAGGACATTTAGTGAAAAAAAAATTCTTCCCTCCCATCTAAGCCTTTTGGTCATCATATGACCATGTTCAAGTTACTTTTGGCAATTTAAGCTCTCATGTCTTTGCATTTCCAAGCCCCCAGCTCTATCCGGCCATGTAGCGCCACATAGACCAATGGGAAAAGGACACAAATTTTTGCTAAAACCATTCAAATTATTTGGTATGGCTGGGAAACAAAAGTACACCCCTCCCATTTTGTCCCTTGGTCACCCACATGGCCCTGACAGTGTTTAAGTAGCTTATTTCTAGCCCCCTCTCCTTCTTAACCTGCAAATCGAATGAGACACATGGCCCAATAGGAAGGGGGTGCACTTTTTTATACCAAACGTCCCAAAAACTTGGGATTTTTAGGACAATAAAGTGCACTCCTTCCCTCATTGAAGAAATAGGCAAATTTTTTTATTTTAGTGTTGTTTCTCGTGCTTTGCTTCTACTTGCACACACGCACAGAAAACTTTCGTTGCCGGATTTTTATTCCTCCCTCCATTGCTGCCACCTCCATCCCTTTTTTGTTGCTTGTTTCATCCATTTTACATCCTTCCCCACTGCTGAAACATGAAAAATAAATATTTTTGAGCCAAAACTATAACAATGTGGTGCTAGAAACCCTGGTGGAGAAAAATGAAGATTTGGTCATAACTTGCAAACTAGTGAGAGGAATCCAATGAACAATTGGGCATATCCTCCTCTCTCGGGTGCCTTGAGGTTGCAAGAAATATAAATTCTAGAAACATCCCTAATTTTTAATGGTATCCATCCAAAAATTTGTGCCCTAGAGCATTCTTCTATCATTTGCCATAAATGCTGGGAAGCGGGTAAATGTGAGATTTTGCACAAATCCTCAAAAACAAAAACCCAAAAAGAATCTAGAGTTTTTCATCAAATTGAGGCCTAAAATACAAACTTCCAAAACTAATAAGTTTCATTGGTTCATACTTGCTATTTTTAGTAAGTTTCCTAAAATGGAAAAATCTTCAAGAAGAAAAAAACACTAAAAATCACAAAATTGAAAACTAGGGCACACAGTCAACAAAACAAAAAAGCAAAAAAATCAAAAAGCAACTTTCTAAAAATAGATATTATTGAAAATTGGCCTTAAAAATCTATAAACATGCTTGGAATGTGAAGAAAATATTGTGGTGTAAACAACAAGGCAAAAAAGTAACCCCGCCTAGAGTAGTAGCTCCGGGACCTAGTTTCCACAAATAATGAGTTTTGGGTCCAGTACAAAAATTACTACCACCTCTATATTAACCTATAGTTTTACTTTTCTCCATCATGAATTTCATGTTTACTAGACCAGATCTCATTTCAGCCCTCACATTGGAGTTCCTAAGTGTGGGTGACAACAATGTTACTCACATGGACCTGGAGGAGCTCAAACACAAAATGTTTAGTGGGCCGAGGGAAAATGTTGAAGAAAAATAATTTCCAAAGTGGATGTATGTTGTAGATGGCCATCCCATGTCCTTGAAAAACATTGAGTTAGTGTTAGCATGTGCCTAACACTATGAACCAAACACAAGGACAATCGGGACGAGATGAAAATTCGAGTCTTGGTTATGCTCAATCCAAGGGCCATATCACAAGGTATGCAGATCCCAACTAAAAAGGATATGGTCACGATCCCCAAGAATTCACATCTACATGATGGTTCAATACCGACTCTTACCTTCAAGGCCTCTCCCTCGGATCTTGGTTAAAGCATGAAAGAAAACCTTCTCGTACACCACAAAGGTTCTCTCCCATGATGATTTTCACAATGATTTCTCTGATGTTATCATTCTTCTAAGTCGGGTAATGAATGAGGAGAGCATAAAAAAATTCGATTTGGATGGAACCATTTATCCTCATGATCCTTGAAGGAAATATAATTATTTATTGAGGGCATCTCATCATTGATAACTTACACACCAATTGCTTCAGGTCCATGCTTCAAAAAAATTCTTCATGACCTCATATCTTGTCTATGCCTCGACCACAAGATCATTCGGTGGATTGTCACCTATTTAAAATGTCTCCTGAAAGCTCCTACATTCTAGAAGCACTCACGGTTGACCTTAAATAAATTAATCAACATTAGGCCAAGGTGAACAATACATTCAAAATGTTCATGGTCAAACTTCTTGAGGGAAATCAGCATCTGAGAATGTCTTCGCAAGCCACTTCCTTAGTCAAGAAGTATGGCTCATGTTCCATCCATTCTCAACCTTCTCATACATCAAGGTGTCAAGATTTTATCCCACTCCATGGAGGTTTCCTCACTATCTAAGTGACAAGATCATATTGATGGAGATATGCACACAATTGGTGCACATGAACAACAAGTTGAAAAGTAGGAAAAAGAAGCAAGTTTTGTCCTATTTCACTGGGGATTTTCACATGTAAGATTTCCCATGTTGTTGCGAATATTGAATTTTCCTGGTCCCTATCAATATGTACTCATACAATTTTAGGTGAGAATTTTGTATGAGAGAAGATCCATCTTGATTCCACCTTCTTGACTTGTGTCACATGCCTCAAATTGAATATTTATGGGAAAATTGTGTTGATGAGTATGAGGTCCGTGAACATGATCATAAGAGGATGACAATGAATTATATGAGGAAATTCAAATTTTATTGGTATGAGGATAGTGTCCACAAAGATGCGTAGAGACATTTGATCCAAAATACCCCACGGTAAAGGCTTCACATCTCCCTCAAGTGGTTTGGAGCGTGCACATTCTGAAAACATCAAAGAATGCACAAAGGCAATAATCAAGAGATCCAAAGGGTGGTTCAAAAAAAAAGGTTTGATCTCATTTCGATAGGTAATTTTCCATCTCTCCAGAGGAAAACATCCCACCAATCCTCCTCCAAGGAAATAGATAAGGCTCCTAGTTCAACTCATTTGGGAGAAAGCTCAAAAAGGAAACAAGAAGAACCTGAAGCTCATCGCTACAGGATATTAAACAAGAAAGTAAGAATAGAAGAAATTTTGATGGATCTTGAGCAAAGATAAATTGACCTTGCTGAATCCTTTGTGCAACAAAGCAGCCTCCAAGTCATTCATCTCATATTGTTGCACCAATCCCACTGTAAGACCCACCTTCTCGGGTAAGGCAAGAAGCTACAATTTTTCCCATTGCCAAGCCAGAAACCAATGATATATTCCCCTGGATGCAAGAGATGATCACTACATAGAATTGTATAGTATAACAAGTAACCATTCCCAACTTCTCTATGATCACTTCAATAGTTAAACATAAAAAAGGAAGGTTGGCTCAGGCAGCTTCTCAATTCTACTGATGGCACCACTGGGAACCAATACATTGAAGTAGTCAAGCCAAAGGTCATCAAGCCCATTGAAGAAATGACCCCAGTTGATTAGAAGATGAACGATTCCCTTAGGACCGGAAAAACATAGAGGTGACCTACATTTGTTCCAAGATTCATCCACTCACCTCATCATGATAATTTAGGAGCATACAAAAAAGTTAGATCAAGCGGATGACCACATTGGACTATCCCTGGTATATCCAAGTGCTCCTAGATCCAATCACCACCAATTCTCTCCTAGCCAAAGAAGTCACGCCAATAAACAACTTTGATCTCTAGTACATTAGTAAGACTCAAGGATTCACCATGCAAGGGAAGGAAAATGACAAATGGGTGAGTATGATCCTTGAGAAAGGAAAAGTGTTGCTACTTGAAATGATGACTTTGTACAAATACATGGATGGCACGGTCATGAAGATACTCACGAAAAGGAGGAAATTGAGGCTGAGAAAGACCACTAGGACCAGGTGTATCCATTAGTCATGGAGATGGGTAGAGTCAAGTCATCTCTTCTAGTAACTAAAGGTGTGTTCTCATTGGTGTCACATCCCTCTCTGTAGCATTGAACTTTTGATGTAATAACTGGCATATGTGATTGATTATGTAGAACTATGAATTATTACTATTATGCTAGAATGTTTAATTTTGTTTATTTAAATGCAATTTGGGATAAATATTATCATTAATAATAATATGATTAGCGCTTTCTCTATTATATCATGTCGAATTTATATCATGATTTGGTTAACTACTTGTGTGTTATTATTGTGAGTTGGTTAGAGGATGTATTTCCCTTGGGGACTGAAGGGAGAGCATCATCAAAGAGAGGATAGTAGATAGAAAGTTATGGTACCAAAAAGAGGGAAAAGAAAATTTGGACGAGTTCACAACAATTAGAAGGAGACATAGTGGCAATTTTCTATAACTATATATTTACGGGAGTATGTTGATAAGTAAATACTAAATAATGTGTAACTATATATTTACGGGATTATGTTGATAAGTAAATAGTAAATAATGTGTAACTATATATTTACAAGATTATGTTGATAAGTAAATAGTAAACAATGTGTAAGTATATATTTACGAGATTATGTTGATAAGTAAATAGTAAACAATGTGTAACTATATATTTACATTTCATTCATGTTGTAATATGTAATTTTTAATTTTAAATGTTTTAAATGATTTCTTTTGTATTTATATTTATTCACCCAAAACAAAACGGATTTTTATATGTCGGGGAAAAACAAATTCTATTTAGTATGTTGATAAGTAAATACTAAATAATGTGTAACTATGTATTTACGGAAGTAGTTATAATTCATGAAATGAAAATACATGTATTCTATTACTTCTATGTTGCACATTAATCTAAAATATTATATTTCATTTTCTTCATTGCTATTTAATATGATCCTTATAATTTAAAAGAAAAATATATATTCAATGTAAGTCAAAGTTCTACTATGGGCTAAGTAAATAAAAATAGATCAATTGAAAAATAACAATAATTACTCATCGTGGGAATTTATAAATTTCAAATAAATTCAATAAAGAGAATGAAAATATAAATATATTAATTATTTAAGGTATATGGACATAAAATGATTATAAATGATAATAAAATAGAGAACAATGGATTATATTAAAATTAAAATTAACATGAGATAAGTAAATATGATTATGAGTGTATTGATATATGGGATAAGCGAAGGAAATGTAGATGATTATTGGTAGTTTCTTAATAATTTAGAGGGGCAAAGATCTGAGTTCTTGTTACCCATCTCAATTTGGCGATTTGATGAGGATATAGATTATAAGTAATTTGATACAAAACAATGACATGATTAGATATATGTCTAAATTATAAACAAGATTATAATCGCAATTTGAGAAAGAATATATTAAATCAATGATCATGTACAAGTAAATCATTAACTATCCCGGTGGGTGTTTTAGCACGAATTCACCTTTACCAAATAATCTAATTGGTGTTAAAAATCCCACGTGGATAGTGTCAAACTATGACATGAATTTAATAAATGGAAATCTAACATCTCTATGTTATATTACGAGTTGAAATGTATGGATACGTCCTCTTTTATTGCTTATGCTTCCTCGCCTTACAACAAGTAGTCAAACTTACTATGTCTATCATTATCATACAAACCATAGAATTATCATTAGAATCTTGTTTTCTTGAATTTAACAATCCTCAGTAAAGCGGGGTAAATAATACTTTGGTTCATCGATATGACGTGTTATCACCCACATACCTATCAGAGTTATTCACATATTAAGTCTTTGTTTACCTTGGGGAGATCAATTGTCATCCAGTATGGGGTTAGGAGGGATGAGATGAATCAATAGCTACGAGTAATGTATAGTGAACATTGGAAAGTGGGACTAAAAGGATAAGGGAATTAGTTTAGTCTTCACCATGACTCAATACGAGTGGATATGGGTCCTTTCATGGGGTTACCAAATATTGACCCAATGTTTGGGGTTACCAAGCATGCCTCATATATGAGTTAGGATACATTGGGGGTAACCCTTTGTAATCTAAGTCTTATGGCCATAAGCAATTAATACTTAGTATTAATAAGAATTTAATTATTCTTTTCCAGTTCACCATCATGTATTACATCATGACTGGTTAGGTCATATGATATAGGGATTTGTATACATGGAACACTCTCTCTTTTGGTATTAATTTTTATATCTACCTTCTTCGTGAAGGGTAGGGCCACTCTCGGGATACGAGAGTTGTGAACGAGGGAACCAAACTGGTTGTGACTGGAGGAAAAGCACTATGATGATGCTCTCCCTCTCATGCTTCATTATTGTGACCTCAACATGATCTCAGTGTTATCTCAATGGTGCTCACATTGAGAATTATCCTTATGTTCTTCCATATCAGTGTCTCTCAGCAAAATATTGTATTCTTATTTGTAATTTGTATTGTAAAGAAAACAAGAGAATCATGTTAAGCATAATGATTATGTAGTGTACTTGAAAACTAATATGTACAAAGTTGAAAACATATAATATTTTGTACCATTAGTATCTTTACTGCAAAAGGAAATGGGTAATGAATTAGCTCTTATGTCATTACATTCATATGTTAGTATGCTCTCAATGCTTAGTGAATTAAATAAGGTGGAATGAATTCATTTTCTTATGTAATTATCTTATCTGATTACAATAACATTAGTCAATTGATTAAATTGCAAAAAGATGATGCCATTTGATTACTATACTTTCCCTTTAATAAACAAGCATTATTTGTTCCTTTTGGTTTCTACCTCATGTATAGTTTTAGTTAAGAACTAGGGGTTTGATTATCATCTTTGGTGGAATTATATGGAAATTCACATGAAGGAATGTATATAAATTACATAAATAAATAAATAATTCAAGGTGTTTTTATATTATTCTACCAAAGGGTTCTTACGTTGGAAGCAAAAGACTTGTCTAAGGTTTGGACTCGAGACTTTGTTTTCTTGGTATGAATTGATAAAACACACCATTGATGAGCTTGTTTCATATGAGGAGGATGTTGAGAAAATGTAAAAGGATGTAGATGCCCAAATTCAGAAGCTTGGGGTGCCAACAGTGAACTTGGATACTTCAATAGATGATCTGTTGAAGGCATTCGAGGATCGAGTCAAAAGAGAGGTCGAAGATCCATTTTTGTTCAATGAAAACACATTGGAATCCTTAACACAGATAAGGGAAATAATTTCTAACACCTCATAGAGTCACCAAACTTGGTAAAAGAGTGCATGAACATCAACTCTCTTACAGAGAATTAGATCAAGTCACTTGGTTTTGTCCACATCCCTCAGGAGCAAAATGTCACACCAACAATGTCGAGATTTAGTAAAGAGTTCAAGGGTATTGATATTTCACCAACTGTGATGCTTCCTAGGAGTCCTTCGGTGGCGGGATCATCTTCAAAATAGTGCTCTCTTCTTTCTTCTTCTTCTCTTATCTCCCATTTCCCCTCCTTTCTCAACTTTCTAGTTTTTCGTTAGGGGTTGCACTTTTTGTTTTTGTCTTATTCATTAAAGTGACTATAGATTTGAAGTGTAACCTTATTTTATAAAAGGGGACTTAATGTTCATTCCTAAGAATACCAAGAGTCACAAATGAAAAGGCAAGTGAAAAGACACATGGGGGTAGATGAAGATTCATTTCTTGTTCTATATAATGTAATGACACCCTCATTCTTAAGGGTTGTCAATTTTGTGCACTCAAGAGAGATATTTTTTTAGCAAGGCAAAAGAGATAGCTATTCTTCCACTTTCCCTACCTATTTTCTAGCATTGTACAACTTGTTAAGATGTCAATAAAGAAAGGGATTGCTTCTTTTCATGATTCATGAATGTGTGCAACTTTGTGTGCATGGTTTCCTCTGGTCGTTGATATTCTAAACATGATTGTTTCTTTCCTATAATTTGTGAATGTGAAACTTCTAATTAAATTTGGCAAGAATCTAATTTTCTACTTGCAAAGTTAATTTATCCTATCTAATTTCTCACTCCCCTTTCCCCATCTTTCAATAAATTCCTCCCTTACAATTTATTGTAAGTATTTGTCGCAGTAGAGTGGAGTGTGCCTGTTGGATCCCCGACCTCTTGGCCAACAACTAATTTTAATTTTTGTTCATTCATAATAAAGTGGAGTTGCACCACCCAAGTAGAGGGACCTAGAGTCCCGAGCATTAGAAAGATAACCACCAATTTTTCTACGAAAAATTTTATCAACAATGATTTTGGCACCCTTATGGGGCCGATTTTCAGGCCCCTACACCCAAACATGAACCACAAGAAAATAAAATAAAAATTAGAAATATCAAAAATAAAAAAATAAAAATCTATAATTTTAAGAGTCACAAGAGCCTATGTTTCATATCCAAGGGCATTTTGGGTAATCGTCTATTGAAAGACCTGAATTATTATTCCATATTCAAGAGGATATTTGGCATAACAAACAAGTTTTCACATAATAATTCATAGAAACTATATTTTTGGAAATTGAAGAAGAAGGTGATGCTAGATTGGAAAGAGCGAGACACATGCAAGCACCATAAATTTATTTCAGATTTTCAAACCGGCTATGAAGGTACACATAGTCACAAAGGCAAGGTGGACATACCGAACCAATTTTTGAAGAACTTCAGCAAAGACAAGAGCTAATAAGAAATTAAAGGTCTCCCCTTCTTCTAGAAACTTCTCCCTTTGGAAATCTAAGTGTTATTAATCCAATAGACGTTGAGTTCCCATAGATAAATGAAAATATTGAATACTTCACCGATGTAGAGATCGAAGAATAATCTCGATCTAGAGAAGAAGTTGAAGAAAGAGTTGAAGCTGAGATAAGAGTTAAAATTGAAGAAATAAAAAGTGCTCAAGCAAGAACAGACACAATAGCTGCAGCTAGAGCAAGGTTCAAAGAAGAAGTGAAGAAGAAATGGAATACCAAGATTCACCTAAACCAATTGTGCGGCGGGAAGGAATATCGGCCTACGTGCACTTCCATTACCACTCCTTGACCTACCATGAGGATCAAGTAAAATATTTCCTAAGTTTAGAGGATACAATTGATCTGTTGGCTAGATTTTATGATCACTAAACATACAACCTAGCGGTCATTAGATAAATCCCCTTCATTTAACAGTGAAGCTCCCATGTGCTTTATGTGTTTATTTTACAACCTATTTAACTATTTGAATAACTCATGAACCATAATTAAACAATTTGGTAGCAAGTAAGCAGTTGTATAATAAATAAATAAGTAGATGTAGAGGGTGGAAACTAGAAATGAATTATGTAAGGTAGAAAGTATGTCCAACAACAATTATTTTTTAGAGCAATTTAATTTCACATGGAATAAACAAACATTAACTGATTATCACAACTTTAAGAAAAATGAAAAGAAGTGTACTCATATGAAAGTTAAGATAACACAAAGTTTATCATTACCATTCATAATTTGTACAATAAGACTTTAGTAGACACAAAGTTCAACCAAAAACCTTCTTCATTCTTATTCAACTATCAACTATTTATAATGTGTACATTTATTTATTTCAACAAAAAGTCTACAACAACCATATACAACATATAACAACAGTTTTTTGCCAAAATTCTAAGATCCTTGACCCGTAGGTCTCTTATTTTATTTATAGTCATCATTAGTAAGGCACAAGGAAGAAATATACTTTAGAATTAGATAAATGAATAACTAATAAACATTTAGGAGTTGAGAACTTTCCTCCTCAAAATCTTCATTTCATTCCACATAATAACCTAGAATGTTCAAACATTTAAAACCATAATAATTGTCCCACAACTACCATCAAGTATTTGAATTTTTCAAACAAATTAAAGTAACAGTGATTAACCACCAAATTACTTAAGTCTTACAATGGATATACTTGAGGAATAAAGAGGAAAAGTAGAAGAGGAAGAAGAAGTAGAAGAATTATTCCAAATCAATGGCTTCATTCTCTCGCTTGATCTTTCTCTTTGCTTTTATCTTCATCATTATCTTCACCTGCATCCTCGTCTTTATCTTTATGATTTTCTCTATAGACAACATATTGATCCCTCATGTATTTAATCATGTCATCATCTTCCTATGCTGCAACCTCCATTTCTATCTCCAACATTAGTAACTCCCTTTCCATAATTTTGCAACCTCCCTTTATCTTCCCAAGATATGATCCCAAATGACCAACATCATCTTGGACTTTTGTTAGCTTTTCCAAGGATTTATGAATGAAAGGAATGATATCCTTATTCGATAACTTTTGACATAATTGAATAAATTCCTCAATACTTTGCGGAGATTTAGAGGAATTATACTTTGTAAAATCATAAATCACATCATCAAGTTCATCCAAAACTGGTTCAACTTGTTCTTCCATAATTTCCATCTTCTGCATTGTAAGCTTTATGATTCTCTACTTGAATAAGAGAAGAAGTTTCTATCGTATTCCCTTTTTGCAAATCCTTCAGTGCAATCTTTTCTTCAATTAATACATTATTTGGTAGGGAATATATCTCTCCAAACTCTACAACTATAACTTAGCAATCCCACATTCATTGTCCACTTCCTGCTTCAAGTTCCTCAACTTGTCCAATTTCTCATTATATTCAACAATCCTTACCAATATCTCCTTGTAATAATTTGTGGCCATTGTGGTAATTTCAGCCACCCATTCATCAACAACCTTTGATTTATCTCTCGTTTCTTCCATGATGGTGATTACCTGAGGGTTCACCTGTTCCCCTATGAGTACTAGTTATGATGAAGTCCTTGTAACCTTCATGATAATATCACAGAGCTTAGATGTTTGCTCCTTCAACTTAGCATTCTTTACTTTCTCTTCATCTAGCTTCTAGAAAAGGCTATTGATTAATGTTTGTGTATCATGCTTCAAGCCTTATGTTGTAACCTCTCCTAGTGGCACTTTTGTTATCACCAAATCTTCCTTAGTCAATTCTTCCCTACTCTTCCCTGTTGTTGGGGTGTATACTTCAAAAAAATTATTCCCTGAAGGATCAATAATCAACTTTGAGGTTACCTTGGGATATTTAGATCTTCTTATTTTCTTTTCAATGCTCTTTAATAATTAAAGGTCCATTTCCTCTAAATTGACCACTTCCTTAGAACTAGGATCATCTGTTTAGCTAACCATGATTAGTGAAATATTTCCTGAAAGAGCTTGGGCATTAGGATGAACAATCATTTCTTTACCACTCTCTTCCGTAGGTGGAAGTGCCACCATTTCCAGCTATTTTCCATCTTCCTCACTAGGAGAAACTTGTTGTGAGACTCCTCCTAACTCAACCATCCTTTTATTTATCAACTCTTATTCTATTTCTCCTTATTTTTCAATCCATGTATCAATATCTTTAATATCCTCTTATACTGCAGTATCTAGAACTGAATAAATGCCAACAATATGATCATGCACATCACCTCCACCTCCCTTCCCAATCTCTCCTTCTTCAACCTCTACATTCTCTCAGGTATTCACTTTTCTCCAATGTTTGAGATGCTTCTTGAAGAGAAACAACATCATGTATCTCTTGTTGTTGTGCAACTAATATTTCTTCTAGAGACCGAGGAGGAGGAATAAATGGTGGAGATAAGGGAGGAGGTTAGGGAGATAAAGCTTATGTAGCAACTGAAGGAAATATAAATGAAGTTGGTTTGAGTGGTGGTAGCACCATCTCTCCTTGTGTAGGATAGTCTTAAAAGGTAGAAGTAATAAGCGATGAAGATACCAACAAATGAGAAGCTTCATCCCGAGTAACTCCACGAGATTAAGGGATTCTTTATTTTTCCCTTTTAATTGGCTTCAACTTTGTGGCCACTTTATTACTCTCTCCTGGAACTTCTTTTCTTTTAGTTCTTGACCGGAGCCTTCCTTCTTCTTGGTGTCTATCTGATTGATATCATTCATTATTGATTCTTCAAGGAAATAACCTTGATTGAGAAACCATTCAGAAGTATAAAGAAACACCTTTGATTTCCTTTCCATGATTAACTTAGAGATGTGAGTGGCTAGAAGTAAGGGGAATTGTCACCTCCTTCATCATAATTGGTTCCATAAATTATTTTTCCATCATCTGAGATATTTTTTGGGATATTGGCCAACCCAAATTCCAAATTTTTTTGTACTGTCAACCAAATGCAATCCCTTCTTCTTAGCTCAAACTCATATTTGCAATCATCTTAAAAATATTTTAGTGTTGGAAAATGTGCATAACTCAATGAGACTGACTTTTTAGCAATATTTCTATAATCAAAATTTAATCTTGCCTTGAAGGTGTATTGAGTATAATGGAGAAATATTTACTTTTCAACATTTTTGGCCTTATGGATATTTATACAATGATCGCCCAATTACAATAGGAGAATGAATAATCGATCTATGAAGACCTTCTTTGCAAGTCATGGAGCACACCACTATCTACACAACTCAAGTAGAATCCATTTGTCATTGGGATATCTAGGCAACTTGAGTGGAGTACCTGAGAAACCACAAACTCTCAAATATGTGAAATGAGAAAATTGAATAAAAATACACCCATACGTTTGGACTACATTCCATGCCTCATCAGTTACTCTCTTGGCTTTCAAATCGGATTAAGCTTACAAATGACCTCATAGAAGAATAAGTCATTAACTTGTTTGTATTCCTTGAAATATCCTAGTAAGGCCAACTATGGATAATATTCATAGATAGGATTTTGAGCCACTGTACCGGCCTTCCTCAACTTATGAAATCACCTTGTACTACTATGACATATATGAGATAAGAAGTCATCTTGAAATCCAAAGTTTGGATGACATTTCTTAACTAGAAATCAATATTGTTACTAATGATTTCAGCCCAGTTGATCAACATATCAAGTTTTCCATTTTCAATCACCCGAGGAAATAATACATCCATGTATAAAAGTATTTAGCATTCTTCTCACCATTTATTTTGCTAGAGAAAATGAGTAATGTCATCAGACCTCTGAATTAAATCAAACCTCACAATTGATCTAGGGAACCTAGAAGCCTACTTTGTCTCCTTTAAATATTGTAAATTCATAATCTACATGGCATCTGTTGTCCTATTTTTCCAATACCCACTAGCTTTATCCATGTTAATACTCAGTTTCTTTGGTGTAGTAGGGATTTTCAAGAATAATTTGAAGAAATGAACATCTAGCCTAGCTACTAGATCACCTGCATCATTCCTGATTGTTCTAGTTTGAGGATCATAATGCTTTACACACTTTAACACAACTTTTAGCGATTGACAAGTACTTGGAAAGGCATTTGCTTGAATGAGCCCACTTTGAGTCAATGTCTTCATCAAGGGTGTTTTATTCTTAGTCTTGGAACTCTCTACTAATTTAGATCTTTGAGACATGCCCCATGTCTCTATCTCCGATTCTCTGGCTAGCTTGGATATGATACATAATTCCTTTGGGTATCCTTTATATTCATATTTCATCTTGTCTACCTTAGCTTTATCTTTCTTTTAACTTTTCTAGCTTTTGGGATTTCTTCAATGTTTAGATCTGGATCTTCTCTTATCACATGATAACCTCTCCCTCTTCCCTACCAAATGATCACTTACTTCAATTGATTCTTCACTAGCTACAGACATTTTCTCTTTTCTTTATAACCAGCGTGCTCCAATTACTAAAAATTAGAAACTATTTCTTCTCTTTAAATAGTGAACATTAAGTCAAGACACACTTATTTCATTTGCATGCAAACATTTAGACTCAATTTCTTCATATAAATGCGTTAAAATCATTCTAGAAGTCAAGTTCTAGGTCATCTAAAAGTATTTGATGTATACAGTTCATTCGGAGTTCGTTGTGAGGTTTCCGGGTATAACTACTTGAGACTTGTAGTTAATAAGCATAATATATTCAAATATGTGTAATGAGTAGGAATAAATATCCTTTTCAATCAACGTAATATACAGTAGAAGTAATGGCTATCAATTTAGTACAAAACAAGTGGTGAAGTAGAAGCATTTCCATTCACCGCAATATATACAAGGAAGTAATTGATTGGTTTACCACAATGAATGGGCATAATAGAAGCAATTAAAATAAACACATTACAAGGAAATATGCTTTGTGGTGATTTTATACTACTTTACTTCCATTTTAAAGGCACGTAGAAGACAAACAAATCAATATAATGAATATAAGTGATAACAATTCAATTTTACACAAGTAAGAGTAAGTCGAATCGCGTAATGAATAAAGAATATTTATCATTCTACTTTACTTCTAATACAAAGCAATTAAAGACTTTTGATTCACCATAAATCAAGTAAAATACTTTGGGAGTAAAAGCAATGACAAAATGCGTAGTGAATGGGAAGTATGTTTTACGATGATTCCATACTACTCTACTTCTATTAAAATAACAAGTAAAATGATTTCTATTCACTACAAAGAAAAACAAATGATATCCAAACTGACACGAAGTGCTATGGTGATTCAAACTACTTTACTTCATTAATCGTAAGAGAAGAAAAAGTAACCCTTATCACCAAAAAAATGAAGAAGGAAAACCACGGGAAGAAGAAGAAACAATCCTATGGCTCAAAATGGTAAAAACTTGATGGCATTCCTTCAGAGGTAACAATGGATTCAAAATTACACCTAAACCCTAATCCCAATTAACTAAAATGCTTAAATTTAAACCATTTACCCTAAAAATAGAAGAACGAAAACACAAAAGGAAAAAATGCAATCAAATTCTAAAACCCAACACAGAAGAAATAAAAATAAGGAAAGAAAGAAGTAAAAAAATCTACTAACCTCCCCCGCAAATGGGTCAAAGTCAATTTGTGAAAATTCTTCCTCAATCAATCACTTGAAGTCACTCGGGGTTTGAAAGGTTAAAAACTTCTTTCTCTCTCCAAGCAAATGTGTGGATCCTAAGTGGAATTAATTAGATATTTTATATCTTCCACATCATTAAATGTTGACCATACAAGTGCCATGTCAACTCTTCCTTCTATGTGTCTTTTCAAAAAAACCGCACTTCATCATTTTTAAGGCAAGTAAAGTAGTTTCAATTCACCGATAACTTAAGTTGTTAGTTATCGACTTTTTGGAAGTACTTTACTTGTCTTAACTATAACGATGAAAAGTTACTCACATTTAGTGCAATGAATAGGACAAGTAATGGGGTAGGAGTTTAGCGCAATGAGAAGGATTAGCTTATTGAATTTTAGGAATTACTTTACTTGTCTTAACTTTAAGACAAGTAAAAGTATATTGGTTCGGTCAATGAATAAGGTAAGTAAGCACATTTGAGTTTAACGCTAAACTAAGGAAACTAAGCTAGTTATACATTACTTTGAAACCACTTTACTTAACAAGCAAAAGCACTTCAAAATATCACAAAGAATGAGCACTATACAAATCAAGTTTTTTAATATGGACAATATTACTCGAAGTAAAGCACTTTGTGAGAAACTTGATAGCTTAGGAGAGCAAATATTTGGTTTTTTTTAAAGAGTTTTAGGGAATTTTGAGAACATGGGCATTTCATAAATCATCCCCAAGAAACTTCCTACAACCTTTTGAAGAATCACCGTGTACTCCTGCAACCCAAATGAGTTAAAGCAACAACCTAAACAAACTAAACAACAACCTAAAAGCTACAAACAACATGAACACAATTCATCACAAGTTTTGAAAACTTAAAAAAATTAAAGTGGTACCCCAATATTTTAAAGATAAATCCACAGGACACCAAGTTCCCAACTCTTTGAATAACATGCAACAAATTTTATCACTTTGCACATGGTGTGTTGGGTGTCAAACATGAAGACCTATCGTCAAATTGTTCATAGAGTCATTACAAGATAATGAAGATGAACGGTTTTATCTTCTACTAGCAAGGTCAATCACTTGTTGGGATGATATAAGGAAATGTGTTGAATACATATTCAAATCTACTGAGAATATTATCAAGATCTCTTGGTACAACTGGTACAAATGAAGGAGTCTAGTACATCTATTAGAGACTTTATAGCCAAATATAAATGGTTAATCAGAAGAATACCTTAAGATGCCATGCCTTAAAACAATAACTTGAAGAGATTCTTTATTAGTTCCCTATAACCCAAAGTTGGATACTTCCTCGAAGATATCAACCCAAAGATTTGAAAGAAGCACAAGTTTATGCAATCAAGATAGAAGACAATCTAAATTTTTTTGGTAAATTAAATAATCCTTATGGAAAATAGATGGGTCAAAGTTCAATCTTAGCTCCCTCGATCCAGTGATCTAGAAGATGGAAAATGACATGATTTCTATGAAGAAACAACTCTCCCATATCACTATGAGGAATGCACCAAAAAATAATAATCCTCCAAATAGGCCAAGAATAATCTCACCTTCTCGTTGGCTCGCTCTTGAAGCACCACTGGTCAATACTACATGTGATGCTCAAGAACCAGAGGAAGAAATTAAGGTAGAAGAACCAAAAGAATAAGAAGAATAAGGTGATGGTAGAGACTATCTTGAAGTTTAAGAGGTCGACTATGATACTCAAAATGGCCTCATTGAGTATGTCTCAGTAAGTAAATATGAAGATGACAAAGAAGCACCAAGCTTCTCTTGTGTTGTGTTCACTCATGCCCGTTCAAAGAAAGGATCGTCATCTTTGAAAAATGCAACAAAGAAAAAAGGAAGATCCTCCCTGTTGAGGTTCAACATAACAAAATAATTAGCGAGAGGATCTCCACTACCACCATCAATAGAATTGACCAAGGAGAAACTAGATCCAATACCTCCCTATTTCAAAATTGGTTTCCAAGGTTAGTCCTTCACCTAATGTTAGTTAGGCTAAATCTATTAAAGCTCAGCCAAAACTAGCCACTCCTCCTCCTTCCAAATCCACTACCACATCCACAAAAGAGACCCAAGCTCGCAAGGTAGCACCATCCTCATAATGTAAAAATTCTACCGTTCTCAGAATGTCATCTTCACTCCCCATATCTCCATTTGATTATGTTGAGCATGTGAATAAAACCAAAGTTCAAATCACAGAGATGGAATATTTGTAAACTCACCTAGCTCAGTTCAAGAGGTTTGTTAATGTTGTCTAAAATGGTACCCCAAAGCTTAGTGTTGTAGATCTTAATGATAAAGGTCTACTCCCCACACCACCTATGCCTCCCTCACATAACATGTTAGCACTTAGTGCCTCAAAGAAAAACAAAGTAAAACCTTTCTACCTATCCCTTCTTGTCAAAGGATACCAACCGCATAATTGTATTATAGACTATGGAGCCTCGATAATGGCATGCACATTAAGGTAGCTAATGCCTTAGGAATTACCTTGACCCATGCAAACAACTCTTGTTATTCCATGGAATCCAAAGAAGTTTCATTGGTGGGTAGAATAAAATATGCTCAAGTGGCCTTGGCTGATTTTCTAGAGAAGAAAGTATTGCTCACCATCCTAGTAGTGCACATCCCAACATCTTTTGGGATGCTACTGAAAGCATAAGCTTTTGTATAGGTTTGGGTGGTGAAATCAATATGGATTGTTCCTCTGCGACCATTCCAGTGAAGGGAGAGATGAAGAAGTTGTTTTCGGTATGAAAGATGAAATATACGGTCCAGAAGTCAGAGGATCCTAGAGAAAACATCTTGTTTCAAGATAATGGGCTACGAGAGAGGGATGATAATTTTCCTCTTCTCACAGAGGATGAAGAAGACCAACTATGGAAAATGGAGTTTGATGGCATCCACTCTAGTGTTGGATCCGGAGAAGGCATTGTATTAACTTCCCCTTTATGTGAGTTATACCCATTTTCCTATAAGCTACAATTTGATAATAAAAATAACACGGCAAAGTATGAAACTCTCCTCCTGGGAATGGGTGTTGCTGAAGATATGGGAATGTCCTGGGTGATTTTGAAGTGATAGTGAAATAGGTAAAATACCGAGTATCAAGTAAAGAATCGAGACTCATGCATTATAAAAATAGAGTTTTGGATTATATCGAGTCTTTCGATGCTTTCTCAATCTCAGCCATCCCATGCAAGAGAAGAATGAAAAAGCAAACTCTAGTCTCCCTTGAAAATTCAACCTCATTGGTGGCTCCTCACCCATCCTTTGATATGGAGAAGGTGACTATTAAAATGGTGTTCTGACCAAGTGTGCCAAACAATGCAAATCATTGGTAGGTTTTTAATGATGACAAGTAGTTCTCGCCTTCTTGGAATAAAATTATAATTTTAGCAATCTCTTTCTGAAGGTAGTGAAAATACACATCAGGAGTCTATAGAAGAAGGATATATAGAAGGCGTAGAAGGTGTTGATTTCGAAGGGGTAATCAAGCTCAAAGGAAATAAGATCTCGAGAGGCCTTGTCTACCTAGCGGGCTATAACTAGTTTTGATGCAAATATGTGGTATGGAATTCAACATTTCCCTTCCTTTGCAGTGTATACAACCCAAAATGTAGTCAGTCTTGATAATAGTGATATTATGTAGATGTCTTAGCCCTCTTGAATTTCCAACCAAAATAATAGTTTGTATGTTGTGTATATGTATGAGTCTCTTGTTTGAATTTTGAAACTAGTGACACAAAAGGATGACTAAGAATACATGCTAATGACAAGAAAAGAATCAAAGCTTACCATAAATGTCAAAATGTGTAAAAATAATAAACAAGATAGAAGCACCCAAAATGGACACAAGTGCTTGGGTGCTAGTGTCTATAATGGGCGCTAGTGTCTTGGAACTAAGAATGACATATGTGACAAAATGACAGATAGGGATCCTTGTGATCGACCAAAGATGCACATAGACATGAGAGATGTAGGGAAGAGTAACAATCTAAATCAATCAAAGAGTGTAGATGGACAAGGGACAATGTCACCAGTGAATACTTTTCTTACTTAAGATTCATGCATATAATGTTTACGATGGCATAATAAAATAGTAATATGTGTGTTATTTCATGTGTACACTTGTTATTGATAGTATTCATACTAGCATCACACAATTATCTAAAGATATGTTAATTCTCTTACATGTTTTGCTATGAACCAATGTTATTTCATTACCTAAAAGTACAACTACAAATAGGTATGTTCTTAGCCTATATCTATTTGTGTCAATGATATTTATCCCTTTTAAATTTAGACTTTAGATAATAGCATGACGTGATATATTTTATGTATGTATATTTGTAAGGGGAATGTGGGAGAGGTTTTATCTATAGTAGAAAGATATAAAGATGAGTTAGACCAATACATAATCTTAACTACACCCGATTTGTTTGTTTCTTATCCATGAGTTAAAGACTATCCATGATTGAAGGTGATAATTATATTGTAACTATTCATATTTTGTTTAATATGTTTATTTTAACTAAATGGTTTATTTACACTTAATTTCCCATAAAATTATTAGTTGATTGAAAAGATTTGTGTACGTATTAAAATTAAATTTATTAGGTGATAACTTACCTTTATCTTATTAGTTGGTTTGGTGTGTAGAGAATTTAATATGATCGAGCATCCGGATGATAAATTAGGCACCCTCCATGTGCATTGTTGTGTCGGCGAGCATGCATCCCGATATTTCTTTAAAAAAATTAGGGACTTTCCGATCCTTTTCTCAACAACAAGAATTTAAGGCTCGAGCTTGGTATACTTGGACCAATCTTCGAGAAAGATATGTTCGAGTATTTAAAAGGCATTATCATGTACTTCTCTCTCAGTAGACTATTTTTGGTTTTCACACGCAAGGCTCATCCCCAGTCATGGTGTGGTCGATGTTATTTTTCAGATCATCATCCGATCTCTTTTAAGATTATTTGCACAAAGCCCCATTAAAAGTTCCACCTAATCAATTCCTTCTTAATATTTCTTTGTTAAGTCACCTGAGGGTGGTCCTGCTTATTGCTAAGGTTTAGAACATGGTGTCATGTCCATATTTTTCTACCAACTTGAACGAGTGATGGGAAACAACAATTCGGGCACCACATGTTTCCTTCGATGGTTCAAGAAGAAAGTTGCTCAAGTTTGTAAATGTGCAAACTCGAATCTACACAAAGAATTTAAAAGTATATCGTTCCCGCTTGAGACCAATCCTTTTGACATACCTCTTCAATTACAGGCCATAGATACTCAACACAAGCTTAAGCTCCTTGAATCTCATTCAACCCATGGTGCATAGATCCATCAAAATTTCACCAACTTAAAGTGGGAGATAAAGGAACAAATCACTTCTTTAAATCCATCTAAGCCAAGCATGCTCGTCAACGTGATCAAATATATCCAAGATTCACATCAGCAACTCGCTGATTTGCTAAAGATCTATAACACATTTTTTGATCGTTCTTGGTTAGTATTCAAAGCTCAAGAGGCTACCAATGAGTGAGCTTCTACTTTATAACAATGTATCAAGGTGGTACGATAAAGCTTTCTTCCGGGAGTACAACCATTCTGCAACACTCCTCTTTCCCTGGACAAGCTTATGCTTATGCTGCTCTGTTGTAACTTTAGGATGATAAATCTCCAAGGTTGGATGGCTTTCCTTGCAAATTTTACAAAATAACTTGGTCATTTGTTGGTACCAATATACTTTGGGTCTATAATTAAGATCTTCAATCCAATTCTATGGGAGCTTCATCAATCAAGGCAACATAAAATTCATTCATAAAGTTGGTGATCTAGAGTATACTACTACTAGTTGGAGGTCTATCACTCTATTAAACATCTCTTACAATATTCTTGCTAGGGCTTTTGCCCTTCGCATTACGTATCTTTTACCTAAGATTTTTGCATTGAGTAGACCGGTTTTATCAAAGGTCGATACATTTTTGATAATCCTATAACAACATGGGAAGGAATGGATGGGCCCAAATATCTCTACAACAATCGTTATTTCTCAAAATTTAATTTTAAAATTATTATGATTACATTGAATGGATGTTAATTTTAGCTATGTTCATAGCATTATGTTTTGGAGAATTCTTCACCTTGGCGATCGAACTATGTTATCCAATGTGTCTACTTTCCTAACCATCAATGAACATAAGTTTATTGTGATTGACCTATTAAGCTCTATCAGACATGTGTGCCCTTTGGCTTCTACCATATTTGTTTTATCCATCAATGCCTTAGGTTATCTTATTACTCACCATGCTGATCAAGGTTGCATTTGGGGAATTTTTTCTTTGGATCATGCTATGCAACTTATTAATGGTCACTTTTCCAATGAATCCTTTCTTACCCTTGTTGAGTCTGAGTAGAATGTGGCTACTATTTTTATTGCCTTGATACTTTTTGTCTTACTTTAGGATCCAACATTCAAATGGCTAAGACGTTGGGCTATCAACAAAGTTGTTGGCCTATTCCGGACAAGTTAAAAGCTTACCCTGGAATTCGATTGGAAAATTTGAACAATTCAAATCCTTAGGTATTCCTTTTTCCTTTAAAACTAATTCTACCACACTCTGGTTGTATGTGGTAGATAAATTTGAACATAAGTTTCTTTGTGGTCTTCTAAAACCCTCTTTTTGGCTAGAAAATTCTAGGAGTGTACCAAGATCCTTGCGATCACCCATGTTTATCATTATGCATATTGGTTCCCTTCCTGGGCTTCCTTCGCCAAGCTTGTCAAGCTACTTCAGGATTGCCTTTGGTGTAAAAGTTCTAACTCAACTAGCTTTTATTGGGTGGCTTTGGAAGTCTGTTATCTTCCTTCCAATCATGTTGGTGTGGGAATTTTTAATGTTTACATGCAAAGCATGGATTTATGTTCTAAATTGTTCATGAGATGTCTTTTAGGAAATCAGGCTTGGAAAATCCTACTTTGACATTGTATTGTTTATGGTGTTGCCTATGGAAAAATATGTTGGAACAATATCATGCTATATCACTAGGGTCCCGGTCAATATTTCTGGCACTTTCATTACCAAAATCATATGGAAAGCGTTTAAATCAGTGAAACCCCTATTGTGTTAGATTAGTGATGTCTTTCACATCAGGATCTCATTCAATTCTCATAATATCTAGTGGTATCCCATCATCAATGATGATAATCTTCCACTTGTGGAAACTCCAGGAATCAACGCTCTCTAGTTCTCTCCCAAAGTAATACACACCATTCTAGATTTGGTCTCCCACAGAGACTAGGTGCCATGTCCCAAGCTCAAGATGAAATTTAATCTTTCCAATTCGAACCTCCCATCTATCTACAAAATTCAAGAGTTAATTTCAAATGTAGTGCTCCACAAACTCAAGCTTAAACCCCGGATGCATGGTGGCAAGACTGAAGATGGAATCATGAAATTTCCTTCCTTCGCTACAATTTCAGCACCATTTACCAACTTTTGAGCCACATCTCACCTGCCATTTCCAAAATCAATACCTGTTGGGGCCTGCATTCTATGCATTCCACCTGACTTTGTAGGCTTTCCTATGCTTGGAATTCTCTTATTGAGCCTAAAGTTAACCCTTTTATTTGGTGCTTTATTTATCGAGAACCTTCTTGCACAAAGAAACGATTAAGTCATATTGGCATCCTCAATCCTAAATGTCCTTTTTGTTCCAAACCTAAATATTTTAAGCATTTGTTTTGGTCTTTCCTTGTGCCTAGGCCATTTGTTCTTGGAATCATTTGTTATTTCAACCATTCCACCCTGAACTCTTTCATTAGTGTCTGGCTTTGTTTGGAGACTTCAGCCCGTGGCCTCATTATATTGATACTTTGTGGCAATTTTTTAGAGCTTGTAATTTATTTCATATTTGGAAAGCTCAAAATTCTATGTTATTCCATAATGATCAATCTATTGCTTTATTTTCCACTAATGACAAAGTGGTTATATTGTTTATTATGCATATACATATTCAAGCTCAAGCAGAGAAAGTTACCCTATAATTTTCTCATTTGTAGGATTTGGTTGCACACCAAGAGAGTGTGACATGCATGATGAGTCAAGTCCCACTGGACCCTTTTCCACCTTGCCACCTCACCCATCTCCGCCTTGGTGGCTACCTCCACCAGGATCACGTCGCAGGAGCCACTCTCGTAGCCACCGCTCTTCCTCTCCTCAAGGTCGTCATTTATCTCCGTCCTCCTCTAGACCGGGTTGGAGCCCTCCTTTCAAGGGGAAGGGCATGGCTAGCTCTCCACAATGGGCCTATCCTCTTCCTAGAATTCAAACACTTGTTGGATCTCGCCCCTAGTTGGGGATTATTGTTCATTTACAGATGTAGGTGCGTTACCATAATGGTTGGTAGGTGGACCCTTCTTCGGTTGATCTGTCTAATGGAGTATAAATCCCTCCCTAGGATGATTCTCCTCCTCCCGAAGTGGAAGCATGTGTTTAGTGTTCTTTATTTTTTTATAATTCTTGTCTTTTTTTCTTGCCCTTTGGGCATTTTCTATGGCCTACGTGGCATTTTTGTGGGACCGCGAGTTCTCTAATCGCCCCTACTAAAGTAACTCTCTTATATTTTTATTAAAATAAAGGGCAATTCCAATAGGAAATTTATCTCCTTTCACAATTGACTATGCTTTAAGAGTGATGAAATTTCAACAAAGTGTCATATTTGAATGAAGTAAACACACATAAAGTCTTGGTCCTAGGTGGAGAACTTTGGATCACTTGCCCATGGAGTCCATACTATACTTAACATTTTTTTGTAAACCAACCAAATGTTGAATGTTTCTAACCTATTTGTCACAATATATGTTTTTAACATTACATAAATGTTTATGGTAATTACTTGTGGTCGTTAATTTGTACTAGGGTTTTCCATAAATTCGTAACAATTTTTAATTCTATGTAATATTACTATGTACATTTTAATCATGTGTTACTACTTTTGGTTAAGGTTGTACATAATTTCATGTTGAAGTATAGAGGACGCTCCGACCCACCCAATACCATGTTCTCACATCCCTTCCTCCATTGGGGCAAATGTTAGTAAGTTTTAATATGTTATCAGCTAATTTTGACTTCACAAAATTATAGCATGATTTTTTTTTCAAAAGTGTCCTTTCTCATGGTTTATCACCTTCATCGCGATCATTTTATTTGTCTAATCATTTTGACCTTTGTTTCATTCATTTCGGTTGAGAGGTCCTCCTTTTATGTCGTAAACCATGTTTTAATTAATTAATTAATATTTTACCTTTTTATTTAATAAAATTAATTTTATAAAATTTAGGGTGTTTTATTAATAAATATTAATTTAATCCTCATAAAATTTGTTTGACAAATTTGGAAGAACTTTTCTCATTTTCCCCATTGCCGTGGGAAATTATAATTCCGCTTCCAATTGCCAGGAATGCCAAATTGGCTCTCCGCTTCCATTTTTCCCTTTCTTGGAAAAGCTTTCATTTTCCCCGCTTGTGGGAAATTCCTTGCTATTTGCCAAAGCACAACCGGATATCATATGGAAAAATATCTCCCATTTTCCCCATGTGGAGAAATGGAGGGGAATTGTTAGCCTACTTTGCCATTGTCATGGGCAAACAGTTAAATTCTCCCTCTATTCTCCTAGAAATTAATGCCCACTACCTGAAGAAATTGGGAATTGGTTAAGAAATTGGGATCGGTTACAAAATCAAAAATCTTATTGGATCCTCGTAACTTTCCTCCGTGAACTCTACAAAGAAGAAGATTTGAAGTTTCTTATTTCTGACTCTCTATTATTCCACTGTGAAGAAGCATTTTTAATAATACAGTTCAGGGAGAAGGAAGCATTGTTCATGAGACAGAAAAAAAATTGTCACTATTTCCACACGCCAAGAAGGAAGCAAGAACCCACACATGCAACATTTCTAGACATTTATCTTGGAAGAGAGCTCACAACTGTAAAAGAAAAATAAAAGGAAATACCACACAAATCCAAAAGGAGAATTCACGCAGCCTAAAAAGATAACAACAAAATAAATGCATTACACAGTCTACAAGGTATAAAAGGCTATCCATATGAGTCCAAAATAGCCCACACATTCTTGGAGAAGAAAGATAAACCCATGCAGCCATAGATAGGAAAACTGCCCATGCCAAAGACAAATGAAAACCAGATCACAATTGTCCTAGGAAAAGCCATACGCATTTGCTAAAGAGAAGGCCATGTATTCAAAGGCAAGGAAACATATGCATAAAAAAATAGTCCTCCACGCATTCACCGGGAAGTCCAAGGGATCCAGACAGGTGAAAAGAGGTCTACACAACAAAGAAGACTATCAATGCATTGGGAAACACAACTCCCACGTAGCCAAAGGGAATAAAATCCACGCACTCACCTAGCAGATCATTTCCACACAGGTGGAAGTAAAACATCCCATGCAAGAGTGAAAGTAAAGAAATCATCAAGGCATTGGCCACATATTTACAAGAGAGGGTTGTCCACGTAGGTTAAAGAAAATAAAAACCAGAAATAAATAGCTCACACATTCATAAGGAGGAGACACAAGTCCACCACGCATTTATAAGAAAAGGAGGTTAAATAGTTATTCAAAATGCCAATCATAGATTATTTGCTATATATCTTTCCAAAACGCATAATCAAGGAGAATTAAAAAAATTAGTCAATAATAGCTTATTCCGAGCCAGCTCGGTTTTTCATTATATACCATTTTTAAAAAATTATAAATCTAGAATTGCTCTCTTTATTTTAAAATAATAATAATAAATAAAGAGACATATTTTTCTTATGGTTATAGTGGTCTAGAGACTAAGACCCGACACCGTTTACACCGTTTTGTGTGCTTCCTTTGTTCTTCCTTTAAAATTCATAATGGCTGAAAAACCTAACAAATCTACAAGAAAGTCAAAGAAGCTCGTAGAAAGGTCAAACAAGTCCGCACTCAAATATGAATTCCAAGGGATCATTCCTCCCACTTCCATCAAATTTGCATATGACAATATCACCAACATTGATCTTGGCCACATCAACGTAACACAATTTTATGATCGGGTGAAAGCTTGAAACCATCTTCTCATATAGACTCTATCATAGTGTTCTACCTCTAGCAATAGTTTTTCTTGTTTCAGTGTAATGCCTTGAGCTAGTCATCACCTGTGCGGGGCTTTATGATCCTGAAAGGCGAGGAATATTTAAAGATAATTACGAGCCTTTCCTTTTGATCACACTAGAACACATCAAATAATTTCTCAACATCCCGATTTCTTTGAGAATGTTGACATCACTCGAAAGTCACCAAAAGAGTTTTAGTATGAAGAACCCCTCAGGTGAACCAAGATGGTCAACAACAATTAGCTAGTGACCAAGAGGACTCATGTTGACCAGTTTCCCAAGGAATTGTACCGCATTGAATTTGTGGAGGAAATCGGTGATATGATCACTCTTCTGAGCCAAGTCTTCGGTCTCCCCTCTACCAGGCTTTTTCACCCATGGATGTATCAGTTCATCTGCATCATCCTTGCAAAGAGAGAATTTGTAGATTGGGCCACCATCATTAGTGACACTCTCCACAAGCAGTTGATCGAGGTGAAGATGACTGGGCATTTCTACATGACATCATACCTAACCTATGTGGTGGCAGAAGGAAGCTATTTTCGGGGTTAGAGACAAAAGGCATCATGGGTCCATCAAATAGTGTTTTCCACTATTATCTCGTAATTGAGTTTCAAGAATAGATCTCATCACTTCAGGAGAGTTAATGATGCTTTCACCTTCCACATGATTAGAAACTTGAATAGGAATTCGAAGAAAGATTCTCCAAGGATGTCATGGCGGTCATTTCTTAGTGGGGAACATGGTTCATTCAGTTCCCATCCTTTTCCTACATTCACGTGAGTGGATTTGTAGGCACTCCATGGAATATTCCCAAGTTTTTCAATGATAATTGGGCATTAATGGAGCTTGAGTGAAAAAAATTCCAAGTTCATTGTCTTCTTAGCGACAAACACCGTTCAGGAATCCACTTCCCAATCCAAATTGGGGAATACCAATGCCCGAATCTCTTTAGTGCACAACTCATGGAGAAGGAGTTTTCTCATTACCATACATCCATTTATAAAGAGATCCCAATTTGACATCAATGGATTCATGTAAAAGGATCTCGGAGTGAAGTACCAACACCATCCCACCATAGAAGACTTCTGGTCTACTTGCTTAAATGAACACGAATTAAGAAGGTGATAATTCTCCCACCTGACCCTTACTCAAATCAAGGCCTTCGGCATCAGAGATCCTTGATTCATTAGTAGATGATGGTGACAATTTGATTGATCCCTCATATGATGTCATTGCCTTCACTCCATTTCCCGAGTTGATTGGACCAAGAGAGATGAATTTTCTCTTGATGGCAAGAATCAATCGATTCTAAAAAGGAGCATAGCCTAGTATGAATGATAACTTATAAAGTTACCATCCATCCAAGTTCATACCCCAAGACCACAAAAATTGCCAACATGAGGAGGTATCTAGTTGACTAAAACCTCTTCTCAGTCAAATTCCATGTCATCAACCCATACACATCAAGTAAGGAGAGAATGGTTGCCCAAATCCACTTCTCTAAAGAAGATGTCCCGAGGAGAAACATCCAAGGGTCCTGGCCCTATTGAAGCAATAGAAGGTGTCTTGGGGTTTTCCACTTCTTATAGAGGCTCATCTACTCACGTTATTGATAGTTCAAGGAATCTCATCATAAACACTACTCAGTCATGTCATGCACAAGAGTCTACTCAAGTGTAAATGATCCAAATATAAAACACTCTTGAACCCCTAGTTCACAAAGAGGTTTCTCAAGGTTTTCCTGAGGTTCAAGAGGTCAATGTCAAATTTATTTCCCTAAGGATTGAAGTTGTGGAAATAACTCTTGTAGAATCCAATGATGTCGAGAATGATGTGAATGTTGCTTCAGACTCCAGGCTTCTATGTGCAAAATTGGTCAAGGAGACCCCTTCTTGGGTTGACTGTGAAGTCAAGAAAATAAAGAGGGTTGTCAAGGTGATCAATATTGACTTTGATGCCCTTTCCAAGATTTCAAATGATGTCATTCCCAAGAATACTAAATTGTTCTCTATAATAATGGTGTATGGAGAAAGAAACAAATTTATAGACCTTGACATTCCCAAGTCGAGAAAGATCCTAACACTTTAGAATAATGGTGGATGGAGATGGAAACAAATTTGCAGACCTTTCCATTCCCCAAGTCGAGAAATAACGTAATGTCATGACGTCTACTAAGTATGAAGTATCCAGGCTTGGACTTGGGAAGTCTACATTGGAAAGCGACATGGAAATGGTTTGAGATTCCATGGATATTGTGTTAAGAAGGCTTGAGAAATATAAATCTCAGAATTCTCAACTCAAGGCCGAAAATAATCAGTTGGTGAATTATGTTCAACATCTGATAAATCCAATATCCTCCACTTTCCCAATACTTGATGTAGTGGCTTCCCGACGAAGAAACACTCATTCCGTAGAAGGACATAAATACTTTTGGGCTATGTCACTAGATCCTGGATTTCAAAAATTCTCATCTTTGGGAGAGAGATAATCAAAGCGGTCGTAAAGCTCCATGAAGACATTAATGCATACCTAGATCCAATCATTTCTTTTAAGGAATATTTTTCTTCTAGTATATCAAATCTGGATGAGATATTGCCTAGTCTGCAAGAGATGACGAAGTATGGAATCTACAATTATAGCCATTGAAGGGATCCTTGAATTCAAATATTGAGGGACATGCTTTCTTTGGTGTCTACATCTCAAGTTACAGAAGATGATTCTCGAAGATTCCATGATTCATTACAAGAGCATATGTAGTGAAGCCTTCACTTCACTCACCTCGATTCATGAGTTCATAGCTAAAATCCCTTGTGATTTCGTGGATGAGCATAATCAGAGGCATTCATCAGAACATGTTGAGGAACAATTCTCACAATTGTTTAAGGACATGTACATTCCTGCCATCAACTTCTCCTCTACTTCAATGGAACGTTGTATCAAATTGAGGAACTTGTTTGAGGATGCTCAATCAAAAATGGTCAACCTAAATAATATGCAGGCAGGATTTTGAATTGCGGGTGTTTTGCAGGTCGTGCTTTAACCAAGTAAACCCCTTAAATAAGAGAAGATGCTCGAGACATTGGAAAGGTTCAGATATTTTCAGTTGGTAAAGGAGACATATCGTAATTTCACCAATGGGTGAGGAGATAGTCCATTTCTCATATGATTGAGATAGGCGGACCCCACTTTAATGGATAAGGCACTGGGTCTTGTTTTATGTTTTAAAATGATATTTTAAAGTGATGTTATTGTTAAACTCATTTTTAGCAGACTTTTGGTCACTTAAGTGATTTCTAATTTCAAGTTACTTTTTAAAAGTTAGTTGAAAAATTCAAAGTCACTTAAGGTTCCCTAATTTAATGTTCATCTAAACCCTAACTACCTTGTAACCAACTTTTGGGTTATAAAAGGAAGTTAGAGGTTCATTTGTAAGGGTGACTTTGAGAGAGGAGAAGAAAATACTTTTGTATGCAAGCTTTGTTTCAGAAAGAAACTTTGTGTTCTTTGTGAAGACATTTTGAAGAGTTAATGAAATATGAACTTTGTGTCCCATTCATTATCTCTTGTAGCATTTGATGTTCTTATGTTCATTAGATGTTAGTGTTTAAATATTGCATGTGAATATTATCTTTGATATTATTGTCAACATTATTAATTTGTTGTTCTTGTTCACAATGATCAAGCTCTGATATTTACTTGTTCATGTGTGTTCCCTTTCACTTATTCTTGTTTAGTTGATTCAAACTCTATTTTATTTGAGTTAGTTATTTTTTTGTTCTTCTTCTATATGCAATATTAGGCTTTGTTTTTACTTAACTATTGTATGTTCCTTCCATCCATTCCTTTCCATTTCTTTCCTTCATTCCATTTCATCTCCCTCATTCACACTTCTTTCCATTTGATGTCCCAAAACACCCCCACATACAATTTTGAATGTATAGATGTAAATACAGTTTTGGTTTTCAATAAAGGCAACCTCACCTTCATTGAGGAGGGACTTTGTCCCTTGATTATTGCATGTCATTTGCATGTGTGCAAATCCATTTTCTAACATAATTAGAGATGGTTGTTTGCACATTTCATACTTTTCTACAAGTACTTGATCTTACAACTAAAAAGGGGGGCTACTAGGTTAATTAAGGAACAAACATTATGGGCGGGTTTCAAACTAGGAACCTATTGGATTTTCCCCATTTTTTATTTTAGCCTCTTTGAGCGCAAATCAAACTCATGTGAGTAAAGCAAGAGAAATCAAGACTATAAAGTGGAACACATAAAAAAATTATTGACACATGAACAATATGAGTAATGGAATATGTATTGAGTTGTGGAGCTAAATAGCTTCACAAATGACATGCATTGTAGGTTTATTGGTTTACACAAGAAATCGACGTCGCTCGCCTAGAAGGAACTGAAATCGATTAAATATGTGTTCATGTTTTCATATCGAGATGCGGATTAGATCTAACCCTTGGTTATAAAGGTGATCAGAGGGTTGTAAATGCATAGCTAAGTTTCCCTAAAGTTTGTATATGCTTATAAGCTAGAAAACTAGGGTTAGAATGTGAGATTTTGAGATTATTGTAAAAATATTTTCTTGGAGAAAGCAAAGAGAAGCTTATGAGGAAAAATTATTGTACATCTGGGAGAGGTGTGAAAGATTACAAATCTTCATTGTATATCCTCTGTGAAGCAAAAATAATAGATTGGTTGTTTCTTGGTGGACGTAGCCCACACTGGGTGAACCACGTTATATCTTGTGTATTTTCTTTTGTTTAATTTCCATGTTTATTGCTTGTATGTTTAAATTGAATATAGATCTGTACAACACTGGTGTGTTCTAACCCTAACAACTGGTATCAAATATTTGTTTGAGGGTTTTGTGTGTTGACATATTTACTCACAGAGGGATTTCTGATTGAGTGGGAGCACAACAACAATGAGAAGATAAAAATGCAAAGGGAAGAAATTTGATGGCTGTAATTATCAATTATGGAAGATGTGGGTGGAATATTATCTGTATCAGAAAGATTTATATTTACCGTTGGATGTGAGTGCAAAGCCTACAAAGATGACTGATGAAGAATGGAAGATTCTTGATAGAAAGGCTTTGGGATCTATAAGATTGATCCTGGTAGCATTTGTAGCTCGAATATTACTGAAGCAAGTAACCACGATAGAGTTGATGAAATATTTAGCTAATTTATATGAAAAACCAAGTGCTTCAAATAAAGTTTATTTGATGAAGAAATTATTTAATTCAAAAATGCAAGAAGGTGGATTTGTATCAAGCCACTTGAATGATTTTCGTTCCATTGTAAATCAATTAAAATCAGTTAATATTCGTTTGATGATGAAGTGAAAGAAATTTTATTCTTATGCTCTTTGCCAGATAGTTGGGATAATTTGGTAATGAGTCAGTAATACAACATCTGCTATTAATATTTTGAAGTTTGATGATGTGGTTAGTATAATTTTGAATGAAGAAATATGCATGAAAAGTACATGAGAGTCATCATCTAGAAATGCTTTGAATGTAGAAAGTAGGGGAAGGAAAAAGGAGAGATCCAAGAGAAAGAATAATGGGAAATCAAAGTCAAAGATGGGCATATCTAAATCCAGAGGTAGAGGAATAACTTGCTAGAATTGTGGAAAGAAAGGACATGCAAAGAAGGATTGTTGGTTCAAGGAAAACAAAGAGAATCTACTAGATAAAGGTAAAGAGGAAAATGTTGCAACTGAGGTAATAAAATATAATCTTGGGTTTTAGATTTAGGAGCTTCTTTCCATGCTACCCCTAATAAGGGTTATTTCAGAAATTATGTCTAGGGTAATTTTGGGCATGTTTATTTAGGAGATGATGAACCATGCAATATTACTAGTAAAGGGAAGTTCATCTAAAATTGTAGAATGAAAATACATGGATATTGAAATATGTGAGGCATGTGTTAAGCCTCAAGATAAATCTCATTTCTATAGGACAATTAGATGAATTTGGTTGCATGGTTACATTTACATCCGACTCTTTGAAAGTTACTAAGAGATCTTGTTGTGGCAAGAAGCAAGAAGGTAAGAACATTGTATTTGTCTATCTCAGACATCGATTCCTTTTCTATGATATCTATTTTAGATTCAGATACAAGCATATGGCATAATTGGCTAGGCCATATGAGTAAAAAGGAATGCAAATATTAAAGGTAAAGGGTAAGTTATCGATTTGAAATATGTAGATATTTATTTCTATGAACATTATATATTTGGAAAGGAAAAGAAAGTGAGATTCATTAAAGTTGGGGCAGCAAAGAAGGAGCAAAAATTGGATCGATGTGTGGGGACCAACCGGGTAGCTTCTCATGGAGGATCCCAATATTATGTGACTTTCATTGGCAATACCACAAGAAATGTATGGGTTTATTGTATAAAGCGTAAATTTGATGTTTTTGAGACTTTAAAAGATGGAAAGCCCTTGTGGAAAATGAAAAAAATTAAAAATTAAAAGCCTTAGATCGTGACAATGGTGGTGAGTATTGTAATAAGGCTTTCAATGATTCTTGTTCAATAAATGTAATACACCTGAGAAACAACGATTCCTAGAACACCAAAGGAGAATGGTGTGGTTGAAAGAATGAAAGAACAATAATGGAATGTGTAAGAAGCATGAGAATACATATTGGATTAACCTTATAGTTTTCGGTAGAAGCGAGTAGACACGACAATATATTTAATCAACCATGGGCCTTCAAGTGCATTTGGATGGTGGAATACAAGAGGAGGCTTGACTGAAAAAGGTAGATCTTTCTTTTCTTAGAGTATTTAATTGAAGCTTTTGTGCATATTGATAAAGAAAATATGAAGAATTTGGATGCTAAACCCAAGAGATGCGCTTTTATTGGTTATTAGTATGGTGATTTTGGATTCTATTTTTGAGATTTAGAAGATGTTAAGATTGTTAAGAGTCGTGATATTATGCGGAATGAAAAGAGAATGTATTGGGATCAAATTTATATACCTAAGGATGAACTGGTTGAAGAGTTTGTGGAAGAAAATACATTTTTGGATTTAAAACAGACACCTACAGGAACTATTGTCGGTGACACCAACTTGTGTTGGCAGCCTGAACCGATGATGGTAGAGACAGGACCGACATCGGTAGCAGAGTACCGACATCGACAACTAGAACCAAAATTGTGAGGTGACCAACGTCGATCCACAATGGGTAAGTAGACCTTGAAATATTTACACCTTTATTTTATCTATTATTGACTAATAGTGGTGAGCCTAAATTTTTGAAGAAGCAATGCAGGAGGATACCCACAAGAAGTGGGAGCATGACATGGATGAGGAGATTGACTCCTTGTAATAGAATCAGACTTGGGATTTGGTTGAGTTGCAGTAGGTAAGAGAACATTGCAGAACAAATGGGTTTACAGGATTAAGGAAGAAGAGGGTGGACATAAAAGATACAAGGAAAGGCTTGTGGTAAAAGGGTTTGCACAAAAACATGTATTGATTTTGGTGATATTTTTTCTCCTGTAGTAAAAATGACTTCCATTCATATTGTTTTGAGTTTAGTTGCAGTAGAATATTTGCACTTAGAACAACTTGATGTTAAGACGACTTTCCTTCACGGTGATTTGGAGGAAGAGATATATATGCAACAACCACTTGGTTATGAAGTCAAGGGTAAGGATAAACTTGTGTGTAAGTTGAAAAAGAGCTTGTATGGGCTCAAACAAGCTCCAAGGTAATGATATATGAAATTTTGATTTTATGTATGAGCATGGTTATATAAGATGCAAATTTGATCATTGTGTTTATTTCAAGAAGCTTGAAAATGGAAGCTATATTATTTTGTTATTGTATGTAGATGATATGCTTATTACAGGATCTAGTATGTAGGACATTGTTGAGCTTAAAGAAAAGTTAGCTCATACATTTGCAATGAAGGATTTAGGAGCTGCAAAGAAAATCTTTGACATGCAATTCATAGAGACATGAAGAACATGAAATTGTATTTGTCTTAGGAAGATTATATCAATAAGGTGTTGGAAAGGTTTAAAATGTATAATTCAAAACCGTAAGTAAATCTATGGCTGGATACTTTAAATTAAGTAAAGATCAGTGTGCTACATCACATGAGGAGGTCGGGTACGTCGTATGAGTTCTATATGCTTCAGCATTTGGAATCCTTATGTATGCAATGGTTTATACTAGACCAGAAATTACATAGGCAGGGGAAGTTGCGAGTAGATTTATGGCCAATCCATATAAGGAGCATTGGAAAGTAGTCCAACTCAGATATTTGAGAGGGACATCCAACATGCATTTATGCTATGGAGGGTCAGATACTTCTTTATGCAGCTATGTTGATTCGATTTGACTAGAGATTTAGATGGTAGGAGAAGCACCCTTTGGATATGTATTCACAGTAGGTGGCATGACAGATTAGCTAGATTTTGAGATTAGAAGGTTGTGGCCTTGTCTACTACATAGGCCGAATATGTTACAAAACACTGAGAGGCTAGCAAAGAGATGATATGGATGAGCGGAGTTCATGGAAGAGTTGGGAGAGGATTGAAAATTGTATAGTGATAGTTAAAGTGTGATTCATTTGGTAAAGAACTCAGGATTTCATTCAAGAATGAAACACATTGATTGAGATATCACTTTATACGACAAGTGGTGGAGGATGGGTAGCTAAAACCTGGATAAAATTCATACAAGTGAGAATCATGCGGATATGCTAATGAAGCCATTGGCAAACGAGAAGTTGGAACTTCACACAACTTATGTCTGTCTTCAAGCTTGAGACTTCAAGAGGTAGAAACAAGCCAAAGAAAGGATCAAGGATGGAACTATACGGTACAATGTTACAATTTATCTCAAAGTGGGAGATTGTGAGTTGTAGAGCTAATAAGCTTCACAAATAGCATGCATTGTAGGTTTATTGGTTTACATATAGTAACTTGACATCGGTCGCCTAGAAGGAACTGACATCTGTTATCTCGTATGCGTTCATGTTTTTTTATTAGATGTTGATTAGATCGACCCTTGGTTATAAAGGTGATCAGAGGGTTGTAAATGCATAACTAAGTTGTCCTAAAGTTTGTATATGCTTATAAGCTATAAAACTAGGGTTAAAAGGTGTGATTTTGAGATTATTGTAAGAAGATTTTCTTGGAGAAAGCTAAGAGAAGCTTGTGAGGAAAAAATATTGTACATCCAGGGAGAGGTGTGGAATATTGCAAATCTTCATTGTATATCCTCTATGAAGAAAAGAATAATAGATTGGTTGTTTCTTGGTGGACATAGCCCACACTGGGTGAACCACGTTATATCTTGTGTATTTTTCTTCTAGTTAATTTTCATGTTTATTGCTTGTATGCTTAAATTAAATATAGATTTGTACAACACCTGGTGTGTTCTAACCCTAACAATATGTGTGGAATGTGCATGCGAGTTAATTTACACCATCCAATCAAAAGCCTTATCACCATATAAAATAGAAATCCCATTTTATGCCGGTGGTTGTTAACAGAGGACGTTATCGGGATTTGTTGATATGGGAAACCCTCCTAGGGGATTCATTATGTGAACTTATTTCCTATCACATGTGTTCATAGGATACTAAATAATACCCTTATTTCCAAATGTACATCTTAATTTTCTATTATTAATATTCTCTCCCAATAGAATTTTTTAGTTATTAAATATTTCTTATTTCACCATATATCCAAACTACAAATTTTCCCTCTAACATTTTTAATACCCCTTTTTATTTCCACCTCTTCAATGTTAGATTCAATGTCTTACATTTTCACAAAATTTAATTATATTTCCACTTAAAACCTTGATCAAATTCATATTGGACTTGAAAAGTACAAACCCTCATTATGTGTAATTTGATCTCTCTTCCTTTCTTTTCTATCTACATTTGTCACACTAATCAAACTTTGTATAGTAATGTGAAGGGTCATATGTGGTTGCATTCTTGTTAGTTAAATTTATTAATCTTCATGACATCCATTATAATAAAAACTTGAATCAAATGACACGAAAGGTACCTTAAAAATGATACTATGAAGGATGTCTTAGTTATTGAGAGTTATGTAGTACCATACTCGGGAAAAACATGTTGCTTCTCTAAAAACACACCTGGAATACTTTGAAAAATCACACAAGAATATGATATGAATTTAGAGCTTCTTCATTTACCCCAACAATACTCCTCCCTCCTTATCACTCTACATACTCTATCCCAATATATTTTTAAAAAGCTCTATACTTAACCTTTTTAGCCATTTATAAGGGGCAATATATCAGGTCCATTTTGATTAATATTTAAAACCCCTAAATAAACTCACACGTTTGGTAATTTGTAGATTATGAATCCCCTATGGAAACCCTAATCGTTACCTTTATAGCTAAAGAGAAAACTTCGTCGTAAGTGTGCATGAAATTGCCACCTCCCGATGTTAAGTCTACTCCACATATCCACATATCTAAAGTGTCTCATGAGGCACACAGATGAATTCCCCTTACAATTACATGCGTTCTAAATACCCAAAACCACGAGAGATGAAATTGCAAACAACTACTATTGACATTGATAATATTGATGGACCACTCCTTGCATTTAGATATACCTCCCAATTACATTGCCTTGATGATTTGCACACCTTGTTCGGATGATTTTTCAAGACATATTGCAAATGATACCGACATTATCACGAGGATAAAATCAATTTAGTTTGAAATCAAGCGCCGAGAGATGTCAAGGTTTTCGGTTTGAGCGTCGGGGTATGAAAGGATTTTGTTTGAAGATAAACACAAGAAATATCAAGGGTTCCAGTCTAAATGCGAGATTCATCAAAGATTTCGGTTTGAGCGGAGCCGGAAGGGATGAAGAGAGGAAGTGTTTGAGTCTCATCCGGAGCCGCCGTATCAAATCGTTTCAGTTTAAGTGTTGGGGCTACGGGAGAATCCGATTGTATAGCTTTTTTGGGCGTATTCTAGGATTTAGACAACGCCAATGTGCCTCACGGAGTCCTTGCCTGCAATATTCTTTGCCACATAGAACAAGAATATATGCCCATTCGTGGATTAAACCAACCTATGGACAACTTTAAAGAATATTGAAATTCGATATGATCTCCAAGGCCATTGAGAATGATTTAGAGCTCGTGGTGTTAATTTCTCACATGATCTCCAAGGTGGAAGAAATTATCAAATACATTTTTGGAACCACCACATTTCCTCAATCCTTTGATTTCTACCAATCGATTTTTGCTCTATTTTATCAAAGCCAAGCTCTCGAATGGCGAGCCTCAAATGGTTAACTATTAAGGTGAGTGAAATTTTAAGCTCTAATTTTTAAGTAGTTAGGATTTTCAATGGTCCCTGTAACTCATTTGGTTACCTAAACATGATCAAAGGCATTTCATTGTATTTCATACAATTTATTTTTTACATATTTTATTGTTATATTCAGATTTATTTCTTTCCTAATTTGGTTTTGAATTGTTTGATTTTGATTCTTCAAAATAATTTTGATCCAATCATGTATGAACTTATTCTTGTAATAAATGATAACTAGTTTATTTCTTTAATGTGTTTTTAATTGAAAGCTATTTGGGTTTATATCTATAATACAAATTCAATTGCAATTAATTAGATATAAATAGTAAAATCTGATTTAATTGTTAATTGATTTCCAACATAAGAATTTATAATAAAGATTTAAGAAGTATTCTTGTTTTTACATAAATTTGGAAATATAATCTTAAGATCAGCTATTGTTAACCAAGCAAACTTGCACCAACTTGAGTACCTCGCCGAAATACTAAGTTACTCTTTTGGGACCATCACTTCACATTCTTAGGATCTTCAAGTGATGTTTCAAGAATTTGATGCGTAACCAAAATATGATTTGATGACTCTATTTAAAAGGTCTACGACTTGAAAACCTTGCTCAGATATATGAAATTCGCGGACAAATGTTTGAGAAATCGATGTTCTTCCGCAAAACCCTATTAGGTCAATTACCTTCATAAATGATAAGAAAGGAAATTTCGGTTTGAGCCCTACACTACCCCTAGGAAGAGGAAAATTTGATATTTTCAAGCCCCACAACCATGTACAATTCTAAAAAACAACACTAATAGTACATTGTAATTAATCTAGTACAATGCAAGTGTCTATATTGTATGATTTTCTTGTTGGAATGAATGATTGACTTGGAAATAAAAATTTTAAATTTTCTTTTTCTCTAAAGACATCTTTAACACAATCACAAAGTGATGATCTCCATGAGACTTTTTCATGTCCTAAATGAACTAATGCATCTACATATTTATAGACTTAATGAAGTCAAATTAGGACCCTATTGGCACACAATTCACTACACAACGGAGCAATATATCGATAAAGGACCATTTGTACCCAAATGAGGGTTAAAAGGGCCCACATATGCCAATAAGAGCCTAATTGTACCAATAATCAACAAACACACAAGTATATTAGAATGATGTAATTGTGTGACTAAAAAATGCCCCCATGCCAAAATTCATTGTATATAAGGCTCCACTTTTATGAATGTGTTTATCAAAGCATAATGACCCCTTTTTGTTTTAGTTTGCAACATTAAGTTTGTCAACAATTAGTTTTTATTCAGGATTGAATGTGTTTTAAATAAGGTGCTTGTACTTTTATGTCTTCATGTTGAGCAACAACCAAGACTCTCAAATAAGATTGATTAGGAATCTTGAATAATGGAATACTGTGTTGAGTTAGTCTACCTCTTGTCAGTTAACTACCCAACTAACTTGCTATTTGACACCTTAATTTGAGGTACTAATTTTTGAGTTAGTTGCCATAAAATTATGTTGAGTTGATTGTTAGTTAGAAACCACCAATTGTGGAACTGATTGACATTAATTTGGGATCTCCTAAATATGAAGATTATAAAGTAGTGTTGGGAAAAAAATGATATCATTTTTTAATATTGCAAACAAACCATTTTCTTTTTTGGTATGGATGTGTTCTAGCAAAATTTGCATTGTAGACCAAATCCTTCAGACATGGATATTAATCATCGTGAGGATGAAAACCCTTAGGGTGTAGTATCATAGGATTCTTAGTGCTATGCAGTTTGAAATTTGGAATGCACAATAAGTTGTATAAGTTTGTTAGATTTCCATTTGAATGTATGTTATCAATAGAAATTTGAAAAGAAAGAAAATGTAAAAATAGCATTATGTTGTAGCATTTTTGTGTTTTTTATTTGTGTTGTTTGTAAGGGTCATTACAAAAAGATCAATCTTTCTATATTTGTTATTTCAACATCTTATAAGGGATATTTTAGTGATATCAAAGCAAAAATCTTGCACTGTGTGGAAATGGATATGAGTGAAAGAATCATAGCGAATGAAGAAAGATTAGAGTTCATACAAGATAATATAATCAACATCTAGATTAGATAAGATTACATGGCTAAATAGTTCACACCAGATTGGAAAGCGTAACAATAAGCTAGGAGAGGATGAATAATCTATTGAAAAAAATGTTGTAGATTTAGATGAATACACCTACTACCATTCCATTGTAGAACCGGGATAATATCATAACATCACAAAGAAGGGAGAGCTCATATGAAAATCATCGTCTAGTAAGTTGCATTCTAAAACCCCAAACCCTTAATTTTATAGAAAGAAGAAAAAGTAGAATGAAAATCTTCTTCTACATAAGAGTTGGAAAGGGCATTTGGAGAAGACCAAGGAAAGAATGATGATTTCAAGGCACGATACCATTTGAAAAGTATTTAGAGTCAGTGGGAAAGGGTGTGTAAAGGAGGAATCAGAAAAATAATCAAGGTGATAATAGAAAGGAATTGCAACATAATGTAAATAAATTAATTGCATCAATGTTCAAAGATGGCATAAACAATATCTCTGCTAGGGATTGGTTGTAGAAATTGTAAAAATATTTTACACTCGAACCCATGATGGAAGAGGATGAGATTCAGTTTTCTACCTCGCACTTGGAAGGCTTAGGACGTGACTAGTGGCATAATGGCCTCATTACTCAAGGAAAATACTTTATGCAAACATTTGAAGATTTTAGCTAAAGGTTGGATAGATTTGAATAGAAGGATGAAGAAGAGTTTTTAGAGAGATGGCTAGAATAAAGCAACAAACCTCAATGGATGTGTATGTAGTACAACTCCAAAGAGTGGCGATCATGGTACCAAATTTTTCAAAGAAATATTTGTTGAGGGATTATTTGAGCCCCTCGGGGGGCCTAGTTAGGCCTTTGCATTGACATCATTGAAAGAAGCTATCGGGAGGGCCTTGAGCCATTTGTGTTGATGAACAAGTTTACACCACAGTCAAGACCACTCACTACTGAATTTCAAAAGGGAAACTTTCAAAAAGGTAGATCAAGCTCATAATTGCCAAAAACTACACCATAGTCCTTCACAATGAGGTAGATGGATTAAAACACTAGAAATGAACTTAAGAGAAACAAGTTGTGTTTCACTTGTAAATATCCATGGGAACCCATTCATAGATTACTTGGCAAGGGCCAAGTCTAATACATAATAGTGTCCGATGAGGAGTACAAGCTCGAAGATCCGAACCACAACCAACCATAAATGAGTGTATGCATGTATAACTAATCTTAGTTAATGAAAGGAAACTAACACCAAATAGATTCCTAGGTTAATAAAAAAAAACACCACGATAAAGCCATTAAAAAGAAAACCTTAACTAATCCATCTAATAGTAAAAACAATTTTCCTCAATAACCAAAGATCGGCTATACTAATCAAGGCGTCAACAAAATATATGGGACCGATCGGTGTGGAAACGGCATCGGTCACCCGCCTCTGCATTAAACAAATTTTAAAAAATGTTCCTAATTGGCGTTAGCGGATAGGGAACCAACATCGATCGATAGATCGGCATCGTTAATGTGTATCGTGTTTTTTTTTAAGAAAAAGATGAATGTTGGGGTCGAGCCTTCCCAACCCTAAACACCTTCCCAAAATAAAACACAGTGCGGCCAACAAGGCCAAACTAGACTTAAACCGGATAGAAACACATGGATGTATATATACATATGTGTGTGTGTGTGTGTGTGTGTGTGTGTGTGAACAAAATAATTTGTAGATCAAATACTCAAATATGAGACCTTATACACCTCTAAATGGAAATAAACATACATACACAACACAATAATTTGTAAATCAAATACTCAAATATGAGAGCTTATACACCTCTAAATGGAAATAAACATACATACACAACACAATAATTTGTAGATCAAATACTCAAATCGAGAGCTTATACACCTCTAAATGGAAATACACACACACGTATATGTATGTATTTGTATGAATATTTACCCAATACTTGCAAAATGTGGATGGACTTCTATGAGCTTCTTGATATACCTTAAGGAGATTGCCATAAATATCGTGAAGATGTTTTTGTGGTCAGTTGTATCTTTGGAAGGAAGAATTTGGAGATTATCTAGGCTGTCAGGGAGTTAGGTGTGTTCTCACACCAGTGTTTACTTCTCTTTTTCACTTTTTCTATCTAATATATTTGAAGTAGAGATTACATCTTGTAGAGGCCCAACCTTTGTATTTAACACCTAGAAACCGAAAGCTACCAAGTATTTGTGTAAGTTAAATTTTGTCCCAACCTTCCTACGTGACTACCGATAAATTGGTTTTCTTTCATCTGAATACAAAGATCTGAGAGAATGGTTAATTGATTTAAGTGCTTCCTTTCCCGTTCCATTTGCAACTACTTTTTCTTTTGGTGTACACGTACCGAGACCAACCTTCCTCCTTATGTTCATAAAATAGGTGAACATTGATGTCAGGGTGTTAATATTGTTTTCTCAAATATAGCAATTGAACGGCTATGATTTTTGGACACAAAGGACTGCGATTGAGTATGGCTCTACTAAATTTTGGAGTATCGTATTCTTGAACTAAATTTTTATGTATGTAAAACTAAAAACACAAAACACATGATAAATCCTAACGAGAAATGGGTCACGGTCCTGCATGAAATTTCAGCACTACAATAAATGTAAGATGAAGGATAATGCTTGATTAATCTCTATTTTTGGCTATTGCAGAAGTGAAAATGCCTGAAAATTATTTACAAACTTGAATCTCCAACTTTTCTCAAAGAGTTTAAAGATAAAACATGCAATCTAATATTCATGGCTCCAAGAACTTATTTTAGACTAATATTACATCCCTATCATTAATTAAAATATAAAGCACATGATACCCCAACCCAGAAATTTAGGAAGCAAACTACATGTCTCGATTATCCCGTTGGAGTGCTCCATTTGTAGGAAATAGTCATGGGTAATTTTTTTGGAGCATCGTTGCGAGCCCTCCGTACCCAATGCAGCCTCCCTATTAAGGTGCCCTTCAATGCCAATGCAGCTCTTAGTTCTAAAAGTGTCTCACCACTTCTTTGTTGCAATTTCCACCGCGTAATGCAATGCCAGAGATTTGTCCAAGTTGAGCCCTTCGCCCATGACCGTAAGCCTTACCAATTCCATGCTTGACGAGTCTAATGTTCATTGCATCCGCCGCACCCTTTGATCCTCCATCTCCATGGAACTACAATTACTCACTTCGTTTGGCAAGTACATCATAGAATGATCTTTCACACTGAAATATTTTGATCTTATTTCCTTGTTTTTAGCAATTACATATGTTGGTAAATGTTTTCTAACACTTCGAGTGCAACCCGGACTTGGCTACCAGATGAGAACATGTGTTCCACATGTAGTGCAAATCTTGTTTCCTTGTTGTCAACAACATCCTTCGCAACATCTTCCTTTGATACTTCATCCGCCATACTCGCTTGACTTTTTCGCTTATATAATAACATTTACAATTAATACCCACAAATTCAAATGAAATGGTTCAAACAAAAACATGGCCGCAATCTCACCAAATCTAATACATGTCATTCCAAGCTATATAATAATGAACATGGTTGGAATAAATCGAATGTAATTATACGAACCGAATATAAGAATTTATGGTTATTTTTAACAATTACTCCTCTCCGAGAAAATGTAAATAAGATAAGATAAGATAAGATATATTAATGTCCAATGAATGACATCAAAAGTAAGTCAATGGGACTGCAGCCCAAACAATATATAAAGTGTGTAAGCTAGGAAAAATACACTACTAACAAGGAAGTAAAATACCAATAATCATACCTCCTCCTTCGCGTTCCGTAGCAAACCTCGAGAATGGGCTAGGAAACTTGGATTGAGCCCTGATTTTGTGATATGTAGGTGCTTTTCTTCAAGACGGAGCAAGACCTTCCTGCAACAACGATCTTCTTACTTTGCACTAGATGGGAAGAAGGATTATGAGGCTATTTTGACATTAGGACAAGGCAAAAGGATGTTCTTTGCTCAAAGGATGCAAGAACTTAGATATGGCATGAAAGCTTATTCTCCGTGTGTTTAGAGGGGAGGGGTAAGGTTGTATTTATAGCCTGAGGGAGTGATTAGCTTAGATTAATTTAAGTAATCATGGTTTGAAAATGTGGGCAAGATTAAGTGAGTGGTTTGAAAATGTGGGCAAGATTAAGTGGGTGGTTTGAAAATGTGGGCAAGATTAGGTGAGTGGTTTGAAAATGTGGGCAAGATTAGGTGAGTGGGGACCACGAAGAATGGGTGAGGATTTGAATTATTTTTTAATTCATAAGTGGAGGATTTTAGGTGAGTGGGGACCACGAATGGTGGGTGAGGATTTGAATTTGAATTTTTAATTCAATAGTGGAAAAACATGGAGAATAATGACATGTGGTGAGGATTAGATTATTTTTATATTTTGAAATGGATAATTAATCAAATTATATTTGATTAATTCGAAGTGTATTTTTGTGGGAAATGAGGAAGGGGAATTAATTGATTTAGGATAGATGTGAAATTGGGGTGTCTACATTTTCCCCTCTTTGGAAGGGTACTATGAAAGTAGTGTCCTTTCAAAGAAAGTAGAGTATGGGGAAGAATTCAATCTACTTTTTAAAAGGTAGAGCTAATGTTTGTTGGGGAGAATGGAAAGTGGTGAGTGACGGATGTTATAGTATCCTCCAAGAAAAAAATGTCATGAGAAGATGTGATTATGGATAGATGTGGTGATGCCCCCTCGAGAGGACTGACGAAAATGAAATATACGATAGAACTCTCGAAAAAGAAAGGAAATGGATTCAGCATGGAGAAGAGGATGATAATGGAGTGGAAGAGACTAGAATGACCACATGACGCAAATGGAGAAATGATTCAATCGAACTTGAATGCTATGTGTGAGGGTGTGTGGGAAAGAGAAAAGGGAATGGATAGGATTGGGGGTTCATTATGAGAAGAGTAAGGGAGAAAGGGGAGGGAAAAAAAAAGGAATGAAAGAGGTAGAAATAAGAGAGAGGGATGATAGGGGAAGAAGGGAATGATGAAGGACAAACAAGGCAAAAAGAGGAAAATGACAGAGTAGAGGGTGAAGGGATGAAATAGAGAGATGTGCAAAATGAAGGAAGCAACAGAGATAGTAAAGAGGGATACGTGGAAGTGAAATAAATGAGAGAGCGAAGAAAAGCAGGAAATGGGAAAGGATAAATAAGAAGGAGAAAACGAGGTGGGAGTAGGGGGTGAAATGGAGGGAAATGGAAAGAGGACAAAAGAAGAAGTAGAACGGAGAAAAAAAAGAAACTATGAGGGGCGAGGAAAGTGTGAAAAAGAGGAGAGAAAGGAAGAGAAACAAATACAGAATGAACAAAAAGGTAGGGGTGGTAGAGAAAAGGAGAAGTGGTCAGAAGAAACGTGAAAATTAGGGGAGAGGAAAGGAAGATAGAACGAATACAAGGAGAAGATTGAAGGAATCGTGTCATTACGAGGAAGACCAAGGCCAAGAATATGGAACAGACCGTATGGAGATGCATGTGGAGGGTGGTATGATAAAAAAGATAGGACAATGCTGAACAACTAAGTTATCGATGGGGAAGTAAGGAGGAAACGTGATGGAAAAAGGGGAAGAAGATGATACAAGGGGAAGGGAAATAAGACGAGGGGTGGGAGAGAGAAGAGGATAACAAAGAAAATGATGTAGAAGGAAGGGAATACAGAAAGGGGGTAATAAGTGGAAAGGGAATGGTATAAGGAATGTTCAAAGAAGAAAGAGGGGAGGAATGACATCGATTGGAAAAGATGTGGAGATGCATGAAATGAGGATACTAGGATGATGAGAAAATAGGAAAAGGATGTATGATGAAGACAGTAAAAATATTGAAGAGGGCAAAGAGGAGATGGAGAGATGGGTAAGAAGCGACAAGAAAGGGTAGGAGTGAGGGAAAAAAATAGGAGAGAAAAGAGAATAGGGGATAGAAGAGGCAATGCCAATGAGGGGACGTTAGGGAAATCCCCTTGACAATGAGTGGTGGGGAAGGATGAGAGAAAAAATGAAGAAAAGGAGAAAACTAAGGGATGAAAAGGGTAACGCCAACAAAGGGACGATAGGAAAACCCTCGACAATGAGTGGTGGGCTTAGAGGAGGGAAGGAATGAAGGGAAACTCTAGAAGGTCCAAGGAGTGAATGAGGTCGCATGCGAGAATGAGGATTGATAATTTTAGGAAAACCCGTTGACAATTATTAGTGCAGGAAGAGAAGATGATGATGAAAGAATGATATAGGAGTGTTAACAATAAGGGCGAATGTGTGTGTGGGTAGAAATGTGGGGGGAATTTGAGAAGAGGAAGTGGAAAGAGTGAAGAATATGGGAGGGATGAGTTGGGACTAAGTGGAAGCGAGGAGAGGATGTGGGTGATGAGGATGAACGAGGTGAGGATGAAGAACGAAGACATGAAAATAATGGGAAGAAACGGTATGAAGGGTGATGGATCAAGAAGGGGAAAATGGGGGAAAAGAATGTGATTGTAGGTGGAAGAGATGAGTTGTATGTTGTAAGAGGATATGTGGAGAAAGGATAATAGTAGGAGGAAAAAGTGGGTAATAGGAGATACCAGGTGGAAGAAGCGATCAACAAAGTGAACGAAGAATGAGGTGGGGGAGAAGTTCACGATGACAAGTTAAGTGTAGGGAGGACCCTGACATAAGATTGTCATGTGACGGAAGTGGTTAAGTAAGATTGCCATGTGAGAAAAACTGGAGATGACAAATGGTCAAGCGAGAAGTGGTGTTTGCGAGAATCGAAAAGGAGGTGAAAGGATGTGATAATGGGGAATGCCGAGAAAAAATGAAGGGTGAAGGGTGTGTAGTGATGGGGAAAGGCAAGGAGACAGATCATCCTTAAGAGGGACTCTTAAGTGAGATCGCCATGCCGGGTGAGTGGTTAAGTAAGATTGCAGCGAGAGGAGGGTGATAGTGGTGGGAAAAAGATGTGATGATGGGGAATGAAGAGGAAATATGGATGGTGAGATTGGAGAGTGATGGGCGAGTGTAAGATGACATGTCATGCTTAAGATAATCTCTTAAGTAAGATCGTCATATCTTTGGAGAGGTTTCGTAGGGTCACACAACCAACAGGATGATATGCAAAGAGAAAAACAAAATGATATTAGGGATAGGGGTGGAATGGTAGGTGAAGAAGATGATCGCGATGAGAGGTGGGAGAAATAAGAAGGGGGAAATATGATGGGATGGAGGAAGGCCACAGGCGAGATCAACCTTAAATGGAAGTATTAAGTAAGATTGTCATGCGGTGGAATGGTTAAGTAAGATCGTCAAGTCGAGGAAGAAGGATGATGTTAGAGTTGGTGGGAATAGGGTATGACAAAATGGACTGAAGGGGAACCCTCAAGTGAATTTTCCATACTACGAGAGCGTGTAAGTAGGATGACCGGGCATAAGAAGGATGAAAAAGAGTGAGTGAGGTATGCCTAAGTGGTATATGATATGAGATGAGGTCATAATAAGAAAGAAAGGACACAAAGGAGTGTAACATGAATGGATGAAGGAATATATGCAAAGTGGAGGGCGAGAGAGTGTGAGGGTAATCCTTAATTGGGATGCCCACGTGGTGAGAGTAATGATGCGGGAATGGGAAGTAGAAGAGGTGGAGTTGGAAGATGTGTTTGGTGGTGATGGTTATTTGATGAGAGGCGAGGTGGTGAAGAAGCTTCTACGGTGGAAAGATCTTAGGGAGAGGGTAAAGCTCCACTGAGGATTCCATATAGAAGGGGTTATTAAGTAAGATTGTCAAGAAGGAAGAAAAAGGGTGAAAGGAAAGAATACCAATGGGTGAGGGGACAGGAATGGTGAGAAGGGTAATATGGGTATAAGCGGCGGAGGAGTAAAAATGAGAAGTGAAAATGAATGGATCAAATAAATGGTGATCATGGTGGGGAGAAGGAGCTGCTGGATAGTGAATGCTACTTGAGAAAGATCGTCAAGTAGGATTCGTAAACTGCAACGGTGATCAAGTAGGATTCGCAAACTGGAGAATGCATTAGTATGGGTGAATGGATGGGGTGCAAAGTAAGATGTTGATCATGCAGGAAGATACTCATGTGACGAAAAGCATCTTAATTTTAATATAGCACATAACAAGATGCATCGTGATATAAAAGATCAGGATGACTAGACTGTAATATGCGTGATAGCATAGACATGGGCCATCAAAAAGGTTTGATGCCCCAGTACGATATGCAAATGGAAGAGAGCATAGACAGAGGCCATCAAGAAAGTATGATGCCCCAGTACGACATGCAATCAGATAACATAAGAATATTACAGAGAACACCAGGATACATAAAATCAAGATGCCCCTGTAATATATCAAGATACAAGAAAGTAATTAATAATTTGTCACTAATAATGCAACACAAGAACCAATAAACATGTCCCTAACGTGTTCCACAGTGATGATTGATTAGATGTGCCCCCAAGTAGGGGTACAACGGATTGGGTCAGCCTCCTCAAATAAGGAAACAATGAGAGTCAGATTTTCCCCAAGCGAGGATTCACGCGAGGAGAAGTGGTTTGAAATTGGTAGTCATAAGGTGGTTGGACCATTTGTTTGGGATAATAGTTCAAAAGATGAATTGTGTTGCTTATTGAGTTTTTACGATTTTGCGGATGTTTTTGGTCTTTTGAAAATTTTGTAAATGTTTTTGTATTTTGGATATTTTCTAATGTTTTTGTTTTTAGATTTTTGATTTTGTAATGTTTGTTTTTAAATTTTATAATTTTTTAGATTTTTGGAGATTTTGAATGTTTTTTTTTTTTTTTGGAGGGATTTGTATACTTGGGAATTTGATGATTTTCAAATGTTTTTGGATTTTGAGATTTTTACACTGTTTTTAGATTTTTGACGATTTTCAAATGTTGGTAGATTTTTGACGATTTTCAAATGTTTTTAGATTTTTGAATTTTTACATTGTTTTTGGATTTTTGACGATTTTCAAATGTTTTTGGATTTTTGACGATTTTCAAATGTTTTTAGATTTTGACGATTTTCAAATCTGGTAGATTTTTTACACTTTGTGAGTGCCAATTTATTGCCAGAGTGCGAGACTTATTTTTGAGAGGCGATAAACCAGGATATTATTCGTATGTAGCGTGTTCAGTGTGGTAACTTATGCTCAGAATAAGACAAATTCTCTTTCCATTGGCAGGATATGGTGGTGATGATATGATGAAAAGAATTTCAGCTCCATTCTTGACTCCACACAACTAGTAAGATGTGTGGGCTCATCACCGAGAATCAAGAAGGACGCAGGAGGTGGATAATGAATATAGAGACAAATGCTAACAACAATCCCTTTGGGAAATTGTGACTCCATTCTTCATAATGGTACTGAACCAGTTTCAAAAATGGATTTCACTTTATGAGTCACATGCTAGAATTAGACGGTTATGTGGCCTGCAGATTGATAAGATATGAGGTTAAAGGATAGTTCTCTCTACACTTAGGCATCTAAATTACGTGTTTGGGGATTCTATAATTTACAAGCACTTGTAAGATTTTATATTTTGAAATGACTCCTATGCCTTGCCCCATGCTACTAGTGAGAAGCAAGGGCTCATCACCAAAGGAAAAATATAGGCGAGTGAATTTCCTTTTTATTTGTTTTGTTTTTGTTTTTTTTATTTTTATTTTTTGGAATATTTTACAATGTTTTTATGCTTATATGAGAATGACCCTCTACACTTTGCCCCATGCCACTTGAAGAGGCAAGGGTTTATCACCGAAGACAAGACGTAGCGAGTAAGAGCACCTTCCTCCATTCCCAGTCTCACACTACCAGTAAGAAGTGTGGGCTCAACACCAAAGACTATGAAGGACGAAAGATGTGACAATGAATTATTCATAAGTTATTGAATTGATGGATTTTTTTACAATAGTGCTTTGTATTTGGGAAGAAACGTCTGCCCCCAATCTCAGCCCCACACGACTAGTAGGGCGCGCAAGGGTTCAACACCCAAGGCGAGATGGACGACCAAACGGCCCGGGTAACGAAGTTTAGAGCTTTGTTATGAAAGAGAGAATGTATTTGAAGGGAATATATTACCATCAGTAAGCTTCTAGGTATGACCATAGAGGAAAGCGACTGAAAATGGAAGAAGTATGACACTCACAAACTTAATAGGATTTATACTAGCACTTGTCTCATGATGATAAATATGAAGATGTGATTTTGATAAATAAAATATCTGCCAATGGAAATGAATAAATTTAAATTATTTGGAGATAAGCAAGACAAAAGGAACAATGTACATGTTGTATCCTGGAATAGTGAACATCTCAAGGATAAAATTTCTTTAAATGAACTGCATTCATTGGTTCATCAAGATCTTGACCATCTGCAGTGGCCAATTTATAGGCTCCAGAGCCAAATTTAGCTGTGATTACATAGGGTCCTAACCAATTAGGCTCAAATTTTCCTTGTTTTTCTCATTCTTTAGTGGTATTCTTTTGATTTTCTTTTAAAACAAGGTAACCAATTTCGAATTCTCTGGGTCTTACATTTTTATGATAACTGTGTTGCAGTCGGTTTTGATAGACTTGAAGATGATTGAGAGCATTAAGTCATTTTTCATCGAGAAGCTCAAGCTCCTAAAGCCGTGACTGTCGGTATTCATCCTCATTAATTACATCTTTAAGGGAGCTCCTCAAGGATGGGAGTTCTATCTCAATAGGTAAAATGGCTTCACAACCATAAACAAGGGAAAATGGGGTGGCTCTGGTAGGCGTGCGGTAAGATGTACAGTAAGCCCAAAGAGCGGGGTAAATTTGAGTATGCCAATTACGTCCATGGGTGTTGACAATCTTTTCCATGATGGATTTTAAGGTCTTATTGGTTGCTTAAGCTTGGCCTCGTTGCCACGAGGGTAGTATGGAGTGGACCATTTAAGTTTGATGTGAAAATGTTTGGCTAGGTCTTTTACATCCTGATTTTTAAATGATTTACCATTATCTGCAACCAGAGCGGATGGAATACCAAATCGACATATGAGATTATTGAAAATAAATTTCGATATTTGGCTACCGGTAACATAAGTGAGAGGCATAGCCTCTACCCATTTAGTGAAGTAATCGGTAGCGGTAATGATGAACTTATGTCCATCGGAAGATGTTGGTCTAATTTTACCAATGAGGTCAAGTCCCCATTGAGAGAAGGGCCATGGTGTGGTTATCGATTGTAATGCTTGGGAAGGTGCGTGGATAAGATTTCCATGCTTTTGACATGCTTGACAATGTTTGAAAAAATGACATGCGTCACTTTCCATGGTGGGCCAATAATATCCAACTCGCAGGATTTTCTTGGCTAAGGCGATACCATTCATGTGTGCTCCACAGATACCAAAATGGACTTCAGCTAAGACACTCGAGGATTCTTCCTGATTAAGACATCGGAGCAGGGTGCCATCATATCCTCGTTTATAAAGAGTTTCTGCTAAAATGGTGTAACGAGAAGCACGTTGTGCTAAAGCACGTTTATGCATTGGTTTCATGTCGGCAGGAAACATTTTATCACGAATGAAGGTATAAAGATCGTGGTACCAAGGGTTATTCGGACCCACAATCTCACATACCATAGTGTTTTCAGGAAGATCATAGGCAGGCATTAAGAGATGTTCAACGAGAAAATGTGCCTGGGGTTGACTAGATGCGATTTCTAATAGGGATCTGATGGTTGCCATAGCATCGGCAGATTTATTACGAATTCTGGGAATTTGATCAAAGCTAATTAATCGAAAATAGCTTCGAAGACTATCCACCATGCATTTATATGGGATAAGTTTTTCATCCTTGACCTGGTATTCATCGGTAACTTGCTTGATGATAAGTAAAGAATCACCAAATACAGCTAATTCTGTAAGATTCCAAGATATAGCCAGTTTTAATCCTGCGATGAGAGCTTCATATTCTGCGATATTGTTGGTACATGGGAATGCTAAGCGAAATGATTTGGGGATAACATGTCCGCTGGGTGTGATAAGCAAAATACCAGCCCCTGAGCCATGGAGATTACAAGATCCATCAAAAAATAGAGTCCAAGCTGGCACGATGTCTATGTGTAGAATATCTTCATCAGGAAAAGAAAATTGAAGTGGTTCTGTGCCAGGAAGGGGTGCCTCGGCAAGTTGGTTGGCAAGGGATTGTCCTTTAATTGCTTTTGCGGAACAAACTCAACATCGAATTCACTAAGTAATACAACCCAACTAGACATTCTTCCCGTGAGAATGGGTCTGGACAACAAATACTTGAGAGGATCAATTTTGGCAATCAACTTAGTTGTGTGATTGAGCAAGTAATGACGTAACTTATGGAATGCAAAGGCAACCGCTAAGCATACTTTTTCGATTTGGGAATAACGTATTTTGTGCTCAATAAGTGTTTGACTAAGGTAATATACAGACTGTTCTTTTCCTTGATTGTTATGTTGTGCTAGTAGAGCTCCCATGGCATGTTGTGGCGAATGTATAAAGCAACATAGGTTTATCGACAACTGGTGACATAAGAACAGGTGGACTAGAGAGGTATTCTTTTAACTTAGCAAAAGAATCTTGGCAATCGTGGTTCCAGTGAAAGTGTGCATCTTTCTTGAGTAACTGATTAAAGTGATGGCACTTGTCGCCTAATCGTGATATGAAACGCCGAATAGATTGTATCTTTCCCGAAAGCTGCGTAATTCTTTTAGGTTTTGAGGAGGAGGCATTTCCTTAATGGCTTTGACTTTGGCAGGATCCACTTCTATGCCTCTTCGTGAGTCAATAAACCCTAATAATTTACCATAGGTTACTCCAAACACACATTTCTTTGGGTTAAGACTAACCTTATACTCACGTAATCTATCGAAAATGCATCTCAACACACTTGGATGCCCTATTCGTGTTTTAGATTTTGTTAATATATCATCAACATAATCTTCCATGATATCATGTAACATGTCATGGAAGATAACAGTCATTGCTCGTTGATAGGTGGCACCAACATTTTTCAAGCCGAAAGGCATGACCTTATAAAAAAATGTGCCCCATGGTGTAGTAAATGCCGTTTTATGTTGATCTCCTTCAAAGCAATACGTATTTGATTGTAACCAGAGAATCCATCCATTAAGGAGAGCATTTCATGGCCTGTCGTAGAATCAACAATCATGTCTATATTTGGCAAGGGAAAGTCATCTTTGGGACAAGCCTTGTTGATGTCACGGAAGTCTGTGCATATTCTGATGCCGGGAGTTTTCTTGGCGATAGGAACTATGTTAGATATCCATGTTGAATAATCAATAGGTTTGATGAAGTCAGCTTCCAAGAGTTTCTCGAGTTCGACTTTAACAAGTAATGCAACTTGGGGATGCATTTTACGTAGTTTTTGCTTTACAGGTTTTGCATCTGGATGTACCACAAGATGGTGTACTACAAGAGATGGGTCCAGGCCTGGCATGTCCTTATATGTCCATGCAAATATATCTTGGAATTCAATAAGGAGTGTTGTGAATTCCATGCATTCTTGGTCAGACAGACTAATGCCAAGTTGTAAAAATTTTGGTTGTTCGGTGGTGCCAATGTTTATGTCTTTTGTTTCTTCTACAAGCATTTTAGATGTATCCTTTTCAGAGAATGATGCTAATGGTTGATGTAGGTCATCAGTGTCGGGTGTTTGTTAGAATTTTTTGACATGTTTATTGGATAGGTGGCGGTGAGGTTTTGACTATGGGAAATCCTCTATTTGCGCTTTTGATCCAAATTTTCCGAGGGTGAAGGATCTGAATATTTTATCTCTTCGCCAAAATAGGCCTATTCATTTAGATTGATTTCAAATCCTTTTCTATGGTCCAAGTAGGTATTTGGTCGTGAGTTCCAAGGAATTCTTTGATGGCTTCATCATTTTGGAACATGTCCATGGCTGCATGATGTGGTTGGCCATGGTCTATGAGACTCGGATGTGTAGGCTCAAAATTGATGACATTAATAGAGAAATGTTCAAAGGCAAGATGTGTTTCAGCGAGGTCCTCAAAAAGACTACATGGAGACCTAATGTCATTATCAGAACTGGTGTCATCATTGTCACTCGAAATTATTATGGGAGCGACATCAAACACCTTGAAACCTAGACCATGTTTACCGTGATGTTGTGTGCAATTTATAGGGTCTAAACGACCTTGTTCATTTGGGCCAAGTCCTTTACCATGCCATCGCATATTTTTCATTATTCGGTGAGCTTTGGTAAATTGAGGGGACTCATAACATGGAGCAAAGTCGTCATTATATAACCAAGATCCTGAAGAACTTGGAATATGTTCGTTGTCAAGATGACCAAACTTTTTCCAAACCGACTCAGTGACCCATTTGGTAATTGGGATGGATTCTCGATGTGGAGCGTTAGGTTTGCCATAGCTAAGTGGGAATTTGGTGATATAAAAAGAGACGCCATCTTTTGAAATTGATATTCACCGTATCTCGTGTCAATGATTTTAAATGTGTGAGATGGGGGACCAATAGGTACCTCATCCGAAGGGGAAGTTAGTTTGGTAGTCTTAAAAGATGAAGAGAATGGGTTATAAGAAGAAGGGGTGGATTGAAGGATAAAGGTTGGCTATTCAGGAGGAGGAGGTATCTTAATAGAGGAGGTGTGGTTGGATGAAGAAGATTGGCTTGGTGAAGAAGAAGATGGTGTGGTGGAAGAATAATTGTTCTTTAGAAGAAGCTTGATTAGTGGAAGAAGATGATTGATTAGTGGGAGGAGGATTGGTGGAAGGTGGTTGATTCGAGCGGATGATAATGGATTGGAAAATGTGTTTTGGTTATGAGATGATGGTTTTGGATTATTGTTAGGGAGTGTATCAAGATCAATGCGTGTTTCATTAGGGATTATACGAGGTGGAGCATATTTATCTATTGATGGACAATAGTGATCATGTCGATACCATCCTTCAAGGAATCTACAATACTCAAAAGGTTGGGGGTCTACACGTAATGTAAATTCCTTGTCCAAATGAGGAAACTTAATGCATTGGTGGAATGTTGATGGGACGGCTTTCATGGTATGAATCCATGGTCATCCGACAAGAATGTTATAGGAAACTTCTACATATACCACATGACAGATCGTGTCTAAGGTGATGGGTCCAACTTGGAGAGGCAACGCGATTGTGCCTTCAGACTTTCTTTCACTATTATCATACCCACGAATGGTTATGATATTGTTTTGCAAATCATTTTCAGTGTAACCTAGACAACATAAAAGTTTCATGGAACAAATATTTAATGTTGATCCATTGTTGATTAAGACGCGCTTGATTTTACGATGAGTTACATAACCCTCGACGTATAAAGAATGATTATTAGCAATGTTGGGATTAAGTAGGTCAGCGGGACCAAAAGATAAAATAGGATTGGGGGACCTGTAAGATGTGTAATTAAAGCCCGAAATTGTTGTGAATTGATGTCCTCGGGGACACGAAAATTATTCAATGTTTGCATAAGGATGCGTTGTAGTGCGGGAGAAGAATTAAGTAGTTCCATGATTGAAATTTGTGCGGGAGTCTTATCTAATTGTTTGACAATATTAAATGACGGCATAGGTTGTGGAGAGGAATTGGCGGCGGAATTAGATGGTGGATTAGAAGGTGATGTCGGGGACGAAGTGGCAGATTTTTTTGTTGTAGGGACCCATATTTTTTTCTGTCTAGTGGTTATCGCACGCGATCAGTTCGATCTTTATAGTTGCCACTAAGTCTTGGTCATAATCTATGGTCGAGATGACTGAGTCATACTCGACATTGCTTGATGATTGACCCTTATCTTTTGAATTGTTATCATGGTTAGGGAATGGATTTTTGAACATGTGAAGTTTTTCATTAGGTGTTTTTGTCTCAGAAGTATTTTCAACTTCTATGTCTCCACGTTCAATCAGGTCTTGGACGTAATGGCGGAGTTGCATGCATCGATCTGTGGAGTGCCCTTTTATGCGATGGTAATCACAATATTCGTTTTCTTTATACCAATTTGGTTTGGGTTGTCCTTCTTGAAGGGTCTGACAATGGGATATGTAATCATATTAGCATTTTTCAAATGATGAAAGACACTAGATAGACTTTCTCCGAGAGGAGTGAACTCTCTTCGTCGATCCGAGAAGGAACTTCCTTTCTAGGGATAATGATTGGTTGTTTAGATTTTAACGTGGTGGTGGGATAGTTTTGGACATTTCGGACATGGTGGGAATCAGTAACACCATCGTTGACGATATTTTGATTCCGGTTAAAGAATTTAGATTTGTCCTGGTTTGGAGGAGTGTCTCGATAAGGTTGGTCTCTAAATGGTGCTTTAAGTAAGCCCTTAGAAATGAGGGCTTTTTCAATTTGTGTCCCCTTTTCAATGACTTCTTCAAAACTATTCAGACAATGCATTTGCATGTGGAATGATAATTCGGCATTGAGATTAGGGACAAAAATGCTAACTAGTTGTCTCTCGGGTACTGAGCAGGGAAATCGGCTTGCAATTCCACGCCATCGTTGTAAAAAGGAAGCAAAATTTTCGTTTGGCCTTTGCCTAGTGTTGCAGAGATCAAGCATGGTTATTTCTGAGTCTAGGTTATAAGAAAAATGTTTGACAAATTTCTCCGATAAATCTGCAAATGTCGTGACCGACCCTTTGGGTAGATGGAAAAACCAATCTAAAGCTTGTCCTCCTAAACTTTGGGGGAATAATCGTAAAGGTACGTGTCTCGATAGGCAACTTCCTGACATTGCATGTAAAATTCCTTGACATGTTCACGGGGGTCACCTTTGCTTTTGTATTTATCAAACTTAGGGATTTCAAAGGATGGCAGAAATGGTAATCGTGATATCTCTATATCAAATGGATAAGGACACAATTCTTCAAAGTTGAATTGTTTCAATTGTTTTACTGATCCCTGAATGGTGTCTTTCATAAGTTTCCATTCTTGTGTAAATGGAGAAGCGGGGGATGGTTTATCAAACATGTCGTGAGTATTGGAATCTAGATTGAGGTCTTTTAATCTTTCACTCTAGTCACATCTGTTTCCTCAAGTTTCTTTGTTAAATCTTAGATTTTAGTGAATAATTTTTAATTTGAAGAACCATTTGGATTGTTTGGTATTTCATTGTGATAACTGGATTCACCATTGTCGATGAGTTTGTTTAAATTTTCGGTCTCAAAGTCAGGGGGTAGTTTTGCCCCCATGGCTAGGATGCGTAACAGATATTCATTTTTGTTTTGTTCTATCACCCTATTGACTTGTTCTTATTCTTCAGTGGTGAGTTCTGGTTGTGCGACTTCTTCGTTGTCATTTTCATGATTGTGACTACGAGTGAATACCATGATGACTTTGATTACTTTGGATTTATCGTGAATAATCTTGTGATGACTGATAAGGAGAGTAACTCAAACAAGTTATCTCAATATGATGATGATGTAACTCGAGACGAGTTATTAGACGATTTGTTCCACGTTGTGTAGATTTGACTTTAAAAAGCTCTGGACTATTGACGGGAAGAGTAACCCGAATAGGTTAATCATGATATGGTTGTGAAAGGATTTGTGTTGGGTGTGATTTGGATAAATGCGATGGTGGTGGTGAATAATGAGTGAACTCAAACAAGTCACCCAATATTAGTTTGATATAGCAGAGAAACAAGCTATGAAAGATGTTTTGACAATTGACAATATGGGGAGTGAATGCTAGTCACTCAATATTAGTTGGATATAGCCAAAGACAAGCTATGACAAATGTATTGTTGGATGAAGCAAGCTAATGAAATTGGTGTGATAGTTTGATCTATGTTGTTAGATTGTTTGGATGTTTTCGCAGTATCGAATGGTCGAGAACCGATTTTTGTGGAACACAACTAGGTCCGAACTTTTATAATGAACACATTGATATCACCAAGTTTTATGATAAAAAAATGCTAAACTATTGTGTTTTCAAACAACAAGCAGTCATGTGGATTCAATTGTTTTGGCTTATGAGGTAACTTCTTCAGAATGATCATTGTTTCATGCAATCATACAAGTATCTTTGTGAAATGGTGGATGCGAGGCTCTTATTACTCCAGAAGATGCGTCCTCCGATATACCCTAGTCCTAATATACCTAGTGCGTATGGGGACAGTAATGAGTACGGGAACCCTTAAAGCACCTTTGGAGGAGACTCACCTTACTCACTGTTTCAAGTGAATCACCACGCCCGAACATGTTTTGTGAAAAGGTGGAAGGTGATGGAGGGATGAATGTGTATGGTGTCCTTATAACTCCCCGAAGATTTACAGGACGATGCCCGAGCTTCGTTGTTATAGCTATTTATGCGTGACTCACATGCGCCGCACGACAAAGATTACTGTAAGTGAAGAGCGGCGGCGAGGTAAATATCGAGCGCCGTGATGAGACTAGGTCTCAAAGTGCAATGCAAATGCAAATCTTTGTTGGTGCGTGGTAGTCAAGTCCACGTCACCGGTGTAACTTTGGTGGTGATGAAATCCACCTCGTCACGTGTAAAAACAATATGATAAAGTGATTAAACGCAGGTTCTTTCCAACTTGAAATAAATCACTAGAAAATAAAAGCTGCATTGCTCTGAGCGTACTTTTTTTTTGGTTTTAGCAATTGTCTTTGAATGATGGTATTTTTGCAGATTTTTGGTGTTTTTGTTTTTGTTTTTGACAATATTCCAGCAACGCAGCTGATTCTACAGAAAACAAATTAGTAGTTATCCTGCAAATGAAATGTTAGAAAAGTGATCGTGGTTGTTTTTGATTTGCCAGATCACTCAAAGGCGCAGGAAAAGAGCATACACAACCAACGACCAAAAAAATATTAAGAATATGACAAAGGAAAATAATTATTAAAATGACAGTTAGAAAACAAAGCTAGAGGATCCTACAATGTTAGAACAAGAAACTAAAAAATTGTGACCGTTTTTTATTTTCTAGATCACTCGAAGGCGCAAGAAAAGAGCATACGCGGATACAATTGGAATAGTTTTTTTTTTTAAATATTAATAATTATTGCAATTAATCATGATTGCGAAATAGCGATAATGATTATTTTCACAAAAATAAAAATGATGAAAGAAGAGGGTGAAAATGTTACCTAGAAGTGTTGTGGAAAATTGAAATGTAAGGCAAAAAATTAAAAATTAAAAAAATTGGTGTGCAGATCCCGAGTGGCCTCAAATTTCTGATTTCTAAGATCACTTTTGAAGTGTGAGGAAAGAGCATACATGTGAGGTTGTTACGTAAAATAATAAAATAAAATAAAACAAAATAAATAAAACTATAATTTTGTTGTTTTTTTGTTAAAAAGATAGGTGTTAGAAGAAATGAAACCAAATTTTTTTGTAAGTCTAAATCTAAAAATTATTTTTTCATTGCATAGATCTTTTCAATACCTTTCCGTTAAAAAAAAATGAAGTCATTCCGAGTTCGGGAGCAAAATTTATGGCTTCCGGAAGATGGGCTACGAGAACGCTCTGAATGAAAATTTTAAACGTGAGAAAAACGTCCGGGGAGCTGGTTTTTTTATTTTTTGACTTCTATACTTCACCTGAGAAGCTAAAATTTTGACAGCAAGGTTAAAAAAGAAAAATAAACAGAAAGAAAGAGTTAGATCACAAAATGATTGATTAAAATAAAAATAAAATAAAAATGATTAACTTCCTACAAAGCAGTTATTTTAGCAAAAGTAAATAAATAAATATATTTTCCAGATTGGTTGTCCCATGACAGTAAGATGATAAACTAATGGCTAGTTCATGTGTTTCTACAGATGATGAGTAAATAGCAAAATCAAAACTGGGAACTAAACACCAAGCACCGAGGAGATCAAAGACAGAATGAGCTTCAGAGTTTCATTGTTGCTATAACCTGCAGATACACCACAAGACACCACACAACAAAAACACTACCCAAAGCGTGAAGGTTAACCAAAGAAGACCATAAGGAACAGAAAAAGAAATAATAATGAACAATAATAAACAAAGAATGATAAAACCACTAATTGGGAAATTAATGGTAATAGATCGAAAGTAACTGGGCGTGCCAGAATGTAAGCTAGGAAAAATACACTAATAACAAGGAAGTAAAATACCAATAATCATACCTCCTCCTTCGCGTTCCATAAAGAAACCTCGAGAATGGGCTAGAAAACTTGGATTGAGCCCTGATTTTGTGATATGTAGGTGCTTTTCTTCAAGACGGAGCAAGACCTTCCTGCAACAACAATCTTCTTACTTTGCACTAGATGGGAAGAAGGATTATGAGGCTATTTTGACATTAAGACAAGGCAAAAGGATGTTCTTTGCTTAAAGGATGCAAGAACTTAGATATGGCATGAAAGCTTATTCTCTGTGTTTAGAGGGGAGGGTAAGGTTGTATTTATAGCTTGAGGGAGTGATTAGCTTAGATTAATTTAAGTAATCATGGTTCGAAAATGCGGGCAAGATTAAGTGAGTGGTTTGAAAATGTGGGCAAGATTAAGTGGGTGGTTTGAAAATGTGGGCAAGATTAGGTGAGTGGTTTGAAAATGTGGGCAAGATTAGGTGAGTGGGGACCACGAATAATGGGTGAGGATTTGAATTATTTTTAATTCATAAGTGGAGGATTTTAGGTGAGTGGGGACCACGAATGGTGGGTGAGGATTTGAATTTGAATTTTTAATTCAATAGTGGAAAAACATGGAGAATAATGACATGTGGTGTGGATTATATTATTTTTAGATTTTGAAATAGATAATTAATCAAATTATATTTGATTAATTGAAGTGTATTTTGTGGGAAATGAGGAAGGGGAATTAATTGATTTATGATAGATGTGAAATTGGGGTGTCTACAAAGTGCGAGAAGGGAAAACTCAAAATGAGTTCCCAGAAGAAAGGAAAAGAACCAAAACAAACAAACAAAAACCCCGAAGCCAAACCCCCACAGGCGGGCAATGAAGCAAAGGGGGGAAAGAAGGGAGAAGCAAAGAAGGGAATGAAGGAGGGTGCAAACAAGGACCGGTAGTCTACTCGGAAATGGTAGCCACACCCCTCCTAACATTTGAGGCCGAAGAGAAGAAGCTCCTGATGGAATGACAACCCGAAGAGGGGGGCGAGGACCCCCTTCCCTGCTGAGATCTGAGACTAAAACGGCGGCCAAGGCGAAGAGGTGGAGTTGGGTTGTCCTTTGGAATGAGCGTGCGGCTGAGCCTATTGGTGGTAACCGAGAGAGACGTGAAGGTCCAACCGGGGACGAATTGATCTATGCCCTGTAACTGAGTCAGAATGGCTCTGCCGTTTAGTCCCTCCAACTGCAGGTAGAGCCGGAAAGAAGGTTGTAATCTGTCTCGTAGGAATGACCCTCAGAGGGGGATGAAGAATCTAGTCCCAGAGCAACAGAGACTCACGGATGTAAAGGGCAAGACACCGTTGGTTAGTATATTTGAAGAAAACCGGGAGGGTTTAAACCCTTTGAAGAGACAATGAAATCGTCCTCTGATCTCGTAGTATATGGGGCAGCGAAAGATGAAATGAGTCTCAGTCTCCACCTCCTGAAGGCTACAGAGCCTACAAAGCTTGTCATCTCGGTCAATGTGGTGATCAGTCTCGCACCGAAGCCTATGGGAGCCAACCCGAAACTGACCTAGAGGTATGCGGAGGGCATGCATCCAGTGGCGAAAGGTATACTGAGGTCGATGATGAGCCCATCTCTGATCTCAAGAAAATGCTCTGCATAAAAGGACATCTTAGGGCACAAACCCCCATGGGGATTCACCCAAATAGTTTGAATATAACACCTATAAACATCCGTCCGAATGGCCCCTGTTTTCAACACTTTCTTTGTGGGCAAGATATTACTAGGAGAGCATTCGAGAGAATACCGAAAAGGGGGAGACGATCAATCTGGATACCAACCGAATCCAATAAAGCAAAAGTCTCAAAACCAGCAGCGGCCCATATCCTGGGCAATACTCAAAGAGGAGCAATAAGCGAGATACGGGTACCTGTCACGCCCATCGGAGAAATCACCAAACCTCCTGATACGGTGAAGAAAGGTCGATATGTCAAATATGGTCTCCAGGCGGAAAGGATGAGCCCCGAACTCTACAAAGATAATATGTTGGGGAACTGTCTTCTTGCATCTGATGAAGCAACAAAGGAGGAGAGTTTGAATCCTCTCGGAAGAAGCCCAATTGGTATCTAAGAGGAGCCCCCAGCATAACCGAACCATAGAGAACGGTGGGCCGATAAGGGGGTTCATAAGAGGCATCTTGGAAGAGATGTCATGAAAGTGGTGCCAAAACATTGTCTCTTGAGAATGGCTAGAGACCCATGTACCCTTTATTCACCCTCGGCTAAAGAGCATGCCTTATACTGAATCTAGGCCCGAGAACTAGACTCCCAAATAATCGTATGTATTAGTGATTTAAACCTCCCGGCCCCGAAAAGAAATGGAGGTGTGAAGTCTTCAACCTGTTGAAGACCATGACCTTGGTCTTACCCAGATTAACAATCAAATGCCGAAGATCAAAAAATAGAGAAAGTACATCAAGCAGTCTTTGAAGTTTCTTAGAGAAGAAGCGAGTAAAACAATATCATAAAAAAAAGGAGAATAGAAATCGAGAATGTGGTGAAGAAGGCACCCATCCCTTCCTGAATGTGATCCTGAAGGAAAGATTCCAACTCATCAATGTAAATGCCAAAGAGAGTAGGAGATAGGGGACAATGTTGTTTGACCCCAATGGTTCTTCTGATGAAATTAGACATTCCATGTGTAGTACGAAGATGACCAAGGGCGGAATCATATAGGCACATGATGGCAATAATAAGTACCTCGAAATACCAATTGATGTCTCCGAGTCTCGAAAGAGTGCCATTAGAAATACGAAGTCAAAAGCTTTTCGAAAGTCTACAAAAAAAAAATCGAGGAGCGGTGACGAGCCTCCTCAATAATGGCCCGAATGATGAAGATGTGGTCGATGGTGTGGTAACCGGGGTGAAAACCAACCTGACCTTTAGCTCGAAGTTCTCGCTGCTCTAAAACATCAAATAACAACCGATGGAGAACCGTAACATCAAGTTTGGAGAATGAGTGACCCACCATGATAGTCCTGTAATTGTTCGGATCAAAAATGGACCTAGCGTCGTGGATTGAGTGAATGATGCGAAGATACCAAGTAGGAGGAAACCCACGCGAACCACCCGATTGAAAAGATCACCAAAAAGTTACCAAAGGCCTCAAAACCCCGCTTCAAGAACTCGGCCCGAGTCCATTTCTAATCCAAACAATTAAATTGTGGGTTGAGTCAATTTGCATTGGTTTAGAGTGATAACAATTCTTAGATCTCAAATTTTCCAGATGCCTTAGATATATATGGTATTGTTTGCAGTGGCATAATATCTAGTATCTCTTTGCAGGATCCCATTAACAAAACTAAATTGACTTAGATACAGATGATTTAATGTAAAATGAGTACCATCTACATCTTAGGGTTTACAAAAGGGTGAATACGAACCTATGTGATTATGGAGAGTTACTTGATCCTAAAGAAGTGAGCGGTATTGAGGACGAGATCAATTGCAGGAAGCACAATGAGTATGCTAGCACCCTCTCTTGCCATAGTTAGGTACCCTCCAAACTCCTGTCCATTACCCTCCATATTTCCTACTTATCTTTTCCTATTCTACGAGTAGGACAATTTGAAAGAGAGTAAAGTCTACAAAGGGAGGGGTAAAAGACTCTAAACTATACAAAGAGCCCAAAATATTGCATACAATGGCCTTCATTGTTGTAATCTATAAGGTGCCTTGTCCTCCTCTCGCCATGTACTGATTGTTGTTACACCACAACCTTTGTGGAAAGGAAATTTGTCTTCAATATGCAATGATCCAAGGTTAGCCAAGGACATCATAGGTTCAATCCAGGACAAAGCTCAAAGAATTTGAAAGCCTAGCCAAGGCTCTCCTCAAGGCCCGGACACCATGGGTTCAAACTCTACCAAGATCCAATATTGTTCTTCACACTCGCTTTTGATGATTTTCGCAAATGGCTCTATGAAACCTTCCAAATCCCTAATGTAGACATCCACCTATCCGGTTGGAGGCCACCGATAAAGTTTTACACCCGGCCTCGTGGATTTGAAGCATTGTTGCTTGTGTTCTTTGTGATCGAGGTGAGAAGCGGTCACCCAATGTTGATCCACATTCTCAATATATTTTCCATATTGTCATTGCTAAGAGAAGAAAGGTCATCACCTATTGAAACCCTAGTGATATACGACAAACCACTTTGAAGCTTTTGGATTTTTTTTTCCAAACCCTCATCTCAATCTGCACCTTCCTCGTTGGTTGTAGGTATTAAATAAAGTTTTTGTAAAATGTTTTGTAAATAGTTAATTGATTTAATATATAATTTTTAGTCAATTGTTAATATTATTATTTTGTTATATATATGAAATTTGTAATTTTTATTGTCCACTTTTCCGTTCTGCAAAGCCACTTCTTTGAATGATTTAGAAGGTCAACCACATCTTTGAGTAGAAATTTCAACACTCTTTGGATGAGATTCTATTGATGTTGATGTTGATGTTGATGAAGGTGATAATACCGGAGGCTATCATCCTTATAAAATGCATCACTTTAACACTATAGACAAAAATGGCCCTTTGTTGAAGTGGTGCTTTCTATGGGGAGGATAGCTTTTGTCGGTGATAATAGTAAAACTACCGTCCTTGTACATGAGATGTCCTTTCACATAAGATATACTCATATGTTTTAAAGAACTTGATAATTTTTTAAATAAACGTGGTGTCACAAATTATCGGAAGAACTTCAAAGTGTTATATACAAACAAAGACATAACAAGAAGTTACAAATAGAGACCCAACAAAAAATTTATGATACTAAAAATATAATAAACATAATATCATTAAAATCATTGAAGTTGGTCACCAAAACCAAGTGAAATATTTGATTATAAGTAAAGATATAACTTTTTTTTACAAAAGACATGAACGTAACAAGATATTACTACTTATCTAAGGGGATAACGATTTTGACGAAGACTTGAGAGACACTCGTAGAGGAAATTGTAATACCGATTCTTGCCGAGAAAGTGTTTTAAAGTGAACACAGATGAAATTCACTATAGATATCAGGCTTTAAAAGAAGACCTACAAAATTTACCAACGAAAGAAGACCTACAAAAATTTCCAAAAACACAAAGTGTTTGGCCAATCAAGTTAGTTTTGTATGGGAACATATCAAGTTTTTGTATGCCTTCAAGTGTTTATGAGAACATATCAAATTGGACGCAAGGGATCAAGGAATTTTAATACCTAAAAACATATCAAGTTTTCTTTTAATATTTAAGGCTTAAAAATGTTTTATTACATTTTCAATCTGTAATATCATATCAGAGATGAGTTAAACGTTTTTAAAATAAATGTTTTTTTGGTTTACTAGTTCATTTTCTTCCCTAGTCTACGTGGTTGGTATAAATTACAATAAGCATGTCAGCGAAAAAGATGAAGTAATGATATTAATTTACAATCACCATGCATACCACAAAATCGTATAAGGGTGACTTCTTTATATCTTTATATATATATATAATATGTGTAACAATGGTTTTTATATTTTTCTGTCTCAATATGTGTTTCATTCGTTGATTTTTATTTTTGTATGATATGCCTTTATTTTTCTTTATTTTTATACGCTTCTTTTTCTTTTGACTTTTGTTAATTTATAATGAAAGAAAAAGACAACAAACAGTGTTGAAAATTAATGTTTATTATATGTTTGAATGGTTTAATATATATTAAACATATAACAAACATGTGTAGAAAATTTATGTTTATTCAAACATATAATAAACATAAAATTTTTACACTTGTCTTTTTTTTTCGTTAATTATGTATTAACAAAAGTCAAAGGAAAAAGAAGCACATAAAAAACAAAAAAAAATCAAAGGTATGACAAAGAAAAATAAATATTAACGAATAAAATGTATATCAAACAACCACAGGAAAATATAAATCAAAAATCTTGAGACAGAAACATACTATGTGGAAAAATACGAAACCACTATTATATATTGTTATATATTAAGAAGTCATCCTTATATAATTTTGTGTTAAACATGGCTTTTGGAGACTAATATCGTATTTAATCTTTTTCATTCTCAAGCCTATAATTTGTAATGCTCCACATGCAATTTATACCAACCATATTGTAGATTAGGGAAGAAAAAAATGAGTCAATAAACCAAGAAAAACATCTATTTTAAGATTTTTAACACCATCACTACTATGATATTATAGATTGAAAAGGTAATAGAACACTTTTAAGTCTTAAATAAACTTGATATGTATTTTTAAATATTAAAATCTCCCGAGGCCTTGGAGATTAGAACTTGTGTGGTTGGTGACAAGTACTCAAGCCACACCCTTGCACCCAACTTGATATGTTCTTATAAAACACTTGAAGTCATATGCAAACTTGATTAGTTCTCATACAAAAATAATCGATCATTATGTTTTTGGCAAAAACTTAGGCCTTCGTTCACCGCCCTATATCCACAATCGCCTTTATTTGTAATGTGCTAGGTTCTCCCTTCCATCCTCTACAACTTCTATTAGCTTCTCATCAAAGTCGCTATCCCCGAGATAAGGAGTAATATCTTGTTACGTTCAAGTCTTTTTGCAAAATCACTTATAACTTGTTCTATAATAACATTTGCCACATGTTTTTGGTGACCAACTTCAATGATATTAATGCCATTATACTCATCAATTTTTTTAGTATCATAAACTTATTTCTCAGGACCACTTCGTATATAACACCGCAGCTTCTTCTTGGTTTATTTGTGACACCACACTTTTTCAAAAACTACTCTATGAAGTTTGATAAAACATGTGTATATATGTTATGTTGAGGGTTGATATTATATACATCACATAATATAAGGATGATAACTTTACTATTATCACATTTATTAACATTAACGTCGATAAAATACTATCAACCAATGTTGAAACTTGTTCTTGAAGATGTGGTTGGTCTTCCAAATATTTCAAAGTAGTGACTTTGCAAAGGAAATGTGGAGAATCAAATTACAAATTTCATATATATATAAGAAATTTATAATATTGACAATTAAGTAAAAAATATATATTGAATTTATTAAATATTTACAAAACATCTTGCAAAAAAATTATTTAGTAATTATTTATTTAGAAAATAAAAATAAATTACACCAATGTGCCTAAACAAAAGCAATCAAATTATAAATTTATTTTAATAATACATTTAATTAAATAAACATTCTACCCTAAAAATTTATGAATTTTAAAAAATAAAAAATATAAGATAGTCATATATTAATGATATTAGAAACTACTATCATGTGTGACGAGCACTCACTTGTGTCAAGCTACTACCTTTTCATCTTTTACCTTAACTTAGTTAGCAATATAATTTTTTGGAGGAGCTTACAAATTTTATAACAAAATAAAGTCGACACAATGAAATTTTGTTATATTATTCAACCGTAATAATTTTATATGTATTCTACTCCTAGGATTCAGCTAAAAAGTTAAAAAGACATAAATTAACTATTGCACCTCTAGATACAATTGTAAGACAAATAGGGAGGCCAAGCAAATCCCTCTCACGTCTACCTCCCTTTGCAACCTCTGATATAAAAACAAAAGAAAAATATTTTCTTAAGATAATGCATTTTATAAATTATTTCTAAATATCCATTATTTAAAACACTTTTTTATGCCATCCATATCTTTCATATTCATATTTATCGTTGTACCGAAAACATTTCACATTAATAATGATTGTAACAATTTGCACGATATTTATATTGAGAAGAATTCATATGTATAGGCCGAAATAAGCCATCCATCAACCGGTTTGGACCAAATAAATGTGGTTTTTAAAATGAGAAAATAGAAATAGATTTCTAATATTTTTATAATTTTATTTTGTGCTCCGTTCAATACTTGTAATTTCTGTAACAATTCTCACTAAGTTCTTGCCTTAGAAAGACCTTCTGATGCTCAAATGTTTAGAGTGATTAAATCCTTGTCTCTCGCCCAAGCGAGAGCTTCTGATACTCAAAATTACATGGGTAGAAAATACTCCGAGTTCTCTCCCAGGAGAGATCTTCTCGTGCTCAGAACAACTAGAACCCACTCAAAGGTGTCGCCCAAACGATGCCTTCCCAGTCAGCAAATTACAGTCAAAAATCTTCTCAAGATGTCACCAAAGCGATACCTTCAGCAATTCCCCTTTCATCCTTTACCCAAGTGACACCTTCAACAGTCTCTCTCTTAGCCCAGCAAGGTGTTGCCCGAGCGATAACTCCCGAAATGCAAAGTTTATTTCATTTTTAGCAATAATGTTTATCTCATTGAAGGGAAACTGCAAGCATCATTTCAATCAGAAATAATAGATGTGAATTGGCTTTGGCATTTGTGATTTGGGCATTTGGACTATGGAGGTCTGAACTTGTTTCATTGGAAAAATATGGTAGAAGGTATACATTTTTCCAATGAAACAAAACAAAACAATGTGTGAAGGATGCATTTTTCGAAAGCAACACGGACAGTCCTTCCCAAATGAAAAGAAACAGACACATTGCCTCGCCATGTTAGGATAGGATGCCAAATCAAATACTTTTTATCTCAAACTGTTGAGTTTAATAAGTACGACAAGTCACCAAAGAATAAACCGTATTAGTGTATAGAGAGAAACGTTTCAATACAACCATTCTTGCAACAGGGGGCTGGCCCGAAGAAACTAGTTTATTCGCGTAATTTCATTTTCTCTAAAAATAAACTCGTCAGATTATCCACTTGAATACATTTTTCCTTTTCTTGTATCGCTATGTTAGTAAGTTAAAACTTCTTATGTGACCATAAAATCAAAATTTGAGAACTTTGGAATGTTGTTAAATGTTGTATTTGACCCCAAAAAATTATACAATAGCCAAATCATATGTATAATCTCAAGAACCATTTAAGAATTATACTAGAAATCGCACACGAATGGTGCAATGGAGACATCAAAGGGGAAGTGTTGAATAAGTCAAACTTTAGGGAGCAAAATATTTGAGGAAGAAGAGCGTAATGAAGAAGGGGTTTGAGGGGAGGAGAATTCCAGTGCGGGGAAAGCGTTGGGGGAAGTAATGTTAAACTATTCTTTCTTATGATCGGGCACATCTTAGCTACATGACCTTTTTGAATCAATTTAGTAGTTGAATTTGAAAACCTAAAACATGGGTGGTGAGGTGGGTTTGTGCGGTCTCATCGACTACTATCTCAGTCCATTCTCCATGCTTGTAGAACAAAATATTGGCATGGGAGAATCTTCCACCCCAACGTTGGCAATGTTGCATCTACAAAATCCTCCTCCCATTAAGATTCTATGGTTGCCTATTCCTTCTCGAAACACTCGTTTTGGCCCAATGAGAGAGGGTGGCGGAGATCCGAAAAGGATATGATGGTCGAATCACATAATAAAACAACATGAACCATGGATACTATCTTGTAAAACACTTGGAGGACCTCAAATTGATCCACATGATCTGCAAATGAGCTCATCAACATTTACATTTCGAAGAATAATTATTTTCACAATGCATAGACCTAATAGATGAGGAAAACAAATCCAAGCTATTCGGAGGCTACTAAGGGATCATGATGACCTGTTCCCATTGAACCTAACATCCACATTCTCCTCGACCTCAGAGGCTTTGCAGAGTCTCCTTCACCATTGCTTATAGATAGGAATCTTGCATATATTTGAGTGTGACACAATTTTGCACTTTCCCACCATGTCCTCCACTCGTAGTCATTATCTAACTTGTCCTCTCTATCAAGAGAATATAATCTCAACAAAATCAATCAACATTGTCATTGGAGTGGTCGATGTCCAAGACCTTGATTCAATGCTCTTGCATGGAATATTAACCATGTTCTCACCTGTTTTTCCCCTTTTTATGCTTATCATCCATGCTTATGTTATTAAAACACATAACAATGTCATCTAGGTCATCCCTAAAAGTTTTAAATCTAATCAAAAGTAGGCATTTTCAAGTTTGTGGCTTTTAAGATAGCTTTAATTTTCAACAAACATTGCCATAAATAAAGGATGTGGCACTTTGGTCTAAAATATTTATATACAATCTCAAGTGAATTAATGTGAAGTTTACAGTGTGTTAATATTATTATAGATTTGTGTGATTTCATGTTTGAAATTTGAGCCAAATTTACAAGAGATGCATCATATTCCAATGTATTTATGAGGTACTTTTTATGTCTTCTAATTTTAGAATGAATATTTTTGAGTGCACAAAACCAAAACAAATGAGCATCGTTCCTCCACGTGGGCAAGTTTTGGGTTAAAATGATCCACAAAGTTTTAGAGTGCCCCGCCAAGCCGCATCAAATCAAAAATGAACACGTATACAACTTGGGCAAAAATAAGAAATTTAGAGTCAAAATCATCAATCAAGTCTTATGTTATAAAAATTGATGTTAGAGTCAAAATCATCAATCAAGTCTTATGTTATAAAAAAATGAATTCATTTTGTATTTGTGTATATTGTTGTCTTTGTCAATTTTGAGTTATTACCAAGAGTGTTAGAAAATGAAAAACTTTTCTTGCATTTGAGCGAATGCATTTTCATTCAACTTGACGTCTTGAAAATAAAAGATTTCACATTGAGGGGGAAGAGATAATAAACAATGTGAAAATATTTTGAGCTTCATTTACAAACCTAGGTGAGCAAGCAACATGTACAATGAGGATGGAGGCACATGATGAAGGATTACAATCAACCTTGTCTCGTTAGTCACCAATAGTGGGGCCACACGAAGTTTTGGTGGTAGTTTTTTCATTTGTGTGTTATGATGCGCTTCATTTATAGCTAATCTATATTTCTTCGTGTTCAATTTACTGAGTGTGTTCTTGTGTGAGCAATTCCTATATTTTCCCCTGATGTAAGATGTGATGAGAGTGATAAAAGTATTGCACGTCATGATGTGGTTGTTAGTAAACCACTTTCAAAACCATCATTTTTGGTTGTTCTTTGAACCACTTGCAAAACCATCATTTTTGGTTGTTGGTAAGCCTCTTGAAAAACCATCATATTTTTATTGTTGGTAAGTCATATGTAAAACCATCATTAAGGTTTTTGGTTGTCATGAGAAAACCATTAGATCATGAAAAAAAGTGCAAGTATGGGATTGATGTTTTCTCCATGTTCGCACTAAGGGGAGAATGTTAGGGAACTATATGTTAGTGCTCCCATTATTTTCATAGCTTAGTTTAAGATTAAATATTAATGTGAGGTGTGTGAGCTATGTTGTAATTACCACAATAAAAAGTAAGTATTAATATAGTTATAAATTTGTGAAATAAACAACTTATAATAAATGTTATTTTGTGGGTTGAACCAACTCAAATAGAATAGATATGAGTGAATCTACGGTGGTTAAGTTGTGATTTGGAAAATTTGTAGGGAGGTTGAGCTTAAAAATAGGATATCTTAATAATATATATTTATATACAATATCGAGTGCAGCTTTTTTTTTTGGAAATTAGAGGAATCATTACATATTACATTTTTAGCACAGTCTCTACCAACCTCGGTGAATTTAGCCTGGGTGAGGATGGGACCACCAGGTGCACAAGTTTCACACTGCCTCTGTTCAGCTGAAGCCTAGGTTTCATACCACCTCCGTAAAATCTCGAGTGAATTAATGTGAAGTTTACAAAGTGTGTTAATATTATTATAGATTTGTGTGATTTCATGTTTGAAATTTGAACCAAATTTACAAGAGATGCATCATATTTCAATGTATTTATGAGGTACTTTTTATGTCTTCTAATTTTAGATTGAATATTTTTAGTGCACAAAACCAAAACAAATGAGTGTCGTTCCTCCACGTGGGCAAGTTTTGGGTTAAAATGATCCACAAAGTTTTAGAGTGCCCCGCCAAGCCGCATCAAATCAAAAATGAACACGTATACACCTTCGGGCAAAAATAAGAAATTTTCCCCGCCACTTAAATTTTGCTTTAATCAGAGCCTGGCGGGGCCACGGGGTGAGTTCAAACTTTTTGCCAAAGTAGCCAAAAAGAACAAGTTCATTAAAAAAACCCACCGCGCCTCATCCAATTAGAATAAGCCACGTGATTTGCCGAATGCACGAGCCTTAAAGTTGATGGGAGAAACACGCCCGTCAAGCCGTAAGAATGCAGGGAAACCTCTATTTGAGCTCGAAGATGAAATTTTCTTAAAGGACTGAGCATTTGGAAATGTTGCAATGTTCACACATGACCCTCCGAGCTATATCTATTCACATTTCTTCAAGTACCTACGACAAAATGACATGGATAGCAACACACAACGGCGGAAAATGGAAGGGAAGGAACAGCCTGAGTTTTACGCCCAATTGACAGACACCTTGGATGAACAGAGGAACAAATCAACAAATTCGGGGCTTTTAAGTGACCTTTGACCAAGGAGGAACCAACCATGACAACCAAATGGAAGACAGAGCCTTCAGGTGCCAACACGGGGAGACAAAAACATTACAGAGGCATGAACTGAGGGATTTTAATAGCAAACGGGCGAGCCTACTTGAGCACCAACGAGGTTGTATTAAAGTTATTATAGCAAATTGTTTTTATCTTATTGATTGTAGTGTTTGATTAGCATTTGAGTTCTTATCTTGGTACAATCTAGTTATCGTTTTTTTATGGTATCGAGAGCGGGGAGATTGTTGTTGACATCCATCTGTAAGTTTCGTTTTGCAAATATTTTTTTTATATTCATATATTTGAGATTCGTATGTATGTTGTTCCCTGCATGCATTTTTATGCAAAACAAAGTCTTCCATTGGTCATATGGTATGGTTGTATGAGGGCTTAAAGCTTGTGATTCCTATTAGTAGGTGCTTAACTCCAGCCCCCTTTCATTTTATTTGTGTGGTGAAGACAAGAACATTTTATTTTGTTTTAGTGGCAACTAAAATAAATAGCAAAGCATAAACTTGTAAAGCTTGTATCTTTTGATCGGCAACTCAGATTTGAGTGTCATTTTTGCAAAAGTGTTTGTTTTTTCATTCTCTTTCCATTAGAAATATTTATTTTGAGAATCACACTATAATTATAAAGTGTCATATTGTAACACGCACTCATTATAAAGTGCCAAAATATGGGGGCTCTTGTTGCATTGCTTGGTTCTTGCATTTCTTTTGGTGATTTTTTAGAATGGCATCTACTTCTGCATTAGATCATGTTGAGCCATTAACACATAATTACCACACATGGAAACCAAGAATGAAAACAATAATAAGCGGAAATGATTGTAGGCTTTAATTTCTTTAGAACAACTAGTGCTCAATAGAGAATATGAGAAATTTCAGTACAGTGCAAATTTGATGAGTGTATGGGTTTGATAGAAACTTACATAAGTGACAATCTTTTGTTTCATTTAGAAAAATTTGACTCTCCTTTCAAAATATGGGAGAAATTGGAGGATTTAATTGGTAAGGTGGATCATATGAGAGTTATGCAACTTGAAATTGAGATCACCTCTCTTAAACCATAAGATTTTCCAACAATTATAGATTATCTTACCAAATTCAAGCATTTGTTGACACAATTGAAGGGGAGTGGAAGAGATAAGAAATATGAAGAGTGTGTTTACTTGATTCTATTTATGTTGAGAGGACCATTCTAAATTTTTGCTTTTACTCTTTTCTCTAGCATGGATGTCTTAGATGACACATTCAAAATGTCTGACTTAGAAATATTTTGTGAAAGACTTACTATAGAAGAATCCAAATTGTCTCACCTTGAGTCTTCCACCTCCAAAAAGGCATTAATTGCATCTAATCCTAAGAGCAAGAGACAACCAAAAAGTAAAACCAAATCCACCCCTTTTTCATCTCAAAGTGCTCTTAAACCCAATGAAAACAACTCTAAACCCAAGGAGTCTTCTAAATCCAAGAATAAATCTATCTTTTATGCTCTTTTTGTAGGTGTATTGGTCATGAAGAACATAGGTGTTATAAGTGAATGCAAGCCTTAAAGGATGCAATCAAGAAACACAAAATTTTTATCTCCACTCCACCTTCTAATCAAAGCATGGAAATGCACTTAATGTTGTTAGGAGATCTCAATCACCACTTGCAGACAGGTTGAGTTATTGGTTTTGATACTTCTCATCACATGAATTATTTCAAGAAGTCTTTTGTTTCTCTAGGTTTGAGTTCTACTTCCAAAATTGAGGTTCGAGATTCTTCCTTCTTTTTGAGGCAAAATGTGATATACACCTTGATGGTGGCAAGATATCAAGATGCACCGTATGTTCCCAACATCACCACAAATTTGCTTTACGTATATCAAATTTGTCATTCTAGTCAAGGAAAAACAGTGACTTTTACACCACATGGGGCAAAAGTACGAACTTTGTTGGAGCCTCATTCACTTATTGCTCAAGGTATTGTTGATCATAATTCTAGACTATATCACTTTGAGGGTTTTGATGGCACTTCCTCTATACGGACAAAATTGGTTTCTCATGCAAATTCGAATGACAAGTAAGCTTTGGCGGGGAGATATTTGGCCATCTCAATTATATATATTTGAAGGAGTTGAGCATTCATGGTATAGTTGATGGTCTTCCTAGAGTTTCTTGTCTTAAGGGAGTTTTTCATGGATGTGCATTAGGAAACAACACCAAGATCCTTTTCCTAAGAATTTGTCTAAGAGAGCTTCTTCACCACTTGAGCTTGTGCATAGTGACTTGATGGTTTTTCCTACCCCCTCTTTCAATGGAGCTAAGTATGAACTTACCTTTATTGATAATTTCTTGAGGCGTACTTGGGTTTATTTTCTCAAGTACAAAAGTGATATTTTTTCACACTTCAAATTCTTCAAGGCTTTGGTCGAGAAACAATCTTCTAGTTGCATAAAGAACATTCATACTGATAATGGGGGAGTACTTCAACAATGAGTTTTCTAACTTGTTTAAAAACTCAAGGCATTATTCACCAACATTTTGTTCCTCATACTCCACAACAAAATGGCTTAGCAAAACAAAAGAATAAAACTTTGAAGGAAATGGCTAACTGTATGATGCATTCTAGAGATTTACCTCCTATCTACTAGGAAAAAGTAGTTAATTGTGCTAACTACATTCAGAATCACACACCACACAGAGCACTTGAGCATTTGACTCTAGAGGAAGCTTGGTCCAACACTAAGTCAGATATCTCATTTTTTTGAGTCTTTGGGAGTCATGTTTGGGCCTTTTTGCCAAAAAAGAAAAGGAAAGTTTTGGATAAGAAGAACAAACCCTTAATCATTGTAGGGTATTGTGAGGACATGAAAACTTATCGACTTTTAGATCCCGATACTCATGATGTTTTTTTCGAACACATGTTTAATTTGATAAAAATTCACTCATGATTCTTCATCTTTTCCATTCCTCCATCTCATCTTGAGGATCCTTTCTTTGAGGAAGTTGATGAGGAGGTTATAGATGTTATTGAGGATTTTATTCCCACTAATGTTGTCATTATGCCTAAGTGGGCCCGTATTACGGTTTACGATGCAAAGACCTTTCATACAATAGCTTCCACCCACTAGGCATTATCACTCACATTCTACGGAGTTTTGGATTTTTGTGTCGGGTAGTTTCTAAGGATCCACAATTTTTTTCAAAGGCTCATTGTCCATACAGGAGTGGGATGATACGATGACATGGCTAAGTATTCTTCTTTGATGAAGAATCATACTTGAGATTTGGTATCTCTTCCTAAAGGAAGAAAGATGGTTAGGTGTAAGTAGGTATACCGAACCAAATACACAATTGATGGGTCCATTGACAAGTATAAGGCTCGTTTTGCTACAAAGTGTTTTTCACAAGTTAAAGGTGTTGATTACTCTGAGACTTTTGCACTCGTTTCCAAGATGGATTTTGTACGTCTTGTAATTGTTATTGCTACATCACAAGGGTGGTTTGTATACCATATAAATGTGAAGAGTGCCTTCTTACATGGAGATTTACAAGAGGAAATATACATGGAACAACCTGTTGGATTTGTTCAGGATTCTTCTCTTGTTTGTAGGCTCCAAAGGTCTCTCTACGATCTCAAACAAGCCCCTCGGGCATGGTATGAGAAGATGGATTCTTTTCTTCTATCCATTGGTTTTGTTCATTGCCACTCCGATCATACAATGTATCTCCAGCATGTTGGTGAGGATATTGTGATACTTGTCTTGTATGTTGATGATCTATTACTTACTGAAGCTCTTCTTCCCACATTCAGACCATTCATAGGGCTCTTTCTACACCGTTTGACATGTGAGATCTTAAGTTATTGCATTATGTCCTTGGTTTGTAGATTTCTCGAGATAGATTTCGTGATTCATTTGAGTCAAAGCACAAGTACACTCATGATCTTCTTCAATGGTGTGATATGGCTGATTGTAAGCCAAGTCCATCTCCTTTTCAATCTGGGGTTACTCTTACTTTCACATGTACCACTCCACTTTGTGATCCTACTTTGTATAGACAGTTGGTTGGAAGTCTCATGTACTTGACCCATACTCGCCTTGATATTTCATTTGCAGTAGGGTTTGTATATCGGTTTGCCAATTCTCCTCATAGTAGTCACTAATAGGCTGCTAAAAGGATTTTGCACTATTTGCAGGGCACTTCCCACTTTGGCCTAAACTACACTAGGGGTTCTACTCAATTGGTTGGATATACAATTTGATTAGGCGGTCTATTGATGACATACATTCCAGTCTGGTTATCTTTTTTTGTCTTGGTTCTTCTCCAGTTGCTTGGGCGTACGAAAAGCAACAAGCTATTGCACTTTCATCTTCTGAGGTAGAGTACAAGTAGTAGTTACAACACGTCAGCAGATTCTTTGGCTTCGACAGTTATTAATAGAGTTTGGATTCGCAAAGGATTCGTCGACTGTACTTTGGTGTGACAACCAAAATGTAATTCACATTTTTCGCAACCAAGTTGAGCACTAGCGGACCAAGCATATTGAGATACACATCAACTTCATTTGTCAAACACATTCGAAATGAAGTTCTTTTCTTGGAGAACATTCCGAATCAAAGACAAGTTGTGCACATCTTTACGAATCCTTTTGCATCACCTCGCTACCTTGAGTTGTGTGGCATGCTTGGGGTTTCAGAAGTTGTTCTTATGGGGTGTTCGTGAGAACATCCTCCTCCTTTCTCTTTCCTTCTAGTAGGATTCTTCCGTTCTTTTGGTTCAAGATTTCTTCATGAATATATTGTACATGAGTATCTCATCGAGGCCTAGTTGTCGGGACTCATAGTATGGATATGTCATTTTTATTTTGGGCCCTAGCTTCACTTAAGGGGGTGTTAGAGTAGGTATTTATCTTAGCTCATGTACACATAGGTACTTTATTTACCTTTATTGTATTTATCATCACCCACTTATGTGTGTGTATATTTAATTTATTAATTTAGATATTAGGGGATATTATCTAATTGTTATGTATAACTCTTTAATTGATCCATGGTATTGACTAGATCATTGATGTCTAGTTATTTCCTAAATCTATGGTCTTGACTAATTCTTTGATGACTAGTTCTTTCTTTGATTTATGGCTTGATCTACGACCTTGGTGGTTCTTAGATTGGTATTCCTTGCTTATATAAGCAAGGCCCATTCTCATTGTATATCATTGAGTTCCATAATAATATATGATATTGTTGGTAATTTATTTGGAAATATTTTATTTAAGTTATTTTAGCGAATTATTTTTATCTTTATTGATCATGGTGTTTGATTAACATCGAGTTCTTGGCCATTTGTAGCCAAATTCTAACCAACTTGATTTACTGCAAATAATATGAATTCCAAAGAAAATAGATCTCCTTCTTCGTTATCGAATAATGAATTACAATGTTTCTTAAATAGGAAAACAATTCCCAACTCGAGTAGCCAAGTAAACTCTAGCTAAATCGACTAAATCTATTCTAGTGGCGAAAATTACTATTTTAGCGGTTTACTAAAACCTACTATTCTTAGTAAGTTCGCACGCTTATTCCTACGGACACAGAAATTGCCACGCATCTTCTACATCCCTAAATTAGAGGAATTGCCAACTTTCTAACTCATAATGCAACTAATAGACTAAAATTAACTAATGCCCAAAAATAGGAAAAAACTGAACTATAACTTAAATCCTAATTTTCGGCCTCAAGATGGCGGATTTAGGGCGAAAACGTGTCAAAAACTTGCCCCAACCGATAGAGCTAGTTTCCGTTGTGTTCGTCTCATTGAAACGAGTGGTTTAAAAAAAACCGGACTCAAACGGACACCCGGAGCTCAAGTTATGACCTTGTCGAGTCCCTGCTAATTCTGGCGCATCATTGGCTTGGTACGATCCGGTTATCGTTCCTTTTACACTTAACACTACTTTTCTATTCCTTTGTTATGCGGTGATTTCACATTACTTTATTGCTTTTACTTAAAATAAGTAAAGCAGTTTCAATTCACCACTTAACATTGTTTTTCCATTCCTTTGTTATGCGGTGATTTCACATTACTTTACTGTTTTTACTTAAAATAAGTAAAGCAATTCCAATTCACCACTTTACAAAGGAAAGCAATAATGGGCCATAACTTTTGACCAGATGCTCTGTTTTCAAAATATTAGACTTTCTGGAAAGCTCTCGACCTCCTCTTCACGTTGGAATCATAAAAATTGTATTTTAAGGGGGTCAAGCGAGAAGAAAAATGATAAAAACACTTCCCAAGCATATGGAGTTAAAAAATTTAGTAAAATGCTCACAAGCCAATTTTTAACCATTTTTGCAATTCTGTCTTTTTAACCATTTTTTGCAATTTTGTAGCTGAATATGGACTTTTGAAGTACATAGAAAAGGGAATGCCATCAAATGATTGCAAATGCTAGAAAACCATGAATTTTACCTACTTTCTTCCAGATTCATCAATGAAACTCCATCAACTTTCCAAGTCCATCTTTCTCAAGTTGTTTATTTTACCAGAGCGTGAAAATGGATAATGAGGTAAAACATTTTGAGAAACCCAATAAACTAAGAGAGCACTTGTACTTCAATTTTTGGGATCTTCTGACAGTTTAGGCAAATGGTTATTTTTAATCTGTTTCCAATCAACCTTTACAACCTCCTGGAGAATATTAGAGCAAATCTGTAAAAATTTAAAGGGGTATCCAAAGATTTCTAAGTGAAATCTTTGGGGATACAGATCTCAACCTTCAAAAACATTGTCTTAAAATGTATACCTAGAATCTTGAAGATAGGTATGTTTACACACTCTATGGTTGGTTATGATTTAACTCATACTTAACTAACCATCAAGATAACTTCACGCCTTTGTTATTATGTTACAAAAACTAAAACAATGACCTTTGGACCCTTTTGTATGTGTTATTTCAAGAAAATTAAGGAAACTATATTTTTAACCTTGTTTTAGGTCTAATGTAGGTTTACTAAAAAATGGTCCTAATTATCTTTTGTTGTACAATATTTTTGGCCCTACAACCAATTGGATATATTGACATATACCTATGAGCACATGCATATTAATTTTTAGATGTTTCCATTAGGTTGTTTACAATTTAGACTACCCGGAAATGCAAAGTTAGCCCCACACAGATTTGGATAGACCTTAAATCTTTCTTTAAGCTTCCTCAATCTCAGTTTGGAATGTATACAATGCTCAGAAATGCTTTCACAACTCCCTCTACTAGACTAATTATGGAGGATGAGAATGAATTTTGCAATTCTATGAGGTGGCTTAAAGGCCCCTCCTCTTTAAGAGGCTACATCCAAACAACTTTATGAAAATATTGCTTTCTCCCCAAACCTTTCCCTGGGCGTAACAGTAAGTGGAATGTTTGTGAGCCCATTAATAGATGGACTCGTATATTTAATGTTTTGTGGTCTTTCTTGTATTTAGTCAAAGAAATCTTGCTTTATATGGCTTCTAATTCATAATGAGTTCAAACCCCATAATGAGTTCAAACCCCACATATACCGTCTTTCTCCCAAATAGTAGGAAATTTGGGAAATCAGTAGGATACAATGAAAGCTAGTGATGGAAGTGGAAAGAATTCAAGTCATTTTGAAGTTTCACAAACACTAGAAGTTTCATATATTCAGGATTTTCAAAATTGTATAATTATATTATGTATATAGCAGATTTCATCTATACATACCTAGGCGTAGTACTCTTTTGTGAATGCACAAATTATTTCAGAGCCAAAATCATTTACATTTGGGTATCTCCCCACCTAATAATAGGTTAGATAATGCAGTATATGAACATTAGTTTGTTGTTTGACCATTATATCACTATATAAGTATATTTGACATTTTCTTGCAGCTAACAATACATCACTCTCAGGAGAACTTGATTATGACAAAGAAAGGTTTCCAGTAATAGATTATTCAAATGCAGCAATCTCCACATAAGAGGGCACCGAATATGTCTTACCTAAGAAGCTTGATAAGGATGTCTTTCCTGAACACGCATTTACCCATTGATGCCAAGGATCAATGTAATCCATTAGTCGTATCAATTTAAGCAAGTCACTAGAATGTCAACAAAATGCATTAGTTATTAGCAATGGTGTATTATTGTCTATGTTTTTATTTAATACTTGAAAACAAGGAATCACAACGTATAGAGGATTCAATACTTTATATGACTGTGTTTTGAATACTTATACGTAATGGATGTTTGGAACGGTCAGTCAAATAAGTGCATACAAACATTAACTAGAAGTTTTGCATCTACTCAGAAAGAAAATACTCATTTGGAAATTCTTCATCATCTCATGAAGTTGTTGCTATCTTCAGGGAGCTTGATGGCCAAAGGAGAGATGATTCTATGCAAATCTTGTCACTGTTTTGAAATCCATACACATTAGCATACATTTCTTGACAAGGGAACTATCTGAAATTGTTATAAGAGTAATGCTTACTTAAAGAGGTCATCAATAAATGGGAAATCAATACAGAAGTTTGTAAAATCAATAAATTACCAAACATCTTCAGGATTGCTAATCTCCAGTACTAAATGGGAAATATGTTCTCAGAAATTGGAAATAAACAATCAACGGACCAAAATGAACAACAACATTAAAATAAACAACATAGATCGGATTCCAATGACTCGGGAGATACAATAGTTAACACCTTTTTAACTTTTACGTAAGGCCACTTGGTATGTGCTATGTCTGCAAGACTATGACATCAATGATTTTGAACATGGTAGGACTCTTGTAACCGGTCATGAGTAACATTACATGTTACATGGTGAGCAACATTATATTATTTCAGTGTTAAGAGACAAAAGTTAAAGAACAATTCACCTTCTAACACATTGGGGAGAATGGTGATTGATAGATGATTTAACTGTAAAAATCTATAACCAAAGATCATCATCAGTGCAACATTGGATAACTCCTTATTCATGTTTAAATGTTAATCTTAGTAGTTAGTAGCTTGGACAGCTGTTTGTCCTCATCCATTTGTTATGGGTAGTTTGGACAGCCTAGAATTTAGAGAAATAGTTGTTTTTGTCAAACAAATATTGTTAGGATAAGAACAATTGTTATCTAATATTGACTCCTTTTAGGTGACACCTCATAACCAAGGTTGTTATGGTTATTGAGTTGTCTTAATCTCAGCCGTTCATTTGTATTAATCTCGGCCGTTGATTTTCAACGAGAGTAGTATATAAGGGGGTCATTGGGGTCATTTGTAACAAGGAAGTTTTGAGAGAAACTTGCAGTGTTAGCAAGTAGTCTTGCAGTGTTAGCAAGGGCGCAGTGATAGCGTTGGAGATAGCAGTGGAGGAATATCAGCAGGAGGATTAGGAGATTGTCGGAGCTCTGCCAGTAAGAGGCAAGCAGTATTTGTATCTCTTGATTTGCTGAAGTTTAATATATTTCTCATCTGTAGTACTGGTTTTCCCTACGGGGTTTTTCCAGGGACAATTGTCTGAAAATATTGTGTTCACCTTGTTGGGTATTTCTTATGTGTTTGTATTTGTGAAGTTATAGTTGTGTTATTTTCCAATATTTGTTGATCAAATAATCTTACAAGATAGGAGGTTAATAATCGATAAGCTGTAATAGATTTTCACATGGTATCGAGCTAAGTTCGGGTAGAAGAGATTTACCCTAGGTGAAAGAAAGTGAGGGTTTATAAAACCCAGTTTAACCTCTTCAAAATTATTATTATTATTTTCTTTTAAGATGGCCTCAGCAGGTTTAAGAGATCAGGACAGATTGGATGGAGCCTCAAATTTTGGTGTCTGGAAAGCCAAAATTTCTCTATTCTTTGGAAGAGAATGGTATCGAGGAATATGTGACCCTTTGTTGTACACTGTACCTCTGAGATGCAACACAACTCTTAGCATATAAGAAGGAAGATGCCAAGGCGAGGAGGTTGATTCTTGACGGTGTCAAGGATCATATTGTTCTGCATATTGCAGAGTTAGATACAGCGAAGACGATGTGGGATGCCATTATGAATCTGTACCAGAATGCTACCACTAATCGGAAGGTGATTCTCAGAGAAAAGTTGAGGAATACCCGGATGAATAAGGAGAAAGGCGTCACAAGTTACCTCACCGAGACTTAGACTTGTCGAGGATGAATTGGCGGTTGTTGGAGACAAACCAAGTGATGACGAGCTAGTGAGAATAGCCTAAATGGGTTTCTTAGCGGTGGGATGTCTTTGTTCAAGTCATCAATGGACGAGACACCTTACCGAGTTGGGATCGACTATGGAGTGATTTCACTCAGGAGGAGCTTAGACTAAGTCTTGTCAATGGAGCCAACAATAAGAGTCAGAAAAGTGAGGTGGAACAGGAAAATGTTGCCCTAGCGGGTAAAGGGAAAGCAAAGAAGGGGTCTAGTAAAGGATCAAATTCACAAGGTGAAAAGAAGAAGAAAGATTCTTCGAAGATCAAGTGTTATGGCTGTCACGAGTTTGGCCACTATGTCAGCGATTGCCCAGAAAGGAAGAAGAATGAAAAGAAAGGCAAGAAGCAAGTTGCGGCTTCAGCAAGTGCAGATGAGCTCTCTAGTAGAATGGAAGATGAGTTTGCACTCATAGCATGTATGGTTAGCTCAACCTCACAGAGTGTTTGGTACATAGATAGTGGGGCGTCATATCATATGACAGGAGTTAGAGAATACTTCTCCAGTTATAAGGAAGAGAGCACCAGAATCCAGATCTCTATGGGGAACATGTCCAAACTCAACTCAGTTGGGAAAGGGACTATTCAGTTTCAGAGGGAGAGTGGTAAGATGATTCCCCTTCATGATGTGTTGCATGTTCCAGGCTTAGGGATGAATTTGATTTCTGTATCTGTCCTTCAGGACAAAGGGTACAATGTACTCTTTAGAGGGGCACATGTGTTGATCAAGCACAAGGATTGGAAATCACCCATAGCTATTGGAGTTAGGAGCGGTCGGCTTTATAGGCTGCAGTTTGATATTCCTAAGGCACTCATGAGCAACAGTAATCTTAGAGATCAGGGAGAGCTATGGCATAGAAGGATGGGCCATATCCATCATGGAGCCCTTAAATTACTTCATGAGACAGTGTGGTGTTCTGAGGTGAGCACTGAGCAAAGCACGATGATGTATGTAAGGGATGCGTGTTGGGAAGTTTGCTAAAGCATCTTTTCCAAGGAGTGACACCGAGATCGAGGCGTTCTTGATCTAGTACATTCGGATGTATGTGGACCGATGTCGTGAAGTCTCTCGGAGGTATATGAGTACTTTGTTACTTTTATTGATGATTTCTCCGGGAAGACATGGATATACTTCTTGAAGACCAAGGATGAGGTTTTGATCGCTTCCAAGAGTTCAAAGCTCTTGTGGAGAATTCGGACAGGAAGGAAGATAAAAGTTCTTGGTCGAGACAATGGAGGCGAGTACAAAAGCAATGAGTTTAGGAGTTACATGCCAGAGAAGGAATCAAGAGAGAGTGGTGTTCCTTACAATCATGCAACGAGAATGGAGTTCTTTGAGAGGAAGAATCGGTCTATAACGAGAGGCATCGAGGCTATGTTGCATGACCGGGATTTACCCCATTATCTGTGGGCAGAGGCATGCAATACAACAGTATACATACAGAATAGAGTTCCACATAAGGTACTAGGGAAGATGACACCAGAGGAAGCATTCACTGGGAAGAAGCCAGATGTCAGTCACTTTAGGATCTTTGGGAGTTTGGCATATTGTCACATTCCTAAGGATACACGTACCAAGTTAGATCAGACTGCAGAGAGAGGGTACTTTGTGGGGTACAGTGAAACCTCTAAGGCATATCGGATATTCATTCCGGGGACTAGGAGGATTATTGTTCGACGTGATGTCAAGTTCATGGAGGACAAGGCATTTAGAAGGTCTAGAGATTTGCCAGTAGATGATCAGAGTGAGAAGCCAGCGAAGCTCGAGGATCACTCAATCGAGTCAAGAGGGCAGCAAAGCTCGAGTACAGTTACTAGTACAAGCATAGACTCAGGAGGAGAGAGTTTTCAAAGTATGGAGCAACAGGTGCAAGAAGAGATGCATCAAGAAGACATGGAGGTTGATATTTCATCCTCTACAGTTGGCAGCAAGAACCGTGAGGTTCAACAGACACAGAAGAATACTCAGGAGTTAGTGGGTACTCCTAGGAGGAGTGATAGACAACGGAAACCACCAGCTAGGTATGATGACTATGTTGCATTAGTTAGTATGTTGGTAGATAGTGAACCTTCTAGCTATCAGGAGGCTGCACAACATCAAGTGTGGCAAGAAGCAATGGTTGAGGAGTATACTTCAATTATGCAGAATGATGTGTGGGAGGTAGTGCCTAGACCAACAGATAGGGCAGTGGTTGGATCATGTTGGATCTATAAGATCAAGCACGGTGCAGATGGTAGCATCGAGAAATATAAGGCAAGGTTCGTGGCAAAGGGGTTCTCTCAGAAAGAGGGAATAGACTACGAGGAGACATTTGCTCCAGTTGCCAGGTATACTTCTATACGAGCTGTAATCTCAATTTCAGCACAGATGGGATGGCAGATCCATCAAATGGATGTCAAGACAACGTTTCTTAATGGTGAGTTGAAAGAGGAGGTATACATAGAACAACCAGAAGGCTTTGTAGCACACAACAAAGAGACCCACGTGTGTAGATTGAAGAGAGCGTTGTATGGACTCAAGCAGGCTCCCAGAGCATGGTATGAGCGCATTGATAGTTACTTGCAGGAAATGGGCTTTGTGAAGAGTGAGGCAGATGTTAATCTCTACTACTTGGTAGTTGGAGGTGAGATTCTCATTCTTGTTCTATATGTAGATGACTTGTTTCTTACAGGTTCACTGGGGCTCATAGAAGAATGCAAGAGGGATCTTGCAGCGGAGTTCGAGATGAAGGATTTGGGACTTATGCACTACTTTCTAGGCATGGAGGTATGGCAGAAAGATGGAGAGATTTTCCTTGGGCAAGGGAAATATTGCATGGAAATCTTGAAAAGGTTCAGGATGGAAGATTGCAAAGCCATGTCTACACCCATGATCATGAATTGGAGGAAGGTAGACACATCTAGGGAGAAGGATGTAGACCCCACCTTATACAGGTAGTTGATTGGTTCTCTCATGTATTTGGTCAATACCAGGCCAGATATAGCTTTTGCAGTTAACTCTCTTAGTCAGTTCATGGTTGAGCCAAAGAGAGTGCATTGGAGTGTATGTGCAAAGCATGTCTTTGCGTTATTTGAGAAGTACAATCGAGTATGGAATTAGATATGCTCGAGGTGAAGGAATCGAGTTGATGGGCTATCTTGTGCCTTGATTGGGCGGGTAGTCTGATGGAAAGAGGAGCACTTGAGGGTGTTGTTTTGATCAGGATCGGGAGTTGTATCTTGGTTGAGCGGGAAGCGAAGTTTGTGGCTCGAGTTGAGTCGAGTACATAGCAGCTAGCATGGCAACATGTGAAGCTATATGGCTTCGGAAGTTGCTAGTAGCTTTGTTTGGTCAGAAGGTTGAGACTACGGTGATACATTGCGACAATCAGAGTTGCATCAAGTTGACTGAGAATCCGGTGTTTCATGATAGGTCAAAACATATAGACATCAAGTATCACTTCATCAGAGATTGTGTACAACGCGGGGTTGTTAAGCTACAGTTTGTACCTACAGATCAGCAGGTAGCAGACATTCTGACAAAGGCATTGGGGAAGGCAAAATTTATCTTCTTCAGAGAGATGTTGGGTGTCATGCAGAACAGCTTCCTCGCTAAGAGGGAGTGTTAATCTTAGTAGTTAGTAGCTTGGACAACTGTTTGTCCTCATCCATTTGTTATGGGTAGTTTGGAATAGCCTAGAATTTAGAGAAATAGTTGTTTTTGTCAAACAAATATTGTTAGGATAAGAACAATTGTTATCTAATATTGACTCCTTTTAGGTGACACCTCATAACCAAGGTTGTTATGGTTATTGAGTTGTCTTAATCTCAGCCGTTCATTTGTATTAATCTCGGCCGTTGATTTTCAACGAGAGTAGTATATAAGGGGGTCATTGGGGTCATTTGTAACAAGGAAGTTTTGAGAGAAACTTGCGGTGTTAGCAAGTAGTCTTGCGGTGTTAGCAAGGGCATGTGATAGCGTTGGAGATAGCGGTGGAGGAATATCGGCGGGAGGATTAGGAGATTGTCGGAGCTACGCGGTAAGAGCAAGCGAGTATTTGTATCTCTTGATTTGCTTTGAAGTTTAATATATTTCTCATTGTGTAATCTTGGTTTTCCCTACGGGGTTTTTCGGGGACAATTGTCAGAAAATATTGTGTTCACCTTGTTGGGTATTTCTTATGTGTTTGTATTTGTGAATTCTGTTGTGTTATTTTCCAATATTTGTTGATCAAATAATCTTACAAGATAGGAGGTTAATAATCGAGAAGCTGTAATAGATTTTCACGTACAATTGGCTAACACTGGGGATGTCGGTTGTACACTCGAGGATGCTCGGTCGGACTACTCCGACAATTGGCGAGACTCTGTTCATACTACTCCTCACGCTCGGGCATGTCAATAAGATTTGAACCTTGGACCTCCTCTTAATAAATACCCGTACTTCGACCTTTACAAATTACAGAAAATTACAACACCAACATGTCATTCCACCGAGATATGACAACATATCTACATATTAAATGAGACTTCAAATATACCCACCACATTAAATAAATTTCATATTTTATCCAATTGAAATGTTTTTCACACACATTAAACATTATAACTATCAAGACTTGAATGTAATAATTGAGCTTTCATAGGGTTGTTGGGTTGCCAATCATTTTGCATGTGTGTCTTCTTCCTACCAATGGCATCTCCATTCTCTAAGTATGAAATTGAATCACATATGACCGAAAATAAAATGATAATCATCCATACGGAGAAAATTAGACAAAAATAGAATGAATGCAACACTAGTGTATAGGTCTTGGCCTTCAAAAACTTGTTAGACACCCTTAGATTCTTTTTTAAAACTAGAGGACATTATTAACCTAATTCTTCAAGATTTGTCCTTTAATTTTGAAGCTGAATGCTTTAGAATTCATCTGGACTTGCAAGTGCTTATGGCGTTCACATGAGTGGTTTAAATGCCTCTTAAAAGAATTCACTAAAGGGGTTATCAAATGCACATATTAATGCATTGCATTGTTCAATACATATTTTGTATTACACAATGCCATTAATCAAATTCATAGGCTTTCTTACTCCTCGTGTAAAATTACATGTTAAGCATCGCATCTTATATGGATTCGTACGCAACTAATTCCAACGTAGTGTTGATATTTGAAAGAAAATTAATATAAGAAAACAAATTGAATGTTGAGGTTGGACCTAGTTGAGGACACAAGTATGTAATTACATTATGAATCTTGTATATGTCAAAGAAGTAAGATATTAGATTGTTTGTTATTCTCTAGACATACATCAATAACCATGCATGCACACATGATTTCATAGTTATGAGTGTCAGTCAAGTGGCACATCAGCTTAAAAGACAATAAATAAATTAGTTTCAAATATTTATTACATTATAGTGATCTTGTGATGACCCTGATTTCCAAGCATCTCATAATTCATTTAATAAGCATTTGCAAGTAGAATACAAGTGGTATAAAAACCATTGAAAACTTGTTATGTTTATAGCAATCCTGGAATTTTATAAATTTTACTTTGTTGCATTATTTGTATGGAATCGGGGTAACATTAAACAACTCATGTATCATGCAAAGATTGGAAGATGCAAAGAAAACATATTTGCTGATTTGAAAACTCAAGATTTTGCATGTTGTTAAATAATACATGATATTTTCCATGTATACAATGTCTAATCTAAATCATGTTATGAAATACAAACCCATAATTTGTTTTTTTAGGCTTAAATGCAATAAAAATATGTCATGTGAAGCACTAACCTTCAAAAATATGCCAATTTGGTCATGCAATTGTCAATGTAAAGGTAATAGCGATTGACAACTCTTCGACAATGTGTTTTTTAATCCAACTCTGATAATTGCACCAAAACATAAAATATACAATAATATACTCAATATCGATATTTTGCATACCATGAACTAAATGAAACTATAACATTAAACAATTGACGTATCAGTCTCTAGTGTAAGCAACAATTTCTCAAATATACAAAAAAATACTCTATACCTACCAGTTTATCACATTCAACACATCTAGTTTTTTTATTATGCACCATTAATATTGCATAATGATTTCAACATTGTTGCATACACTCTAAACTTACGAGTCAATAATACCAAGTTGCAATTTCCAAATAGGTGATGGTAAACAAACTATTGATATTGACAATAGCAGATTCCTCTCTCTTCTAATGTTTTCCATGTATTTCCATATATCTATCAGAGAATCTTTGGTGATAAAAAACACAACAATATCGATTCTGATTATGTGTATTCACTATTCTTCATGTGAATATTTTCAGTTAAATGGTTTTTTCATTTCTAAACCAAAATTTAGTAAATGCATCCCCATAATTTTATGTAGATATGTCTTGGTCATTATTAATGAATATTGCACTGCAAACAATGGTGCAAAAAAACTGCAGTTTACAATAATGTAAATGTTTCAAATTTAAGTAAGGTTTTTCCCATGCAAAAGCTTGAATGACTGCCATAAAATCAGCAGCAGACTTCACAACAAATCCTCTAAAAACCAGAGCATTGTTTTTCATCACCTCTTCAACATTTTTCTTCTCAAGATCATTTACAAGCACCAAAACTTTGGCAAATAGTTGATTTTCTTTTTCTAAAGCTGAAATAAGCCCTATTTTCTCAGAGAGAAATTATTTCACTCTTGACATTCGATAAATATAATCCCAAGATACAAACAAATCATAAAACCGAACCAGAAATTGTTGCAGTAGGTAAAAATGGAAAATGAGGGTCTCTAATATAAGGTTAGTAACCTGGATATTCAATAAACTTTTTCGTTGAAAGAGACCAAGAAAAATCATGCTTCGTCTCAGGCCATATAATAGTCCAGAATTTGAGGCTTGATCCTCAACATATTAGAATCACAAATATCCTCTTCTTGGTTGAAATAGACCAACAAAATTTATGCTATACCGGATTCCATTTAGTAGTCCAGAATTCATGATTTTTCTTATCTTCTTAAGAAGCCTAAGCATTGTGTTGAGATACAGAAGTTGAATGATGAAAATTCTATTGTTATTATACTTTGGACACATATATAACTAATTCATGCATAACAGTATTTTGAGGCACAAAATTTCAAGCATCTCATAATTGGTGTAATAAGCAATTGAAGACACAAAAACAGACCTTGTAATTGAATAAACATCTAGAATAAAATTTAACGAAAGATGAAAGATAAAAACATCTTTTTGTTTGTAATTAGAATACGGTTGGTCTAATAAGCCAATGAAAACTTGTCACACTCAACTTCAACTAAGATGTTTAAATCCAAATAATATTAACTTTTTTTTATCATATATTATTTATATATGTCATGGTCTAGACTGTTCCGTTTGGGTACGAGTACAGTGCACGCTGAAATAGATAAATTTTAAAAAACTCGGTCACAAAGACGTTGTCGGTATGTTTATACATTATATTTTAAAAAGTAAAAAAGGTAATACATATAAAAATTTAAACTAAAATAATAATCTTATAGTCTTGGCAACCGATAAAATATCAGAAGCCAACAACAAACTTATTACGAATTAGAAGCCATCTAAAGCAAGATTTATTTGAATGAATACAAGAGGACCACAAAGCATTAAATCTATGAGTCCATCTACTAATGAACTCACAAACATTCCACTTATTGTTTGACAAGAAAGCAAGAGCAAGGACCTTTCAGGAAGGGACTTAGTTCTAAAGTGGGATACAGATCGGGCAAAACCGGGAAAGCATTCGAAATTTGATGCCATTTAGAGTGGCCCCTACATGGTCACAAGATGTAAAAATAGCAATGCCTTCCAATTGTCTACATTGGATGGAGAGGAGCTTCAATTCCAGTTAATGGGATCTATCTTAAACATTGCTACTAAAACAAAAGGTTTCACCCTTGTAAATATTAGCTTAGGATTTTAATTCCTCTAAGTGCGTATGCACATTTGTCTTGTTGTAGCTTAGGTTTCAATTTCCCTAAGTGCTTCGGCACATGTTTTATTGCTCTCAATTTGTATTGCTATGTGGTCCAATGTGCCTCCCAATGGATGTTTGTAATAGGAAAAGGTGTATACTTGTATGGAACAATTGCTAATTTCAAAGGAAAACAAATGAAGAGCAACTAAAATTAGGATTTGGGACAGTCCATTCAAGAAACAAATAAAGCTCGGTCAAGACAATTTTCTACTCTCACAAATCTCATCTTCAAGATTTTCTTATGAAAATTGAGAGTGCAAGCAGCAAAATAGGTTCCAGTCAGCGGTGTGCAAGAAGTCGGAGTTAAGGTTCAAGAACAAGATCAGTATCAAGCTATCATTCATGACTCCGTGCCCAATGGATACTTCAAAGCAACTGATCTTTCACCTAGCAGGCAAGTGATCCCATGAGTCACCAAATTGTTATCCAATTTTCGGCAAAATTGGACAAGCAAGAACTTGCATGCAGTGAAAATGGAGGAGTTGATCCATCAAGAGAGCTTGCATTTTGGAGTTGGTCCAAAAGGTTTAAGCAGGCCCGAGCAAGTTGCAGAGATTTCGGGAAAGGAAGAAGTCCGAATTTCAGGTTTCGGACTTCAGAGGTGGAGCTTTTCGAAGGTGGGCTAAGGCGGATTTCGGGACTCAACAAAGTAAAAAAGTCTGAAATCCCGAAGTCTGAAATTTTTGAGTTCTCGGTAGCCAAAGTTGGAAAAAGGAAAAAGGTTTCCAAAACCCGAAACTCCAAAATTTCGGACTTTCGGGTTTCGGGGTTTTAGAACTCTCATCCGCGAAGTTTGAAAAGCGGCCCCAAAAGTCCGAAATTTCAGACTTTTGGGTTTTGGGGTTCTCGATGAGCGAGAGCGGAAAAGGACTCAGCAATGTCTAAAACTCAAGTCCGAAATTACAAAATTTGGGGTTTCGGAACTTTCGGCGCGCAAAATGGAAAATGGGCAAGCAATGTTTGAAACACGAAACCATGAAGTCCAAAATTTCAGACTTTGGACTTTCGGGGTTTCGAAACTCTCAAGCCCCTCATTGTTTGAAACTTCGAACTCCGAAAGTCCAAAATTTCGGAGTTTGGAACTCTCAAGTAAATTTGGTGGATGAACAGTGTCTCAATCTCCGAAATAAAAAAATGTCCAAATTTCAAATTTCGAGTTTTGGAGGTTTCTTGCATTTTAGAACTGCGACAAGAACAGAGATCACACACCGCCATTTTGCGAGAATGACACCTCGCCCTTCATATGGCGAGAGGGTGTTTCAAGTTTCTCACCTACCACCATAATGAGGTATGGACTTCCTTTCTTTCCCAACAAGGAATAGTACATGGAGGCATGGGTTTTTCAGTGGGTGCCCATCATTGTTGCGAAGTGAATTCAATGTATTTTGAGGTGGTTGAACTAGGATTTCGGATTTTTTTCATCTCCTTATCTCATTCTTCCTATATATTGTGAGGGGCATTTTTCTAAAGGTTGGACAATTTGGCTTTACACCCTCCCTGCTTCTCTTGTCTGTAAGTGGATTTGTGGAGTTAAAACCTCCCATCAAAATTGTAATACAAATCTTGCCTCTTGGCCATTGTAGTGTATTGTATCAATTTTGGAGCAATAATGCATGTTTGTGGATGATTTTCAACCCTCTTTGTGTTCATTGCACCTTTTTGATCTCTCATTACAATCTTGGTTATCTGTATATGGTGGTTATATTATATTTCTATGGTTTGTGTTTAATGGCAAAGCAAGTGTTCAGCATTCCTTTGGTGCATCACCTTTGTTAGATTAGGTTTGTTTTCTTGCATCTTCTTAACCCTATCTCCTTGGCAAGTTAGAATAAATTTTAGGATAGATCCTCTGCAATTTGTATGTGTGCACCTGAACAGAGGAATAGGAACCGGCCTTCATCCGGAGAGCTTTCCCGATTGCAAAGTCCCACACTTTGGGAAAAGCTCCATCTATGCAATCACATTGAGAGATTACTGACCCATCAAGTTGCAGACATTCAGAGGTGTTGTGATTACGCGTCAACAATAAGGCCTATGATTCATATACGAGTAGGGTTAATTGCGGGCGCTGAAATAACAAGAATTAGAACCACCGAGTTCACAACATGGGAGTTATTTTCCTCATATCTACTTCTCTATATGCATCTAGCTCTTCTTTTGTTCGATATTTAAGTATGCATTCTAGTGTCCTTTTAAGAGAATAACATTGGCATATTGGATAATTTACAGTACTTGTAGAGCCGATTGCACCAACTATTTCCCAACTTTGGAGATTCACTTTTGAAAAGTTTAACATTTAACATTAAGATGTTAGTTTATAGGGGGTATTTACGGGGCTTAAACACGTTGATTTGAGTAACACAAATATTTTTAAATGTTGAACGTGTTTTTCGATCAATTTACATTTTCAAAGCATACTCCCATCTTGTGCTAGAATGGGAGCTTTGGAACAGGGTATGGACATCCATAAAAGCATAAAGGATAGAGGAATTTTGACAGATGTTGTAGTTCGAACTGCCGTCGTAGACATCCATGGAAAAAGTGGAAGCATAGACAAGGCAAGTGAACTATTTAACAAAATGATTATATATAGTTTTTTAAAGTGCGAAAAAAACTTGAGGACTTTCTTTGGAATTGAACCTTGGAAACTTCGTATGAGATTCAATATTGCCAATAGGATCAAAGGGTCAAGAAAGATGAAAAGGACTCCATTTGGTTGACTTACTATTTGTGGGATTTCTTGTTGCTCCTCATGGGTCCTTTATTCTTCATTCAATTTGGAAGGCATGGGAACAAGTGAAGCACTTGGTGGTTGAGCACCCTATCTTCTCTTCTTTTAACACTAGCTGCCAAGCCTACAAATCAATTTCATCAAATCTGAAATATAATGAAAAGATCCTTTCCTTGACAAGAGGTTGTTCTACCCTCCTTCATTTGAGAGAGGAATTAAAACATTTCATGACTTGTACAGATTTGAGAAGTGGATGGAATCTACAAACCTTAAAGCTTAAAGCTTTCTATAAGCTTCCTCAATCTCGGTTCGAATGTATACAATTCTCAAAAATACTTTCACAACTCCCCTACGGGACTAATTATGGAGGATGAGAATGAATTTTGGGATACTATAAGGTAGCTCAAAGGCCCCCTCTCTAAGAGGATAGCTCCGAAACAACTCTATGAAAACATTTCCTTCTCTCTCAAACCTTTCCCTAGGCCTTAACAATAAATGGAATGTTTGTGAGACCATTACTCGATGGACTTAAAGATTTAATGTTTTGTAGTCTTCTGAGTCAAAGAAATCAATTAGATGGCTTCGATTCATAATAAGCTTGTTGTTGGATTTTAATATTTTATAGGTTCTTGAGCCCGAGACTATATTGGCCCGAAACATTTTGAACGAGGAAAAGAGAAAAATTGGCAACTAGGCATGAAGGAGAACTTTGAGAAAGGCAAGCGAGTAGAGGAGATCAAGACACTATGAAGAAACCCAAGGCATTTGAAAAACACGTCAAAATGGAACTTCAAGGAAATGCTACTGATGGATGGTATTCAAACCTTCCCGAATTTTCGATTTAACCATGTTTTTGGTCATCTCCCATAGCCATAACACAATTTTTTATTTAGTACAATGGGTCTGATTGAAATTGTATTTACTAAGCCTATAGATATGTTGCAAAGGTCTTAGATTCCAATTATCGAAGATATTTACAAGAGGAATCCTTTTAGTGTTTGGATCAAGATGCTCTGCAAAATTCCAATGGAGTGTATGCAATTTCTAGGAAATAAAATACAGTCATCGGAACAATTATTAAGGTCAAGCAGAAACAAGAGAAGAGAATTGTATTGTCATGTTTCTAATCATTGTTGGTTCAATTCTTTAAAATGCAAACATGACATTTGGCACCACCGATCAAAATAGAGGAAGATATTTTTTAAACATTTCGGTGGGTATCAATGAAGTACCAACCATTAAGAGGCACAAGATTCCCTATATTCCAGCAGAGTGGGTGGCCTTTGAGGTTAGAAGCATGGAGTACGAATGGTGTTTGGAAATACGATCAAGTGAACCACTTTTTCGTCTTCCACTTATATTTCATTACCATGTGGAATACACATTAATTTGAGTAACATTTTTTGGTTTGGATAGAAATAATGAATGAAATTTTAAAATAATAATAATAAATAAGTGGAGCCTAGAGGTGGTATCCATTTATTATGTTCGATTACAAATATTGTGCTACGATTTGTGTTCTATTTACACTTTCAGTAATAAATCTCGTCTAGAATCAATTTTAATTTTTAAAAATGTGTTCTAGATTTTCGGAGTTTTAGTAATAGGAGGCACAAGATTCCCTATATTCCAGCAGGGCTGGTGGCCTTTGAGGCTTGAAGCGTGGACTTGAAAGGTATCTAAAAATACAATCAAATGAACCACTTTTTTCCAACAACTTATATTTCATTACCATGTGGAATCCACATTAATTTGAGTAGTTATTTCTATCCTTGGTTTGGATAGAATGAATGAAATTTGAAAATAATAATAATAAATAAGTGGAGCCCAGAGGTGGCACCAATTTATTATATTCAAACTATAATTGTTGTCCTACCATTTGTGTTGTATTTAGACTTTTAGTAATAAAACTAGTCTGGAATCAATTTTAATTTTTAAAAATGTGTTAGTAAACTACTTTTTACCTTTCATATTGTTTTTAATACTTGTTTCTCGTTTTATATTTCGGCTTATTTGTGTTCTAGATTTCTGCAGTTTTTGAGTTCCATGAGAGCTATTACTGCTACATTTGTTAATGTTGCTCATGGAGTTTGAGTGTGTGTTTCTTTATTGGTAAATTTAAATTTAATTTTGAACATGTTACCATGTATTTGATTGGCACTTAGCACTTTCAGGAGTTGACCCCAAGATTTGGGCAACATGATTTCCTGTTATGTGTATTATAAATTTAGCATAGAGACTTGGGGTAGACTTAGTTTGAACTGGAATAAATTAAACTAGATAATTTTAAAATACTTGGGGAGTGGGTAAAAGTACTGTGGCAATGATCAGTTACCATCATGCGAGGATTTTAATAAATATCAATGGGAAAACATTAAGACAAGTTGATCCTCGAGAGGTTTTATAGGTATTGGATGGAGTCTTAAGTAAAACAGAGGAATCATACTTGGAGATAGCTGGTAAGGTTGTTGTTTAAAATCAAGAGCTAGCTCTGATGGGATCTTGCGTGTTTTTTATGTTTATGATGGTAAAAGATGTATATGCTATGAGTGTTGGAGACAATCATGCAATCCTTGCCCAGGATCAAAAGCCTGACCACAAATGTTAGGCCTGCAGAGACTTTGAATGCAATAGTGACCACAAATGATGTGAGAGAATTTGATGATGATTTCTCATACGATCCAACTAATATGGATTGACCAAGAAAGAGACCAGCCTTAGCTGTTGTTCAGCTATCTTTGGATCATAGCACTAGTGATGAAGAGGAAATAATAAAAGACCATAAGCTTTTAATTTTTTTATTTTCTTTTTGAGTTCGTTACTAATAATGTGTGTATGAACATATCACGATTTTTGTAAGTATGGATACAATATTGGTCCTCTATTTTTGGTACAAGATTAACCTTTGGGTGGTATTTCTTTAGGAGGTCCAGAGAATCATGGAAGGGAATCTAGATGAACTGTCATCCATCATAAATGACAGTGTAAAACGTTATCTTAATTTACATGTGCATTTTGTGCAGGCTTTCTTAAGCAGGTTAGAGATTATCCATTCAAGAAATTTGTACAACTTGCATTCTTGCACCAATATATGGTACTTTGATTTGTAGAAAGACTTGACAGTCTGAATTGTTATAACTTATAATATCACAACTAAAGCATTGTGGATAACATCCTTCTTGGAGTTGTGAAAATAGCAGGCTTGGAGTTTGTAGACCTAATTTTGTAAAGCACTGTTACTGATTATTAAGCCATTTTGATATATTTAGTTTCATAAGATTGCCATCATCAAACTCATCCATTCAGTTTAACTCAATCTTGATATGGTCTGTTATAGCTTGTAGAATGGATTGTCATTTGTCAACATCATGTTGTTGGATTGATGGATACATGCATTCTTGTGATGGCAGACAAAATGGAATGATGCTCTTCTTGAGATGTTTAGGATTAACTATGTGGGCACAACTCCATACATCACCTACACTCTTACTCTTTATCATCATATCATAGACTGGGTCCTTCAGACCACTTTATGATACTTTCATCAAATGGGATTTATCAATATTTTATAAATGAAGAGGTGATTAATCATGTAGAATGGTTTATGTCATCTTTTCCTGATGGAGATCCTACCCAACATCTTATTGAGGAGGCCATTTTCCATGCAACAAAGAAAGCAGGTAGCAAAAATTTACAATATAATAGATTGTGATTGCAATTGTTGTTTGCAAAAAAACATTTACATCTGCTATATAGTCTCATAATCTGCCAAATGGTGGAAATAGAAGCATGAGATAGAGATAAGTACTTACTAGCGGTTATTACAAGGATACCAAAGAAAGGGAAAAGTTGGATATGCTAGTTGAAAAACAGAGAATGAAGGATGTTGCACACGCAGTTTAAGATATCAAGTATCAATCAAATGATGTGGTGTGGATGTGATATGAGCACAATTACAAGCAAGAAATGAACACAAAAAATAGCCACGACTGAACATATGTTGTACACAATGTATTGTGTATATATAAAATTTATAAGGATGTATGGGTAAGTTCGTAGAGGAAGGAAGTTTCTAGGAGAAAACAATTACATAATTTAAGAATACAGACACTAACCTCCAACATTTAAGACCATACACCTAACCCACTATGGAAAATATTTATGTACAAAATTATTAAATGCAAATAGCATTTAATAAAACACACTTGTAAATGACAAGTGTGTTGTCCCCAACTTCTGCTGTAGATGCAAAAGATGTTGCTCAAATTTTGATTGAGATAGCCACTTAACTTGAGTTAACAACTATGTTCCACCAAGTTTTCGGGAAGGGGAAGGGGGATGTGTTTCGGGACAGATTTTTTTAGGCCTTTTTTAGGGGACGGCTATTAAAAAATAAGGGAAAATATAAAAATATAGGAAATTTCAAATATTCATATGATAACATTGATAAAGCATTCATCACACATATTATAGAACCTTAATACATAAAATTGGAGCTGAATTGAGATTTCACATAAGATTCAAGTTTCAATTACAATAATAATTACAATGAAATGCCCAAGGGCTGCAAGTTTCAAGTACTCACTACAATATCTCTGAAACATAGAAAAAGTATATAGTACACAACACCTGCACAAAAACAATTCAAATGCAATCATATGCATCATCAAGCATACAATTAGCAAATGCATTGTCACACTTTTGAGCAGGCATATTGGAGCGGTCATGATAATAGGGTTTTTCATAAATGAGTAAATAACCCGCTGTTTTTTTCAGCAAAACATATTACTTTATGCTCTGTTCATACACCTTTGTTGCACAACACAACATTGAACTGAATAACACACTCTTTTCACCAAAACATTTTACTCTATGTTTTGTAGTCTCACACACCTTTCACAACATTGAGTCAAAAACAATCTTTTTTGGAAAACATATTAGTATTACTCTATGCTTTGTTCGTACACCCTGTGCTGCACAACACAACATTGAACTGATACCACAATGTTTTTCACCAAAACACAATTACTCTACGTTATGTATTCATACACATAGTTCAAAGAATCGGGTAAATACCCGTGTTTTTCATGAAAACATATTACTCAATGCTCTGTTTATACAACTTTTGTTGCACAGAAACCATTCAACATAATACCACAATTTGTTTAACACCAAAACATATTACTGTATGTTCTCTATTCATAGACACGTTGTTGCATGAGCAATACAAAACTATTAAATGAATTCACTGTAGAATATTGCTCTCTTGCCTTCTTCTCACTGATGTTCTCTTTTCTTCTCTCTGTTGCTTTCTTTCTTTGTCTTCTCCTTCACAAGATGATAAATGACAAAAACAAGCTTCGTTTTTGTTTTAGTTGTAAGAGAGGTTATTTTAGGTATAGGTTAGGAATGAGTGTGAGGTGTGCCCACATACTTTTTTTAAAATTAACTATTTTTTTTTAAATTAAATTTACCTTTCTTTGAGACGTAAAGGGACACCCAGACGTCGCAAGACGGTCAAGTCGAGGAATTGTAGAAGTCCCCGGCCGTATCGGGGACATTTATACATCCCCTGTCATCCCCTTCTCAAATTTTGACGTCTTGGAGATGTCCCCGATTTTTTAGCAGATTGGGAACGGGTAGGGGCGTTTCTACCCATCCTCGGGTTTCGAAACAACCCTGATGCGGGGACGAGCCTAAAAAAGTAGGGCACGCATCCCCATGGAACATAGGTTAACAAGGATCTTTTGCGACAAAGCAAGTGGTAGTGGGGCAATGCTTTGTAATGCATGTGTAGACGCGTCAAAGAGCACCCTCATCCAAATAAGGCCAAAATTTTGGGTTTAAATCTTCCTTATGATGCTACTTAGATTTGAATCACTATATCAATTAGAGCCAAACCTCATCATCACCCTAAAAAATTGGAAGCACTCGATCCCAATCTTGAAGCTCAAGTCTTTAATAATCTAACACAAAATTGGGCATGGATCTTAGCCAAAAGTTGGACAAAATAGCCTTACCTTGCTCCTTTTCTTGCTTTGAGAAGAAATTGTGGGAATAGCTACCATAATCTTATGGAAAGCATGGTGTTGATGTCGATAACAAACCTCAACTAGAGGGTATCTCGTAGAAAGATGGATAGCTCTACTATAACTATTCAGCGATACATCAAGACAAAGTGCCCTACTTATTTTGATGATAGTACCTGCAAAGAGCATAAACCAAGGAGCGATTAGCAAGCCCACTTTGGCCATTAGATTGTGGATGAAAGGTTGGAGAAAATCACTGGCCCGATAGCCCAAAAGCTTCCACATAGTTTTTCCTAAAAATGACAAGAGTTTAGAGTCACAATAAAAAACAATAGGACGTGATACGAAAAAGTGACACCATACATTTTGAAAAAACGACTCTGATTAGCCGGGAGCATCTATAGTTTTGTTGGATTATTGTTGTGACATACCACAACAAAAATAAAATAATTCTTAATAAAAGTGGTAGGAAGTCCACTAATGGAGTCCATGGAGATGGATTCGCATGGTTTATAAGGAACCTGAAGTGGCCAATATAGACCAAGCTTTCTATTAGCAAACTTAGATGGACTGCATAATAAACAACTTCTAAAAAATTCTACTAGAAGGCCAATTAAAATATCGCGACAATTTTCAAAGTGCCAAAATGACCACCATTTGATAGGTATGTACCTCTTCGATGACTTTGAGTGTGGAACTTGTTGGAATACAAAGCTGATTCAATTTGTACAGCAAACCGTTTCATAAAGTATAATCAAGAAAAAGGAGTTTGATTGACCATAGTAGGGATAGATCATGGCAAGGATCCATATGCAGCTCTAAAAAATGATATCTCTATGTATTCTCAACTCGGAGAAGTTCTTTTGGGTGATTTCAATGCTAGGACAACAAATGAACAATCTAGCATTTTATGCAACAAGGAGGATCACAATCCCATATGGCTCTCGAAGAAGAAACTCATTCATGGAGCAGATGCTTAGAGGATTACAAGGACACCAATCATTTTGGCGAAGGCATAATTGTTGTTTGCGGCATGTTTGATCTGATTATCTGCAATGGTTTGAATAGATGGAAAAAGTCTGGAAAATTTACATGCAAAACCTATAATGGTGCAAGTGTTGTTGACTATGTCATTTGTTCACAAAGCTTGATTGAAAAGATAACAAATGTTTTGGTCGAGGAGCCCATGTATGATTTGAAATTAGACTACAACTCAATTTGCATAGTGATATCTTGGGGATCACAAAATCAATATACAAAAAAGGCATACTAGTCAACAATCTCCAACAAAGGGCAGAATTCTCATAACACAAGAAAATCATGTTGTCTTCAAGGAAACTTTAGAACGTCTAATGCAAACAAAAAGAGTAGATTTACAGGACATCAAAAGTTATGAGCTGACAAAAATTATTCAAGAAGCACTTGGGAGTTGCAAGAGGTCCAAAAACAAGAGGAAAAAATCAAATGGTTTTCCAACAAATAAGTGGTTTGATGAGGAATGCAAAGTTGCAAGGAAAGCTCTTAAGGTTTCAGAGAAAGAGAAAACAAACATAAAGGTGTACAGGTAGATTATTAAGTAAAAGAAAAATGAGTTCTTGAGAAATAGGAGAGAACTCATAAAACTGGGAAAAATACGCCGCAATTGTTTTGGAGAGAACTTCGGCAAAAAAGCATAAATAACATTACAACAACTCAATGGCTAGAATATGCAAAACAATTATATGAACAAGAACAAGAGGTTAAGGCTCCACCTCTAGTGCACACAACAACAAATTTATTCACGTTACAGGAGGTTAAAACATGTATCAAAAAGCTAGGTGCGAGGTAAGGCCAAGGATTTAGATGAGTTACAAGCAGAGTACCTAAAATGGGGATCAAATATTCTTGCTCCTCACATTTTGAATATATTTAACAACATTCAATGTGGTTTGCCAAATTATTGGACTACTAGTATGGCGGTACCTCTTTTTAAGAGCGGAGATGTTGGCAACCCAACCAATTAGAGGACCATCATGATCAATCCCTTATTTGCAAAGTTTGTTAGTAGCAATTTTCGAACACAAAATCAGAAATTGGGCAGAAGAAAATGAGAAGAGAGCAAAAGGGAAAGTTGGTTTTAGACCTAAGCACTCCACTTTAGATCATGGTATTACTCTAAGACATCATTGAAAAAGTGTGGGAGGAAAAGAAAGAAGTTTTTTGTTGTTTTGTTGACTTCAGGAAAACTTTTGACATGGTCCCTAGGGATAAGTTATGGTGCAGAATGCAAGAGCTTGGTATACCAGTGCAACTCAGAGCAGTGGTTCATAGACTTTATGAAAAGGTGTGTATTAAAATCAAAACTCAAACAGGTATTTTAGAGAGCTATAGGAGCAACATCAGTTTTAAGCAGAGTTGTCCTTTATCACCCACACTCTTTAGTTTATCTATATACTAACTTGAAGAATTGTTAAATATGGAGAGTGGCGATGTTATCCGGTTGGGGGAGTATGTTATAATGCTTCTTCTATATGCTAATGACCTTATATTGATTGCTACATCCGCTCAAGGATTCAAAAAAAAATTGTGCACACTTGAAGTTTTTTGCAAAAAAGTGGGTATGCAAGTTAATATCAGCAAGACCAAGATTATGATCTTTAGCAATAGAAGGAAAAGAAATCAACCAAAAAAATTCTTTAAGGAAAGTATTCTAGAAGAAGTAACCGACTACAAATACTTGGGGATTGACTTCAACAACAAACTTACTTGGGAGACTTGCAAGAAAAAGAGAATAGGAGGGTGGAAAGCCCTTTATGCTTTACAAAACAAATGCAGAGAAGTAGAGTTATGGGATTGGAAAACTACTCAGACCCTTTTTGAATTATTAGTTACTCCTGTTGTACTTTATGGGTGTGAAATATGGGCTAGCAGCATACCATTATCAAAATGGAAACAAATTGAGAGAATTCAAAAACATATGATCACAAGCAAGTTCAAGTTGAAATTTTTTGTCCCTTATGAGATTCTTTTAGCTGAAACAGTGCAATTCCAATCGAAGCCATTGTTATGATTCAACTTCTAAGATACCTCAACAAAATTGAACAAATGACAACAAACAAGTGGCCCAACATTGTCTTCAAAGAACAAATGTGGAGGAGAAAAAGGTCATGGGTGCATCAAAACATCAAGTGGATGAAAAGATTAAATATTGAAAGGAATGCATGACCTAAAGACTATAAAGAAATAAAAGCATTTGTAATAGATAAGGTTCACAAAGCTACGTGGGATAAAAGAGCAAGAAAAAGAGATACTACCTCGAAAAATTTAACTACACTTGATATCATCAATAAAAGCCTACATAAGGGCCCTTATCCCTTCGAGAGCTAAGATTCTCATAGCTCAACTAAGGACTAACTCCCATCATCTTAGATGCAAAATTGGTAGATGAAAAAGGCCTAAAGAAAAATGGGAAGAGAGACTCTGTGTCTTTTGTTCGGATGGGGCAGTGGAATCGAAAAACACTTTATTATAGAATGCAATGCTTATAATGACATTTGTTCAAGATATGCAATCAATTTCACGACATTGTCATTACAAGTTATGTTCAATGAGGAGTTGATAGCTAAAATGGGGGACTTCATCATCAAGATTAACAAAAGAAGATCAGAATTGATGAAATTAAAAGAAACTTGTTTTATTGTCTCATAGGCTATTTTTAGCCTCGTGGAATTTTAAAAGTTTTCATTTCATTTCATTTCATAGAATAATAATATTTTTGGCTACGTGAAAACGGGTACAAGTACTGAAACGTGGGCAAAATGTGCTTGAAATGCAGCACAATCCGAGTCATACCCAAACTTTACCTAAACAATTTCATCAAAGTACTACCTTTTTAAATACCAAAAAAACTTAAGGGAGAGTAGCAAATCGTGGCGGAACTGGACCCGATAATAATGACGAGGGTAGATGTAAAGTCAAGGACTTGTACATGCTAATTTCTCACTTAAAATTTGAAAAAAAAATCAATAAAATGAGTCACATCAAACAATCACCCAATCAAATGATGTCACATAAGTGAAAAAATGCATGACATAATTCCCTACAAATGGTCCACCCTAAATTTCTTTGTATGGAAAACTACTTGATTTAAATACCTTAAAAACCCACTTTCCATACAATATAAATGCTCAAAAGAAAATATTTAGATTAAAAATAACAAAATCTATTAAAGGGTACTTTTTTCAAATTTTATGGTATTTATATGGTTGTATACACCCCTCAACTTAGGGTGCACAACCACTGACTCCTCTCCTTAAACGCAAAAGGAAAAAAAGCAACTTCAAATTTTTAGTTTTGGCTAATTTACAAGCTTATTTTTTCAAAATACATTTCATTTCATTTGAAGATAATTTAAGTATTTTCAAAATATTTTTGCCAACCTAGTTAATATTGATAAAGCATTGTTTTTTGGCAATTGACCTTGTTATATTGTGAACTATTTTTTTTTTTTGTCGGCTTTGGGTAGTATATTAATGTGTCTTTAGTTATGAAGCAGTTGGAGTCAGCGATTGTGTTTCAACTAGCAATCGTTCCTTCTCTCTTTCTTATGAATAGCAAGTTAAAAGTTAAGGTAAGGTCATTGATGTGACATGTACTCCATGTATCAAGCATTGTATTATACACATAGTTACCCAGGGGACGTGTCAACCCAAAAATTCTGAAGTCCGGGACATCCCGGACGTTTTGGGGACGTCGAGACGGGGAAATGTTTCTCCACATTTCCCACAAGCCAAGGAGCAGAGGAAACATCCCTAGGATGTTTGGAGAGGAGGAGAAACGTCCCAGGGACGTATGGAACGTTTCGAGGATGGCTGGAATTCCCTGAAATGTTTTAGGCACTTTTGGTTTTTTTAATTTTTTTAAAATTAATTTGTTTAGTGTTTTCTCTTTATAAACATTTACCCGTTAACCATAACCCGATTGTATTGTATTACAAAGACATATTAAGAAAGAAGAGTGATATATGGATACAAAAAAATAGAGCACAAATGCACATGGATCTGTCACAACATCTTTATGAAAACCAACATCATGCATATAAAAAAATTAACTCGGCAAATACTCGACGAATACTCGCAACTTAAAAATACGTAAATTTCTTTAAAAACATAAATTTTAAGCAACATATGAAATGGCCAAAAACTCGCCTCTTAACATAATACACATATCATGTTCTTAGTGATAACTAAATGGAAATTACTTAAGTTCCTTTTAACCAATATAATGTGCATAAATAATCACAACTATACTGCATATTGAGAAAAGAGAAATCCAAGTGGAAGAAACTCGAGTGGGTAAGCAAATTGCTTCCCTCTCACTATGTAAATCTCCAAAAATACAAATTATTGCCAATAATTGGCCTTCAAGAAGGATTCAACACTCCTAATTGTATTTTCTTGCTCACAATCCTCAACAATGAAGAACTCACTCTCAATGAACAAAACAAGAAAGAAATCCAACTCCTCTTTGCTCACACTTGTTCTCACTCAAAATCACTTGCCTAGAATGAATAAATGCACTCATATTTATAGTTACTCTACCCCAAGGATGGAAGGAAGGTGAAATGAACCATTTGAGAAGCCCAAACATTTGCAACTATTTGGATTCTCCATTTTGGCGCTAAAGGGACAAAAATGTGTGAAAATTGCACACTCAAAACACAACTAAACCATAGTCAAACCGCACAGCTTTTGTGACGGTTCATAGTTAATAAACAAAACTTAACTAGAAATGGTCTCTTTTTTCATTCGAAGGTGTCCAGATCACCTTCAACCTGACTTAGCCATTTTCCTAGAATAATGAACATGTTGAGGTATGTTTTACAAGAATCAAATATGGAGAATACATAAAATTAGGTATTTCGTATCCATATTTGGATCAAATACTATTTCTTGTGAAAACATTGTTCGTGCATTAAAGCAAATAGTGTCTTCACAAAGCCAACAATCTCTAGGCGCATTAAAGCCAACAAGAGTGTCTTGGCACATTGAAGATATGCTACTCTATCCTAGTATAATACATGATACATCAAACATAATCAATCATACCAACATAAAGGAAAGAGAATGTGTAGGGATACTAATCTTTGTGAAGACATTGTTGGCACATTAAAGCCCTTGCAGTAAGTAGCACCTCATAAGAGTTAATGTGGGTTGGTCACAAAAGGGATAGAAGATCTAAGTAGACCAAATTTGGGGAATCCAAAGACTTTGTAGACCTTGTTGGTACAACTCCTATTCTTATTGCTCCTAGTAATCCAATGCTTCAAAGGATACCAACAAGTATAAGCTCCACTAACCCCGAACCTCTTAAACCTTTAAGGACATATTTACAAGTGAAAGTAAGCAAACTATATGATTATGATGTAGAGAAATCACAACAATCATGCCTATTTAGAAGAGAACACAACTTAAAGTCACTATCTCTATTAGCCGACAGCATCGATTCGTGGGTTGGAAAAAGGATCCTACTAGATGACATCGACCATAGTCAATGTTGTCGCCCACAAATAGTCCAGCATAAAGGTAAGGATAGGTGATAGAATTGAGGCAGAACAAATACTTGGAGAAGGTATGAAGGGGATCTAAAGGCATTGCAAGCAAATGTGAAGGTGATAATACTAAGGATATCAAGTGGTCATAAAGAGATAATAAAAAGGTAGCAGGAAGGTTAAGGAGATGTCATGCACGACAAATCTCTTAGCAAGTATTGCCAACAAGCCCAAACTCACTCCCCTCTACACCCTTTAAGGCATGCACTCAACGAGATAAATGCGCCAACAAAATGTAAAGTTAAAACATTGCAATGGTGAAAAATAAGGTGTGTATATATATGCCCCAATCAAAGATCATAGCATCTCACAATAGTGTAATGCAAGATGGTCTTAGGGAAAGAAACATAGTACACTAACATTGAAAGAAAATGGCTATAAATGAAGTGATAAAAATATGAACTTAATCAAATATAATATACTTACCTAGACTTTCCCTCCCACAATTGGGATGCATGGTGAGTCTCGTGTCTCAACCATGGAGGGTGCAAAGTTGATTAGTGAATCCAAATTGTACAAGACTGAAGAAACAACACTAGAAGATAAATTAAATAAGTAAACAAAAAATATGTGAGGAGAGCTCATTTAAAGCTACTATGAGAGGTTTGGGAAGACACCTAAGTCAAATTTGGATAGCCTATTGATGATAATAAGTGGGTGCTAGGATAGGTCTAGAGTAGAAAACATATGCATCCTCATACATCATAGCAATTGTTTCATCAAATATAACCAACAAGGGTTTTGATGATTGGCTCACCTTGACAGTTTATCCTCCAACTTGAGTTAAAATGGGAGTTTTGAAATAGTGATTGGTCGTCCATCAAAGCAAAGGATAGAGGCTATTTGTAAGAAGTTGTAGTTACCAATGCCCTAGTAGACATGTAAGCTTTCATGGAATCACACAACAAGGCGCATGGTTGTTTGACAAAATGGCTCAAGAAAATGTGGTCTCGTAGATAGCTTTCATGGCCTTTGCCAGCATTTTCACTTGCCTATGACCAAAAGAACAAGTCTAGAACAGGTCATGGACATCCATTAAAGTGTAAAGGATGAGGATTCCTGTCAGATGTGGTAGTTGAGGGATAGCCATATTGGGTCTATTTAAAATGCCTTTGAAGCTATACGAAACCACAAGGCCGCTTTTGCTCGATAAGATAAGATAATTATATTAATGTCTAACGAATGACCACAAAAGTAGGTGAACGGGAATACACACTACAATGCCAAAAAGAACCCGGTAGGGAGACTCAGCAGGTCATCCAAACAACGAAAAGAGAGAAGATAAATGAAAGAGGAAGAAGGAGGACCACAATAGCTCTGATAGTGCAGATGTATGGAGCTAAAGAAGAGGCCTACTGGAAGTAGCTTGTGATATGCTTGTATCATGTAGTGAAACTATGCAGATTTTGGAATGTCGTGTCGGGAGAAGGACGATCAAGATGAGCCCTATGTATCCTCCTGGTGACCGTGATCCATGGGGGTGCATAACCAGAGTGCAATCATGAAATCATCTAAACTGGGAGGTGGAATCCCAACTCCTAACGAATCTGGTCTAGGAATCCATGCGGTGTTAAGGCGTCTCTTGGTGCCCCTCTCGGTGGGAGCACTATAAAGAAAGATGTATCTGTCATGTAGTGACCTATCAGGACGGGTCAAGGGTCTCATTCCAGAAGCACGAGAGCCACTGTAGGTAGAGAGCAAGACATTGTTGATCGCAATACGAAGAAAGCTATAAATGACGAGATGCTCTAGAAGAGGCAATAGAATCTCCCTCGATCTCATGGTAGATGAGGCATCTAAAAATGAAGTGTTCCTCTGTTTCGATCTCCTAAAGAGCACAAAGCTGAAAAATCCTCTTCGAGCGGTCAAGTGGTGGTCCTCCACACAAAGTCTATGAGAACCCACTCTAAATTGTCCCGAGAGATATGCGGAGTGCCTGACCAAAGTGTCGGGAGATATATGTAGGTCGGCTAATAAGCCCATCATTGACCTCAAGGGAATGCAGTATAGAAAGTCATCTTAGGGTGTAATCCACCTAGAGGGCTGATCCAAGTGTGCTAGATGAACTGCTTGTAAATGTCATCTTTGATATTTTATGCATGAGATGTTGCTTACTCGAAGGAGATGGGCAAGAATGTCCACGGAGTATCTCAGTATGTGGAAGGTGATCCATTTGAATCCCGATAGAGCCAAGAAGGCGTGAGACACCAAAGATACCAAAGAACGTGGGAACAACCATTGTGGTCAGAAAGAGCAATAGCCTCCGAGGAAGCGGTAGAGATACCTATCCTTTCCTACGAAGAATCTAAAATTTCCCAAATACAATGCAAAAACAAAACAAGGCCAAAATTAGTCTCTAGTAGCGAGCCCCAAACTCAACCAAGAGGATATTGTGTGGAATTGTCTCTTTGCACCTGATGATGCGTTTGAGCATGAGGATCTGGACTCGCTCAACAGTAGCCCAATCAGAATCAAGCAGGGATGGCCCCCAAACCTCAGAGCCATAGAGAACTGTGGGCCTCACAAGAGAATCGAGAGAGACATCTTCGACAAGATGTCCTGGAAGTGGTGGTGGAAGCACTGTCTCTCCAAGATTGCCAAAGAGCCATACCCCTTGTTGACATGGGGCTGAAGAGTAAGCCGAAGACTGAAACGGGGCCTAGTAAATAAAACTCCCAGGTAAGTGTAGGAGCTGGTGATCTCAATCTCTTCCCCTCTATAGAAGAAATGGAAGTCAGAAGTCTTCAGCCCATTGAAGATCATGACCTTGGTTTTACCAAGGTTAATTGAAAGCTATCAGTGGTCGCAAAAGAGAGCTAAGGCTAAGGCGTCCAGTCGTCTCTGGAGTCCCTCCACGTGGAAGAGGCAAGGAGGACTACATCATCCACGAAAAGGAGAATGTAGATCAACACCTGGTGAAGAAGGCAACCATCCCCCTCCTGGATATGGTCCTTGAGAAATTCCTCCAATTCATCAATATAAATACCAAACAAGGTAGGCGAGAGGGGGCAACCCTATTTAACCCCGATGGTGCTCCTGATGAAATCAGAAAAACCGGCAGCAATGTGAAGGCGGCCCAAAACCTCCTCGTACAGGGAATAATGGCGAAAGAAGAGTTTTAGAAATACCAATGTCTCTAAGTCTACGGAAAAGAGCTTCCTGTGGCACCGAGTCAAAGGCTTTCCGAAAATCCACAAAGCAGCAGAAAACCCTAGAGGAGCGGTGGCATGCCTCCTCAATAATGACTCAAAGGGTGAGGATATGGTTGATGATGCAGTCTGGTAAGCAGGATGGAACCCGCCTGCCCCCTGGATCTGCAATGGTATTACTCTAGAAACTCAGAAAGCCGCATGTGGAGGACCGTGGCATAAAGCTTGGAGAATGTGTGGCCCACCATGATCATCCTGTAGTTGTTCGGGTCAGAAGTGGGACCCGATTTGTGGATGGGGTGAATGATATGGTGGGACCACGAGTTCGGAAAACTTGTACAAACCACCTGATTGAAGAGGTCCACAAGATAGTTGTTTAGAGTGTCCAAACCATGCTTGAAGAATTCCACCTGGAAGCCCTCCTCATCTGCAGCCCTACTGCTATTCATGGCTGAAATGGCTTTCTTCACATTCGTGTAAGTAAAAATATGACAAGTAGAGGGAGGGGACACAACCTGGATCTGGGGTTGCCAGGGATGTCGTAAAGGGTGGAAGTATGAGTAAACATGGAGCTGGGATGTAAGTCCTGGGGTAAAGAGGAATGACGGGGAAGAATGGTACACGTAAACGTTTAGGGGAGTGTATAAGGGATGCACAGAGCTCAAAGTGGCGGCGAGAGATAAAGGTGTGCTTCTTGTGGCGAAGGAGACGACGGTAATTGGACTTGAGAGATGGGAAGGAGGGGAGAGCGTGTGTAAAAGTAAAATGAAGCTGACGATGAAGGTTTTACAGTCTTCATCATACCACTAGTTCATGGGGCAGGTCCGCTTATAAGGGAGGGTGGGAGTGAAGTGGGGGAAAGAACACAGAGCAACATCACGAATGGCGGAGGAAAGGGTATCAAACATCAAGTCAGAGGAGAGTGAGGCAAATTGGGATACAGGGGAAGAAGTGGCGAAGGTGAAAAGAAAAGTCTACAAGATCACCCTCATCAAACTTCTAGATGGTACAAGAAGGGCGTGGGATGGGGACAGGGATTGGGGGGTAACCTACAAGGAGAAGGAAAGGGTCGCATGGTCAAAGAAGGGGAATGGGGGAGACACACAAATGGTGAATATAGGGAATCAAATTGGAAGTAGTCATGATGTAGTCCACCACGCTAGCTCCCCCACCATGAGGTCTGCATGTGAAGAAGCGGGAGTCAGGGAAACACGAAATGCCATTCAAGATCAACAAATCATGAGATTCCCCCATCTGTAGGAGGTGTCGGTCATATGACGTCAAAGGTCTGCCATATCCTCTGAATCCCGTTGAAAGCCAACTAAGTCAGGGTCCACCTCGGATGTACAAAGCACATCATCAATCTTGTCGTGTAGGGGAACTTGGAGGTTTCTGGTACGTGCATTAAAGTCTCCCAAAATGATGACCTCCCCACTCGCTGAATACTGAGAGATGCTTGTATAGAGGTCGAAGAAGGGTCCCCATCTAGGCCATTATGAATGAAAAAAGAAGGAGGCTAGGGGGAAATAACAGACTGCAATGAAGATATCTCTGAGGTGAGACGAGGTCCGCCTGATCCTAATCCAGAAAGCAGGAAAACTCGTCCTCTACGGCCACGGAAATCCTGCTCCGAAGTGTATCCCTGACTAGGAAAGCAACCCTACCAGATCCTCTAACCCCTCCGAACTCCGAGTCTCCTGTCTACAAACCGAGAGCCAATAGTATCCTCTCATATCCTGGGAGAGGGTAAACAGGATTTGCATGAATCTCGATTCTAAAGAGGAGGTCTGAAAGACCTAGAGCATCATATAGAATACCCAAAAAGACCAATAGGACCCGTTCCCATTCCAGCATGTAATAGAGATGCCCTTGTTCCGACGCCTCTCCCAATGGGACTGCCTTTTGGGACTAGACCGGGACCTAGCTCAAGGAGGAGAATCTCGAATGACATGCCTGAGGTTGCGAATTACTGCCCATTTCCCTCTTTCCTGGCTGTCATAACAATTTCACGGGATTTCTTGAGTTCAACCACTGTTCTCTAGTGAGGTCTTCATCGAGGAAGACCTTATTGGGGAGAGAGAATAGCTTGCGCTTGGCTCTGAGTGCCCTGAGCCTGTCATCTGCTGATTTGAAGTGGAGAAAAAGGGTGGAATCCTGTCCGAGCCAAGCTCTATCAAGCTGCACATCAGGCAGCCCCAAACTCCCTGTGATGAAATCTGATGCAATGGCCAAGGGGTCCAAAGAAGAGGGGGTGTGGGCAGCCCTTGCACCTTGAGATTAAGCTCCCTGGCCCGTCTAGTTCTCTCCTCAACCAGTTTAGCTTGCACAACTTCTTCCACCGCTGTCAGGGGGTGTTCTTGTCTTTACCCTTCACAACTTGGACCCATGCATCCATTGTTTTTTGAGATTTTCATGTTGAGTCGAGATTTCCTCTTGTTTGTGTTTGAGGTCTGAGATTTCAGCCTGTAGTTGATCATTGGCTGCAGTAGGTTTGGTATGTGCGTTGGTGTCTGCAAGTTGTCTCCGCAAAGAAATGTTGTCCGCCTCAACCTTCTCCATCCATGACGTAAGCTCGAAGACCTCAGTCTGGAGAGCTCTGTTAGAAGACTCCAAGGTTTCCAATCTGTTAATCAGCTCTGCGATAATGCTGGGCAAACCATCATCTTGTTGTCCTTGTTCCCTTTTGCCGACGATAGGAATTATCTGTGCTGCAGAGGTGGAGGGAGTTGTGGAGGGAGACATTGTGGAAGGAAAGGTGTGCGGGAAGATTGTTTGTAATGGCGTCAAGGAGAGAGGACCACTGGGAGAATCTCCCAAACCCCCAGTCGAGTAATATGGTCAAGGGGATGCTTATGCATAAAGGAAGATGAACCGACGCATGGGTAACGGAACGGGAATCGTGTGCACGTAAGTAACAGATAACCACGAATCGCAGGAAGAACAGAAACTGTCCAAAGGCACCACGAACCAGAGGACACGAGCTGGGTGATTCGAGAAAATGATGGAGGTTATTTGCGAGTAGTAGATGGCAAGGGTTTTCGTGAGTCTCAACTGTGTATACATGCACGAGCAAGAAAACCAAAAGAAAAACAGAGCCAGGATTTGGGAAAACTAGAAACACGCCCTCCTATGCCCTCACGAGCAGTCTCACAAGCCATGAATCCAACAGAAGCTTACGCGAGCCACGATTTTCATGTTTTGCAGAGCCACGATTCACGAGCCAGAAGCCACGATTTTCACGTTTTGCAGAAGCCACAATTCATGAGATAAAGAAATAAAGAAAAAGCCACGTTTTTCTGAGAGTAAATACAATCACGAGTCTGTTTTTAAGGCACCCAAGCAGTCTTGAACACCATTCTCGACCACAAAGTTATTCGCTAGTTATATTTACTAATGCCAATGTTATTCATAGTGCGCATATGGCAAGTTTATCTCAGAATGTGGAGCCATATATACAAAAATGTGGACATCCACACTAGGCACATGTACTATTTGATAAATAGATCAAATAGGGTGCCAAAGAATGCGATATTTATAGACAATGCACAAAATGGTGTTCTTGGTGATGCTTTAAGTATTTTAAAAGAAATGTGTCAAGATAGGTGGGTTCACGGTTTGTCATGATTGCAGGATTTCCCAAAATGCATTGTTTAACAAGGCTAGGAAACTTCAAGCAAATTAAAGGTTGGCGTGAAGTATGACACCATAATCGTTGAAGCCCACATTCTTTCCCCAGATAGTCGTGTACTTAATGTTGTGAGTTGAGTTTGCAGTGGATTTCAATGGCATTGGGATATCACGTTGCAAGTTTGCACAAATCAGATTTCTTTCGTCATTGTCTTAGTTGCTAATGATGCACAAATATTGGTAAAGTGTTAGAGGATACAAGCCCATGAACTGTTTGACAAAATTCCTTGAAGAAAGTAAGTTTCATTGAATGCCACAGTTGCTGGATATGCACAATGAATTTGCTTAAATGGATTTTGAACTTCCGAGTAAGGGAAATTGACAAGTGTAAAGCTTGAATCCACAACCATTGACAATACCCTCCAAAGCTATGCTTAAATAGGAACTTTGAGATGTGTATGGACATCCATCAGTGCATAAAGATGGAGTTGTTTTTCTGATGATGGAGTTGCAAATGTCCCCGAAGACATGTATGTAAAATGCAGAAGTTTTCTGGTGCAAACAAATTATGTGATGGAACGCCTAAAAGAGAGTTAGAGTCTCGTGGAATCCGGATAGACCCATCTGTAGCACCTCATGCACCGCCTTGCTAGTTAACAAGCATGGTTCTCATCCATTCTCATAAATTTTTATGTTTTTAACTTGCATCTATAATATTTGGGTTGAGTAAAACGGTAAACGATTAGTTTTTAAAAAATATGTATTTTGATGTCATGTAAACCATTTTAAATAGAAAATCAGGCCAATTAAACCTACCATGAAAATACATCTGTTCATGTCACTATAGTCGAATTTCTTTGTGCACCGAATAAAACTAAGTCAAAATCTAGCTATCATGTGTTAACCATTTGTGAAAATCGATTACAGATTTAATACCTATGGTACCTGAAACAACCTTAGACTTAATACCTATGGTTCTCAAAAGTGAGATGTGAAACCTCAAACCTATTTTTGTCATACACGAAAACACATTGCATTGCTCATTGAACCGTACTCTCAAAAAACGCACTTTAGCATAACCATTTCGTAGCCAACTTAGCTTAGGTTGTTGATTGGCAACAATTACATTCAGCCAAGTGTACCCAAAAAATGCACCCCATTTTTGCATCATTTATCGATTTTGAATACCGTTTACTCCTTGTGTTAATCTGTTTAGTAGAGAAGAAGATAAGACATTGAAACATTGAATTTGGATTTTCATGGCCTATCTGGCAGGCCCCTTTTTTAGGCCACTTAGCCTTAATTGTTTAAGGACAAAAAACCAAATTTAGCCAATTGGCTCCAAAAGTTGCATTCAACAATCCTTTTCTCGTATTTCACTATATAGTAGAGAGTAAATTAGAGGCATTAAACACCTCGTTATGACATTGAGTACTCTTTTGCGGGCCCATTTCATGGCTATTTCGACCAATCTGCGTAGCAATGCAATCTGATGCAATGGACACATGTTGACCCTTTTAAGGTTGTGTGTGGGATAAGAATATTGTATTGGTTGATAACATACAAGTGGACTCAAAATACGTTCTTCAGAGAGCTGTAAATAGATGGTTAACGAGATGTCATACTCACATGATGTGACACATCCTTAACTTCCTTTTGACCAAAGAGAATGGATATGAATTGGAAATTGTACTCTACAATCATATATATGTTCAAATATGTTTATTGCATGTGACATTTGATAGGATACATTTTCACCCCTTTTCTTGTGTAAAAAGAATAAAGAAATGTTCTCTTTACTCTCCCTTTCTCTCTCTTAAATCTGAATTTAAATCATGCTCGAAAAATATGCAAATTAGTTATGTTATTTGTTCTCTCATTTAAAATTGTTTTTGCCTAACGATAGCATGTTAGAGGGTGGATCTATGCAATCAATTTTCCTTGACACATCCTCACATGGCTTTGCAAGATGCAAGTAAGATGACAAAATGGTGTGGTTGTAATTCATTTTGTGTATTATTGTAATTTATATATGTTATTGAAAAAAATGTATTGTTACGTTTATAGTAAAGTGTCATTACACTATTCATTCGAAAAAAAAAACAGATTGTCCTTATCGTGCATGCAATTTTAATAAACTTGTAATTATTTTTAATATCAAGTTTAAAGAATTAGCCAAATTTTACTAAATGTTGATCTTGATTGCATTTGTAGCTATGTTGTGAAACCTAAAGGAGTATCTCTATATAAATTAAAATAAAAATGTTCTCTAAACCCCTTCAATTCTTCTTCTTCCCTTGATTATTGCACGATTAGTAGGTGAACTTTGACATACTTGAGATTCCTTCCATATTGAGTGATCCCCACTTTGATCATGGCGATCCTAAGTATGGGTGGTCGATTTTACCAACTAAGATTTCTACTCTCACGTGTCATGTTACGATAAAACCTAGTGATGATGACTTGTGCCCCCTTCGCATTTTGTTATGCAAATGTCGTATATAGTGGATAACTCATAATGTCACCTTGCGTATAATACAAGTCTCATGTTTAACAAAGCAATGAGGTGTGGGCAAACCGATGGTGTCCATCCTTAAAGTCATTAAATAACTTGGTTTTATTTAAAATCCTTTTAGTTGACCCACAATGTATCCTAAAGGAAGATACCATGTCAGGGATGTTTGTTAAGGCTCCATGCTCTAACAAGATGGAGTTGTGAAACTTTCGTAGTGTTGCCTATGAAAGTTGTCGATAATGTGACGAGTATATTTGTAAAGAAAATGAAATTACGCGTATAAACTAGTTTCTTTGAGTCGGCCCTCTGTTACGCGTATATTGAAACGTTTCTCTCTATACAACCAATATGGTTTATTCTTTGGTGACTTGTACTATTAAACCCATCAGTTGAGCCAAAATTTATTTATATTTTCTCATTTTAAAAACCACATTTAGTTGGTCCAAACTGGTTGCTGGATAGCATAAAAAGTGTTTTAAATAATGGATATTTAGAAATAATTTATAGAAATGCATTATGCTAGGAAAATATTTTTCTTTTGTTTTTCTAAGAGAGGTTGCAAAGTGACGTAGACGTGAGGACGATTTGTTTGGACTATCTTACAATTGTATTTAGAGGTGCAATAGTTAATTTAAGTCTTTTCATCTCTTTAGTTGTACCCTGAGATGAGAGGACATATGTAGTTATTACAGTTGAATAGTATAACAAATTTTTATTGTGTCGACTTTATTTTGTGTTATAAATTTTGTAAGCTACCAAAAAAATATATATATTACTCACTCAAGTTAAGGTAAAAGTTGAAAAGGAAGTTGCTTGTCACACGTGATAGTAGTTTCTAACATCATTAATATATGACTACTTCATATTTTTTATTTTATTAAATTCATAAGTTTTTAGAGTAGAATGTCCATGTAACTAAATGCATTATTAAAATAATTTCATAATTTGATTACTTTTGTTTAGGAACATAGGTGTAATTTAATTTTATTTCCTAAATACGAAATTACTAAAAAAAAATTGGCAAGATGTTTTGTAAATATTTAATTAATTTAATATATAATTTTTAGTCAATTGTTAATATTATAATTTTGTTATGTATATGAAATTTCTATTTTTATTATCCATTTTTTCCTTTGCATAACCACTACTTTGAAAGATTTAAAAAGTCAACTACATTTTTGAGTATAAGTTTCAACATTGTTGGATGGTTTTTGTTGATGTTAATATTGATGAAAGTGATAATAGTAAAGTTACCTTCTTTATACTATGGGATGTGGATAATATCAACCCTCTACATAAGGTATATCTACAAGTTTTGACGAACTTGATATAATTTCTGAAAAAATGTTATGTCACAAATGAAACGGACGAACTCAGATGTCATATACGAAATGAAATCTGAAAAGAATTTTATGTTACTAAAAAATATCATGAAGTTCAAGATGAAGATAATGCCATTAAAATCATTGAAGTTGATCACTAAAAACAAGCAACAAATATTATTATAAAGCAAGTTACAAGTGATTTTACAAAAATACTTGAACTGGGAAAATATTACTACTTATCTCAAGGGATAGCGACTTTGATGAGAAACTACTATAATTTGTAAAAGATAAGTTAAGAGTGATTCTCGGCGAAATTTTTTCAAATCAAACACCTTGTGCATTACAAATGAAGCTCACGGCGAATATAAGGCATTGAACAAAGGCCTAATTTTGTAGACCTTCTTTCGCTGCCTCATATCTCGTGATGAGCAATGTGCTCACTTTGAAAAAAATTCAGCAAGATCACTCCTACCTTTTCCTCTACAACATCACTTAGGTTCAAAGTCAATATCCCTTGAAATAAATAGTAATATCTTGATACATTCAAGTCTATTTACAAAAGCTCTTATATCTTTATTTATAATCAAATCTGTTGTCTGATTTTGGTGACCAACTTCAATGATGTTAATGATATTATGTTTATCATATATTTTTAATATCATAAACTTCTAATCAGACCTCTATTCATATATAACACCGAATTCTTCCGAGATAATCAATGACACTACATTTATTTAAAACTTTATCAAGTTTTTTAAAACATATGGATATACCTTATATAGAAGATTGATGTTATCTACATCTCATAATATAATAACGGTAACTTTAATATTATCACCTTCATCAACATCGACATCAATAGAATCATATCCACCAGTGCTAAAATTTCTGCTTAAAGATGTGATTTACTTTCTAAAACTTTCAAGTAGTAGTTTTGCAAAGTAAAAAGTAGACAATAAAATAACAAATTTCATACTATAACAAAATAATAATATCAATAATATTGACAATTGACTAAAAATTATATATTAAATATTTACAAAACATCTTCTCGTAAAAAAATTTAATACTTATTTATTTAGAAAAACATGTTGCAAAAAAATTCCAAAATTTCCAATTTTTTCAATGTTATTTCTTTCAAAGTCTTTGAGCCTTGTCTGGATTGAACATATGATGTCCCGTCGGAGGCTATCCCGGTGATAGGATCACATGAGCCACATGATATAACCCATATATACACCAAACATCCCCAATCCCCAAATGTCAACTCATCGCCTACCCGCGTGGCATGAAATTCCCTGAACCAAATAGTCGCCACCGAAAATCATCGCAGAAAAGTGATTAAGTTTGTTGTGAGTGGCACGTTGGGACGTGGTGAACGGCTCGCAAACCCAAGAGGACGCCAACTCCACCTCCCGTCATTTCAATCCTCTCGTCCATCGTCTCTCCACCATTGCAATTACAGAATCTTTCCACGGTTTACTGTTTCACGAAGCTCCCCTCCATCAAAACCGTGTTCGCATAACAACTCGTTTCAAATTCACAAAAGCTTTTCCACCATCGAATCGTGTTTGTTTTGGGTACTATTTTTTAATTAATAGACATCATTTCGCCATTTTTTATTACAAAGTGTAGATTAAAGTCGTATCACGTGTGACAATGAAACTTCCACCTAAAAAGCCATTCCAACCAGTCTCGTCTATATAACAAGTATGGGTTCAAGTTTATGCTTTTGTTTTACAGAACCTAGACATCATTTTCAAGAGGATGCAAACCACTTCTAAAAACAAATATTCTATTTTTAATTTTTTTTAAGAATAAGAATAAAGTTAAACTTATCTAAACTAAACATAGATTTGCACGTTCAAAAACAAAACTTTTTTTAATTAAAGCATGCATGCAGTGGGAGAAATTATTTATATTTCAAAAGTGCATTCCGTTCGATTGAGTTCCAAATTTTCCAATATATTTTTTAATTTTATATTACCGTTACAGTTTTTGTCATTAATTTTACAACAAATTCGAGAAAATGTAAATTATTGTAAAACTCAAAATACAATATCTAAGTTGAATACAAATACAAGACACATACAATTTACAGGAATCAATAAATTATCAAATAAAGTAATTTTACTAAAATAATACTACTTCGTGTATTGCTTGAAATTGCAAACCATTAATTCTCAAATTATCTTAAAACGTAAAAAAAACACTAATTGATATGAAAAATCAAAAAAATATTTGTTATTTATTTTAGGGATTGGATCTTTAACACTCATATTTATACCGGAAATGAGTATTAAAGTATAGTGCCCAAAAATATTAACATAAATATTTTTTTAAAAGTGAATAGCAAATAATTTATTCTTGTGTAAACTTTATGAAAATTTGAGAATTTATAGTTTACAATTTTAAACAATACTCTTATTAGCATTATTTTATTAGAATTAATTTTTTTGATAATTTATTGATTTTTGTAGATTGCATGTGACTTACATTTGTATTCCAATATAAATATTGTATTTTATGTTTTATAAAATCTTATTTCACATTTTCTCACCTCTCGTTGTAAAACCAATGCCGAGAAATGTTAAGGGTTACATAAAATTAAAATGAAATTTCAGAAATTTTGTTAAGGTTAACATAAAATTAAAATAAATTTTAAAAATTAGTTAAAAGGGGAGAACTATTCGAATATAGATAATTTCTTTCACCCGCATACATGTTTTCTTCTTATATTACCTAAGGAAACGGCCCTAGCCAGAAAAATAATTACAATGTAGTTGTCAATGATAGCGTAGCTCATCTTGGTTGCCTTAGTATAAACGCATTATCTCAAAAAGGTCAAAAATCTGGCAATGAGAAATTACCCATTTGACCAACCTATTACATCAAAAAATAGCCTAGCTATATACTAAACCAAGATACAAAACTATAATACTAAGGAGATTTATCGCTGATCACCAACACCAACACCTTCATCGCTGCTTCACCCGAGGAGTACCACATCTGAGTTGATGGACATTGCCTAATCAAACTCACTAGAGGAGTCTTCGCATGAAAATTTCACATTGGCTTCTAGGGGAAGCTCGAGGCCCAAGTGGTCTACAATCGCCTTCTGTCCTGCAGCCAAAGCTTGCAACGCCCATAGGATAGCATGCGAGTGGAAATTAGCCTCTACCCCTTCCTATCACTTGCTTGCTCCAACTTGGCACGGTCCATATGGAGAGAGAATTGACAAGAGGGGTTTGAAATAATATTAACACCATAGATCCCCTGAGCCACGTCGAAAATTTTGTGTCTCCCAACTATTTGCATGGGATCAATGATCAACATGTGTAGGTGAGAGAGAATCTCCTCCACTTTGAACCCGTCAATATCTTGAGAAATTGGCCATATCTTTGAAATCCATTAATGTATTGCAACGTTTTGGATTTTACTGTCCGTCCAATCTTCAAATGAGGCTTTAGTAGCAGCCCTTTGAAAGGGAGAGCAGCGAGAACCCCTGCAAGACCTAACAAATTCGGCCAGAACTAGATGAACGCTTCCCACGAATTCCCTTACTTTCCATTGCTGAAACAAAAGACTTAACGGGCGAAATGAGGATATGTCCATCAATTCACACATATACCCATTATTTCCTTCCTTTGCAATGAATCCCAACACATGAGCAGAAGATAGCTACCCCGTGTGGAAGGCTCGAAGAACAATATAATACGAATTAATTATTTATATCATTGATTAACACTTTTTGTAAAGCCATTGGAAAATTATCTTTCCATGTCTTTAAAAAAATTCCTTCTCTGACAATCATCCCCACCCCGATATTGGCAAGATGGTCCACAAAAGATTTCTCGGCCCTTAGAATGTTTGAAAAATGCACTTCCTCAAATCCAATTAACCTTTGGAGGACCTCTTGTATAATCTAATTTAATTTCCAAGCCTTTGAATAGCAAGAAATAATAGCATCAATGATAATTCGAGAATCACCTTCAATCCATAGCTTGCTCCAACAGAAAGCAGCTACCTCCCTAATCCCTTACAGAAGAGCAATTCCTTATTCACTATTATTAGAGGTACTGCCACAATCCAAAACCATCATAAAAATCCGGTGTCCATGAGAGTCGCCAATTAAACAACCGCTACTTGCAGGACCAGGGTTACCTTGCAGAGCCCTATCAAAATTTAACTTTACCCATCCATCAAGTTGCAATTACCACCTATTAATTGATTTTAATCCATTCTAACCCCATTATCAGGGAATACAAGCTTTAATTATCAAAACTACAGTTTAATTTTTGCATGTGCAGTCTATGTTTAGCTTAAAACACTCTAGCTTTATTCTTATTTTAGGAAAAATAATTAAAAATAAAAGTTTTGTTTTTAGAAGTGGTTTGAATTCTCTGTTTAGAGTTGTGCATAGTTATTTTTAGGAGAAGTTTTTTATATATAGTAAATCAAATGTATTTGTTGTATGGTTATACACACAAATATATTGATGAAGATTGTAAGAAGATTACATAAGAAAATGAGAAGTAAAAATTACCCACAACAATTTTGTTTGGGAGAAAATCTATGTTTTTGTAAAACTTACATAGTTTTGTCTTTGTTCGTACTTTTATCTGCTAATATCTTTCAAATTGGTATCCGAGCGTAGTTTTCAGCAAGTGTAAAAATTAATTCTCATCTATTAGTTCTAGATCTAGTATGTCTTTATCAGATCTGCAGACACCCCAATTTACAGAAAAAAATTACGAGTATTGGTTTTTAACCATGAAGGCACTATTCAAATCCCATGATGTTTGGGAAATCATAAGGAATGGGTACACAGAGCCTCCAAATCCAATTGTTTATAATACACTCTCACATGTAGAGAAATATATTTTTAAGGAATTAAGAAAAAAAATATTACTGAAAAGTTTCTTAGAAGTTTTCTTACAAAATTTGATTCCGTTAGTTCTTTATGTTGAAGAAACTAAGGATCTAGGATAGCTTTCAATAGATTAGCTACAGGAATCACTAATAATCATGAACACTTTAGTTGTCACCCCTGCATTTTACAGCGTTGTGGAGGCTAAAGCTCTCATATTTGGCATCAATACGGTCGCTGATTCAGGGTGTTCCAAGCTCAGTATCAAATGGGATACTCAGGTCACCATTCAAGCAATTAGGAAGAGCAAAACTGAGCCTTGACACCTTCATTTTCTAGTGAATCAAATCAGGCATTGGATATCCTTATTAGAGGAATGGTCTATCCATCATATCATTTGGGAATCTAATACTGCGGCGCACGCTCTTGAGAATCAAGGAGTTTTCCAAGATAATGATGCCCTCATTCATAACAATAGTGAGCATTAGGATTTCCTTAATGTCATTATGCTACATGATAGATCAAACATCCCTTCACAAGTGCTCAAGTCATATTGACATGTGTGGAGCCTCGTTTTATTATGTCGGGTGACTGTGCCATTTTTCATTCCGCCTTCTATGTTTTCTCTATTTTTTCTAAGGATGGCTCTTCCACCAATCTCGTTTCTTCATTTCCATGACAAGAACCGTGAGGTTGCCTTCTCTTATGTCTCTCCCTGCCGACTCAAAAAAATCCTTCATGTGGGCTCTCCTAAGTCTTAAAATTTATTGAACGTATAATCGGCCCAGATTATTTTCATAGGTTGGGCCACGTTCGTGTCAACTCTGAAATCGTAGGAATCTTTGTTTCTCACGTGTTTCTACTTAAACCAGATAAAGTGGTTGTGTTGTACATTGCTAACCACTTCATCCTTCTGCAACATAGGTATGACTTGGAGGACACTTTAGACCACATTTGTCTGGCTTCGGCCTATTTTTCTGTTGAAGATCCGAACCCCTCCCTATCTGTTAATCGCAAGGTTTGCTTGGAACTTAAAAGGAGGAATAAGCTCCTTGTGCAATTTGTTGTTTTGGTTCACTCCATCTGTCGTTATAAAGGTACCGAGCCATCCAAGGTTCCTCCCCTTTTGCTTACCACATTGGCCGAGCCTATTAGTCCTCCCCCTGCCCGAATTTAGACATTTAGCACGTCCACAGGAACCTTTTATTCTTTCCTTACGAGAATTGTTAAACTCGGCTCATGTGAAAAGTGCGGTGGGCGGAAGGTTAGTGGTAAGATGTGCAATTTCCCCAATGGACATATTTTTACTCCTAAACGGATTTTAGGAAAATCCCTAATCTTCATATTACAAATTTTAATACAGATTAAATTTAATTTTGCGGATTTAGATTATGCTGGAAAATGTAACTTGGGTTAAGTATAAAACCCACCTAAATAAGCCCCTTAACTCAATGTCTCTTATTCCAAACTAAAGTACTGATTTTATAAGGCCTAAATCAAATTAAAAATACAAATTTCTGATTAAAAGAGGACTGAAATAATATAATTTAAATCTGCAAACAGGCTGTCATGAACAGATCTGAAAATTGATATTTTACTCCTTCCAAAAATTAAGAAAACAAGTTATTTTGATTACCAACATTCACCTCAAGATATAGCAATACAAATCAGATTTTTAAGTACCTCCAAAGCACCCAAATATGTAAAAAAGTGGGTCACTCAACTACGGCAAATAAGAGATTAATTGCTGCAATCTTGTTCCACAAACCCTTTTACAATCTATTTTATTCTTTGTTGAAATAACTAAAAAATCCTTTACAATTACAATGGATAACCCTGAGTAGGAAATCCTCACAAAGTAGATGAAGGGTTTTTGTCCTTCAACTAGGATTCTTAGAGGGTTTTTCGTCCTCTAGAGTGAATTTCTAAGGGTTTTCGTCCTTAAAAGATTGACGATGCATGCTAAAATGCTCCACATATAAATTTATCGTTTATGATAACCAATCACAGAGGAAAACAACGAGAAGATGTTCTCTCACAATGTCAAAACAACCTACCTCATGATTGAACGCGCAAAGACCACCTCTTAAACATGTTTCCTAAATTTAACATGTGTAACTCCTTGTTGTACGAGGTTGTCATCCCAACCTTGAAACACTACCAACACAACCATAGACCATGTTTTTCTAAGTGGTTCTCGAGGCTACTTCGCAAATTGTTTGTTGAAGTCGATCGCTTGAAAACGGTAGACCCCCAAAACCACCTTGGTTTTAGTACCTATGGTCCCAAAAATGAGATGTGAAACCTCAAACCTCTTATTTGGTATACGAAAATCACGTTGCATGGTTCATTTGAATAGTACTCTCTGAAAACACACTTTTGCGTAACCGTTTTGGAGCCATTTGGTGTAGACTAATGTTGGGTAGCATTTAAATTCAGTCGAGTGACTCCAAAAAAATACTCCCCATTTGAGCGTCGTTTATCGATTTTGGATTTTCCGCACCCCTTTTGGCGGCCCCTTTGGAGGCCACTTAGCCTTAATTGTTGAAGGACAAACAACCAAACATAATCAACTAACTCCAAAATGTTGCATTCGGTTTGAGCTCCACTTAATGGTTTTACAATACGTCTTTTTCTCATATTTCATTATATACTAAAGAGTAAATTAGAGGCATTAAACACCTCGTTATGACGTTGAATGCTCTTTTTACGAGCCATTTATGTGGCCACTTCGACAAATTTCCACAGAACGCAATCGAGGCCGTGGACCCATGTTAACCCTTTTAAGTTTGTGCAAGGGATAAGACTAGTGTAGTGGTTGATAACATGGATGTGGACTTAAAATATGTTATTTAAAGACTGCGAAATAGATGGTTAAGGAGATATCATACTTGCGTGATGAGACTCGCCCTTAACTTCCTTTGCAACCAAAGAGAATGGATATGTATTAAAAATTGTACTTTATTATGATATATATGTTTTATATATGTTTATTGCATGTAACACTTGATAGGATACTTTTCCACACCTTTGCTTGCACAAAAATAAAGAAATGTTTTCTCTACTCTCCCTTTCTCTCTCTTAAATATGAATTAAAATCATCTTTGTGAAAATATGGAAATGAGTTATGTTATTTTTCTCTCCTTTAAATTTGTTTTTGCATGACGATAGCTTGATACAACTGTTATTTTTGTTAGTCAAGCTAAAAAATCTTGGATACAAAAATTTAAAACGAGAGAATTTAGACGTTCAACATTCCATGTCGCTGTTATTTAAACAATTGAAAACCGTGTCATTATATGTTCTATCGACCTTTATAAGTTACATAGAAACCTACAACACCAACATGCCATTCCATGAGATATGACTATATATATACGTATTGCATAAGACTAGATATATCCGACACATTAAATAAATTTCCTATTTTATCCAATTGAAATGTTTTTCACGACCATTAAACATTATAAGTATCAAGACTTGAATGCAATAATCGACCTTTCATAGGGTTGCTACATTGCGATTCATTTTGTATGTGTGTCTTCTCGCAACTGTGGCATCTCCATTCTCTCGAATATGAAATTGAATCAAATATGATCGAAAAAAATAAGAATCATCTATATAGAGAAAATTAGATAAAGATAGAATCAATGCAACATTCTTGATACTACAACCACCTTCCCATTAGAGATTTGTAAGGCTAGTTATATAGAAATTGTTGAAAAATTGCCCTCGTGAAGAAAATGTGTTCAATAGAGCTAAATGAATAGAGAGAATAAAGATCCTATGAACCATTTTGTGAGTATGACTAACAATTGCACGTGAAATGTGTAACATGAACGCCAAAGGGGGAGTCAAAAATGAAAATGATTTTGGGACCAAAACATGAAACAAGGAAGAGGGTTGTAGAAGAGGGGGTTAAAAGAGAAGAGGGAATTGGGAGAGGATAATTTTGGGGGACCAATATGTGGAAGCTATCTTTCTTAGGGGAGGAACATTTGTATAATATGTTAATTGTTCAACAAAGTAAGGTGGGATCCGACTCAAGGGTATCAGGGAAAAATATTTTGGAGATATCTCGAGAAAGCCAAGTGTAGTTAATGAATATCTTAGAAGTGTGAAAACTTTCCCTTGAGTTGTATGGCACCAAATAATTGATTGTATAGAATTGCACACAATAGAATATGTTGCGAGGAAAACGAAGAAGGGGGCTTTTTTATTAATTTATTGTATCTTTTGAAGTGTTAACCTTTTTGGTCGAACAACAATTAAAATTATAGATATAAGCTTAAAAACATGAATGGAAAATTGGAAATAAATACCGCGGCAATGAAATTCTTGCGTGGCTCACATCTTTTTCCATAACTTTGATTGTCTGCATCCAAATAAATTTATTAATGTGTTCCAATGTATTATCTCATTCTTTGTTGCATTATTTAGGCGAATGCATTATTATCTTAATGGGGACAAAATATTAAAGAGGAAAAATGTAATAGGTGACTAGGTTAAAAGCATTGCATAATGGGTTTTTTATGTCATCAATTACATTCACATTTCCATTAAGGTGTTCATTGTAGATAATAAGATAGTGAATAGGTTTCCGCTCATCAACAATCATATTGATGTGTGGAACAAGTGAGGGGCGTCACGAAACAACTGCATTAAAAAGGGACCGAGGGTAAGAATAACATTGTACTGTGTTTATGTTAACCCGGATGGAGGGCTCAAATAATTATTGCAAGAAATTTGTATGTAAGATGCAGAGCAAGAATAACCGGTACGAGCACTAAAAATTAGAATAAATATGGGCTAAATGGGCTTTCCTATTAGTTTGTTTTGTTGGTTATCGAAATGTAAGGTTCAACAATGTGCAAACATGTTTACGAAAGCACTCGCATCAACAACATCGCGCAAAATCCATCTATCCTTTGTGCTTTGATCTAGGGTTTCTTTTTACCTATTCAATGAAACAAAAATACATTGAAAAATGAGAAAATAAAACAATATTTGCAAGGCCACGGAGCTCCTGAAATAAGGAGAGAAACGGTTGAAGACAGGATCATGGCCTATATGATTTTGACGGCCATTAGTGCGAGCTTATTTGAGAATTAAGAGATGTAAATTTTACTAGTGAAGTTGCTTGAGTGAAGAGACATAATATTATAAGAAATACATTTAATTTGGAGTTCTTTTCCATTTCATTAATTTTTACATAATTAAGAATGAAGTGTAATGAGATAGTTTTAATCACATCCACCAAATACAATTTAAAAATATTTTTATGTGTAGATAATTTTAATATGAAAAAAGTATGGGAAGACGTGTCACTCGAATTTTGTCTTTGAGAAAAGACTTTTATAAATTATTGCTTGAAAGAGTGCAAATTAGATATGAAATGGCAGGACCATCTTCATTATCATAGTTTACCATTTGCATAATGCCTCCTTATGTACACCATTAATTGTGGGGTTCCCTTTCAGAATACTATGACGCAAAAGTGGCTAAATCTTCAGCAAACACATAGGAAATTCTGTCGACAAACCACGACGACGAATCTTTGCAGTCTAAATTTGTATCACAACATTCCGGCAAGAGGGGCGATATGCACAGAGGGCAAGAATTCTGATGATGATCAAGCCATGTGTCTAGACAGTCTCTGTGAAATATTTGAAGAAAATTACAGAGCTCTCTAATCTCATCTCCCCCTCATATGAGCACAAACACACGATGTAGACAAAATCCTCCTCAACTTCACAAAAATATCTTTTCAAAATCTTCCCGAACCCGCGAAAGGAAAGTGCTCTCTGAAATTTTCTGCAAAAACACAAAGTCAGAGGCACTTTCGCAGTTTTCTAGGGTCGAGGTCTACAGTCCCTCAACGAGTCGAATACAACAGCGCACCTAGAAAACGTGTTTTTCAGAAATAGCAACAAAAATGCCGCGTACAGCAGCAGTCTGGGGGTTATATGAATATACCGCCCTGCGAGGAAACCCTTGCTCTGTGTTACATGAGAATTGAACCCGCGACCTACGGGCAATATAGAAAAAAAATTGACCCACTCGAGAATTTGGCAGGGTAGACCCTACGGAAATAAAAACAAACACAATCACAGACGTCCCAAATCGGACCGCTGAACGTTTGACATGTGTTGACGTCTTGGCTAGCTGCAACCACGCGTGTGTGACCTCTTAAACATGTCAGCGTGAAACATGTGACAGTGTGGACGTATGGCCAAGCTACGGGTTAAATTTGACGCCCACCTATGCCTGTCAAACAATTTTCGGGTGACGGTAATTTTTCAATACCGCCCTTCAAAAACACAAAATAATGTTATTTTTACTAATTATTCTATATTTATTATATCTTTTATAATATAAATTTACATATTTTTTAATAATATTTATACAAATTTATTTAAAAATGACGGTCACATTTTAAATATGCAAGTTGCGTGTGATGGTTAGATCAGATATTTACAAGTATTTTACGTCTAAAATCACAAAAACATCTAAACAGCTGTCAAATTGAACCCCTGGGCCAAACTTCGGTCGAGGTCCTTAATACGGCCTACAGAATTGACGTCGAAGAACATGCCACATCGGTATAGGTGTCAGAGAGAATATGAGTTTCTAGAATATATACCTTCAACGTAATGTAACTGACTTTCCTCCCAAGTGTACAAAGTTTACCATTGGTTTTTGGTTATTTATCTCTTCAAATAAACAGTAAAAATAAATTTCAAATCTAATTTTGACATCTATAATCACAAACGTTTAATTGGCCGTAAATACAATTTGAAGAGTTCTTGACTATAACGACTTTCCATACACATCAAGGTTTATTTTTAGGAATATCGTTGTAAATTTAACACAGAACCAGGAAAATGCTAAAATATCTATATTGCTTTATAGAATGGTATGGAAAGGCACATGGCTCTCATTTATTAGCAAGTCATTGAAATCTGACACAAAAGCAAGCCTCAGTCTTTAAATCATCACCAAAAATATCTTCTACACTTGTAAGAATCACCTGTAAAATCAATTTCCAGAGCTTACAAGCTCAAAAACACATCAACCAGGGTTTCAGTCCAATCGAGTCCAGTTTTTACCTACAACCACGAGCAATCGCAAGATTTCCAAGTGTCGAAATTCCATAGCACTTGTCCAACGTCACCACCTACAGCATATGGGTGTGGCTCTTCACGAGCGTCACAAGATCCTCGCCATTAACAATCATATGCCTTATATGAAGCCGCTTCAGGAAGACACAAGAAGTCGACGTCTCTTCTATCTAGGGCCCAAGTCTTCTTCAATAAGATTAAAGATAGCATCTTTTTGCTTCCACTCCAGCTTCAAGGATTCCGGAACCATCTAAAAATTGCTTTGTTATACTCTAAATGCATTACAAGTGGCTAAAAATTATGTACTGTTGTTTTCCTGAATAAAAGTGTGTTGCGCATCGAAATGAAGTTTTATTGCAACTCTATTTACCTGAAAGGCTAGTGACACCTATTAAAAAGCACTTAAAAGTGGAAGGGAATTATGGAATATGGAGAAGCACTGACATATCGCGGTATTTGTTGCAACTTGTTAATTTAGCTTTGAACTTATTTCTTGAGGTTTGTTGTGTTGACATTGTAAGTTGTGTTTTCTATTTTAGCAAGTTTTCTACCCGAAAAAGCGTCTAAACTGCATAGTGGGTGGTAAAATCTAAATTTGAAGTATACAATCAACAGTTCTTTTAAATGAATGTCAAGTCCACACTTTGTGAACTCACTTCAGTTAGCCTCCAAGTTGTTACTTCCACCAAAATCATTTTTCTCGCATTGTTAACGTCAAGTTCATGCCTGTAGTGATTATTTTCATCTCCATAATTGTATATTATGTAGGCAAAATATTCATTATATCGAACATTGCTATATCCAAGACCCACCTAAGTCCATAGGGCATGTTTATTTTAGCTAGATTGATCATTATAGATAGAAAACATAGGTTTTTCTTTCACACAAATCTAATTGACAAGTTCAATCCACCATTGATAATAATGATTTATCTTATTATGTTGATGTTGTTGATCATGTTACTATCTACCTTGATTTCTTTCATAACATTGAACCCAACCTTTTTATTTTGTTGATCATGATCATATCAAGATATTTTCTAGATTCAATTTTGATGCTCTTACTATTAATATGTCTCTTGGTATATTTGATGAAAGACCATTTTTTGAGAGGATTCAGAGTTGAACTCTATTTCTAGTGATGATATTTGTTCACCCATTTCTTGCTTAGATGGCGTTGACGAGATAAAGGATATATTATGTGCTAGATTGTTGAGGATTGTGTTAGTGTTAGCACTTACGTTTATTCATTGATGGTGATTTCCCATTCTAATTGAGACACTATTTATGATGATCTTATCGACGAGTCGTCATAGTTTGTTGATCAACAAAATTATTTTTCTTTGAAGGATGATAGATGTCTAACACATGATAATATTTGAGTATTGTTTATATTTGTCGCTATGGCGGTAGAAATTTGTCCTCTACTTGTCAATTTAGTAGGATAGTTTGCTCAATTTTACACATTTGAGTTGTCAATAAATAGCCTCAAACAACAACATACAAACTCTTCTCATTAAATTGAACACCCAAAATGATAGCATAATGGAGACTCGTGATGAAAATATGGAAGAGTGATCTTTTGAGTTAAATGCATTGTTTTGATAGATATGCTAGGAAATTGTATTTGTTGATTCAAAAAGGGTCTCATTTAGGTGGGGCTATACTATGGTTATTCACTCTTACACGATACAGGAAACATCACGAGTCAAATTTTAAGTCACCGATTGTTCAATGCTCTTATTAATTTGTTGATTGAGTTTGATGTTATGGATCCAAAGTTTGTGGAGACTTTAGTGATACTATAAGTTAATGTAAATTGAAGTGAAATTGTAGAGATCCATTTAGATAGATAATCTTCTCCGTACTTTTTCAAAGCACATTGTTGATTGAGTTCTATAGGGTTGATATGATTCCTTAACTAATTGTCGATTGTCGATTTATGGATGATGTGGACTTGTGTTGTTTTTTGAAGAGTGTTGTTAATTTGACTCACATGTGTTGACACTTGATTAAATCACTAGATCTTGATTTTTCTAAATATTCCTAGTTTCCTGAACTAGAAGAGTTCCTTGCTTAGGCCGGTCAGGGGCAAGCGCAGTCTTCAAGAATCACCCCTCGACTTAAGATTCTACGACTCTGATCTTGTACACAACAGTGGAACTTGATCTCTGTTAGTCCTCTTGTGTTGAGTAACATACATCATCTGTTGTCTACAATTAGCGATACCGACCCCACCATGAAGGTGGGAGTCTCCAGGGAATGCTCCTGGTGAAAATCATTTGTCCTTCCACCTAGCCTTAAGGAGGCCTCACAGTAATCTCCCCAGTTCCAAAGAACATGGGCCAAGTGAAAGAGAAACTCTTCTAGCTACGTGCCTGACAGAAGGCCTTGCCCTACACAATCGTGCGTCGGCTCATTAGTGGTTAGGTATCCCCGAACCCCCGAAGGGGTGGACTACATCATTTCCCCCTCCCTCGTCCAACCTGCAAGGCCTTCTGATAAAGGGGTAGTGCCACAGCCAAGAAGTTTGCCACAAGCACAAAGCTCGCAGGTTCCTCCGATGCGAACGATCGCCTAACCAATACGATAGACGACGACCGCTACACTCCCCACCAAGGAGTATCGAGAGCAAGTCCTTCTCACCGGCAACAGTTGGGGCAACGCAACAAAGTTCCTGCAGTACTTCCTGAAAACCAGCATGCGATCTGGCTTCTCGCAACCTGACATGCGGGCACTTGACAAGGAGATGTAAGAGGGAGTCCCCTCCTTCATCCCCACACAACGGGCACATAGAACTAAAGGTCGGATCCAACACCCCAATCCTGGAGGCACGACTACTAAGGAAAATCCCCCCACTCTGGCATTTAGCAACCAACAGACAGCTTCCGCCGACACATTCTCAAATCTCTGCGCTCGCTTGATGAAGCATTGGGTCTCACCAAACTTACAATCCTTATAAAACCTTAGGGAACCCTGCAACCTGAACTTGTTCTCCCAAGCTTCCCAAGCTTCTTCACGAACCATCTGACTATTGTTGGCTCTAGGCACGTTCTTCTTTAGCCATTTCGTGGTCCTATGAATCCATGTCCAAATCTCTCCCACCCTACAGGGCGGGTTATGGTTCACAAGATCCGCTATAACTGTCTTAAGACCACTATACTTCTCAAGGGCTCGGGCCCTTTGCCCTACATTGAAGATTGACCTACCATGTTAGATGTGGAAGACTTCCCAAACATCCACCTCATTCCTTCCACAACCACTTTCTGCAAGGCATTCTATTTGGCCATGTCAAACATTCCTATCACTTAATTTATTCATTCTCGAGAGACTAGCTTCTATAGTTTCCATGGTACCAATATTTGGAGGAACTGGCATATTTTTATATTATTGCTCACGACTTGATTATTGTTAATGTGACTAGATGTTTCGTGATTGGTAACCCTTCAAATGTGTCAAAATTTATTCTTAATATATTATGAATTTGGGATTTGTTCACAATTTATTTTATATAGGAAATCAACATGTTTGTTTGGCGTGTAATTTTTGTTGACTAAACTTGAGATATCATACATCATCATTTTCCTAATTGGAAAGGTATTGAACACCCAAAACAAGAAGCTTTTTTTTTTATTTATTTTTAAAGACTTATGAGTGTGTCAAGATCATCAATAATAAGATATTGGAGATTCATTCATTATAATATTTTAAATATTAAAGATAGTGTTTTTGGTTCATAAGATATTATTGTACGTTTAAATAGGAAATAATTTTCGGGTTAAAAACATGAATGTGATGACATCTTTTAAAACAATAGGTCGAAATTAAGCATTATCAATTTAGTTTGAAACTTTATTTATTTATCAAACCCTCTTCTAAGCAACAGTGCATCCCTTGTTTTAATATTGAGCTAAAACTACATATCCATAGAGAAAGGTTTAACACTAAATCGTTGAAGTAAAATTAAATAAACCCAAAAAATATATCGAATTCATGTCTAGTTAAAAAATCTCAACCCTTACATCTAGAACGGATTTGAAAAACCAAAGCTAACATCCTTTGATCTGAAATTTTGGAAAAAAAAATAACAAATACAAAGATTATAAAATAATTATTAACCATAACTTCTTGTGGTGAAAAATTTGTTGTTATCTCATCTTTGCTCTGTTTTTGTGAACGTCCCCACATCATTATCGCAAAAATTAAAAAAAATATTGCTTAATTGTTTAAAATAAAAAAATAGAGTCAAAAGGAAAACACGAGAAATTCAAAAGAAAAACACAAAAAAACAAAAACTTAAAAATTTCAACCAAACATGGAGGAGGTGTTCATTGTCCTCATCTCAAGCCCTATATGTGTTACGTCTACCTCATTGATCCCTTATTTCTTGTTGGTTTTATAATTTCACTCAAAGCGGTTCCTTCCTTGATGGATATGATGAGAATTGTTATTCTTTACTAATAGCGAAAATGAAAGAAATATATCTTCTTTTGTAGAAATAGTTGGAGAATCTTATGAAAGGGCCTTTGGATTTTCTTAGGGCAACAAATTGGCGAGGTAGAAAAAACTATAGATTTATTATACATAACATTATACTTGGGGATTTACGTAGATGAGACTAAAAAAGCGAGTAATACAATTCTTCATTTTGGAATGAAGAAAAATCTCACTCTTCTTCCAGGGATGAAAACATTAAGCGAGACAAGATTGCGAGGTTGTTTCGGTCTCCCTTTGAATTAATGTGCAAAGACAATTTCGAAAGAGACAAAAATGGTGGCTACTTAGGAGGAAAATGGTTAATAGTTAATGTGCAGTCCATCCAAGAGTTTAACTCTTAAGAGTTGAAACAGAGACACATGGGGTAATGAAGGCTGCTTAGGAGACCACTAGGACAAATTTTATTTTACGGCGATTACGAGATAATAAGTAAGAAAGGAAAAAAATTACAGCTACTATGGCTTGACAAAACTACCATTCACACTTGTAATTGATCATATAACATTAGGAAAGATGAAGAAATGGAAGGGTATGATTGATCCAAACAGGTTAATGGAGATTTCTAGCCCTATATGGATAGATCTCCTTTCACTCTACCGCAAAGTCTCAATACCCATCTCTGCCACAAAAACCTCAATACCTATCTCAGACGCAGAACCTCGTTATCTATCTTTGCCTTAAAGTGCTCCCGTAGTTAATCCTCTACATAGTACTTATTTGTAGGTTATGCAAACTTGTCAAATTGAATTCGAAAATCATGTTAGGGATTGGGTTTTCAAGGAAGGTCGCCAATTTGATTCCTTTCATCTATTATCAATAACCCATTCTTTTTCATGCAAAGTATTGAAAAAATAATATTTGTCAAAACATTACCACATAAAAAAATTAATATATTTATAACAATCCTATCAAAACCACTCTCACACTTCATGATATAATAACATGTATTTTTAACATCTAATAACCTTGGTTTTAAATTTTTTTCTTTTTTATATAATGTTCTTTGCCTAAATACTAGGATCAAATATTTATTTTAAATATCTACTCAATTTTTCATACCAATGGTTGGAATTACATATTTTTAAAAACATCTTCCAAAAGTTAAATTGATTTTAAGTAGTTTATACACTATATAGTTTGAAAATATGTTACAAAAATAATAAGATACCATCGATCCAAAGGTGGCACTACTAGTATTTCTTCCACACACATTAGTCATTCCACGACCTCTTCGAAGCTCTGCGGGATAGTAATAATATCGGCTTTTTCTAGGGTTTCGCCCTCAGGCGCTTTTAAATAATGAGCTCTTCCACTTCAACCATGGTTTTGAATCCACGGTCGGAGATATTGGAGCTTTGAACAATGACACTACATCCAAAATGCCCTCGGAAGTTCGTCACAAAAAAATTCACAAGGTAATGACTCTCCTCATAATGTTCTTTTATGTATTCCTAAGTTTAGTGTTGATTTTCAATGGTTGGAACAATAGGAGTATTTTGTGGGTTGCATACCCTCGGAAAGATTGCTCAAATCTTTACTTGGCATGAACTCCTCATGGCATCCGGCTGAAAGCGTACAAAATTTGACTAAAGGATTCTTCTTTTTCACTTCTCGACCCGTCCAAAGCCTCCAATATTTAAGCCCGACAAACCACTTGGTATGTTCGTAACTCCTTGTTGGTCCTATCTCCATAGACCAAAGACTTTGTGGTCTCTGAGTATGTTACACTTAAAGTGTCAGTTTGAGTGTCATTACCTAGCCTACCCTTGCCTTGTGTTCATTTCCGTCATCATATTGCATCTTCCACTAGGCTAGTGGTCTATCTCAAACCACGGTGTTTTTGCAATGCTCAAATGTAACAACGTGTCTATGTTGAAGTGGATCTTTTCGGGAATTAAAAGAATTTGTGAAAATTCACATGGGAGATAAGCGTTCTTTGCCAGCAGTATCTTATATATCAACTTATTTAAGAATCCTTTAGTCATATTTTTACGTTCTCAAGTCGACGCGCTATGAAGAGTCCGAGCAAGATAACCCAAGATTTGAACATTCTTTCATAGGGATAAAATTGTTCCACCTTTTCACCAACATTAAACTCGGGAATAGGTAAAACAACATCAGGAGGAGAGTCATTACCTTGTGAAAAACTTTCGGAATGAACTTTCGAGGGCGTTTTGGAAGCGATGTTATTGTCAAAGCTCCACTATCTCCAATCACGGTTTCAACAACCATGCTTGAATTCAAAGAGCTCATTATATAGAGGCAGCCAAAGGGCAAAAAACCCATAGAAAAAATTGATAGTATTATTATCCCGTAGTGCTTGAAGAGGCCGCAGAATGTCAAGTGCACGTGGAGGAAACCCTAGCAGAGGCGACACCGGATCGATGTTATCTTATTGTTATTGTAACATATTTTCAAACTATGTAGTGCTATAAATTACTTAAAATTAAATTAGGTTTTAGAAAATATTTTTAAAATATGTAATTCCAACCATTGGTATGGAAACTAAGTAGATATTCAAAATAAATATTTGATATTAGTATCTAAATAGTTAACATTATAACTAAAAAAATTGAAAACCAGTTATTAGATGTTAAAAGATACTTATTATTATATCATTAAGTGTAAGAGTGGTTTTAATAGGATTGGTACAAATATATTAACTTTTTTATGTGGTAATGTTTTGACAAATATTATTTTTGCAATGTTTTGCATGAAAAAAAGGGTTATCGTTAGAAGATGAGGACAGTCAAATTAGTCGACCTTCCTTGAAAACTCAATCTCTGACATGATTTCTCAATTCAATTTAACAAGCTTACACAACCCGCAAATAAGTACTACTTAAAATATTAACTACGGGAGCACTTTGAGTAAAAGTACTATGTGACTTTGGCTCTTGAAATAGAGATGGATAAGCGGGGTTCTATGACGAGAGATGGATATTAAGGTTTGTGTGGTAGAGATGGGTATTGGGGCTTTACAAGAAGGTGAAAGGAGTTATCCATGTAGCTTGTAATAAGTCCTCCATAACTTGCGGATCAATCATACATTTTTATTCCTTCATCTTTCCTCATGTGATGCAATCAATCAATAGTGTGGAGGGTAATTTTGTCAAGCCATAATAGTTATAAACATTTTTCCCTTCTTCCCTATCATCTGTCGCAAAAAAATAAAATGTCTTGATGGTCTCCTACACAACTTCATTACCCCATGTGTATTTGTTCAACTCTAAAGAGTTAAACTCTTGGATGGACTCCACATTAACTATTAGTCAATTTCTTTTGCTAAGAAACCACTACTTTTGTCTTCTTGAAATAATTCAAAGGGAGGTCGAAATAACCCCGATCTTATATTTATTCTTGTTTTTATTCCGAAAGAAGAGTGAAACTGTCTTCATTTAAAAAGATGAATTCTATTAGTGAATGTTCTTTTCCTTATCTACAAAAATCTCCAAGTATAATGTTATGTAGACTAAATCTATGGCTTCCTCTGCACTGTCGATTTGATGCCCCAAGAAATTCTCGTGCCCTTTCATAAGATTCTCCAATTATTTCTACAAAAGAAGATATATTTCTTTCTTTTTCACTTTTAGTGAAGAATAAAGAATTCTCATCATATCCATGAGGGAAGTTACAGTTTGAGCGAAATTATAAAACCAGCGAGAAAGAAGGGATTGGTGAGATAGACATAACACATAATGTTCAAACGAGAACAATAAACACTGCGCAGTTTGGTTGAATTTTTTAATTTATGTTTTTTTCTTTGTTTTTCTTTTAAATTTGTGTTTACCTTTTATCGTGTGTTTTTATTTTAATAATCAAGCAACATTTGTTTTTTGTTTAATTTTTGTGATAATGAGGTGAGAACGCTCATAAAAAATAGAAGCAGGAGGAGATAACAAGTTTTTGAGCGACAAGAAGTTATGGTCGAGTAATTATTTTACAATCTTTGTATTTGTTAATTTTTTTCTAAAATTTCAAAATGAAAGAATTTTAGGTTTGTTTTTCACTTACTTAGGCGTGTGATTGAAATTTTCGACCAGGACATGAATTGTAAAACTTTTTGGGGTTTATTTAATTTTACTTCAATGATTTTTTGCTAAATCTTTCTCTATGGATATGCAATCTTTGCCAAAGATTAAAACAGGGGATGCACTTGTTGATTAGAATAGGGTTTGATCGGTAAATAAAGATCCAAAATAAATTCATAAGGTATGTCTCATTCCGGACCTATTGTTTTAAAGGATGTCATTACATTCATGTTTCTAACCCATGAAATTGTTTCCTATTTTAAGGTACAATAATATCTTATGACAAAAAAAAAAATATTTATAAATTATAAAATATTGCAATGAATGGATCTACAATACTATATTATTGATGATCTTGACTATTATGTCCCATTTTTTGGTCATTAATTAAATAAAAATATTAGAGACCTTTAATCCACCCTTCCCACGGATTAAAGTATTAAATTTAGAAAAATGTCATTACTTCTATTTTTAAATTAAATAATTAATTCTCTTCTTATGTTTTATTTAAAATATTAAAAAGGAGGAAATTAATGTTTTAATTGGAGTGTGACTTTTAAAGAATAAAGATTATTTTAAAAGTATCTCTCCTTAGAGATTTACGCCAAAATGGAGGAAAACATGAAAATTTGAAATGTAAAAGCTATATAAGGAGAAGTGGCGACCCCTTGGGGGCATGTTGAAGTTTTTATTAAAATATTTTCATGCTTGAAGACGGATATATGCTCATGTGATCACATTATAAAGATGTTCTTCAAGACCACCATTATTATGGAGAGTGTGAGACCTAAGCTTTCATTGAGTGAATGTTGCATGATATATTCATTCTATGTTTGGCGCATTTATTTGCATAGGAAATCTGCATGTTATTGATTATTGTTGAAGATTTTAATAGTGCTTTATAATCTGTTGTTATTGCCGCAATTATTAGAGCCATAACAACATGCATTAGAGGTTATTTTGGCATGTTTGGGTGTCATTTGAGCTAAATCTGCAATCTGATTTGTATTGGTATATTTTTCCAAGTTGGGGAACCTATTTTGGGTGTGTTGGGAGGTTAGAAAGAGTTGATAATAATTTATCCAATTTATTCTAACATTAGCGACTTGATATCTTTTCGGGGCTGTTTTGACATGGTTTGAGAATCGGAAAATCCAAATTCATAGTTCATTGGAAAGACCTCGATTTCTAGTTTATTGTGCATTTTATTTAGTGGCAAAATATGGAATATTGAGTGAGATATTAATTTTTAAAGTTTCAGTTGTTCTTAGTGCAATTTTAATTAATTAACTATCATAATAAAATCATATTTAAAAATATTAGTTTTCTAATTGGTTCTTTCATCTAATCCACTACTCGACTTACTTTATCCCCATTTCGGTTGTATTAATGCTAACATTGGGTTATCGAGGTCGAACTAAAAGGATCTAATCCTTCTAGAGTTGATTTGAGTTAATTAATTTACGAGATAAAAATAATATCTCAAAAGGGTATATTATGGTGGTATCAGAGCATCTTTCCTCTACTTGTGTGGGGGTATTTTCAGATGCAAAGAGATAGGGAGCCATTGTACTACAAAAGGAGGAATAAGGGCTCAATGGAGGACGGAGCTTTCACTTCGGATCAAGTGAAATTTATTCAAGAGTAGATACAGAATTGTGACACGGAGACTCACAAGACTATGAGTGAGCAAATGTCTAAGCTCATAACGGATGCATTGGGTAATAGCAAGTCCCTTAACTCCAATGGAGAAGAGAGCTCACTTAGTGGGGAAAAGAACTCTACACAACCCCTGCCCAAGATCTTCAAAGGCATCTTTTTGCCAAAGGAGAACAATAGAGAAGAAGAAGAGCTCTCATTGGTTGAATTGATTGACGCTCAAAGACTTAAGTATGGCTCTTTGAGTCAAGCTACAAGGGATATGTTGGGATTTGATGAGTTTTGTGCAACAAGGCCAAAAACGCCCACAAACAACCCCTTAAGGATCAACAACAAAGATTGGGAAAAGTTTCACTTCCAAGCTTTGATGGATCTAGCAAGATCTCGGTTAGAGCATGGTTGCAAAAGATGGAGACCTACTTGTCCATTAACCCCATGCATGAGGAAGAGGCCCTTAAGTTTGTTACTCTTCACTTAGAGGGTATGGCACATGAATGGTGGTTCCATGGTATGCACACATAAGGGCATGATTTGATCCACACAATGGAGGAGTTTAGCAAGAGGATCATAGAGAGGTTTGACCGGAAGGATCGGGAAATTCACTTAGGAACAAGCACAACTCAATCAAGTCCATGATGATAAGTATGTGACGGATTTCCAAATAATTGTAGTTATGTCAATGAATGTTAGTGAGAAAAGATTGGTTGTCCTCTTCGCAAAATGCTTGGTTGAGCCTTTGAAAGGTTTGGTAAGAGCATTTAATCCTCTTTCTTTACAAGAAGCTATTACTAAAGCTTTAGATTTAGAGTGCCTTATTTATTATTGACGGCCACCCTTTTGGCCTCATTAAATTTTACTTCTCTAAAAATGCGACCGAAAGGGCCGATCTTTCGTAGTGGGTAGCATGCATAATTCTTAACACTTATTAGGCTATAAATAGTTATTTTAATATGGTTGAGTTCCCCACTAATAAGTGTGGGCACCTACCTATGCGATGGACAAGTTGGCGAAAGAGAGGCGTGGTTTTTCATGCACAATAAGTTTGGGTTTTATGACCCTAATGCCTCTCGCACTCCCACTTTTGAAACTTGGTTCACTTGGTCCAACTTTTGAGGAGGATCGGATCATGTTCTTAAACGACTCGATAGAGCTATGTTGTCAACTCAAGATTTTTTTGAGTTTGACAACATTTATTCCTTGCTTGTGGAGGTCATACACGACTTTTATCCTTTGAGACAACTCCCTCATTCGATTTTGTCAATTTTTTCTCAATACTACCTTGATGCAACATGGGCCCACTCTCAACCACATTAAGCGGGTGTGGAATTTGTCCCCTCGGCCAAGTCATTGTCAACGCTTTCATCCACCTATGCATGCTAGTTGGACTCAATGGTGGGAGGATACTATGACTCAGACTACTAGATTCCTCAAAATCTATGGCTGCCATCAAGCCAAAATTAGGCGCCGCTCATACTCTGCTACCACATCCGCTCTTAGACAAGTGGTGGCGCAACCCCTTCTCTGAAACTCTACAATTTCAAGTGGAAAACCTTCACCAGATAATTTAAATTGTTGACAATTACAATGCTAGGGGAGTTCAAATTTGCGCCCACATGCACTGGCTTAAAATTGGCGATCAAATGTCAAAAGAATTGTTTTTTCCCGTAGAGCCAAAAAACCTTCTCAGAAAATTCATGCCATCAATGATGAAGGAATCTGGGTTACTGATTCCCATCTCATTCTTCAAACATTTGTTCAACATTATAAGCTGGTGTTTCAAGCTCAACCAACCTTTGACGAGCAACAAACGGCTCTCGACCAATGTCAGTTGTGTGTGCAAGCTCTCTTCCGCTCAAAAGGTGGCTGTGATCACATGCTTACCATTGATGATCTGCATGAAGCGGTCATGCAAATGGCCAATGATAAGGCCCCTGGCTGCAATGGTTTCCCTTGCGAATTTTATAAGTCGTTATGGGACACTTTTGGCCCTGACCTTCTTCAAGTCTATCTTGACGGCTTTCAGAACTCGTCGCTTAGTCTGCATATCAACAAAGGGAACATCAAACTTATCCCTAAACCTAGTGATCCATAGCAAATCAATTGTTGGCGACTGATTACCTTGTTAAATGTCTCGTATAAGATTAATGTTAAGGCTCTAGCTATTCGGTTGCGCCATATCCTTCTTGTTGTCATCCAACTAAAACAAACTGGGTTCATTCAAGGGTGTTATATTCTAGAAAAGCATCATTTTTGTTTGGGAAGGTATGGAATGGGAATCAGATCTAATCAATTTGCTATGTTAATTAAAATTGACTTTGAAAGGGCTTCTGATCGAATTAAATGGTTGTTTATTCTTGACATGCTTCAAGCCCTCGGCTTTGGCCCCATTTTTATTCAATCTGTTCGGATGATTTTTGTTAATGCTTCTACCCAAATCACCATTAATGGCCACAGTCCCGAGTCTTTCGGTTTGTTCTGTTCCATTCCCCAAGGGTTCCGTTGGCGCCTACGTTTTATGTGCTCGTTCTTTGAAGGCTTTAGGTATACGGTGGTGCGGGGCAAATCCCAAGGGCTTGTTAGGGGAATCACGTTACCTTCTGCGAATCATTCTCAATTGCTTAATGGTCACTTCGCAGATGACTCTTTCCTTACTCTCATTGAGGACAAGACCAATATCCACAATGCCATGCATTACCTTGATATCTATTGATTAGCCTCTAGTTATTCCATTGATGGCGTAAAACACAAGGTGTGCTATTTGGATGGACTCATTTGAGTAGATGATTCTTGCCCATGATGAGATGTTTAAATTCCTTTGTATTCCCTTCGCCTTTCGGGCATCGAAGGCAAAGCTTTGCAGTATGTGATTCAACGAATGGCCGAAAAGTTGGAATATTAGATCACGAGACCGTTGTCCCTGACAAGAAATTTTCATATTTTTTCTTAAGTCCTTGCTGCCACCCACATACTATTCATCATGTTGGGTGCCTTCCAAATATTCTATTCAAAAACTAGAGAAGCTCTTCAAAGCCTTTCTCCGGGCCAATGCCTCAATTGGCAAAGGCTTTCGAGTTCGCTTGAGAAATTTGTTGTCTTCACCGTGATTTTGGCGGGTTGTGCCTCTCCATGCTTATTAAGCTGACAAGTGAGGAGGCACGTGCGCAAAATGGATAATTCAATGCATTGAGGGCCCGCAAGCGTGGAAAGTGCTTCACGCCCACGGCATTGAGGATGGCTCACCCTACAACCGCCCCACCTAGAAAGGTTTGGAATTTGTCGATCTTTTCATTTCTCAGAATAGCTTGTAACTGTTAAAGTTGTGGGCACCTTCGTACTCAAAAGTATCTGGAAAGCATGGGGATGCATTAAACCGTGGGTGCAATGGAAAGGAAATGGCTTCCATAATGGTCTTTCCATCAACCATCAATCTTTGTGGCGGTCACCTATCATACAAGCTCAGGATCGGTGTCTTCTGAAAAGAACTGGTATTCCCGCACTCAAGATTTTCAAGTGCGAGTTCATACCATCCAAGATTTGTTTTGTAAGCCTAAATTTAAAGCTCAATTTCGACTCTAAAAAAGCGATAACCAAATCGTACCAAGTCAAGAACAAAGATGCTAAATAAATACCACGATCTATAAGATGAAAGTAATTCGCTTGAGAATAACTTTACATAAAACCTTCTACAAACAAATGAACAACAATATCATATATTATTATGGAACTCAATGAAATCTGATGAGAATGGGCCTTGCGTATATATAGGCGAGGAATACCAATCTAAGAACCGATCAAGGTCGTATATCAAGCCATAAATCAAATAAATAGCGGTAATCAAAGAACTAGTCCAGGACCATATATTTAGGAAAGAACTAGACATCGAGGATCTAGTCAATATCATAGATCAAAGAAAGAACTAGTCAATATCATAGATCAAAGAAAGAACTAGTCAATACCATAGATCGAGGAAAGAACTATACCTAACAACTAGATAATATCTCCTAATATCTAAATAAGATAAAAGAAATATCCACACACATAAGTGGGTGAGGATAAATACAATAAAGGTAAATAATGTACCTAGGTGAACATGAGCTAAGGTAACTACCTACTCTAACAGACTCGCCACCCAAGATTGTGATAGCATCACCGATATCATCAACTCGGTCCCCGACCATATGTTGCATAAAATTTCAGTGCAGCCCTCCCGCCCTTGGTGGACGGACTAGAAGTGGTATTTTGACACTTCGTTTTGCAATTACTCAGCCAATAAGGGTTACCGTTGGCTCTCCCCACATTTGTCCATGGTTGAAAAACTCAACACTCGAGTGGGGGTGCATTCTTCCCTTCGTGTTGGGTAAGTAGATTTGTCATTGTTTGATATGTCCTGTGTGAAACCAAAAATACTCATTTTCTTTGGTGTATTCTTCACCAAGGTCTTCTACAAGTGGTATTTTGACTCTTCGTTTTGCAATTACTCGGCCCAATAAGGGTTATCGTTGGCTCTCCCCACATTTTTCCATGGTTGAAAAACTCAACACTCGATGGGGGTGCATTCTTCCCCTTCGTCTTTGGGTAAGTATATTTGTCACCATTTGGTATGTCTGTGTGGAACCAAAAAAATACTCATTTTCTTGCCTAGTTCAAATTGGGGTTTTGGCTCCCAAATGTCTGTTATGCGGCCATTTGGAAACCTTGATACCTCTTCTCTGCATCGCCCCAAATCACAAAGATGCCAAGAATTGGATTCGTTCTTTTTCTTCCCTCTCAGACCTGAATGTTTTACTTGGCTGCACATTCTTCTAGGAGATAGCCCCAGAATTCCGCATACGTTCACCCAAATTTGGCATGTTTTAAGAGAGGAAATTTTGTTTTGGATATGGAAAGAACGAAATGTTTTTTTCTTTGCTAATTCTGAAGTTGATCAACAATTCTCAATATATAAAAATCTATGGTTATCTCCAATGCGCTTCTGCAGATTCAAGTCCAGAGCTAATAAAGTGGCCCTGGAGGTGGAAAATTTGAAGACTCTTCTGCGGCATTGGCGTGATGCGCCGTGTGATGTCGCCGGGAACCACCTTCGACTTCGCGGCATTTTCCGCTTGTGTGGCGGTTGCCCATGCGAGAGGTCATCAAAACCATTCTCGGCCTACGCTCATTCAATTTCGCGTGCTCAACACTCTCCACATAGCCATGAGTGGAGTGTCTCCCACAAATTCGCTAGCAAGAGGTTGGGGCTCCCCCTTTCGTCGGCTCGGATGGGGCTCATTAATGGCTCTAAGCCACACACCCATGATGGTGGAACCTGCCACCTCCACCCCCGTTGCCTTTGGACAAGTTACTGCTGGATTTATTTTGCCATCTCTCCACACGCGTGGTGGCTGAGAATGAAGAAGAGGCCTCCACTGGTTCAAGGTGTAATATTCGACACCCGTGAGGACCTCCCTCGCTCAGCTAGCCCGATGACCAAAATCCTCCTCCTCTTTGGGCTTTTTGCGGCGGCATATTGATTCTCTCTTTTGTTTTGATGTATTCCTAGGCTTCACCTAGTGTTTCGTTTTCTCCTGGGCTCGACTTAGTTTGTTTGTGGTTTTGGGGTGTGCTCTCATACCCCCTGTTTTTTGTTGAAAACTATCTTGTATCTTATTGTATTTAATATAATATAAGATCCTTTTCATCAAAAATATGTTACAAATGATTTATTAATACATTTATATGAAAATTTGTTAAGAGATCAATTTTGATGTTTTTATTTTAGATTTTTCATATATTAAATTAATTAATAAATGTGTTACCTTCTCCACAAATTTCTAATTATTGTCAAAAATGATATTCATCTACCTTGACAAATGTGGCGGGCTAGAAATAATCTTTCTCGAAAAAACAAGGCTCTAAGCTCCACATTAAGGCCAAGATATTACACTTTTTTGTCTAATTTAACCAATATTAAATGCAAAGGTGCATAAACAATATCATGATCAAGTACACATTTCTATTACCAAGGATGGATGATATGATGGATTGCTTGAGTGGCACGAGATATTTTTAAATGGTTAAAATCCTAAGAAATATTTAGTTATCCAATTCAATGGATATGAATGAATACTACACCATTCCTCTAGGTCATTGAGCCCTCCTTTCTTGATGACTATCCATTTAAGCGCTTCTCGAATAGTCCGGTGCTTCCCTATCGCAGGGTGCCCTAATTTGATCAAGATGAACCAAAGATGAGATTTGGCGCATGTCCCAAGCATTTTCAATCATGTCGAATGTACTTTACAATTTGTGTTTATTTAAAAGCTGTTTGGAGCGACGTTTAATGTTTTTATGAAACTCGTAAATTGATGCCCACAAAAGTCTATAAACAACTAATTTGCTTATACACCGATCTGTCACACTAGAAAAAAGAAACCCTCACATTGGGGGCTTCTATTTTGCGATTGTCATTTCTACAACGTACTCATAAAGTCATTAAGTAGATGAACAAACTTTTCCGCCAACACAAATCAAATTTGCAAAAGATATGAATGTCGGACAACAACATGACTAAAAACACCCAAGACAAGCGTCAAATCTCATATTTGGGGCATAATTCTTGCCTTTGATGTGATTTTTTCCAAGTCTTTTCGATCTCGATTCTAATTTCTCAAGTTCAAAATATCACCTCATATACGGATTGCAAAAGCGTGTAGCCACTTACAACTTCACGTCATATACGGCAAATTATTCAAGGAGCCAGCTGCGATACTTACGGTGCACCGTGCGGTATTAACGTGGTTGTTTTAGCTTCGCCACCGGCTATACCTATTTCAAATGATGGTGATTGCTTGATCAAATCTTCTCCATAAAAGGTATTATTATTCGCATGTACTAAATTCTAATATATGCAAATCGAGTATAGATTTGGCACCATTTTTGAGTGTTTGTAATGTATTTGATATTTTTGAAAAATAACAAACAATCAATGTTTGACGTGTTATTTTTAGACTGTATGTCAGATTTATTAATATTGTATGACAATTACAAATATTTTGTATTTATATTATATATTAGTTACATAAACTTTTAATACAATTTATGAATAATGATAAAAACCAGACACATTTGTATAATATTGTATACATTAAAACCATAAACAAACATGTTGTAACATTTACATAAGTTTTTAAAACAAATTAATTCTATGTTCAACAAAATTTCGTAGTTGTCACCTAATTTCCTCCCGACGGGTGGGGGAGCCATCAAATCTCATCCCTCTTAACAAAAACAAATTAATAATGTCGTCTTGTCTACCAAGTTCAGCTGCTTAGCAGTATTAAATGTTAATTAAATTAAATTAGTGTGCCTGTTTACAGCTCAGCGCCTCACTCTCTGTAAATCACGCCTTCCAAGTCCAGAATCCTAAGTCATTACTTTTAGTATTGGTTTGTATTAAAATCGAAGGACAGTTAAGTTTTGAATGCAAACTTCAATATGACAGGTTTGGAAAAACATTGTCCATCATGTGCTACGGTTGAAAATATAATTTGACCGTAAAATACGTCCAAAAAAAATGTCTAAACATGCGTCAAATTTGACCCCTTCCTACAAACATATTTCCGTCAAGCATATCAGATTGTCTTTATGGGGAATTGGGATAAATTATGTCAAATCCTCCATCTAACCATACAATTTCTACAGAGTCTTCGTCAATTTATGGAATCTAAGAGGGTAACTTCCAAGCCAATGGCTATTCTCTCCATAGAATGCACGCCAGATTACTGATGTGGCGAGGACAGAAACCATCGTCGACAAGCTGACGTGGCCTTCATCGAAAGGAGATCCACATGAGCCTAAGAAATTGAGTTTGTGGTTTGAATTTGCATTATTGTTTTTCGTGCGTTTATGCCCAAATCATGCCCCCACCTTAAACATCATGGCCAGTTCAAAAAATAAGGATTGGGAGGAACTCGTAGGAAGCAGACGACATAACCAACGTTCATAAAACAGGATTGTGGGCGTATATTCCAGCATTGACAAGGCCATATCCAACATTGATAAACAGGTTTGTGAATTGCCCGAATCATGCGACAAAAGGGTATAGACGTGAGGGAGGTAGTGGACGCCAACAGGGGACACCCGCGAGCACTAGGCCACGGTGTGTTTCATAGAACGACCCTATTTATGCTGTATTTTGAATAGTCTCATATAGATATGATTTAAACATATAAGAATGGAAATTTTTGTTGTTGGATCTCCTTTCTTACACTTTGTGTTATTGATTATTACCAAAGCCCTGTTAACGCCATTTTATTGTTTTGTTATCACCCATTACAAAACAACACATTTAGAACCAATCTTTGCACACATCTCATATATAGGTGTCCGGAGAATTAAATATTCATTCTGGATAACACCAATCACCGGGGCAAGAACTTTTTCCCTGTATGTTACCTTTTCATGTTACATGATTAAAACACGATACAGTCAAACAATTAACAGACTATGGAAACATATAAATTATATTTAATAATACTTTGTGAATATACATCTATCTAATTACTTTTGTGACATAACCAGATAAATTAAATAAAAAACACTGTGAATATACATCTATCACAATATATGGTGTATATTATGTGAATATACACCAATTACAACATATGACAATACGCCTGCTGACATACACTACCCATTTAATCAAGAAGTCATGAATGGTTGCCTGGAATAAAATACAAGAATTAAGTAATCATGGCTATCGTTTTTCCCTATGTGAAAATGAAGCCCCCATATCAGAAATCTTTAATTTTTATATTTAAATTTGTGTATTGAATGAGATGAGATGAGATTATTCTTCAATAAAGTATACCCATGTACAAAGAATTGTTTTCAGGAGCCCACCAATTTTGGGAAAAATAAGAAGAGAATCAATTAATCATTAAAATAAAAGTCAATTGTAGCAATGGTAGCTTAGATAGAATGTCAATATCACGCATATGTAGAAATTTCTAATAAATTTGAGATGGTGGGCTGATTAAAAATCTCCATAAACCAATACCCGTGTGTTCAAAAAGTATACCCATGTACAAAGAATTGTTTTCAGGAGCCCACCAATTTTGGGAAAAATAAGAAAAGAATCAATTAATCATTAAAATAAAAGTCAATTGTAGCAATGGTAGCTTAGATAGAATTTCAATATTGTGCATATGTAGAAATTTCTAATAAATTTGAGATGGTGGGCTGATTAAAAATCTCCATAAACCAATACCCGTGTGTTCAAAAAGCCAATTAAATGTGTGTTTGCAATACATTAAAAATAGTGTGCTTCTCAACGTGTTGCAAAACATAGAAAACACAAAACAAACCTAATATTTGTAAATGTAAGTGTGTTCTTTGACTCTGAGTTCTAAATTTAGTCTTATGTTCTTCATTAATGAACATTCCTCTAATGTTTTCTCATGCTTTCTTTCCCCTTATTACCAAGCTTTAGTAACACTTCAAATGTCAAGCCCTTACTAGGATTGTCACAGTCCTAAAATGGACTGACCACCAACTCCTAACAATTACAAATTGTGAGCTATTCTCTAAGGATTTCTTTTCACACTCTTCCTTACAACTGTTCAACACCTCTTTACAACTAACTCCACTCTTATGTGATTCACTCTACTTCTTCCTTTCAAGACATTTCAAACAACTACCCACTTGCTCTCATTTCTCATCTAACTGTAATAGTATAGTCATTTATCTTTTAGAACATCACTTCCTTTTAGTCTCTAACACATTACATGTGTGTGAGCATTCTATCACATTCTAAACCTTTTGTACACTTCCTTATAGAGACACTTCATTCAATCCTTAGTACTTATTTGCTTGGTGCTCCTAAGACTGTCACAAAATGGGCTTAAGGACTGTATTGTACCTTCAATCTCCTTTGTACCATTTGAAAGTACGACTTGTGCATTGATTATTATGAATCCTTGTTTCTTTTGTACCTTGCTCTCAACTTGTTAGATCACCAATACTTCTACCTAAGACACTATTGACCATTCTTAGGTCTATACTATCACACTCTCTTCTAGGACTGGGCCTACACATTTCTTGATCCCCATTACTTTCTTGATCTCTTAAACACCCTAATAGGTATTTTCCTCCTTCTAAGACTTTATTAACACCATCAGGGTTGTCAAGGCTTGAATCAAACCCTTCACTTCAACTAAATTTCCAATCTTCTTAAACATCGTATGTCCACAGTCCATATTGTGTTTATCAGCTCTTGGACTATCTTATTCCATTTTCAATTCTTTCAAGGTTATACTGATCCTGCAAAGTTCTCCTCAAACTTCTCCTCAACTAATAACACCATAGTTAAGACTCGTACCAAGATCTCATTCGTTCTTTATATTTATTTTCTTGCTTCTAATCCTCAAGGACAGGATACTCTATTTTGCGTAAGAAAAGTTTTTCTTGTTATATGGGGCCAGTGAACTCATTTATTGGTTCAAAATTTTCCTCTAGTCAATGTTAATGTTAATACCAACCTTTCAAACTCTTAGATACAAGTTCATTTTTGTAAAAGTCCAAACAAAGTATCAGTTACAATGCACACAGTTTTTGCTCTAACCTTCCATATCAAGAACACTTAGCAATAGTGTTAACCCTCAATTAAATCATGGGTTAGCTTACTCAATTTGAATCACCCACACATGTTTGCATTTATTTTGTCATTCAAAATTCTTATCAAATTCTCTAGCATAGTCTAGCCTTGGCCCTAAACATTCAATCTTGGTTTGACTTCAACAGAAAGCCATGTGTGATGAAGAAAGACATCCATTGTGCCTAGTTTCGGTAGTGACCAAAGATAACGATCTTAAATTGGTTTAGTAACTCTTTAACAACGTCGTAAATAATCATGTCTTATACACAATTCCTAGAGATTTCAAGCTTAGAATGAAGAAAGACATCCATTGTGCTTGTTTTTAGTAGTGACCAAAGACAACCATCTTAAAATGGTTTAATAACTCTCTAACAACAACGTAAATAATCAATGTCTTATACACACTTCCTAGAGATTGTCAACTTAGTTTGTTAGATTGTAGAGAGAGATACAACTGCTCAGAAATGAATTCACTTTTCAAATTTAGATTACAAGAAATAGAATGTTTTTTAGTGAATTCAATTCTACAGCCTTTGTCACTGTTGTGGAACATGACAAGGTGGTCATTGAAAACTACACCAGGAATCTGAGAATCAGGTAACTGCAGATACCACTGGATCATCTTCATAGCAATATCAACCAATGAAATACAATTGGTTGCACTATTGGAATCTTGTTGTCAGGAAAGCATTCTTCCAAAGATAGGGGCATGAGATGTAAAAGTAAAAACATGCCTAAATACGGGTACATTTGGACTAGGCCTAACTATGGTTGACCTAACCTAAGAAGGTTTACACCTTAGGTAAGGTCGAGTAGGCATCTCCTTAAGTGAAGAGTATGCTTCATGACTAATTTACACCCTTGAATGACCCTATACTACCACTTTAGTTTATCAACTACTAACAAGACAAATTTGAAAATTTAAACTAGTGGTTTTTGGAGGGAAACCGCTTATTACAAGAAAAATGAGTTCAAATGGACTAATTACATCACCCAAACCTCCATTATGTTGTTCCTATATTGTTTTCCCCTACTCATGTGATCCTTGTGATATTTTTCCCTTCTAAAATCATCAATAATGTCATGAATCCCTTTACTCCTATAAATGGAGTCCCACAAGCCCGGAAAGGTCACTATGGGCTAGCTCCAATTGCTTACCTTTCATGCAACCCCTGTTTTGAAACCAAACTTTATTTTCTTGGGTTCTATGTTTGAAAGAATAGGATTCTCTCTGATCAGCTGCAAACATCTCCCTAAACTGGGCTTTGAGAAATCTTTTTAGGCATGTTCCAACACTTCCACATGTTCATTGGTATAACGAACATACTTCCCACTATCCAGCATATCCTTGTTATTATCTTTACCACCAGTTGACTTCTCCATAATGTTGGGAATCCTGCAAATAAAGAGTTTAACCATGCTTATATCTGGGTTACAGAGTTCGAGAGTTGCATATTCACTACCGTACGTGCCCTTGACAAATTGCTCACAGTCTCATCGTTTTTGACTTTGTTAGGATCAGGATTCAAAACTATGACCTAAACTTATTAGGACACCTATGTTTCACTTCAGTGCAGAGAAATTTTCAACAACAATGAATACAATTAGGTCACCCAGGTCACCAGACGCGGGATAATGATTTACTAGGGAATACACCTATGTGTGGGAATGATCACCCCAGCCCTACTAGCAGTAAAAGCCTTAAAAGTTTCCCTGAGGCTTACTTCTAAGTTGGAATGTAAGAGTAATTTTAAACCACTAATTTCAGGCCTGCAAAAGCTTGAAAACAACTTGATTTGGTAATCAATCTTCCATCTTCAAGCAACTTTAACTATACTTTCCAAACCTTGAGTTTGACCTCAAATGGAACAGTATCCAAAAATTCTGAGCCATAGCATTCAAGCTTTAAGCTTCAACCCACTTCAAGGTAGGCCTATCTACAGCCTTCAATGTAAGCTTCCATTCAAGAAAAGATTCGGAACAACTAAACTTAACAAACGATCTTCTATCTCCAAGGAAACCTAAACCGTGTCTTTATCTTCAACCAAATTTCAAACTCTAACTTTGTTTTTTACGCAATTTTACAACATTCATGAACCATATGTCAATTTCTAGGACTCAAAATTCGAAATCTTAACTGCAGCTCCCAAACAACTTGAACCATCTCTCCACAACTTCTAAAGTTTTTACAACTTCGAAGAGGCCTTCATTTCAGACAATAACTTCGATTTTCATCCCTTTTTCTTTTTGAAGAAGAAAATTTGAGTTAAACTTCAACCAATTCTAAACAAGGTTTTCAAGCCATCTGAAATTTGAGTACCGATCTTCCTTTTTCAAGGGAATTTTTAACTTTCCTTTTCTTTTCAATTTTGAACTTCCAAATACACATTATTATAAACTCGCTACTTCAGTATTTTAGCAAATTCTAAAACGTATCTTTCAATGTCCAAGCTGCAAAATCTGAGCCATATCTTTCAAACTCTATTTTAAACCATAATTCTTGTGATTTTAAGACCGTGCAATTGGAGATTCGAACTTCGGTCCTCTGACAATCTAAAACAATATGCCTTAACAGCACTCGATCAAACTCTGAAACAATTTTTAACGATACCTGTCAATCTTTGCTTCTTCGAAACAGCCCATGTTTGTTTTGAGATTCGAACTCTGGTTTCCTCAACAAAGCTCGAAAATCATGTAATAATAAAAATTAACTTCGTAAATTAGTAAATTACCTCTAGAATAACGCAGTGTCTTCAACTATTTAACCCGCGAGCACTGATCAAATTTGAATGGCTAATCTTAATTTCAATATGAAGGGTACATATGTTATCTTCCCTTCCATGATGAAAGGTTGTATAAATAATAACACTTCATCTGGCAAGACTAAAGTAATTACACACTTCTGAAGCTTGAAAAGAATTCAAGGTTGTTGAAGATGTGTTATTACAAACTATGTGAAGAACACAAAAGCCAAACTTGTGTTACTTAATTTAGCAATGCTCGGTTTGTTGTAGGAACGCTAAAACTATAAAAGGATGAAATAACATTTTAAAGTTCCCATAAAAATTTTAAATTCTTTAGTCATCCCGATTTTCTGTTGTGAGACATTTTGTGATGGATTTTAGTTATTTGTAACTTGTGCACTCTATTTCACGCTAATATCAGCTTGATGGAACACCGAGCATGCCTAAAAACTACTCGACCCTTTCCTAATGATTGCATATTTGTCTATTTGCAAACTTTTACAACTTTTGGCTAATCCAAAACATCGCATTGAGTTTCTGTAACCACATTTGAAGAAAAATAAACTTCAACAGTTGAAGACAAAAGTTCCTTTGAAATTGAAGAAGTTTTTATTTATTTTTATATATAAGAGTGACCTCGTATAAATCAAGAAATCCCAACCATTAAGTCCTTACAATAATATTCAAAGAAAAAAAAATCTCCTAATATAAAAACTATTGTTTTCACAACCATCAGATAAAGAATAAACAAAACCAAATTTAGAAAATTTTCCAAGTTTAAGTATCCTCCTGAAATAACACAAAACATGTGAGGAATGGGAAGAGAAAAAGAAACTTGCCTAAATAATCACAAATGTTGAACATAGCATTTCCTCCCAAATGTTGAGTGGTCTGCAAAACGAAAAAGGTCAGCCAAATCCGACTACCTCAAATAATTCCAAAGCAAAACAAAACAAAAATTCCCTCATTCCATACGTGCTTGTGAAAATTCTTGATAAATTGTTAAATCTAGTTTGTGTGAAAAGAAACTATTCAAAAATTGCAGATGTGGTTTGTGCTGGAAAATGGGAATCCATGGCATGGCAAGCAAGCTATACTGGAAGAAATTAATGAATTTTCGGGCACAAAATATAGACTTATATATCTTTGGTTTTGAATCTGCCACCAGAGACTTCAAATAGTGCATACTTGCTAGAATACTCTTTAACGCTTTTAACTGCAATGTTATACAAATGTAGATACCGAAAGCCCAAAATATATAAAATCATAACTTGGCTATGACACTTCACAGAAAACACATATGGATTGAATCTAAGAGGACATACCATCCTGCATTGGTGCGTTCCTTTGCAAGTTTCATGTATGTAATTCTAGAAACAATTTGATGTTTTGGCGATGTTGGGTATTTCAATTTTTAGATGGTGATGCAGCAGATGGGGGTCGGGTGTATTGCGAAGCTTGTTAAGAAGCATTCAATCGTGATAATATTGTTTTCTGCATTTGGGAAGGAGTAAAAGAGTCGGGTACTTGATTCCTTTCGCGAGTACAGACTACTTGTAAACCAAACATAGAATGCGTTGGAAGTTGGAATGCTGGAAATTTCAAATTTGAACTTAGTTGTCCTTGTCATTTCAAAATTTGTTGACAGCAAACAATGACTAATAAGGTCAAATGAAAGATTTCATGTTCCGCTTCTTCTCTCTCATATCTATCATCCCAATTCTATGCCAGCCAAAATGGGAGCACAAAACATGACCAATTCCAAGGAAACCGCGTAAGAAAGAACTCATTCCCATATATACATAACCATTATAGAATCTCAAATTTAGTCCTTTCTTTCATATTTGAAGCTTTAAATTATGCTTGATTTAAATTGATCAATTATGGAAAGAGAATGGTGAACAAAGCTACTTGTTGGAATGTGTTGAGTGATTCCTCCAATCCAAGTAATGCATTTTTAATCAGGAGCAAGAGTTCTAATTTCCTCGCTCATGTGATCAACAACATAAAGAAACATGTATATATTGCATGGGATATAGCATAGCCTTCATATATAGGCATAACATGAATCACTAACTCCTATTATTTCGTCATGTATTAACGTATGAAATGATCAATTTTTGTATTTGATTGGTTCTGTTAAAAATATTCAATTAATTAACTAAAAATTATTAAAAAAACATCATTACAACTTTATATTTATATAAATAATTACACGAATAGTTGAGTACAACAAAACTTCTTACAAATAAATTAAATCAAGAGAGTCAAAAATTTTACCTGAAATCAATCTCAATAACATCAAGTGATCCAAGAGTAGCCCCTTTAAAGTCCATAGCTGCATCAATTACAGAAACAAATTACTTTGTATCATGCAATGGATTGTTAATAGTGTAGAAGTTTCAGTCAATGATATAAAGATAAAACATCAGCAGCCGAAAGTATAACATTTTTTCTTCATAGTTATTTAGAGAATATTTATTCAAAAATTCAACATTTTTATCTTCTCCAATTGAAAAGCCAAGCATTGATTAAGAAAGTGTCAAACATAGTTTGCAAGCCTTGTTCATTGAACTTAGATATTCAATAAACATTACTATAAATTTCAAGATTTTTTTATCGAAATGAAGGAAAACCATTTACATTAAGTATTTAAGTATCTAGGTAAAGCAGTTCAAAGCACAACCAAAAAGCTTCTATGGCCTCAAGATAATTTTCCAGTAACCTTGCCTGCCAATAGAAAAATCTTAGTTTATCCTAATATGTGGAAAGTTCAATATGTTCAGATATTAATAAATCGGTTGACTTAATTACGGCATATACTCGATTTAATCAGCATTCTTTACCATCTACCATAATTATGATAATAGCTCAACTACACATTTATTGGCAATGTATACTAGAAACCAGATGGAGTTATCAATTACGCAAACTATGTATCCAGTAAATAAGAAAGGAGCTGCATTACGCACTTTCTTGAATTGCAAATTGCAACAAAATTATATTCTGTATTTCCACAATAAATTGTTGAACACTGAGCAATATATTGAGCTATCACTTTAATATCAATGAGACCACAAATTAAAAAAATCTAAGGAAATCATTTTTCACGATGGACGACCTTGAAAAGACACACAGAGAAGCATTCCGTGTAAATTGACAGGGGAAAAACGCAAACATAGTTACCCTGTGCAGAAATATGGCTTCTTTTGTATGGGAATTTTTTTGCATGAAATGTGTGGAAGGACAAACCCTACTAACATCTCCAATCATCATAATTTCATGAGAACATCTCAATATTTCGAGCCACCGAGACTTGCATAGATACCTCTTAGGGTTATGCATTTTATAAGCTAGGGTCAACTGAAACTACCTCATAACTTATCAAGAAAACACTACAAAAGGACATAAAATACATGGTAAATCATGATATACCTGTATACGTGAATCCTTCAGCTCAAATAGCTCCATAACTCATTCTCGTGACTTCTAATAACCATACCGGTTGAAATAAGAACCTGAAACATAGTCACCAACATGTATTTTCACCCCGAATCTCATATGAGTGCCCCATAACTCTCAAAAAATTATCTCCATCATGCTAACATGCTTCTCAATTAACCAAGAAGCTCCAACCTTCATGCTAACAAGAGTAAAGACAAACAAGATGTGTAGATATTATGTGAATGTCATGGGGGTGGTGTGATATGAAAATGGGAAAGCATGTCAACCGTTTCACAACATGTCTCAAAGATATGTGCGCTCTCATAGACTGCTTTGGTTGTAGAATATGAAAAAAAAATTGGGTTTGTGAAAAGATCGACTAGGAAAAAATATTTTCCAACATCAAAATGGAAGCTTTACAGCAGGGCATGCACAACCATCAAAGCATAATCCCAGCTGCCACATAGATAGAGCCGAGATATAGAGCGAAGGGGGCCTCTCCCCATAGTTCTCTATAGGCCAGCTGCCAATGGAATGGGATTCTCTGTCGGGAAGAACTGACTGAGAGCTGGACTCTAGATAGTCGGGCGGCTAGGCTATAGAGTACTCCTGGTCCCCATATGTAGATAGGGCTCAAGCGTCTATCCAGGATAATCTTTGAGCGCATTTAAAGCAGATGGAAAGTTGCCCTGCATAAGTATTTGCCCTGAATATAGATACAAGAACATTAAAACTGTCATAGGTGAAGATCCGACAGGATTTTTCATAGGAAAACTCTGCCTTCCGTACAATGAACCCTTCCACTCAAAAGTTATGGCATTAGGCATGTTAAATGCAACCGCACGACGCGCCTTCATTAAAAAAGCAAGAACACAAATTTAGTTCCCAATTTCCTAGACTCCAATGATTTTCGGGATTTTCAAATGCAAACAGTCCCCACCTCGAATAACGGAGTCTGTAGGGTGCTTCAGATCAGACGGAGAACTAGAAGAATGGTTGAATGGCCACATCTGGCAGGTGAACTCATCCCACGGTGTAACACCTATCGGCGTAAAAATATTGTGCATGAAGTTATCGTGCAAAAAAACAAGCAAATTTGTGGAAATGAATAACTTTATAATGCCTTAGCACATTGTCCACATCCACCTGCCAAGGGAGAGATACATCTGCATAAAATAGCTACTAATGGTATCGTTAGAAGGATTGAGATTATGATATCATAAATTGAAGATTTTAGGAAGAGAAATTATATTAGTCTGGTGTGATTTGTTAGGGCGACTGGCACTTCACGAAGTGGAAGAATTTTATGAAACACGTATGAAAAGCACTCACTTGACACACCTCTGATTGCAAAAATTGCTCTACATTATATTGTGCAAATCTCAAACCCAAAAAGGAAAAAGAGGAGGCTCAGTTATAATAGCAATATTGCAGATCCGATGAGGAGAGATCCCTTTTGTTGGTTTGTAATAGCTAAGAACAATAAGTAAAATAACTTGTTATTTGTTGGTTTTTGTTATTTCTTATATCGATGTTATTTCTTGTATTCATGTGAACGACATCAAAAGGTTTTGGTTAAACTGCATCCATGTTAATAGTCTGATGAATGGAATTGTCATCATCAACTGCTACATGGTCTTCCAACTTGAAATGTGTTGAATCTAAGACTTGAATACCCAGCGGGCCAACAACCTTTAAAGTTAAAAATTGAAGCTTAAATTGTTCCAAATGAATCCAAGCTCCAGAAGGCAGCAAGCTAATGATATTATGGGTTTATAACAAAACTTTTTGTCAATGGTTAACTAGAAGCGTGTGTAGTGTGGACTTTTGCATTTGCATAATGAATGTTTGCTTCAAACCAGTGCTCACCAGGTAGATATCCTCCTCCAATAGGTATGGGTATGTACCTGTGTTGAAGTTTGGTGTTTAAAAAGTTTTGATATCATGCACAAATATCACAAGAAAAAAGAACCAAGTTAAATTCTACCATGTGAAATGTCATTATATTATTAAAGTACAGATTTTTCAACTCAAAATATCATGTTTTGAATAATGGGTATGATAAATCATGTCTTGTATCACTGCATTCAATAAAATATAAAAATTGCATAACATTTAGTTTAGTTCAAAGAATATGAAGATGGGATAAACCTTAAGGTTATTAGAATGTATAGACCTCAAATCTAAAAAATGAAAGTCTATAATAAAAGATAAATGTCATGTGCGACAAGGTGATATTAGTAAGGCAACCATCACAAAAAAATTGACGGGTAAGGGTGACCTCAAATTTAACCCCTGCTGGCAAGTTGGGCTACCATCCGCTTACCCCACAGCGGTTAAAAAATCACTCTTTTTACTTTTTAAATGAATAGCTAGAAACTTGTTCTCCATAAAAACCAAGGCAACTACACTCCCTTCTAGAAAAAGGGAAAGGAAAGGTCTTCTTCAGTTTTATCATGTTGTGCACCGTATTTTCGATCTACGATGTAGTATTATAATATATTGGAGCATCTCATATTTATATGATGCAGAAGGTAATTAATTGTGCTTCAAATACAATATGTATGATAACTTCGTATTCCTTGTAGAATTCAAACTTGTGACCTCATTTTCATGACCAAAAATTCTTCGCCATTAGTAATGCTTGATAAAGAGCAGTTTCAAGATCATTTAAAATATATTTTTGTAAAATATGTCGAATAAAAATTGTAGCCACTATTTATCATTTGACTAAAAATAAATGGGAGAGCATCGAAGTGGCCCTTTTGATACCGATAGGTGTAGGCACCTAAAGTTAGTAATCTTGGACTAGTTACTTGTTATAAGGATTATTGATTTAGATAAGGTCCTTATTGTTCATGTTTCTTCTATGGTTTGCATTGATGACATGTTTTCTTTGTGTTTCATACAATATCCAATATTTTTACTTTGTATTGCTCTTTGTGATTCTAGTCTTCCACTTATCAAATCCTCGTTCTTTTTGTTTTGGCATGTATGCTTCCCTTTCTACTTGTTTTCTATTTCCTCCCTAGTTTTCTATCTCCTTAAAGTATTCCTACTTTTGTGGTCATTTTTCTAGAATCGTACCTCTACAATTCTACTATGTTACCATACCATTGTGATTTTGGTTCCCTTTTTTGTGGGTCTTTTTGACTGTGATTTGGGTGCCTCGAGGTTTGTGGGATTACTTTTTCATCGTTTTCACATGTTTTGTATTGACATCCGGTCGAGACGATCCTAATTTGAATTAAAGAGATCTATAAATACATTTGTGCAATCTTGCATTAAGGACATGACACATTGCGTTTGCAACAACAAGGAATCTATTTATTTTTAAACATCCCCAAGCCAAAAGTAGAATTCAAGAATTTGGATAAAAATATATAACATTTCCTATGGATTGTTTCATCCAAAAAGTATAAAAGTTGTGACACTTGATTTACATTGGACCGCCTATTAAACTAAATAATACTTGTGTGTTGTTTTCAAGACTTACTCTCCACAATGAGTCTAATTGAGACACTGATTTGCATTGAATTCAACAAATATGAGTGAGGTTTTGTACCTCAAGAGTACATCATTAGGTTCATCTTATTATTTTTTCAATTTCTAACATAAAAAGAATTGTATTGCTATGGTTCTAGATGTGCCACTTAAGAGTGTTTGGTTTTGGTCAAGGCACATAGTTTTCACTAAATTTGTGGGTATGTTTTGCCTCATACTTATACACTTCTTATCCACTACCAAACGCTAGCTAATGTCTCTAGATTTGCAAGTAATTGTATATTACTCTAAAACCCCGAGTATCTAGTCTTTTCCAAAGTGGAACCAAAGGTATCTTAGTCGGGGCTATAGAAACTTGGCTAACAAATGATTAATACCTAAAGCGTTTCTTTTCGTTTATATTAAAATTCAGATGTGTTTGTCTAATACTAATCAATGAGAGTCACTAGAAGGATTGTATTAATTACACACTACACACTTGTGTCCTTGGAAGTGTATCTAACTTGTTATTTCATATGATAAATATACGATGGATTTCTTTGTTTTGGTGGGATTCAATTAATATTTTTTCTTCATTTGGAAAATTATTAAATAGTTTGGTTAAACCAGAGTTCCTAAATTATAAACATTAATGCAGATTTTTCCCGTATTAGTCACCATTTGTTGTGATCAACATGAAGGAAGATGCAGAATGGAAATTGATTCAATGCCTTGATTAAAATATTCACAAACAGCGGGTATATCGGTGGAGATAACCAACCTAGAGATAACCAACCTGCCAATTAGGAAAATTGAAAATGCCACAAAGGCATAACTACACACAATATATTAGCTTAATATTTATGCTAACATTCCCCCTTAATACATTGTTTTTACAAACATCATATTTCTAGATAGTGGGACCCCCTTATTCCAAACACAGTAAAAAGTTTATTACACTCTCTATGTAGCCTGCTCACCTTTAAGGTGGCATGCCATCTTTGTGGCTTCTTGGTCTTGGTGACACCTTGGTTTTTCCCTACAGGATTACCACAAACCTGGAAGTGACCTGAGTACATCCATCTCTGAGAACACCTCGGTGGTTTCTAGTTTCCTTGGATTACCACGAACCCATATGGTTTTCCAACTGCAAGTTCACCACGAACCTGGAGGTGACCTAATGTCTCAATTGTACACTTCGTGGTTTCTCAGATTTCCACAAACCCTTTACACAAGAACCAAGCACTACTTTAGTGTTTTTTCTCCTCACAATGTCCTTCATTCAAGAGGTACCAAACTGGAAAACACTCTGCATCTTTATTGAAAACACACACTAAAAACACACTATGCAAAACAACATCATGAACAACAAAATACAAACACAAACAAAAACAAAATTTTCACCAAAACAATGGTACAACCCGTTGTAGGTGACAGATGAGAGGACGCCAATTGTCCTACAACCTCAGTGTACCCCCAACCTCTAGTAACATGCTACTTAATTAGCGGATATAGATTTGAGACTCAGTTAATTGAGAACACTTCTACATCTTCTGATCCTTTGTACGCTCGTTGTTACAACCTGTCCACTCAAATGACATGCTCTAGTAGCAATGAGACTAACCTTTTTCCATGGTGGAGTGTCACGACGAACAGTACTAGACCAACCAATATGTTGATGATTACCACCACCGTGATGATGTTCAACAGGGTTCATTGCCACACCATGAACCTTTGGCTAACAATTTCTTTTCACCCCATATTTGTGATACGCATTGCCATCTTCCACCATTGACTTTTCTGATCTTCCACCACCAGCATCGCTTGTTACCTGCCTCTGAGAATCATTAAAATATGCGGGAACTATAACAATGGCATTCTTCACTATGCTACCAAGATATGCCTCAGCAATCTCCTTCATCGAAATAAGAACCATGGAAGAGATTTCTTCCGCAGCAAATTGCTTGTCTTCTCCTTTGTAGAAAACACAAATCATTGGCTTTTCCCCAGGTCCAGCAAAAACCTTGAATGGCCATAGTTTCATGTCACTCTCCACTATAGGGTCTGATATTCTCATTCCAATTAGCCGCTTTGCATCAAATACAGTATTTGTAGGGTCCATGGCGACTTTATTCTTGGAGGTATTGCCAATGAGATGCTCAAAATCAGTGAAGACGACATAGGAGGGTGTGGTTCGATTCCCTTGTTAGAAATAATTTCCATTGTGTTATGTTGCCACTCCCCACGCAGGAATATGTGGCCCCAAGATCGATTCCCACAGCAGGTAGAGTAAAATGCCAAAGAAAAAGAGAGCCTCTCCAAACAAATAGCCAATGAAGACTGCCACGTTTCACTTTTTAATGAAATTGCCAAAGTACCAGCGCAGGTCTCCTTTCCATGCAGCAGGTTGCTCTGATACCACAGTAATATATATATGTCCAAAATCAGTTCGACCAAAACTGTCAAACACTTAGGGATGCAACTGGTCAATTAACAATGTATTAATTATTTGATAACACAACACACCCCTATTTTGTCTACAAAAATGGAGACCCAATGAAAACGGTCAGCTAAACTTTGGACTGATCCTTTGATTGGGAGATCGAGGATATTATTAGAATCTTTATTTTGTTAATTGATATTTCATTTATAAAAGGGATTTCACTGGTATGTTTGAGTGTTTTCAATATGTGTGGGAGTTAAACAGGAAAAAGGATTGCAAGAGTGGTTGAGTTTTTGAAATTGAAGTTCTATTTTATTCCTTTGTGGCTTCCAACTCCTTGCAATCTCACTCTCAAGTTCCATTTCATTCATTTGACATTTTAACTCCTTGATAATTTCACTCATACGACCCATCAAGTTTTCTCGTTAAGAAAAGGGGGTTATCTCACTATTTGGAGAGATTTATGTTTATTTTTTCATAAATTGTATACATCTTCAGACTCCTTGAGTATCTTCAATAATGAGAAAATGACTAAGGTAAGCACCAAAAATCATGGGTTTTTTATGAGATGACAAATGTAATCATTTCGTTAACGCAATATGGACGATAGTTGAAAATCAAATTTTATAAAGTTAAGTGTTTGAGTTGGGCATTACTAATTACAAACACATGTCATTAGTGCTCAAAAGTTTAAAGCTATAAAAATTTTCTACAATGTGTAATACGGAGGCATGACACAAGTCATCGCTTCAGTCCTAGATGAGGAGGGAACAATTCATATAACCGGTGAGAATTGGGGTTTTTGGTTTGGCTCGAGGCCCTGCCCCTTTGACAACTTTACTTCTTGTGTTATACTCTTTTTCTTGGGCAACAACAACATTCATTAACAATTGTCTATCCTCTTCTGATGGGATTCCTCCATCATACTTATTAATCATTAGAGCTCTTAGGTACTCAAAATCATTATTAGGAAGTTCAAAAGCTTGTACCATATCTATTTCTAAAGTATGAGAGGGAGGAAGAAGAGGTACCCAGTGAATGCAATCCCAAAAACTTGCAACAGTTCTTGCACTTATTACTTCAGTTGAAGTTTCTCCTTTCGTGAGCTTATAGAGCAATCCACCATGCATGCATCATCATCAGTGTTATCATCATCATCAGCTTCTTCAACTTGCTAATCTACTTCACATGGCGGGTGGGGTAAGAAACATTTGTCACACCAATCAATTTCATTTGTCTCTTCAACAACAACAACTCTAGCATTTAGAGGATCAAGCACTACTCTATTTTCCCTAGCTTGGGGTTGTCTAGCTCCCATGGGTCCTTTACCTCTGTCATCAGATCTCTGATCATTTCTAGGATGATTTGCAAATTTGTCTTGTCCTTGTTGCCTATGCTGACCTTGAGAACCTTGTCCAATTCCTTTCTCTGCCCTGGCTAGCTTGTAAGAGATTTCTTTGACAGCTCCGGCCAAAGTCTTTACAACTTCCTCAAGATCCACCTTACTTGATTGAGGCTTCTCTGGGTTGATCAGTTTAACACCCTCCCTCTTAGGAGGTTTTCCAACTACTTTAATGTTGTTCTCAATTTGCAGAGCCATGGTAAAGGCCTGCCTCAAAGTTTCAAGGGTTCTTATCCCTCAAATAGTAAGCATCTTTCTTATCAAATGCATCTGAATACTTTATCAGACATGATTCATCACATGGCCTCAAATTGTGTGCAGCCTTCTTAGTGTTTTGTTAAATCTTGTATTGAAATCATGCACTGTTTCATTAGGATTCTTCTTAATATTTTCAAACTCTGATAAAAGAAACCTAGGGTCTATTTTATCACCATACTGTAGTCTAAAAGCATTATTCATTTCTGTCCAAGAATCAATGGAATTATCTGGCAAAGATTTATACCAGTCCCTTGCATCTTCTTCTAGAGTATGGATAAACAATTTAATGTACACATCCTCAAATTCTATTTCAAAGTCCTCCATCATATTGACAAAGAGCTTCAAGTGTTGATCACCAGTGATTGCATTATTTCCTTGAAACTTAGGCAATCTATTTCTTACATCTTGTGGCATAGCATTTGGATAGCCAACCATACCTCTAAAATTGATGGGACCAAAAGTATTAACAACAAATGGAGGTCTGGGTGGAGGCTGAGCCATATTATTTTGAGGAGGTGACCTTGGAGGAGATGCAAACTAATGAGGAGTGAGAAGTCTGTGTGGTACAGGGATGCAATTCTCAGAATGACTTCCCTCTAAAGGCTCTGTTTCTTGGAAAACTCTATCAAATTTGGAAAATACAGGGGCAGATTGAGAAGCAAATTTTTCAAATACAAATGAAGGCCCCTCTCCGATGGAGAATTCAATTCAACAAAGAGACTACCTGATTCAAATTCACTTGAGGAAGTATTGCAATCTTCAATCACAGGCTGATCAGTTTCACCAATGGAGATCTCTTTTCTTGATGCTTGATCTCCAACAACCTTCCAAATTCTTCTTCCTTCTAAATTAGACTTTCCCAACTCGAAACAACCTTCTACTAGGGTCCTTGGCGAAGAAAGATCTTCTTCCTTCCAGCTTTGTAGAGATTAATGACAAATCTTACTTGATATATGTTAAGACACTAGTATTTATTAAGAATTTAAACAACACAGAGTCGCCACTAAGGATTTTCACCTTAGTTTGTGCAAATGCACTATGAAAGACCTATCAAATGTCTGTCAATACCAGATTCATGCAAAGCTTACAAGATCTGCTCTTCTTCTACCCAAATTTGTCAATGATGATACAAACTTTAGTGCAATAACTGTATAAGCTAGAAATATTGCACTCAGAACTTACAACTTTGAACAATTCTTACAGATTTGAACAAATAATGATGTTTCAACAAAGTATTAGCGCACAGATACGTGTAAGAAGTATTACTGTGGTCTGTATGTCTTTGCGCATTTGTAAAATACTTCAAAGAGTCCCAAAGAGCTGACACCATTCTAGTGTTGGTATCCAAATTGATTCTCCCTTGGAAACCAAGCAGCATCAAAGATTTAGCAAGACACTAAGAGACAGACAGATCTTATTATGAGTTGTTTTGTAACCGGGGAGGGGAATAGTTTGACTCTTTGTCACTCAAGCATCGGAGAAATGGATAGCACCTTCATTGAGGATTTGATCTATCCTCACCGCTTTCAACTAGGGTGAGAGGACCCGTTTTGTAATCTTTGTCGGTGAAGAAGAATGAAGATATCGAGCGAAGTGCGGACGTTTAAGAAATTCACATCCAAAAGGCGCCAAGTGGACCAATTATGAATTGATCACGTTTCTCAGACCCTTGACTAATGACTAGGATGTCATGCCACAACCTTTTGACGGTCCTAATCATTTTGATTCTGTCATGTGAGAAATCCCCATTTTAATCATTCTCTGGAGGCTCTGTATAGCAGGATCGATAAGTAATCCTTTTCGCTCTCCAAGCAACACTTTTTTCATCTTTTGCGAACCTCCATCATTTCATCATTTTCCCTCTCTTTCCTCTGCAACTCTGCCCCGCATCCATCTTCTCAGGTAATTCACGTTTTCACGAGTACCCGAGCAATTCCAATTTCAAAATATCAACCTTAACAATTCTTGGACTCACAAATTAAGTTCTAAATCCATTCAATGCACTTTTGATGACAAAAACGACAAGGAATTTCATCAAAAATGATGAAAAACAGTGCGTATTCGCATCTCCAGGAGTCTTGGAGCAAAAATGGCGAAAAAAAGGTGAAATGCGCAGCAACCGTTGATTCTGCCCCTTCTCAACTTTAGATTAGAGTCGTCCATGTGTTTCCTTAGCGCAACCGCAAAGGTGAGGTACAGAGGCAAGTTTCCAAACAAGCGTGGGCCTTCCACGTGCCCTAGGCCCAAGAAAATCGTCTTTTGGCCTTTGAAAAGTCTCAGTATAAAAAGGAGCCAACAAAAGCCTCCACGTGTCTCAATGGCGCACTTTGAGATGGTCCCCAAAAGCGGAGACCCCAAACAAGCGCGGGCTCACCACGTGTTTCAATCCGGCAGAGTTTGTTAAAAACGTTGAAGGACCATGGAAGGCGCCATGTGTCTAGGGTCCGAGACAGTTTTCCTTGGCCGTTGAAAAGTCCAAGCAAGGGCAGAGTGAGCGGAAGCCTCCAAGTGTCCTCCTGGTGCTTCTTCAAAATAAAATTTAGGGGTCAGTCCCCAAACAGGCGCGGTCCCTCCACGTGTCCCAGGCCTTTAGAAAGTTGCTTGAAAAGCTTAAGTATAAAGAGGAGCCAGTGGAAGCCTCCACATGTCTCCCTGGCGCAATTTTGAGATGGTCCCCAAAAGTGGAGACCCCAAACAAGCACGGGCTCACCACGTGTCCCCTTGGCGCAACTACTAAGGTGGGACCCTGAGGCGGATCCTCAAATGAGTGTCGGCCCTCCACGTGTCCATGGTCCACCAAAGCTACACTAGCCGCATGAAAAAATGTCTAAGTCTGAGCAAGGCAGCGGAAACCTCCACGTGTCTCCCTGGCGCAACTCCAAGGTCAAACCAAAAGGTGAATTTTCAGATGAGCGTCGGCCCTCCACATGGACAAGCTTTGAGTTGAATTAGGCCTTAGAGTTTCAAAGTGCCCGCCGAGCTGCATCCAACTAGAAAGGGCCACATTTCCACAGATGCTGAGATGTAAATTTGATGGGGAAAAACACACCCGTCAAACCGTAAAATGCAAGAAAATCACCATTTGCACTGAAAATGAATCTTTCTTTAAGGACAAAGATTTTGGAAATGATATAAGGCCCAAATGTGATCCACCGAGCCGCATCCAATCAGAGAAGACCACGTTTCCACAGATATTTGGGACAAAAATTGACAAGGAAAACAAAACGTGACTGTGGAAAACGGAAGAAAGGAAAAAACCCGAGTTTTCGCCCAAGTTACAAATTCTTTCACATGGACAAAGGAATGGAAAACAAACTCTGGATTTAAAGTGATCCTCGACCAAAGGAAGGGATTGATCATGGCAACCAAATGGAGGATAGAGTTTTCATGCATCAATACGGGGAGATAGAAAAGACGACAAAGCCCACAAATTGAAGAATTTCAAGGACAAACGAGGCGAGATCAAATTGAGCACTAACATACAGGATCACCCTTACAAACCCCACGTTTGGGTTGCTTAGCCTTGGAGTTTGTGGAGGATTACATGATTACTGACGAGTTCTTGTTTCATGTGCATGACCCCGCCCTACTCATTAGTGTTATCATTCATGTTGCACAAATACAAAAGGTCCTCATGTACGAAGGATCAAGAATCAACTTAGCTTCTTTCTCCCTCATCTTCCCCTTCTAGGATTATATCCCCTTGGTACCAACTGGACTACTCCATATTATGCAAAATTGGAAACATGGCCATTTCCACGACTAACATCTTAACCAAAAATGATAGTTTAAAAAAATTCCTTTCATTCCACGAGAAAAATGCTTTTTAAAAGCAAAGAACAAAAAAATTTGCCAACAATTTCAATTACGTACCTATCAATAGTGGTTTTCATCCAATGGTCGATAGCACAGTCCAAGGAACATCCTATTTGCGTAACTCTTCAACTTTGTCCATCATCCAATCGTATACCTCTTTGGGCTCATGTCTAAAGTAGTAGAATTCCAACAGAGATAACTATGCTGCTAGTTGTTCAAGGAACTCGCGCTAAAAAAATTTCATGAATGTCTCCTTAAATTTTGTTGAGACGAATCTTTTCAGCAGGGATTTCTGTTAAAATCTTTTTAACTTCCACAAATCATTTCATATTTTCTCACAGCCACCTTTCCACATCTCTTTTCCTCAGTATTCATCTCAATATTTTGGGGTCCTAGAAACATGGATTTTTGTTAAAATCTCTTCAACTTCCACAAATCATTTCATATTTTCTCACAGCCACCTTTCCACATCTCTTTTCCTCAGTATTCATCTCAATATTTTGGGGTCCTGAAACAGAACCATTGTTAGCAGAGATTCCTAGATCATAACTTCAAAACATACAATATGTTGTTGTCTAGGCTGATCTATAGGTGTCTCAGAAATAAATTGTCTTATGATTCACAATAGAACAAAAATCAACAAGATGAGATCAAAACGTGAAAATATAAAGCAAGTTACTTCTAATTTTAATTTGAACATATAAAAATGGAAAGAACCTAAAATAACTTACTATTGGGATCCAAGATCAACCTTTTGCGCAATGCGCTTACATAGTTTTATACAAAACAACATGATTGTTGAGTTACCAGTCCTTTCAGCTTCTTCTCGTCCATCAAGAGGTTTTTCCTATTCTCTATCTATCCTATGTTATACATTCTACCATTTATCTTAACAAAAATTCTGCTTACATAGGAGGTTTACATAAACTGTATCTATGTCATCTATCTAAATCATTTTCACTCTAATAGGAAGAATGATGAAAGAAGTCAAGGAAGGAATGTGTAGTATTATTAGCAAAAGCCATGAAATCAAACATAATAACTGACCATACAAGGAAAAGATCATGCACCAAGGTAGAAATAGAAACCTTGGGGCACCTAGGGTTAAAGCAACTCTAAAGATTCGATCAACAAGTTGGTTCACCTTAAAATAAATAAATAAGGTGTTGGTTTGATGATGTTCTTATTTATTTAAGGGTTAAGGGTTAGCAGCGGGTAGTATATTCATACTATTAATTAGAAATCAATGTGTAGACCATAATATTATAGCATTAGCATTTTACAAGATAGAATATTATAAACAATGACTAAGACGGTGAAAAGAAAGAAAGAGGGTCCAATTAGTTAATTACTGGACAAGTAGGTAGATGATCTAACAGTGGTGCATGATTATATAAGCTAAAAATGATTTTGCAAGTGTTTTATCGTTAACTTTGGGATGTAAACTAAGCAAGGATAAAAACATTTGTGATGTATGAAAGTTTTAGGTGGTTCAATTTCTAACAAACAATTATGTAAAAGGATGTGCTACAATTTTGTAACTTTTGTGCTATTTTGAATTACTAAGGAGTGTTTTCCTCGAAACCCTAGGCGTTGCACAAGTACAAAACCATCTCTATTATGTGAAATAGCTTCAAATCCTAACCACGGGTAAGAATTCATGGTAAAAGGTTAAAGAGTGGGTTGAAGTAGAATCCAAAAGCTACCTACATTGGCAATACTTTGAAGAAGCCTCAAACTACACATAGGTATGCACATAGATTTGTGATTACTTTATAATATAACAATGGCTTGGTGTGCTTAGCTTGACTTGGCTTGGATGGTCTCTAGTTTGGAAAGGTGTGACTCTATAAGTTGGTTGGGTGCACTTCGGATGTGTAGTGGCTTCTCCTTAGGAATGATATTTGCAATATATGTTATTGAAAATGTCGGCAGTGAGTTAATGAGTTCTTTAGACTTGTTTATATAGGGATTTGTATGTCTAATTTCGTAATAAGGCCAACCCATGAGGAAAGTACCAACTTATAAAAATATATCAAATTGAGAAAGTCACCATTAAATGACTTGGGATGAAAATGTTAACTTCATACCGAATTGTTGGATGGTTCGGTCCTAGATGAACGGTCTTGTACAGCCAAGTATTGGGATTTTTATAAGTTCTAAGAATGATGCGTAGGATGGATACACTGTTGTGGATTGATGCAAGTAGGTATGTGTGCAACTTAGTAGCATGAATAAGGAAGTAAGTCCAACAATTGGAAGGTATGTGCAAGTAATGTTTTAGGTACAAAACCAATGTTGTTATTGCCAAAAGATAAATTGTCAAATTTAGGTGTGTACACACATCCCATATTAAAGTTAGATCTCACTAATGAAAGATCTCCAAAACAGATCTTTAGCAAGAAATATTTAAGGTTCTTCTAATGATTATGAGGAAAGATTAAAAACTTTGGCACAATAAAAATCTTACGAAATGATTCAATACAAATTCTCTAAGAATTTATATCCTATGGAAACGTTTTTAAGCTTCTAGTATTTTTCGTGAATCACATTGGAGAACTAAATTTCATTTTAAAGTAAAGATATCTTGTAAATATTCCTCAACATACCTTGTATTTCCAAAGTGATCTCCTAAGCTAGTTTATAGATAGATTCTCATGAAATCACATCCATTAGATCAAGCTTTACCAGGTTCCTCAATTTGTCGATTAAGCTAGGAAAATAGAGCAAGGCCTAGTGTGCTCCTCCTAAGTGTATCAATGTTGACGGGTAATTTTTTCAGGCACAAAATTCAATCATGGTAGCATAAGCTAATGATCCCCACAAGACGTGTTGTAACAACAAGCTTCATAACATCAATCAAGCATCATGACATTAGCAAGGCTTGGCAGTATTACACAATACTTCTTCACACCATGCATAAAAATAAGGCATTGTGGGCAATTACGAGAAGATAAAGAGAAGGCATTGTGTGGCATTGTTTCATCTTTTCTCATAGCCACCTTTACACATCACTTTTCCTCGGTATCCATCTCAGTATTTTGGGGTCTTGGGGATGTTGGAGCATAACTTCCGAGTCAGAACTTTTGATCCGATCATTGGATCGTCTGAAATTTTCTAGGGTGTTAGATCTTGATTAGTAATATGCCATGACCAACATTTTTAGACAGGTTGGGTGCCATTTCGGGATATTTTGGAGCTGAATTTCTTCGTTTAGTGGTCTAAAATTGGCTTTGAGCCTTTTTTAAAGTTTTGTCAAGAACTTAAGAGTTTTAATATCTTTTTCTCTACTTTATAAAATAAGCCAAGATTTGGTGCAAGCTTTCATTTATAAAAGCATATTTTGTACACAAAATTTGGGAGCCTCTGAGGTGTTTTACTATTAGGTATTTTTGTGTTTAAAGGTTTATTGGCATTTTAAGTTTTTAGAGATTGTGGGAAATAAAAGGAAGATTGTAATGTTGTAAAAGATTGGTGTCAATTCATAAATGAAGAAAAAACTATTTTGAACCTTTTGGAGTTTTTGTAAAATCGTGCATTTTGGAGGAATTTAGACCTCTTACTACTAGATCCACATCATCTAGAAACAAAACCATTGTTAGCAGAGATTCTTGGATTGCTGCTTGGAGAACATGCAACATCTTGTAGTATAGGCTAGTCCATAGGTGTCTCGGAAAAAAATTGTCTTATGATTCACAATAGAACATAAATCAACAAGACGAGATCAAAAACGTGAAAACATAAAGCAAGGTAAGGTTACTTGTACTTTTAGTTTGAACATATAAAATGGAAAGAACCTAAATTAGCTTACTATCGAGATCTAAGATCAACCTTTTGCGCAATGCGGTTACATATTTTATACGTAACAACATGTCTCGTTGAGTTACTAGTCCTTTTAACTTCTTCTCGTTCATCTAGAGGTTTTTTCTATTTTATATCTATCCTATGCTATACATTATACCATTTTCCTTATCCGAGATTATGCTTATACATGAGGTTTGCGTAAACTATATCTATGTCTCGCTATCTAAATCATTTTCACTCTAATAGAAAGAATGATGAAATAAGTCGGGGAAGAAATGTGTAACATTATTTGCAAAAGCCATGAAACCATAAATAATAAACGACTATATAACAAGGAAAAGGATCATGCACGAAGGTAGAAATAGAAACCCTAAGGCACCCAAGGTTAAAGCATCTCTAAAGATTCGATCAACAAGTTGGTTCACCAAATGCTTCAACCCTCAAAATAAATAAATAAAGTGTTAGTTTGTTGATGTTTTTATTTGAGGGTTAAGGGTTAGTAACATGTACTATATTCATATTATTAATTAGAAATCAATGTGCAAACCATAATATTATATTGTTAGCATTTTACAAGATAGAATATTATAAACAATGGCTAAGAAGGTGAAAACACAAGAAAGAGGGTGCACTTAGTTAATTACGGACAAGTAGGAAGATGATCTCGACAATGGTGCATGATTATACAAGCTAGAGATGATCTGCAGGAGTTCTATATGTGAACTTTGGGATGTAAACTAAGGATAAAACCGTTTGTGATGTACAAAAGTGTCAAGTGGTTCAATTTCTAGCAAATAGTTATGTACAAAGATGTGTTAGAATTATGTAACTTTTTGTGCTCTTTTGAATGACTATGGTGTGTTTTGCTCTAAAGCCCTATCTACATTGACAACTACAAAATCCTCTCTATGATGTTAAATAGCTTCAAATCCTAACCATAGGTAAGAGACTATGTAAAAAGGTTAGAGGTTGGGTTGAAGTAGAATCAAGTACACTTCCTACATTGACAATACTTCAAGAAGCGTCATAATTTCAAAGGTTTTTGATCTACGATTGTATAAGTGCTTGTGAAGATATGGTGATTTTCAAAGTTTGACATGTGAAGAATTTTGCTTGAGTGCTAATTTATTAAGACTTGCTACTCTATCAAAAATAATTTATTTTCTTCCTAACTTGGGTAAACATCCTTTTAACCCTCTTTTACCGATAAAAAGCAATGATCATGATGCAGAAAAACTGATTTGTATACAAAGTTCAAACAGATTTATTTTCAAATATTATTAAATGTTTACTATCAAACTTGATCTTTAAATAACTCCTTGTTTATCTATTTTAGTCTAAGGTCTCAAATTTATATTGCTAGTAATCCTAAAATTGCATTGAAAGATATTTTAAATCATTTAATATTGAAATTATATATCGATTCCAAAGACAAGTGCATATGCATATATTTCTAGACTTTATTATAAGTAGCATCAATTATATAATATAGTTTTATTATAAGTAGCATTAATTATATAATATAGTTTAGGTTTTTAATAGTATCTTGACCTTTTCAGAACAAGTTCAAGTCAAATAACAATGATTAGAAACACCTTTTCTTCCCGACATAGGGGCTTATTATATAGATATAGAAAATTTAAAATTTCTAATCAATGGCAAAAGAAAGGAAGTAGATACTCAATTGAGAATGACTAAACTTAATTCTTTGCATACGAAATAAGTTTCATACATGCGAGATAGAATCATGTGGAAAGTTGTACTCGACATAATGCAAATGTACAGTTTAGAGGGAGATCTTTCGTAGCTTTAATGATCGACCCCATAAAATTGAGTTAAAAAGCCGAAATATAAGGTTCTTGAATTGTTGCCTTACTTAGCGTTGAAGGATTCATTGTTTAGTTTGGTGCATTTTTGTTAAGCACAACCTTAATTGATATGGCTATATTTGATGCAATTTTGGTTGGTGCATCCCTTGTTGACTTTGCATTTGTTGGTGTGACATTTCTTGACATGAACTTTGGTGGTGGAGCCTTCATACTCTTCTACAACACAAAAAGTGTAACTTTCTCATTTGGTTTTTCACCATTCAATGGATCTTAACCTAAACTGGATCCCTTTTACGACATAAAAACTCCTCATCAATTTTGTTCGTAGGAATAGCTTTGGAAGCAACACCCAACATTAGCCCCTCAAATTTTCTTTCTTGTCACAATTCTTTCATGTCTTTTTGCCGCCTTTGGTTTCAAGAAACATTGACCCCTCAAATTTTAGTTCTTGTTAAAATACTCCCATGTCTTCTCCCCACCTTTGGTTTCAAGATTCTAATGTGTCATGTAGTCTTCTTTCCAATACCCTTGCCGCAAAAACTTCACTTGTGGCTTGAGACAATTCTGACAACTTCTCTTGTCTTTTATGTAGATTATTTTCTTGCAGCATCTTCCAAAACCTAGATAACAGTGTTCATTCTTGCAAACGTATGAGGACAAATTACCTGTATACTTAGCCAACATGCCTCGGTAACAATTCCAACAGAACTCGTACAAGAAACTCTGAGGTATAGCCATAGCATTTTGTCCCTAATGCTGCTATCTACAGATATTTCTATCCCCTAGGAAAATCCCACGAGTCCGTTACGAGAACTTGTTAGAAGGGTTTCATGAGAAAATTGTCAAATGTCAGCAAATTCCTGGCTTCATCAGTTTTCTCCTTTGCTTCGTCTTTGATTTGACATTAAAGAAGTCTTTGACACATACCAATCTTTGGCAAAACACATCAATGCAACTTGGCATTTGGTGTGAACTCCTTTCTTGTACAAATGTGATAGTTGGCACCAACTGTTTAGTTAAGCACAACCTGCGATTTGGAGTGAGATTTGCATGAACCTGGGACCAAACTAATCTAATGGCTTTGGTGTAACTTCAAATTTGGCACCATCTTGAATTTTGACGCAAGGTCTCTGTTTGGTGCAACCTATCTCTTGTTTGGAAAAATATCAAGCACTTAGAATTTGACCAACTTGATCCATTATGGATCAAACTGCGCCACAACTATTTTGTTAGATGGGAAACCGGTTACTATACACAAATTTAGTCGAGCAACCTTCAGGCCAAGACTAGTTCCCAAAGACATATATGATAAATTAAATTTCTGAATAAGTAATAATATCCCATAATAAATTTTAAGTATATGAAGTGGAGGGCATGTCTTCAAACAAGTGAAGATATCACTACCAACCTATCAAAAATCGCAGGAATTTGCTTACCTCTAATTTAAGCAAATAATTTCTCTCCACTGACAAATACAAAAGACAATGGAAGGTATAGATAGTGGGTTAAAGATCCATATTAATGTAAAACTGGAAAGGTCGGTGGAATGAAATGGCTAGCAGCTAAAAATTGAGTGTTTCCAGTTTTCATCAAAATATTGGGAATTTTCCAATGTAAATACACTGTAACTTTGAAATATCCTGCATGATCGAATTTATGTCACATGGGATATTCCACAAGAATGTCATATTGTGTCGGCACTGCAAGCAACTTGACCTTAAATAATAGAACACTGTAACTTTTTCATCGTACAACTGAAAGAGGCAAATTGTCCATGGCTTAAGCTAAAGGTAAGTTAGATGCACTCAAAATCTATAGCAAGATCAGCTGTAGTCCTACAGTTTCGTATTGGAATTAGAGAGGCATTAAGGCAGCAAAATGGAATCCTTTGAGGCAGCCCATTGGATTCGTAATGAAAACCTGGAGTGGAAATTTGCGACAATGTTGACTAGGAATATGAATAGATTCGGTCAAAATATAGATTATTCTCAATAGAATTCTAATGGAAAAAGATCTAGTGTGTGACAGGAGTTGACGCTAATGGCGGTGGAAAATTTAGGCAAGAGTAGCCAGTCCCTGCCAGGCCATATTACTTGTAGACACATAGTTAAATCATTTTTATGAATATAATTTTTGCAGATAAAGGAAAAGAGATCTCTCATACAAGAGGCATTCACCTGCTCATTCATCAACGGAAAATCTGATTCATATTGGTAAGCGGTAGAGAAATGTCATCAACCCAAACTACCTCAAGGTTGTGATTGTTTGAACTATATCATTGAAAAGCAGTGGCCATGCTAAACTAAACCTCAGTAATTACTGGTTTTGGTGAACTAATGTTAAAGCAGTGGATCACACCGTTTTCCATCATATGATGTCAAATCAATTTTTAAGTAGCCGAAATGTTTTGGATACGGGAGCGGAGCGGATTATCCGATACGGGAAACAGCAAAAAAATTTTGATCCCGGATACGTCGTAGGATACGGCAGTACAAAAACTATATAAAAATTTAAAAATATATAAATTTCAACCTTCTAAATAGGAATTTAATTATTAACCACATATTATGCATATGAAAGACAAGATAAAAGACAAGTTATAAGCTAAATAAGTGAATAACCACAAAAAACAAGCTAGGATACCGATAAAACTTAGAAACTTAAAAGCTTAAAAGTTAAATTAAAATACTTAAATCGAACACAATGTGAATGTCATGAATCTCATGATATATTAAATTCAATCATAGATCAATATTCAAAGTTCAAACTATCTTTCATTGTCAATATTTATTATTCATCATATTCCTCTTCATCAAGAGGATCAAGATCAGCTACATCATCATCATCATTATGTGGTTCATTAGAACCACATGGGCTCGAACCACTCGCACTAGGGCCACTGCCAGTTGCACCCCCTTGTGCATGTAGGTCTCGTGGTGCCACAGAACTCCCCTCATCATCATATGCTCCATGGTGGGAAATGGAAGCATCCAAGTCAACTATCTCTGGATCAATGTCCCAATGTCTTGTTGACCCTTCCTTGTACTCTGGCTGCTTGTGGGATAAAAGGCGCAAGTTGGAATGTATGTATACCAAATCTTCAGCCCTTTTAGCCCCCAACCTGTTGCGTTTCTGTGAGTGGATGAAACTATACGTACTCCAGTTGCGCTCAGAGGAAGATGAACTTGCAACCTATTAAGGCAACCCAAACTTCAAAGTCAATGCAAAGTTCAACTTCAAATTTAAACACTCAAACTTAAATTTTAAAAAACTAAAAGAAAAGAGAATAAAAAAATTAAAAACTTACTTGTGCCAAGACCTTGATTGCAAGAGGTTGCAAGTAAACCGATGAAGTACCATGGAGGTACCACCACATATGAGCATCCATCTTGTATTTGCTTCGAAGAGCGAGAAGGCTATGACCCGTTTCTGTTATGAAATTGCCAAACTCTACCATAACCTGGTCTTGGGCCTCAAGATCAGGGAAGAGCCTAGCCAATGCCACCATATATCCCTCACTGACTTCCGCATCCTTGTATGGTGCTACCCTCCCTGGCAAGGAAAGGATCTATGTGCTATAAAATCTAGGAGTCAATGCAAAAGCTAGTAGATGTAATGGAGTGGTCATTTAACCGCTCAATGAGGGTTGACTTCACTTGTTTGAAAAATATTTCCTCGGGATCTTGTTCTTTTGCATTTATGACGCCTTTTATCTTCTCAATCATTGAGTCGATGCCGTCATATATCTCTCCTAGACATGGTTGATCCGTGTCAGTAAACCAGATCATGCTCATAATGGGCTCCGTAAAACTCAACAGATAATCCACTCTATCCCACCAAGGATCCTCTAAGATCGAGTTCTTCACTTTTGAGCCCATTGAGTGTTTGATGCCTCCATACTGACCAAAGATGGATGTTACCATCCTCATGAGTGCCTCTCGCACCTTGATAGTCGTCTCAAAACGATTGTGTGTGATGCAAACCGAGTCTCAAACTACCTAATAAGAACGAGGAACAAAAATTAGAAATAAATTATAAAATTGAAAGCTAAAAAATACTAAAAACTTATATTAAATTTTAAATTAAAAATACGAAAGTTTTTCCTTGCCTTGATAGCTTCAATCATGCGAGAATGATCTAAAAATGCCCCGTGACATGTGGTGGTTGGTAATACAAACATTTGGATCTCTTCAGCTTCTGCATACACTTGTTGGATCCACTCTATTTTGTTTGTTATTTTCTTTAGCATTAAATTCAATGAATGCACAACACAAGGTGTCCAAAAATATGCCCATACCGTGCCTCAACTAGCATCCATAACTTTGCAATTTTTGGCGTTGTCCGTTATGACTTGGACAACATTTTCAGGCCCCACTGCCTCAATGGACTCAAAGAGAATGTTGGCTATGAATTGGGCATCCTTCACTTGCCCCTCACAATCAACCGCTTTCAAAAACATTGCCCCCTTAGGGCATACTGCAATCACATTGATTAAAGGGCGGTTTCTTGCATCTTTCCATCCATCAGAAACAATGGACACACCAGTTTTGGTCCATGAGTCCCTAATTGGTTGCAAGGAGGTTTCCACATATTTTTTTTGTCTATCCAAAAGGGTGGTGCGGATCTTCTCATATCCTGGTGGTTTATACCCTTTTGGTGCCTCATTGATGGCTTTCACCATCTCATGCCAATAAGGTGATCTCACAACATTAAAAGAAAACCCATTAGCATATACACACCTTGCAATGTGTTCATCTGCAATCTCCCTGCTCTCATTCTGAAAGGCCTTTTCCAATGGCCCTTTTGTCTTACTTTTCTTTCGTGCAAGGGAAACATCCTCATCCGTGGAGATAGGAGCCACAAATGGATGTGGCATGGCCACAATTGGGGATCCACTAGGTGATGGAGCAACTGGAGGCCTCGCTGAACGAGATGAACCTCCTCTTTTGGCCAATGGATGACCCGCTCTCATAGCCATTTTTGCCTCTGCATCTTCCTGCTCTTTGATATATGCCAAAACTTTTGCTTTTGGCACCCCACATTATTCCTCCCCTGCATACTCTTATACCATTACCCGTTATGGCACACAAGTGGCTTTTCACCCTACTGTAAGAGCCTTTGAATAGTCCATCACACTCATTGCATTTCCATTCAAAACAACCACCACCCACAATTTGTTGAAGTATTGTTACATGCCTCCATAACGGTGAATTTGGGTCAAAGTTCTTGGCCAAAGATTGCAGAAAAAGTAGAATTTGTTGTTGCCATTGTAGAAATACCTACAAGGTTCAAAAAAAATTAAGCAAAGAAAACAATGACATGCAATTGCATTGTGATTGAACAATAAAAATTTAAAAAAATAAATAAAAAGAGCAAAATAAAAATGAACATAAGCAAAAAAATGTAATGTGTGAAAGATTAAATAATAAAAAAAAATAGAGAAACAAGGCTAGAAATTAAAAAAAAACTTACCTTCACTTAGTAAACCACAAATCCTCCTCCTTTGCAGCTCCTCACACTCCTACAAGCTTAGCAATAGCTCCTCAAACCCTAGACAAGCACAATGCAATTTTGGAGAGCCACAATGTGAGTTTGTTTGCTTTATGTTTTGTTTTTGTGTTGTTCTTTTGTTTTATTGTTTAGAGTTAGCTTTTAGGTTTTAGATTAGAAGAATTTTTAATTTTTTATTGTTGTGGGGCTTTAAAAACATGAAAAAATTAAAAATTAATTAAAAATACGTTTTTTGCATGTGGGAGCGGGCAGGGAGCGGCCAGAGGGCTGCGGAAACGCCCGGGTACGGCACAGGCCGTACCCGGCCGTTTCGCAGCCCCTGGCCGCTCCCACCGCCGCTCCCGCTCCCACTCCCGAGGCCCCCAACCACGTTTAGGTGGACGTAGATCAATTTCAATAATTGACCGCATGTCATGGAATTTTCCTGAAATTGGGTTTGAATGGCCAGCGTGATTATCTAAATTAAAAATGATAATATTGACAACATATGGTTTTGATAAAGTTGTCTCCAACACTCAAATTTGACATTTTGAAAAACTGGTTCATATGATCTAGATGATACTTGCAATGTGCATGCCAATAGAAACAAAAACAATCATAATATTTACCAATTCATTAAAGATTCAATGAAAAATGAATGTTGAACAACATGGAAGATACACAAGCCTATATATGAAACTATAAAACTTAATGCCTTTATATTGATTTTCAAATTTCTTTTACATTGTTTCCTATATTTAGGCCTCGGTGTTGGACTTGGTTATTATTTCTTGTTTCAAAGGGTTTTCAATGGGAAGAGCCATGAGATTTATCAAGATCTCCACGAGATCCATCCGGGACTGGTATATTTATTTGCAAACTTTTATATCTTTTTACTATCCAAAACATCACATTGAGTTTCTATAACCACATTTGAAGAAAAATAAACTTCACCGGTTGAAAGACAAAAGTTTCTTTGAAATTGAGGAAGTTTTTAATTATTTTTATATATAAGAGTGATCTCGTATAAATCAAGAAATCCCAAAAAAATCTACCAAAATAGCTCATTCATAAATAAATTGTTTTCACAACCATTAGATAAACACACCAAATTTACAAAATTTTCCAATTTTAAGGATCCTCCTGAAAAAGCACAAAACATGTGAGGAAGGGGAAGAGAAAAAGAAACTCGCCTAATCACAAATGTTGAAGATAGCCTTTCCTCCAAAATGTTGAGTGCTCTACAAAACAAAAAGGTCAGCCAAATGCGACTACCTCCAATAATTCCAAAGCAAAACAAAATTAAAAAAACCTCATCTTGTCAAAACTCTTGAAAAATTATTAAATTGGTATAATAGGGGAAAAGAGCCAGTGAGCGTGCATGGGCCAATGACCGTGAGTGGATATGTGAAATAAAGTACCATTAGTTGTTTGAATTAAAGTTAAAAATGAAATAAAAAACTAGCCAATAAAGTAAGTCACATCAATAAATTAATCAATGAAATAGTGACACATATACAACCCATAAAAGATGATTTTATTCTCAATTAATGGATTGCCTTAAATTCCTTTGTATTCAAAAATACTTATTGTAAATCCCTTAAAAATATATTTAAATTTTTGAAAGAAAATCTACATATTAAAAAAATCATAATGTAATAAAAGGTATTCTTTTTTTTAAAAATTATGATTGTTAGGTGGCACTAACAACCTCTGACATTATGATTCACTTAACTGGCTCATTTCCCCTTGTGTTTTCTGCATTTGGGAAGGGGTAAAAACTAAGGTACTTGTTTGCTGGTCTGCCGTAGATCAGAATTGAAAGAACCGAGTACAGACTACTTGTAGACCAAACGTTGGTGGGGTTGTTCGAAGGACAGAGAGAATGCCTTGGAAGTTGGAATGCTGCAAATTTCGAATTTGACTTTAGTTGTCCTTGTCAATTCAAAATTTGTTGACAGCAAACAATGACCTATAACCTTAATGCGGTCAAATCAAAGGTTGCATTATAGCGTTGCAGAAATTTAGAGCCGTATATGGGAAGCTGGCTTTTAGCACAATTGGCAGTATTCTTTTATGGATGGATGTATAAAACAACCCTAGTTAATGCCATAACTATCTCCAGAACCTTACAAAATGTATAACCCATAGCCATTCAAATCTTTAAAGTACATTAAACACCCCAGCCTGTAATTTTTTTTTTTGAAAAATACAATAAAAACACTATACATTAAAAACTAATCACAAAAATCCTACTAAGCGGTCTACATTATATATTCGAAGGAGATTAAGAAAAACAACATTGCCAATTGCAATTTTTTTAATATTACATGTTCCACTTCTTCTCTCATATCTATCCTCCCAATTCTTTACCAACCAAAATAGGAACACAAAACATGTCCAATTCCAAGGAAACCTCGTAAGAAAGAACTCATTCCCATATATACATAACCATTATTGAATCTCAAATTTAGGCCTTTCTGTCATATTTGAAGCTTTAAATTACGCTTAATTTAAATTGATTAATTATGGAAAGCAAACGGTGAACAAAGCTACTTGTTGGAATGTGCTGATTGATTCTTCCAATCCAAACAACGCAGTTTTTATTGGGGGCAAGAGTTGTAATTTCCTTGCTCATGCGATCAACAACATAAAGAAACATGTATATATTGCATGGGGTATAGCATAGCCTCCATACATATAGGCATAACATGAATCACCAACCCCTAATATTTCCTTATGTATTAACATATGGAGTGACTAATTTTTGTATTTGGTTGGTTCTCTTAAAATTATAAAAATAAGTCATCATTACAATCTTACATTTATACAAATAATTGCAAGAATAGTCGAGTACAACAAAACTAGAATAAATTTTTTTACCTGAAATCGATCTCAATAACATCGAGAGATCCAAGAATGGTCCCTTTAAACACCATAGCTGCATCAATTACGGCACACAAATTACTTTGTATCATGCAATGGATTGCTAATAGTGTAGAAGTTTCAGCCAATGATATAAAGATAAAACAACAACAGCCGAAAGCATAACATTTTTTTCTTCATACTTATCCGGAGAACATTTATTAAAATATTCAACATTTTTATCTGCTCCAATTGAAAAGCCAGGAAATGATTAGGAAAGCGTCAAACATAGTTTACGAGTCTTGTTCATTGAACTTAGATATTCACTACACATTACTATAAATTTCAAGATTTTTTTTATCGAAATGAAGGAAAACCATTTAAATTAAGTATTTAAGTATCTGGTTGACAATTCAAAGCACAACCAAAAAGATTCTATGGCCTCAAGGTAATTTTCCATACAGGCCTGGAATTTGAGAGTCACCTTGCCTGCCAATAGAAAAATCTATTAAGGTCTGAATATTATTTAGCTTTCAATTTACATTTTAAGAAATGTTATAAATTGTCAAAGAAAAAAGTATAGTGTTAAGAATTTCAAAATGATGAATTTTATCTTTTGAAGTACATTAAGGTTTTACATGTTGAACATACAAATCACTTACGAAAAAATTAATGAAGAGAGAAAATTTGAATGGATACTAAGAAAACCTTTAATTTTGATAGAAACATACACGCTGATTCAAATAATGTTATAGATCTATCTACAATTATATTCATTTAATTTCATGTGTGTATCTTTGTTATATATATAGTGAGATTCATAGAAGAAAATATAATTATATAATGACAAATTACAAAAAAAGATAATAAAAAGACGATATTTTTACAAAAACTCAAAGTTTGATTTGAAATATTATATAGACTAAAAAACAAAATATTTACTTTTACAAGTTGCAATTAATTTTATTTGAAAATTACTTTTTTATTTTAGTTATCTTTTACATAATTTCTAAAAAAGAAAAAATATAAGATATTTAAAGAGATAAATTAATTTACAAAGTAATTTCATCATCAAAATTCATTCTTAAATATTTAAAAATATAGTTGTTAGAAATACATAAATTATTCTAACATATTATATTTGACTATAAGAAATATATACAGTTGATTAATAATATAAATTAACAAATTTATGTTTTGGATGTACTTTTATAGTCTGAATAAAAACAGTTTTTTTTTTTTTTTAAGTTTTAAACTATGACCAAAATTGACAAAAACTGTCCACGAAAACTGGGGGAGGCATTGGCAAAACAGAGCACTGATTCATTTTTTTCAAAACCCATGCGGTAAACCTGTGAAAGCCATAGTTCAGGAAATTATTATTTTTGAAAAATTAAAAATTTTACAAAAGCAATCCAAAAAATTGTCATGAAAAAATGTATTCAAATAAATAAAATTAAAACTCTCATTCTCCACAATAGTCTGTGCCATGTGGATAAACTAAAGCCCATCATTGTCACTCTTCTTTCCATCTTAGATTTATTCTAATATGTGGAAAGTTCAATCCAATCAATGTTCAGATATCAATAAATCGGTTGAGCTGTTTACGTCATATACTTGATTTAATCAGCAGTCTTTACCATCTACCATAATTATGATAGCTCAATTACACATTTATTGGCAATGTATACTACAAACCAGATGGAGTGAGATCAGTTATCAATTACGCAAACTATGTATCCAGTAAATAAGAATGGAGCTGCTTAACGTACTATCTTGAATTGCAAATTGCAACAAAATGATATATTTCCATAATAAATTGTTGAACACTGAGCAATATATTCAGCTGTCACGTTAATATGAATGAGACCACAAATTAAAAAATCCAAGGAAATCATTTATGACGCTGGACGACCTTGAAAATTGACAGGTGAAAAACTCAACCATAGCTACCCTGTGCAGAAATATGGCTTCTTTTGTAAGGGAATGAAATGTGTGGTTATGGAATATCAAACCTTCATAAATGTAGGACATTGATGGGGATGCCAAAAACACCAGTAACAACACAACTCCACTGAAATTCCATGAAGCAAAAATTCAAGTCATTTTCTTTCTCAGATGTAGTGGCTTTTAACTCTGTTAATTTCAGTCTTCTTTCCCACAAAATTGAAAAAAAAGTTATTAAAAAATTGAAGCAGACCCAATTGCTATAAATAACCCTAGAAAAAGGTCAACAGATTGTGGACATATGCTGAAGCGTGAAGTATGGAGAAGGGGCTTTTTCGAAAATGTTTTAGTTGCAACTGCCCGGGCAGACATGCATGCAAAATGGGGAAGCATGTGAACCGTTTCACAAAATACCTCAAAGATAAGTGCTCTCATGGACTGCATTGGTTGTAAAATATGAAGAAAAAAAAATGGGTTTGTTGAAAAGAGTTTTGGTAATTAGCAGGTGTAAAGATCTGCTGGAAAAAAATCTTTTCCAACATCAAAATGGAAGCTTACCAGCAGGGCATGCACAAGTTACAACCATCAAAGCATATTGGAAGCAGTTATTTAAACAGCGCATGCGAAGTTGCAAACTCCTTTAAAGCAGATGGAAACAGCAGGAAAAGGAAAGGTGCTCTGTTTAAGTATTCGCCCTGAATATAGATACACTGTTACACTTAAAACTGTTACACTAAAACTGGAACAGATGGGAACATTAAAATTGTTACACTTACAGGTGAAGATCCGACAGGATTTTTCACTGCCCCCATTGGAAAACTCTGCCTTCCAAGTTCCGTGCAATGATCGCTTCCCCACAAAAGCTGTGGCATCAACTTCAAGGCATGTTAAATGCAACCGCGCGGCGCGCCTCCCTTAAAAACAATCAAGAGAACAAATTTAATTCCCAAATTCCCACGCTCCAATGATTTTTCGGGGTTTTCAAATGCAAACAGTCCCACAGGGGTTAATTTTGACGGCCACTTATGCCTCTAAAACAATTTTTAGATGACGGTAATTTTACAATATTGCCCTTTAAAAATACAAAATAGTAGTTATTTAAACACTTCTAATTTATATTTATTTAATTTTTTTAATGTATATTATATATTGATATAATTTTTATATAAATCTATATAAAAATGACGGTGATATTGTAAATATGCAAGTTACGTGTGATGGTTATTTCAAATATTTGAAAGTATTTTACAGATAAAATCACTAAAAACATCTAAACGGTCGTCAAATTTAATTTTTGGTCCCACTCGAATAATGGAGTTTGTATGATGCTTCCGATCGGACGAAGAAGAAAGCTTGAATAGTCGTTTTGTGTACAACAAAATTGAGAGCCACATCTAGCATGTGAACTCATTCGACAGTTGTAACACCTATCGGCGTAAAAATATTGTGCATGAAGATATCGTGCAAAAAAACTCCGCAAATTTGTGGAAATGTATAACTTTGTAATGCCTTAGCGCATTGTCCACATCCACCGCCAAGGAGAGACACATCTCGTATAAGATAGCTACTAATGGTATCACTAGAATGATTGAGATTATGATATCATAAATTGAAGCTTTTAGAAAGAGAAATTATATTAGTCTAGGGTGAATGGAACTTCACGAAGTGGAAAGATTTTACGAAACACGAGATGCAAAGCACTCACTTGACGCACCTCTCATTGCAAAAATTGCTCTACACTATGTTGTGCAAATCTCGGACTCCAAAAAGGAAAAAGACAAGGCTCAGCTTATAATAGCAATATTGCAAATTCGACAAGGAGAGATCCCTTCTATTGGTTTGTAATAGGTAAGAACAATAAGTCAAATAACTTGTTATTTGTTGGTTTTTGGTATTTCCTATATCAATGTTATTTCTTATATTGATGTGAACGACATTAACAGGTTTTGGTTTAATCGCATCCACGTTTCTAGTCCGATGAATGAACTCGTCATCATCAACTGCTGCATGGTCTTCCAACTTGAAATGTGTTGAATCTAAGACTTGAATACCCAATAGGCCAACAACCTTGAAAGTTGAAAATTGAAGGTTAAACTATTTCAAATGAATCCAAGCTCTAATAGGCAAAGTAAGCTAGTGATATTATGGGTGTATAACAAAATATTTTGTTAATGGTTAACTAGAAGCATGTGTAGTGTGGACTTCTGCATTTGCATAATGAAGGTTTATTTCAAAACGGTGCTCGCCCAAAGAGATATCCTCCTCCAATAGGTATGGGTATGTACTTGTGTTGAAGTTTGGTGTTCTAAAAGTTTTGATGTCATGCACTAATATCACAAGAAAAAAGAACCAAGTTAAATTCTACCATATGAAATGTCATTATATTAGTAAACTACATATTTTTCAACTCAAAGTATCATGTTTTGAATAATGGGTATCATACATCATGTCTTGTATCACTGCATTAAAAAATAAATTAAAAATTGCATTACATTTAGTTTAGTTCAAAAAATATGACGATGGGATAAACCTTAGGGTTACTAGAATGTACTGAGACCTCAAATTTAAAAATGAAAGTCAAAAATAAAAAATAAATGTCATGTGCAAGGTGATATTAGTTAGGCAAACCGTAAAAAAAATCTTGACGGGTAGGGGTGAATGTTTAAATTTAACTCTTATTGGCAGGTTGGCTACCATCCACTTACCCCCACAATAAAAAAAACACTTTTTTTACTTTTTAAATGAATAGCTAGAAACTTGTTCTCCACAAAAACTAAGGCAAGTACACTTCCTTCTAGAAAAGGGAAAGGAAAGGTCGTCTTCGTGTTTATTGTGTTGTGCGCCATATTTTCGATCTGCAATGTAGCATTATAGTATATTGGATTATCTCATATTTATATTATGCAAGAGGTAATTAATTGTATTTCAAATATGAGATGTACAATATTTTTCCTGTAGAATTCAAACTTGTGACCTCATTTTCATGAGCACAAGTTCTTCACCATCAGTAGTGCTTGATAAAAGCAATTTCAAGATCATTTGAAATATATTTTTGTAAAATATATCAAATAAAAACTATAGCCGCTATTCATCATCCGACTAAATAAATAAATGGGAGAGCATCAAAGTGGCCATTTTGATGCTAATAAGTGCAGAGCACCTAAAGTTAGTATTGGACTAGTTAATTATTATAAGGATTATTGGTTTAGATCAGTCCTTATTGTTCATGTTTCTTCTATGGTTTGAATTGATGACATGTTTTCTTTGTGCTTCATACAACATCTAATATTTTTTATTTTGTATTGCTCTTTGTGATTCTATTCTTCCACTTATCAAATCCTCGTTCTTTTTATTTGAGCATGTATGCTTCCCTTTCCACTTGTTTTCTATCTCCTCCCTATATTTCTATCTCCTTAAATTATTCCTACTTTTGTGGTCATTTTTCGAGAATCATACCTCTACAATCCTACTATGTTACCATACCATTGTGATTTTGGTTCCCTCTTTTGTGGGTCTTTTTGACCGTGATTTGGGTGCCTCGAGGTTTGTGGGAATACTTTTGATTTGTAATCACAACACCCCTAAATGTATGCAACTCGATGGGTTGGAGCTATCAGTGTGATTGCATAACATGGAGCTTTTCCCAAAGTGTGGGACTTTGCAATTGGGAAAGATCTCCAGATGAAGGTCGGTTCTATTCCTCTATTATGATGCACACATTCAAATTATAGAGGATCTGCTCTAAAACCTACTCTAACTTGCAAGGAGACAGGGTTAAGAAGATGCAAGAAAATAAACCTAAACTAACAGAGGTGATACACCAAAAGGAATGTTGAACACCCTTTTCCATTAAACACAAACCATTAAAATGTAATACAACCACCATGCACAGATAACCAGGATTGTAATGAGAGATTAGGAAGATGCAATGAACATAAGAAAGGGTTGAAAATCATCCACAAACTTTTATTATTGCTCCAAAGATTTGATATAGTGCATTACAATGGCCAAGAGGCAAGATTGCATTTATAGTTTAGATGGGAGGTTTGAACTCCACAAATTCACTTACAGATCAGAGAATAAGGGAGGGTGAAAAGTAAAATTATCCAACATTAGAAAAATGCCCCTCCTTACAATATATATGAAGAATGAGAGAAGGAGATAGAAGAATTTGGAAATCCTACTCCAACCACCTTAGAATGCATTGAATTCACTTACAACAATGATGGGTTCCACTGCAAAACCCATTCCTCCATATACTATTTCTTGTTGGGCAAGAAAGGAAGCCCATACCTTCATTATTATGGTAGGTGAGAAATATGGGACGCTCTCTAAAATGGGAAACCTGTATTTCTTCATTTTTGAAAGGTTGTGGAGCTAGATTGCTTCACATAAGTTAGCATGCAATGAAAGTGACTAGAAATACAGTAAGTGAGGCATCGGTTATAGTGGGACCAACGTCGAAGGAAAAGGAGGAACCAACCGCAGCTTAGGTCTAATGGCGGCGTCGGTTACTGTGCGAAGCACTTTATTTTTAAGTCATGGGTTTTAATATTGTTTTTGTTTTAAAGCAAATCTATTTGATGTAATTTCATGGCTAAGTTGCCCTAAGTTTGTCTAAGCTTATAGAAGCTAGAAAACTAGGGTTAGAGAGAGTTATATGAGTGGATGAGAAGAAGAGCATAATCCTTAGTTGAAAGGATGAAGAAGAAGAAGAAAAAGTAGATTACATGAAGACAAGAGCTTTCATGGAGAGAAGCTGAATAGAAAGAAAGTGCAAGTACACTATTGGTGAGAAGATGGTATTATCTTCTACTGTATTTTCTTTGTATTGTTTAGTCTCATGTAATGGCCGGCATAATATGCAAAGCACTTAGGGTTTCTTCTTGTTAGATCCACAGGTTGTTGTGAGATCTTGTTATTGCTCATTCATGTAGATCCACATGTTGTGAGATCTTGTATTGCAGATCCATGAGATCATGTTGTATTGTTGATCCATTGGAATCTAACATGGTAGAGGAAGTTGTCTTCATGTTTGTAGTTTGTTTCAATGATGGAGGAGAGACTTACTTCTTGGTGCATGGTTAGGGTTGCACATTAGTAGATCTTTCTAGAGGTATTGTTTACGTGATTCACAATACAAAGTGAGAGCTTGGGCATTTGCACATAAAGTGGTAGATGCAAGGTAGCTTCTGTATGTGAGATCTGGTTATGTTTGAGAGGCACAGTTGTAGTGCACTCAGGTAGATACAGTTAGAGATCTGGAGGAGACACAAGTGGTGGTATGGAGGCACAATTTAGTGTACTGTGCATATCCAGTTGGAGATTTGGGAGGAGGAGATACTCTTGTAAAGATACATGTACTATTGTGCAGAAGAGTTAGTTTGTAATCTCTTGTTATATTTTATATATATAGAGAGAGAGAGAGCTTGGCTACACAAGCAGTGGTAGATGCAAGGTAGCTTCGTGTATGTGAGATCTGGTTATGTTTGAGAGGCACGGTTGTAGTGCACTCGGGTAGATACTGATTAGAGATCCGGAGGAGACACAAGTGGTGGTACGGAGGCACAATTTAGTGTACTCAAGCATATCCGGTTGGAGATTTGGGAGGAGGAGATACTCTTGTAGAGATACATGTACTATTGTGCAGAAGAGTTGGTTTGTAATCTCTTGTTATATATATATATATATATATATATATATATAACAAGAGATTACAAACCAACTCTTCGCACACAATAGATACATGTGGTGCGTAAGAGTTGGTTTGTAATCTCTTGTATATATATATATATATATATATATATATATATATATATATATATATGACATCTCTATCTTTGGTGGACGTAGCCCACATTGGGTGAACCACGGTACATGCTTGTTATGTGTGTGTACTTTTGTGTGATTTGGATTATTCTAGTTTATACTTCCACTGTTGTAGATTTTGTGGGGAATTGTTTAGATCTTGTGTGCATGATTTTGTTTGTTATTAAATCATAGCACTATTCCACTGTCCCGTATTCCCAAAAAATTTGAATAACTTAGTCTCACTTAAATAGTGGACTATAAGCTATCCAAAAGTCCTTTCTTGTGCAAATCGAGCTCCCAATCAAAAGTTATGGCCATCTGAAGGTCGGGGTGTCATTCGAAAAAAATGTGAGTTCTTGATCTTCCTTTTGGAGTCCAAAATGTATGCAACCTCCAAAATCCTAAAATTCTGACTTTTGGACATTTTGGTTTCGGAAGTTGGGTTATTGTTCATCTTCTTGGGTGTACGAAAACTCTGAAACTCCAAAACCCAAAAGTCTCGAAATTTAAGAATTTCATAATTTGTAACTTTCCATTTCGGAGTTTTTTATTACTGAGTTCATCTCTTCGAGCGCTTAAGAGTTTCAAACTTCAAACCCGAAACTTTGAAAATGCCTCCGCGTTGACTCCAAAACCAAGTTTGACTTCCAAAATCCAAACCCTTTTAGGATTTGGAATTTCAGACATTTTTCTTTTGGGCTTTTTTCACTGTTCATCCCTTCGCGCCCACTAAAATCTTTAAAACTCCGAAACCTGAAAGTCTTAAATTTCAGAATTTTAGAATTTTAGAACTTTTCCCTTTTACATTTTTCCCAACAACAAAATTTTAAAGAAATTGAATTAGGAATAAATGTAAATGGAAAGAAACAAGTTAAATAATGAATAAGAGGGAACTACCAGTCTTCACGTAATCGTGAAAGTTGAAATTATGTCAAAATGTTTCTAAGGCCACCTCATGGCTGTGCTTTAATGACTGAAAATTTTAATCATAGGGTGAACTTTAGCCTTTATCTGATCCTTGATGCTCACCACCTTTCCTTCCTTCTGTGTTATGTCGCATCGAGGGCGATGCTTTCTTAAGGGGGAGAATGTAACACCTCGTTCAACGGTTACTTCAGTCCTCACTTTGGCGACCGTGTTCTAAAGATCAAACGTTTGTGTGAGTTTTCGTGGGTCGTTAGTTGGCTTCAACCTTGTCACAAGGAAGGATTAACATCCTTCCTCCCCATTTTGTCTTTCCGTGCCCTAGTCGGTGTTTCTTGTGGAGGGCCTCCGTAGCACCCTATTCGATTACCCGTTAAAGGAAAATCTTGTTCTCGTTTTGTCGAGCTTGATTGTTGGTCATTATTAGTATGACTAATAATTATTTTAGGTTGTAAAAATAATAATAATAATGATAATAATAATATTATTATTTAATTGTCGATTGACGATTATTTTATTTTAGTGTCAATTTTTATCTATATTATTATTAATTACCTCTAAGCTATTTTATTTTATTATTGATCGTTTATGTAGCATGAGCCTCGTTTGGTGAAAAGGAAGAGATTTCCATTGTGGCGCCATGGCTGGTCATTGTCCTGCGTTGTCGTCAAAACTCCAACCACTAGTGATTCCTCCTTGGTCGTTCAAGCCTTCATTCATGTTTTTTTAAATTTAATTAAAGGAGAATTTGACATTTCTTCCACCAACCTGCCATTATTTAAGAGAATTTAATTTTCCTTGTTGGGCGTATGACTATTATTTTCCTTCCCTCCTAGTCTTCTGGCATGTGGAGGCATGGATATGCCTTGGAAGTGGGGATGCCTACCTCCCTGTTATCTTCTTTATGGCCATTTAATTGGCATGTCTGTCTGGCGTGGGAGAGAAGGAAGCTTTGTTTTTTTCCTTTTGTTTGGGGCCTTGTGTCAGGCATGTTGAGGCATTTCCTTTCCTTTTATTGTTGGCAGTGTGGGGTTTGGAGAGTGGTTGTGGGTCTATATAAGATGGACCTTCTCTTCTGCAATGTTAGACTGAAGACTCATCTCCTACGTGCATGGGTGGATGTCCATACCTATTCCAAACTACCATTTTTGACTTGGCTATGTGGGGTGCTTGGAAAAGGAGAACTATTCTGACTGGACACCTGGTGATGGTGTGGGGTGAAGCAGGGTTGAGTTTCTAGATTCCTTTGTTTTGTGTGTGTATCCTTATGTGATGGCATTTCCTTGAAGACCACATCTCTTGCAGGAGTTAGTCAACAGTTTTTCTAGCCACGTGCTTTCCTCCACACATTGCATACAGGTCTCTAAGCTTCTGTGATTGCATATTCTAAAGTCTCCTTCCATTGTGCTCTGATGGATGTTCTTTCCTGTTCCAAAGATCCTTTTTCCCCCTTGGCCACGTGTATTTCTGTCTAGGGTGATCAGACCAGGATGTTTTTGTTTATTTTTTATTTTGTTTTTGTTTCCTCTTTTGTGCTTGCCCTGCAATCGTGGCATACCTGTGACCTCATCTCCTTGAGGCATGTTTTGCAGCGTTTACCTACCTTGTGGTTTCTTGCACTTTTTGCATGCATGGACTCTTTGCTCCTGCTCCCATGGTTGTTTAGAAAACATTTTCCCTTGTGTTCATTGATGGTTCTTGCCCTGTCCTAACTGTTCCTTTTGATGCAGTGGGAGTATTTTTGTGAGGTTGTGGGGGTATGGTTTTTCCCCTATCTCTCACGGGCTCCGAGGCCTTTCCATTAAACCCATTTTTGTGTATTCACTACCATCAAGGCAGTCCTTGGGACCTCATTTCTTTGATCAGATGCACTCATGGTTTTGAGAGTTCCCTATCGTGCCAACATGGGAGTATGTGGAGGTTTTAGCACCCATGATGTTTGTGGACAGAGATTCAACCCGTTGAGTGTTGTTGTTGGTCGGTGAGGTGTCTATGCAACAGGTGGAAGTGAATTTCAGGCATGATAAGCCCTACACCTTAATTCTTCTACTTTTATCTAAACGTTTTATTAAATTAACTTTGCTTTTCATGAAAACATCTCTTGAGTGGGGTTATAGTGTGTGATTTTTTTTAACTGTGAACTTCTGTAATTATTTGTTAAAGGAAACATTTTTTTATCCTTATAACTTGGATCCTGATTTCTATCATGAGAAGGATGTTTTTTTGTGATTTTTGTTGATGGAACTGCTTGGCATCCTTGATCCTTTAGACTTATGTAGAAATTTGCTTGTGTATTCAATTTGTAGCTTGATCACTTGAAGTGCATGTTGTGTTATAATTCTCTCTCTCTCATCTTGGCTATATTAGTATGAGTTGATTTGGTGGATTCTTGATTTCAGTATCTTGGCGGACCTTTCTGGAGTTCCCTATCCTTATGTTGTTGTGTCTTGTCAATGCTAGAATAGACCTCCTATAGGCATGCTCAGTGACTACATTTAATTCATGTGGAATTGTTTATCTGTTTGATGGCATCAATAGTTAGACCATGAAAGGGACTTGGTTCGAAGGGACATAGGTGACAAAATTCCGTTCATGTTAAGCCATTTGTGATTGTATACAACTTCCTATAGATAGCTGATAGGATGTGGATTGTAGTATAGTGGAAAAATTATGGGATTTCCAAGAAACAAGACCTTTAGGGGATATCCATTTTGAAAGTTATACCCCGTGTTTCAAAGACCCTCTACCCCTTATCAATTTGTCACCCCTCTAGGGTCACCTCCTCAAAACAACATGGCCTTGCCCCCACCTAGACCCCCTTTTGTTGTAAACACCTTTGGACCTATAAATTTTGTAGGGATGGTGGTTATCCAAATGTAGTTCCCCAAGAAGTAAGGAACAAACTTCCAAAGTTCCAAGGAAACAATGCTATAACTAGTGATCAACATCTAAAGCTTTTTATCAAAATGATGGAAGACTTTGAGATTGAATATGAAGATGTATATATCATCGTTTATCCATATTTTGGAAGAAGATGCAAGGGTCCAGTATAAATCTTTTCCAAATAATTCAATTGATTCTTGGACAAGCTTTGAGATTGTTCTAGAAACTTTCCCTTGTTGATAAATTTAATCAAACTCGAGTTATTCTGTGTTGATCTTGAGCAAAATGTGTTTGTTTCATTTCTAAATGTCTGCAAATAGTTTTTCTTGTTCTTGTTGCAATCTTGTATCAAAATCTGTCTTAATCACATAGGTCTTAATCCTTGTGACAATTTAGTGGCATCTGCAATCTCATTTCTCAGAAGAGCTTTCATCTGGGGGTGAAATAAACGATTTAAAATCACTTTTCTTTCATTTGTTGACAGAGATTGTTTGTAAGCCTGTGTGTACCTCAAGTGTGATTGATCTTAGGTCTTGATGTTTTATTGGGTCTTCTAGCTTGAGCCTTCGTGTTAGAATCTCATAGAGTGTGTGAAAAAGTGATAGTCTGGGCCTCCATTGAAGCACATATTCTAGTTAAAGGAACATTTTAGCTATTTTACCTATTTTTAAGTATTATATTGTCTAGACTTTCCATTTTGTAAGAGTTCTCAAAGATTTGGCAAATCAGTTCATTCTACCTCACCTCCCACAAAAATTATTTAAAAGCAACAAATCCTACCCATATTACCCCTGTTTGTCATGTGTGTATACAAATGCATAAACTTTACTACCAAAATATGTAGAAACAATCGGGATTCCAAATGTCTTTAGTAACCTGAACCTTGCCTAGAGAATATCTCCACTATCTACAGTGACAACTTGTGAGAGTTAGATTTTGTTGCATTGATCATATTTTCTTCAAGGTCTCCTTGACAACTTCATTAGGAAGGATATCTCCATCTCCTCCATAAACAACAAGCTACAAAAGGGTTCTCTTACCTTGGTTGAAAGGCACAACCTAAAATAGTGAGGATAGATCAAATCCTCTTGAGGGTGCTATCCATTTCTCCACATCTGAGTGACTAAGGGCCAATTAGATCCCATCCCCGGCTATAAAATGACTCATCATGATCTATCTATCTCTAAGCTTCCTAATAAACCTGTGATGCTACTCAGACTTTTAAGGAGAATAAATTTAGGTACCAACACCTGAGTGGCGTCGTTCACGGGAAATAGTGATTGCAGTTCATACTGAGACCTCGGTAAAACACTTCTTGTATGCTTAAAGTACTAATACATTTTTCAAACATCATCCCGTGTTCAGGCTTGTATGAAGTATTCAAAGTCACAGGAGCTTTCATTGATAAATATGGGTTAAGTAAAGTTAGAATCTTTCCATTTCTAGTTTCTAGTGTTGACATACATTTGACAGATCATATTTAGTGCATTTGCACAACTAAGGTGGAAATCCTTAGTGGCGACTCCATGTTGATCTGATTCTTAATGAATACTAGTGTCTTAACCTCTGTCAAGTGAGATTTGTTACTAACCTTTGCAAAGATGGAAGGAAGAAGGTCTTTCTTTGCTAGGGATCCTACTAGGACACTATTTCCAGAGCTAGGAAAAGCAAAATCAGAAGGAAGAAAATCCATGGAGAGGTGTTAGAAATCGCAGACAAGAAAGGGGATCTCCATTGATGAGAGTGATCGGCCTATTATTGAAGATTATGATTCAAGTGCTTCTGAATCAGGTAGCCTCTTTGTGGAATTTAATTCTCCAACTGGAGAGGGGCCTTCATTTGATTTTGAAAAGTTTGCTTCTCATTCTGCACCTGTCTTTTCAAAAGTTGATAGGGATTTCCAAGAAACAAGGCCTTTAGGGGATATCCATTTTGAAAGTTATACCCCTTGTGTTTCAAAGACCCTCTACCCCTTATCAATTTGTCACCCCTCCAGGTCACCTCCTCAAAACAACATGGCCTTGCCCCCACCCAAACCCCCTTTTGTTGTAAACACTTTTGGACCTATAAATTTTGTAGGGATGGCTGGTTATCCAAATGTAGTTCCCCAAGAAGTAAGGAACAAACTTCCAAAGTTCCAAGGAAACAACGCTATAACTGGTGATCAACATCTAAAGCTTTTTATCAATATGATGGAAGACTTTGAGATTGAACATGAAGATGTATATATCAAACTATTTATCCATACTTTGGAAGAAGATGAAAGGGATTGGTATAAAGCTTTGCCAGATAATTCAATTGATTCTTGGATGAGAGATGAGCAATGTATTTAGATTGTAAAGTATGATGATAGAACCGACCCTAGGTTTCTTTTTGATGAATTTGAAAACATCAAAAAGAATCCTAATGAATCAAGTACATGATTTCAACACAAGGTTTAATAAGACCTTGAGGAGATTTCCTGTTAGGATAAGGCCATGTGATAAATCGTGTTTGATCAAATATTCAGATGCATTTGATAAAAAGGCTACTTACTACTTGAGGACAAAAAACCCTGCTAATTTGAGGCATGCCTTCACTATGGCCCTGCAAATTGAGAATAACATCAAGGCAATTGGAAAGCCTCCAAAAAGGGAGGGTGTAAAACTGGTGAACCCAAAAAAACCCCAAACAAGCAAGGCTGCAGATTTGGAAGAAGTTGTGAAGACTTTGGGGTCATCAAAGAAATTTCCTACAAACTAGCCTAGCCGGGTTGAGAAAGGAATTAGGCGAGCTCACAAGGTCAACACAAGCAACAAAGCTAAGACATGTTTACAAATCACCAAAGATCTGATGACAGAGGAAAGGGACATGTTGGATTTGGAAATAGGCAGCCCCAAGGCAGGGAAAAGAATGGTGCCTGATCCTTTGGCTGCCAGAGTTGTTGTTGTGGAGGAGACAAATGTCATTGATTAGTGTGACAGATGTTTCATGCCCCATGCTCCTTGTGAAGAAGATCAAAAAGAAGAAGAAGCTGATGATGACAATGATGATGATGTATGCATGATGGGTTGTTCCACGAGCTCACAACAAGGGGCAACTTTAACCGAGGTGATAAGTGCCCGGACTGCTGCCACTTTTTGGGACTGCATTCATAGGGTACCTATTCTTCCTCCCTCTCATGCTTTAGAAGTAGATACTATACAAGCTTTTGAATTGCCTAATAATGACTTTGAATATTTAAGGGCTTTAATGATAAAGAAGTATGATGGAGGCATCCCATTTGAGGAGGACAAGTAATTGTTGATGAATGTTGTTTATGGCTCAAGAAAAGGAACACAACACAAGAAGTAGGGTTGTCGAAGGGATAGGGCCTCAGTGCCAAGCCAAAAGTTCCTTACTTTCCAAAATTCCTAAAGAGGCTCCTAAGAAAGATGCCGCCAAAAGCCCCGTAATTCCAAACAAAAAGCATACCCCTCCTCATGCCCAAGTTGTCAAAAATCTTGTGTCATCTAATGAGTGTGTCAACCTTCCTTCCAATGTTTCCTTGGCAAAGAATGTCCCGTATGACATTGCCAAAGTTTTAAGTCATACCAAAGTGTTTGTTCCAATTGATGAGTTGCAGGATTCCTGAGCACAAGAAGAGAGCATTTGAATACTTGGGATTGAAAGAAGAGAAGATTGCCCTAGGTAAAAATGTAAACATTGTGGAGACTCCTCCAATCATTGAAGAGTTAGAAACACCACCAGCATTGGAAGAATTAGGTGAACCACCTGAGGTCTATTTGGGGACATCCTTGGTGGACTCTCAGCTAAATGTGGATCCTTTCTTCACTACCCTGATCATTAAGGATAGACTGCTGCACAACTGCATGTTTGACTCAGGGGCATCATGCAATGTCATGCCTTTGGAAGTCATGAATGAGTTGGATATTAAGGTTACAAAAGCATATGGGAAGTGTACTGCTATGGACTCAGAGAGGTGCCAGTGGTAGGGTGTGTGAAGGGTTTAGTGGTGCAACTTGCAGCTTACCCAGGTAAAAATTTAAAACTTGATGTTGTCATTGTTGACTGCCTAACCAAGTGGGGCATGCTATTGTCTAGAAAATGGGCTACAAGTGTTGGTGGGAGTGTCCAAATGGACATGTCCTATGCCACCATCCCAATTGAGGGCAGCCTTGTCAAGTTGTATGGGGAAAAAAGATGTTGCACCTTATTGAGGATCCCAACAATGCATTCTATGAGGTATTGTACACAAGTGTTGATGCGAGATAAATTTGTAGGATTTGCTGATGGAAAGGAGCACAAGATTGAAGAATGCAAATGTCTTGACCAAACGGGCTCTCCTTGGACTCTATTGTTTGATGGAGCTTGCTCCAAGTTTTTAATGGTCTTTGGTGTTGTTATGCTTTCTCGAGGTCATGAAAAATTTGTTTTTTCCTTCAAACTCAATTTTGAGTGCACTAACAACATTGTTGAGTATGAGGCAATGTTATTGGGTTTAAGAATTGCTTGGAAATATGGTGTTAAGGACATCATTGTCAAAGGAGACTCGTAATTAATTATAAAACAAGTCAGAAAGTTGTATGCCACAAAGAATCAACGAATGAAACAATACAAGCATGTAGTTTGGGATTTCATTGAGATGTTTGATTCATTCAACATCATGTACCATGATAGGAAGTTTAATGACTTGGCAGAAAAACTTGCAATGTTGGGGTCTCGTTTTGACAATTGTGTAGTGTCCCCATATTGTGAATATGATGTGGAAGTGTTGACAAGACCCTCTGTCCCTGACAACATCAAACACTGGCAGGTATTTGATGATGATGCTTAGATCAGAAGATTTCTGCAGAACAAGGGAGAGTTTGTTGATCAAAATATTGATTGGGAGCCATTGGTATGTGCCACAAAGGGGAAGGAAACCTTGTTTGGAAAGGGCATCATCCAACTAAAGACTAATACCATTCCTAGAGGGTTGGTTGCTCTTGAGTCCAATTTTGATAATGTTGATCGCATTATTAACAAATGCATGACAACCTCAAGGGATATTGAGGAGCATGACCTTGGCACAAAGGAGAAGTGAAGGAAACTTTGGTTAGGCAAGTAATCTCAAAAAGGAGGAGAAGCAGTCATACATCCAATTGTTGAAAAAGTATCAAGATTGCATGGCTTGGACCTATTCTGAACTAAAAACATATAGAGAGGACTTGTTTCAACATGAGATTCCCTTGGAGTCTAATGCAAAGCCATTCAGGAAGAAATAGAGGCCCATCAATCCACTCTTATCCCTCAAAATGCAAGAAGAATTGAAGAAGCTAAGAGATGGAGGGATTATCCAGCCCACAAGGTATTCTTCTTGGGTTTCAAACCTAGTACCAGTTAGAAATAAAAATGGTGACATCAGGCTGTGTGTGGATTTCAAGAATCTAAACAAAGCATCTATGATTGATAATTATCCTTTACCAAATATGGAAAACATGCTGTAGTTAGTGACTGGTTCTGAATTACTCTCCACCCTAGATGGCTTCTCTGGTTATAACCAAGTTGTGGTGAAGGAATCATAAAGGATCAAGACAACCTTTACTACTCCTTGGGGAACCTATGTATATGTCAGGATGCCCTTTGGTTTGATGAATGCTTTGGTTCTACCTTTCAAAGAGCAATGTATGTTACTTTTGCTCGTTATATTAATAATTTTATTGTAGTTTATCAAGATGATGTAACTGTATTTTCCAGGAAGAGAAGTGATCACTGCTGCACTTGGAGAAGATACTGATAAGATGTAGAGAATATGTCATCTCACTCAATCCAAAGAAGTGCCATTTTGGAGTCAAAAGGAAAAATTACTTGGTCACTTTGTGTCACAAGAAGGGGTGATGATTGATCCAGAAAGGGTAGAGGCCATCAACAAGGTCCCGATTCCAAGGACTAAGAAAGGGATTTAGTCTTTCTTTGGGAATATAAACTTCATCAGGAGATTCATATCAAACTTTGTTGAGTTGACCATACCAATCACTTCCATGCTAAAAAAGGACCAGGCCATCAAATGGGAGGAGGTTGTCATCCAAGCTTTCAATGGGATTAAAGAGGCACTAAAGCATGCACTGTTTTAACATCTCCAAATTATAAGAAGCTCTTTCAACTGTTCTCTTTTGCTTTCAGAGAATACTATTGCTTCTGTCCTACTACAAAAGGATGATGAAGGGGCTGAGAGGCCAATTGCCTTTTTCAGTAAGGCATTACAAGGGGCTAAGCTAAAGTACACTATTATGGAGAAGCAAACATTTGCCTTAGTAAAAGCAACAAAGGTTTTCAGGCCTTATATTCTAAGTTCTAAAATTGTTGCTTATGTTCCCCACACTATGGTCAAGGACATCTTGTCAGAGATGGAAGTCTCAAGCAAAAGGTGTAGGTGGGTGAACAAGTTGCAAGAATATGACATGGATATCCAAACCACGAAGCTAGTGAGAGGTTTGGGCTTGGCTAAGCTTATGGTTGAGAGCAACTTGCAAACTATTGAGGTAAATGAGGTAGAGGAAGGTAGGGTATATGTTTTTCAAACATTGATGAGTTTTGAGTGGTACAGAGATGTAATTTTTATCTCAGACATCTAAATTACCCTGATTATTTAAGTAAGAACTAGAAGAGAGCTCTTAAGTTGGCTTCCCAGAAATATGTCATTACTGATTATGGGTTAGCTTGGAAGAACCCAGAGGGAGTCCTCTTAAGGTGCATTACTAAAGAAGAAGCCCCGAGTTAATTGTTGATCTCCATGGAGGAGTTTGTGGGGGAATTTTGCTACAAGAGTCACAACACACAAGATCCTGAGGGCTGGTTATTGGTGGCCAAATCTCTTCAAGGATACAACCTTGTTGGTTAGAAGATGTGAGAGTTGCCAACACTTCTCTGGAAGACTGAAAGCTTCAGGCTCCCTTCCTTTGTAGCTTGTATCAATTGAAGCCCCATTCAAGCAATGGGGAATGGATTTCATTGGTGAGATTTCAGACCCTTCAAGTGCTGGCCACAAGTGGATTCTTGTAGCCATTGATTACTTTACTAAATGGGTGGAGGCAATCCCCACCAAGAAGGCAACACACCAAGTTGTCATGGACTTTGTGCTAAACAACATCATCATCATCTGCAGGTTTGGGGTGCCAGTCAAGATTGTAGCTGATAATGCCATGAGCTTTAGAGCTAAACCTTTGGTGGCAATGTGCAAAGAATATGGGATCAAATTGACATATGCATATAATTACAACCCCTAAGGAAATGGACAAGCTGAGTCCAGTAATAAAAACCTGCTGAAGATTATCAGAAGAACCTTGGAGCTGAACAAGAGAAAATGGGGTGAACAGTTGAAGTTTGTTGTTTGGGCTGATAGAATCACTGTTAAAAGAGCCACTAGAAAGATTCCATTTGAGTTGGTGTATGGAACTTAGGCCCTGCTGCCCTTGCATATGCAATTATCCTCATATTAGTTCATTCAACAATTGGAGGATCAAGAAGTAAGTCCCTATGATGCTTGCATTAACCAGATTGTTGAACTTGATGAAGAAAGGAGGGCATCCCACCAGAGGCATGTAAAGTTTAGAGAAAAGTTGAAGAAGTTATTTGACAAGAAGGTCACTCCTAGAGCTTTCAATGTTGGAGATCTTGTGTTGCTATGGGATAACAGACATTAAGATAAGGGCAAGCATGGAAAATTTGACTCATTATGGATGGGCCCTTACTCCATTGATATTCGGGATTGGTGAACATACCTTCTTTGTGAAGGATTTGGATGGTGAATTACTCGAATTGCCTGTTAATGGTAGGCATTTAAAGCATTTCTTGGATTGATTCCCAGAATCAGGGTAAAAATCATTTTGTACAATGTATAGTTTGTTGTTTGTTTCCTATCTTTTGTGTTTTCGCTCGCTCTGGTCCTTGGTGACCTATTTTTGCTAGGTTTCTCTGTTCATTTTTGAGAGATGGCTTTGTTTCTCTACTCTGCAAGTTGACTCCTTTGCCCAATGGATATTTTGGCACTTGGTCTACCTTTGTTCTTGTGGCACTCGCAGGAGTGCCCATCCCCGAGTTGGAGCCGATGTTGGTGCTCATATTTGTCTCACCCCATTTGCCATTATTTTTCCTCTATCTACGTGTTCTGAAACATTTTGTCTCTCGATGTGAGTGTTCTGAATGCCTTTACCTCCATTTGAAATGCCTCAAATTTTTTGCAGAATCCATTGTCATGTCCTTCCTTAAAGAAGTCTCCGAGCTTGCCCTGTTTCTGCCCTAATTTCTTCAAAATCATGGGCTTTTCTCGTTTTTCCTATTTTTCCCAACCATGAAAGATCGAGAATGGTTAATCTATGTTCATATGCCTTTAAAAATCCAAACCCATGGTCAAAAAGATGCTTGGAATCATGATTCACTTCTTTTTGTTTCAAGAAATTTCCATCCTTAGCGAAAAATCGGGTTACAGGCATGAATGGTGATTTTACGTATTTTGACGGTGATCGAGCGGGTGTTTTTTTCCTATCAAAGTTATCCCTCGGCGTTCGGCGGTCATGTGGATTCTTTTGGTTGGTCAGGGGACGACGGGCAAATGCTTTAACTTATCGCTTTTTGCCTTTTTGACAAAAAGGAAAATTTGGTCCTGCTGACCTCGCTCAAATCGATTGGTTCTTTTGGTGCTTACGTGGCTTCTTCTAATTAGATGGGGTGCGGTGGGTTATTTTTCTCAACTTGTTATTTTTGGCTACTTTGGCAAAAATTTTTGAATGCCTCGCGGCCCCGCTTTGATTAAAGTAAATTTTTTAAGTGCCAAGCTTTGATTAATACAAATTTTAAAGTGGCAAAGCTAATGGCGGAGATGCGGGCCTTTGGAGGTAAGTTGGATGTTTTTCCCTTTTGGAAAAATGGAGTAAAATTCTAAAATGGAAGTGCACCCCGCCAAATTATTTTGAAGCCTTAAGGTTTTTTGAAGTTGCGCCATAACGACACATGGCGAGCCCGTGCTCATTCAAGGTCTCAAGTTTTGGGGATCATCTCAAGATGCGCCATTATGACACATGGCAGTTTGAAAAGTCAAAGGGGCGGGGATGCGGGCCATCGAAGGCAACTTGGATCTTTTGCCTCTTGTTACCAAAAGGATTAAAACATCAAAATGGCCTGTAGACCCGATAGGAAATAGTCAACATTTTGCCATTTAAAGGGGGGAAGCGGACAGCGGAGGAGGCAAATTTGATTTTTCCCCTTGTCATCAAAAGGATTAAAGCATCAAAATGGCCCACAGCCCCAATGGAGAAAAGTCAAAACTTGCTCCAGTCAACGGTGGGGGTGTAGACTTTCAGAGGAAAATTGGAAAATTTTCCTTTTGTGGAAAAAGAGTTAATATTGAAAAGGGAAGCGTGGTTCTGATGGGACCCACATTGGGACACGTGTCAGGCCCATTTTTCAACGGCAAAGCTGTGGGGAAAACTTGGAAAATTTTCCCATTTCCAAAAAAGAGGTGAAATAGTAGAATTTGGCCGCGGTTCCTTTGAGGCCCACCTTAAGACACGTGTCAGGCTCATTTCTCAAGGGCGGAGCTACGGGGAAAACTTGGAAAATTTTCCTTTTCCAAAAAAGAGGTGAAATAACAGAATTTGGTCGCATTTCCTTTGGGGCCCACCTTAGGGCACATGTCAAGCTCATTTCTCAAGGGCGGAGCTACTCTGAGTAAAATGGAAAATTTTCCCATTTTTTCAAGAGGTTGTAAAAAGTCCAAGGAAACCCCCAGGCCTGTTTTAAAATTGAATCTTCCACATGGACGGCCCAAATTCAAAGTGAAGATCAATGACAATTGTGTGTCTGAACATGATTTTTTCCCATTTTACTGAAAAGCTCCTGGAAGTGCGAGTCTTCATGATTTTTTGAGCACACAAGGATCCAGATTTGACAGATTAGGGGCGGAAGTGGTTGGAAAATAGAGGGAAAATAGACCTACCACAAAAAGGGGTTGAATGCGGGAAGGGCTCGAGGAGATCTACCCTCTGAGCACCTGACGACTTTTACGAGATATAATTCTGGGATTCACGATCGAGATCATGGCAAGCACTAGTACACTCAATGTCTCTAGTTTTGGAGGGAAAAGGGCCCTGTTAAAAAATGATATAAATAGGAATGATTTTTCCGTGAAAAGGGTTGGAAGTTTGTGAATGAAAAGTGTTAGAGGTCGAAGAAAATTCCCAAGAGGAAAATTTGACAAAGCATGTCTTTTGAGAAGCCGTTTGAGAAGCTTGTATATCTCTTTTGTATTAAGTTTGATCGTGTCAAGGTGGTTGCAAGTGTAAAACCATTGAAAAGCTCTGATATTGTTCTAGAAACTTTCCCTTGCTGATAAATTTAATCAAACTTGAGTTATTTTGTGTTGATCTTGAGAAAAATGTGTTTGTTTCATTTCTGAATGTCTGCAAATAGTTTTTCTTGTTCTTGTTGCAATCTTGTATCAAAATATGTCTTAATCACACAGGTCTCAATCCTTATGATAGTTTAGTGGCATCTACAATCTCATTTCTCTAGAAGATATTTCATCTGGGGATGAAATAAATGATTTAAAATCACTTTTCTTTCATTTGTTAACAGAGATTGTTTGTAAGCCTATGGGTGTACCTTAGGCGTGATTGATCTTAGGTTTTGATGTTTTATTGGGTCTTCTAACTTGAGCCTTCATGTTAGAATCTCATAGATTGTGTGAAAAAGTGCTAATCTGGGCCTCCATTGAAGCACATATTCTGGTTAAAGGAACATTTTAGCTATTCTGAAGTATTTTTTTCAAGACTTTCCATTTTGTAAGAGTTCTCAGAGATTTGGAAAATCAAGTTCATTCTACCTCACCTCCCACTAAAATTTATTTAAAAACAACAAATCCTATCGATACTACCCCTGTTTGTCATGTGTGTATACAAATGCATAAACTTTACTACCAAAACATGCAGAAACAATCAGGATTCCAAATGTCTTTAGTAGCTTGAACCTTGCCTAGAGAATATCTCCACTATCTAGAGTGACAACTCGTGAGAGTTAGATTTGTTGCATTGATCATATTTTTTTCAAGGTCTCCTTGATGACTTCATTAGGAAGGATATCTCCATCTCCTCCATAAACAACAGGCTATTAAAGGGTTCTCTTCCCTTGGTTGAAAGGCACAACCTAAAATAGTGAGGATAGATCAAATCCTCTTGAGGGTGCTATCCATCTCTCCACATCCGAGTGACTAAGTGCCGTTAGATCCCATCCCAGGATACAAAATGACTCATCATGATCTATCGTCTCTAAACTTCTTAATAAACTGTGATCTTTGCTCAAACTTTAAAGGAGAATCAATTTGGGTACCAACACCTAAGTGGCGCTATTACAGGGGACATAGTGATTGCATTTCATACTAAGACCTGGTAAAACACTTCTTGTATGCTCAAAGTGCTAATACATTTTTCAAACATCATCTTGTGTTTGGGCTTGTAGGAAGTATTCAAATTTGCAGGAGCTTTCATCGATAAATGCAGGTTAAGTAAAGTGGAATCTTTCCATTTCCAATTTCTAGTGTTGAAAGACATTTGACAGATCATATTTAGTGCATTTGCACAACTAAGGTGGAAATCCTTAGTGGCGACTCCCTGTTGATCTGATTCTTAATGAATACCAGTGTCTTAACCTTTGTCACAAGCTAGATTTGTTACTAACCTTTGTAAAGCTGGAAGGAAGGTCTTCCTTTGCTAGGGATCTTACTAGGACATTATTTCCAGAGCTAGGAAAAGTAAAATTAGAAGGAAGAAAAGCTTGGAGAGCTGTTGGAAATCAGCAGACAAGAAAGGGGATCTCCATTGATGAGAGTGATCGGCCTATTATTGAGGACTGTGATTCAAGTGCTTGAATCAGGTAGCCTCTTTGTGGAATTGAATTCTCCAACTGGAGAGGGGCCTTCATTTGATTTTGAAAAGTTTGCTTCTCATTCTACACCTATCTTTTCAGAAGTTGATAGGGATTTCCAAGAAACAAGGCCTTTAGGGGATATCCATTTTGAAAGTCATACCCATGTGTTTCAAAGACTCTTTGCCCCTTATCAATTTGTCACCCCTCCAGGGTCACCCCCTCAAAAAAACATGGCATTGCCCCCACCCAAACCCCCTTTTGTTGTAAACACTTTTGGACCTATAAATTTTGTAGGGATGGCTGGTTTTACAAACGTAGTTCCCAATAAGTAAGGAAAAAACTTCCAAATCCAAGGAAACAATGCTATAACTGGTGATCAACATCTAAATATTTTAATTAATATGATGGAAGACTTTGAGATTGAATATGAAGGTGTATATATCAAAGCTGTTTATCCATACTTTGGAAAAATATGTAAGGGACTAGTATAAAGCTTTGCAGATAATTAAATTGATTCCTGGACAAGCTTTGAGATTGTTCTAGAAACTTTCCCTTGCTGATAAATTTAATCAAACTCGAGTTATTTCATGTTAATATTGAGCAAAATGTGTTTGTTTCATTTCTAAATGTCTGCAAATAGTTTCTCTTATTCTTGTTGTAATCTTGTATCAAAATCTATGTTAATCACATAGGTCTCAATCGTTGTGATAGTTTAATGGCATCTGCAATCTCATTTCTCGAGATGATCTTTCATCCGGGGTGGAATAAACAATTTAAAATCACTTTTCTTTCATTTGTTGACAAATATTGTTTGTAAGCCTCTGTGTGTACCTCAGGCATGATTGATCTTAGGTGTTGATGTTTTATTGAGTCTTCTAACTTGAGCCTTCGTGTTAGAATCTCATAGATTGTGTGAAAAAGTGCTAGTCTGGGCCTCCATTGAAGCACATATTCTAGTTAAAGGAATATTTTAGCTATTCTGAAGCATTCTATTATCTAGACTTTCCATTTTGTAAGAGTTCTCAGAGATTTGGTAAATAAAGTTCATTCTGCCTCACCTCCCACCAAAATTTATTTAAAAACAACAAATCCTACCAATACTACCCCTGTTTTTCATGCATGTATACAAATGCATAAACTTTACTACCAAAACATGCATAAACAATCAAAATTCCAAATGTCTTTAGTATCCCGAACCTTGCCTAGAGAATATCTCCAGATCTAGAGTGACAATTTGGTGAGAGTTATATTTTGTTGCATTGATCATATTTTCTTCAAGTTCTCCCGACGACTTCATTAGGAAGGATATCTCGCATCTCCTCCATAAACAACAAAGCTACAAAAGGGTTATCTTACCTTGGTTGAAAGGCACAACCTAAAATAGTGAGGATAGATCAAATCCTCTTGAGGGTGCTATCCATTTCTCCACATCTGAGTGACTAAGGGCCAGTTAGATCCCATCCCTGGCTACAAAATGACTCATCATGATCTATCTGTCTCTAAGCTTCCTAATAAACCTGTGATGCTGCTCAGACTTTGAAGGAGAATCAATTTGGGTACCAACACCTGAGTGGCGCCGTTGTCGGGGACATAGTGATTGCAGTTCATATTCAGACCCTAGTAAAACACTTCTTGTATGCTCAAAGTGCTAATTCATTTTTCAAACATCATCTTGTGTTTGGGCCTATATGAAGTATTCAAATTTGCAGGAGCTTTTATTGATAAACGGGTTAAGTAAAGTCGAATCTTTCCATTTCCAGTTTCTAGTGTTGACATACATTTGACAGGTCATATTTAGTGCATTTGCACAACTAAGGCGGAAATCCTTAGTGGCAACTCCCTGTTGATTTGACTCTTAATGAATACCAGTGTCTTAACTCGTGTCAAGTGAGATTTGTTACTAACCTTTGCAAAGATAGAAGGAAGAAGTTCTTCCTTTCCCGGGGATCCTACTAGGACACTATTTCCGAGCTAGGAAAAGCAAAATCGAAGCCCGGAGAGTTGTTGGAAATCGGCGAGATGAGAAAGGGGATCTCCATTGATGAGAGTGATTGGCCTATTATTGAGGACTGCGATTCAAGTGCTTCTGAATTAGGTAGCCTCTTTGTAGAATTGAATTCTCCAACTGGAGAGGGGCCTTCATTTGATTTTGAAAAGTTTGCTTCTCATTTTGCACTGTCTTTTCAGAAGTTGATAGGGATTTCCAAGAAACAAGGCCTTTAGGGGATATCCATTTTGAAAGTTATACCCCTTGTGTTTCAAAGATCCTCTACCCCTTATCAATTTGTCACCCCTCCAAGGTCACCTCCTCAAAACAACATGGCCTTGCCCCCACCCAGACCCCCTTTTGTTGTAAATACTTTTGGACCTATAAATTTTGTAGGGATGGTTGATTTTACAAATGTAGTTCCCCAATAAGTAAGGAACAAACTACCAAAGTTCCAAGGAAACAATGCTATAACTGGTGATCAACATCTAAATCTTTTTATCAATATGATGGAAGACTTTGAGATTGAACATGAAGATGTATATATCAAACTGTTTATCCATACTTTGGAAGAAGATGCAAGGGACTGGTATAAAGCTTTGCCAGATAATTCCATTGATTCTTGGATAGAGATGAGCAATGCATTTAGATTGCAGTATGGTGATAGAACTGACCCTAGGTTTCTTTTTGTGAGAATTTAAAAACATCAAAAAGAATCCTAATGAGTCAGTACATGATTTCAACACAAGGTTTAATAAGACCTTAAGGAGATTGCCTGTTAGGATAAGGCCATGTGATGAATCATGTTTGATCAAATATTCAGATGCATTTGATAAAAAGGTTGCTTACTACTTGAGGGACAAAAACCCTGTTAATTTGAGGCAGGCCTTCACTATGGCCATATAAATTGAGAATAACATCAAGGCAATTGGAAAGCCTCCAAAAAGGGAGGGTGTAAAACTGGTCAACCTAGAAAAACCCCAAACAAGCAAGACTACATATTTGGAAGAAGTTGTGAAGACTTTGGTAGGGGTTATCAAAGAAATTTCCTACAAACTAGCCCGGGATGAGAAAGGAATTGGGAAGAGCTCACAAGGTCAACACAAGCAACAAATTCAAGACAGGTTTACAAATCACCAAAGATCTGATGACAAAGGAAAAAGACCTGTTGAATTTGGAAATAGGCAGCCCCAAGGCAGGGAAAACATAATGGTGCATGATCCTTTGGCTGCCAAAGTTTCTATTGTGGAGGAGACAAATGTCATTGATTAGTGTGATAGATGTTTCATGCCCCATGCTCCATGTGAAGAAGATCAACAAGAAGAAGAAGCGATGATGACAATGATGATGATGTATGCATGATGGGTTGTTCCACAAGCTCACAACAATGGGTAACTTCAATTGAGGTGATAAGTGCCCAGACTGCTACCACTTTTTGGGACTTCATTCATAGGGTACCTATTCTTCCTCCCTCTCATGCTTTAGAAGTTGATACTATACAAGATTTTGAATTGCCCAATAATGACTTTAAATATTTAAGGGCTTTAATGATAAAGAAGTATGATGGAGGCATCCCATATGAGGAGGACATGTAGTTGTTGATGAATGCTATTGTGGCTCAAGAAAAGGAACACAACACAAGAAGTAGGGTTGTCAAAGGGATATGGCCTCAAGCCAAGCCAAAAGTTCCCTTACTTTCAAAAATTCCTAAAGAGGCTCCTAAGAAAGATGCATTTGCCAAAAGCCCCTGTAGTTCCAAACAAAAATCATACCCCTCCTCATGCCCAAGTTGTCAAAAATCTTGTGTCATCTAATGAGTGTGTCAACCTTCCTTCCAATGTTTCCTTGGCAAAGAATGTCCCGTATGACATTGCCCAAGTTTTAAGTCATACCAAAGTGTTTGTTCCAATTGTTGAGTTGCTTAGGATTCCTGAGCACAAAAAGAGAGCATTTGAATACTTGGGATTAAAAGAAGAGAAGACTGCCCTAGTAAAAATGTAAACATTGTGGAGAATCCTCCAATCATTGAAGAGTTAGAAACACCACTAGCATCAAAAGAATTAGGTGAACCACCTGAGGTCTATTTGGGGACATCCTTGGTGGACTCTCAGCTAAATGTGGATCCTTTCTTCACTACCCTGATCATTAAGGATAGACTGTTGCACAACTGCATGTTTGACTCAGGGGCATCATGCAATGTCATGCCTTTGGAAGTCATGAATGAGTTGGATATTAAGGTTACAACAGCATATGGGAAGTGTACTGCTATGGACTCCAGAGAGGTGCCAGTGGTAGGGTGTGTGAAGGGTTTGGTGGTGCAGCTTGCAGCTTACCCAGGTAAAAATTTAAAACTTGATGTTGTCATTGTTGATTGCCCAACCAAGTGGGGCATGCTATTGTCTAGAAAATGGGCTGCAAGTGTTGGTGGGAGTATCCAAATGGACATGTCCTATGCCACCATCCCAATTGAGGGCAGCCTTGTCAGGTTGTATGGGGAAAAAAATATGTTGCACCTTATTGAGGATCCCAACAATGCCTTATATGAGGTATTGTACACAAGTGTTGATGCAGATAAATTTGTAGGATTTGTTGATGGAAAGGAGCACAAGATTGAAGAATGCAAATGTCTTGACCAAACGGGCTCTCCTTGGACTCTATTGTTTGACGGAGCTTGTTCCAAGTTTTTTAATGGTGCTGGTGTTGTTATGCTTTCTCGAGGTCAGGAGAAATTTGTTTTTTCCTTCAAACTCAATTTTGAGTGCACTAACAACATTGTTGAGTATGAGGCAATGTTATTGGGTTTAAGAATTGCTTGGAAATATGGTGTTAAGGACATCATTGTCAAAGGAGACTCGAAATTAATTATAAAACAAGTCAAGAAAGTTGTATGCCACAAAGAATCAGCGAATGAAACAATACAAGCATGCAGTTTGGGATTTCATTGAGATGTTTGATTCATTTAACATTATGTACCATGATAGGAAGTTCAATGACTTGGCAGAAAAACTTGCAATGTTGGGGTCTCGTTTTGACAATTGTGTAGTGTCCCCATATTGTGAATATGATGTGGAAGTGTTGACAAGACCCTCTGTCCCTGACAACATCAAACACTGATAGGTATTTGATGATGATGCTCAGATCAGAAGATTTCTGCAGTAACAAGGGAAAGTTTGTTGATCAAAATATTGATTGGGAGCCATTGGTATGTGCCACAGAGGGGAAGGAAACCTTGTTTGGAAAGGGCATCATCCAGCTAAAGACTAATACCATTCCTAGAGGGCTGGTTGCTCTTGAGTCCAATTTTGATAATGCTAATCGCATTATTAACAGATGCATGACAGCCTCAAGGGATATTGAGGAGCATGAATTTGGCACGAAGGAGCAGCAAAGGAAACTTTGGTTAGGCAGTAATCTCAAAAAGGAGGAGAAGCAGTCATACATCCAATTGTTGAAAAAGTATCAGGATTGCATGGCTTGGACCTATTCTGAACTAAAAGCATATAGAGAGGACTTGTTTCAACATGAGATTCCCTTGGAGTCTAATACAAAGCCATTCAGGTAGAAACAGAGGCCCATTAATCCACTCTTATCCCTTAAAATGCAAGAAGAACTGAAGAAGCTAAGAGATGGAGGGATTATCCAACCCACAAGGTATTCTTCTTGGGTTTCAAACCTAGTACCAATTAGAAATAAAAATGGTGACATCAGGCTGTGTGTGGATTTCAGGAATTTAAATAGAGCATCTATGAAGGATAATTATCCTTTACCAAATATGGAAAACATTATGCAATTAGTGATTGGCTCGTCCTCTTTTATAGAATTACTCATATTTATGATCCTCTTTTACATAATAACTCCATAATATGGCTCCATCCAATATTATCCTCTCCCGATTGCTTCTCCTCCCTCTAACCCCTTCTTCTACACCCCTTTTCCTCCTTTTATGTTTTGCTCCCTCAAAATCAACCTCATCTTAAATTTCCCCTTCGATGTTAACATCACACACTTCACATGTGATTGCTAGGGGAAAGGACCCTATAGTTGTGCATGCACTAAAACATGTACATTTGTTTTCACCACTGGTTTTTAAAAAAAGGACCAATAGTTGTTCACTGTTTGATTAATGACGCTTTTTAAGAGTCAATGACAATGTGACACATAGGGCGCTTGACCATTGATCCCTCTTTCAAATGCTTTATATTAATTTTCTTTATTTTAAATCAATTCAAAAGCTACGTTTCCATCCAAATAAACATGCAAAGCGAAAATGTTGATATGACACAATCATACGCTAAATGATGATATAATGTTTTTATGCTATCAAAATAAATACATATATCTACATGCCCCTAAAGTTAGGTGCACAGATATAGGGTCCTCTCCCCTAATTACAAGGATGGTGATATTCAATTTTTGATGTATAGGCCTTCTCTCCCTGCTTAAAGGGGAGGGGAGGTAGGGAAACAATTGTTAACTTCAATTTCAACTGCACAAAATGGTGGATCAGGAAAAGCATGAGCATCCACTTCATGTGGTGATGTTCCCCTGGCTTGCACACTGCCACATCTCCTCCTTTCTATAATTGGGTAAGAGCCTCTATAGTCGTGGCCTTAGAATTTACCTTGTTTCCACTCTGCTCAACCTTGCACGGATTAAGCACCAAATATTGCGAACCAAAATCGAGCTGATGCAGCACCCACTAGTGTTGAGTCCATGACAACTTGTCCAATATAGGAGGGTTAGGATTAATATCGCTTCTCTTCCAAGCCATGAACCATTTGGAGAAGCCTTTCGAAGCCCTTATAAAATAACTTTCCCCGGATTTTGTGATACATGATGTATTCCAGTACTGGGCTCCTCGTGTTGCCACCAAGCAGGGAATCCCCACCATTGCTTTCATAGTGGTTTTAGCGGCAGGCATAAGTTTCATATATTGACCACACCAGAGTCTAACAGCTAAGGATTTGACCATACAGCCACCGGGATTCCCCTCATCAATGGTGTTGGAAATATCTAATCTTATTCTAGATAAATTCCAACTTTATGTAAAATATATTCACATTTATTGTGAATGTTAACTCCTTTAAAAATATCAAAATATGTTGTATAGAATATCTAGAAAATATCAAGAGATATTATATATATCTAGAAATATCTGGGAATATCTATAAAATATCCAAAAGATCAATAATATCTAATATAAGATATTATGAGATATTTTCTAAGGTAGAAGGTTGGAAAACTTCTATAAATAAGAGGTTTCACTTTGTAATTCAATAAGCAAGAAAAGCAAGAGAGGGCACCGAAGTGCTCTAGAGTATTTTGAATAGAAAGTTAAGTTTTTTTATTTCTCTTATGATTTTGTGTGTTCATAATATTGTTTCTATTTTTATTATCTTAGCACACACCCTCTAGGTTAGGAGTTAGATATAATTCCTTCAAATTGGTATCAAAGCTAGGTTGAGCTTACATAATAAGTCTGTATTTTACACTATTAGTCTAGTTAAAATGGCAGGTATGAGTAGTAGCCTATCGAAGCCGAATCCCCATATTCAATGGGAAGAACTATGATTATTGGAGCATAAAAATGAGGACTTTATTTTGTTCACTAGATGTGTGGGAGCTAGTTGAGAATGGGTTTCCCGAACTCGCAGATTTGCAAGCATTTCAAGCACCGACACAAGCAAATAAAGATTTGTTGAAGGAGAACAAGCAGAAGGATGCAAGAGACTTAATTCAAATTCAACAAGCAATGGATTAGTCCATCTTTCCGCATGTTACAACAACAACTAGATCAAAGCAAGCATGGGAAAGTCTTCAAACAACTTATCAAGGTACTAGTAAAGTAAAAGTTACAAAATTACAAAATCTTAGAAGAGATTTTGAGAATATTTGCATGAAAGACTTAGATTGAGTACATTTATTTTTCACTCTTGTGATGAGTGTATTAAATCAAATTAGGTCTCATGGTTAGACTTTAGAGGATTAAAGGATTGTAGAGAAAATACTTAGAATTCTTCCTAGAAGTTTGATGTGATTGTTGTTACAATAAAAGAATCAAATAATTTAACCCAAATGTTCGTAGATGAATTAATGGGATTTTTAATATCCCATGAGAAAATATTGAATAGATCAAGTAGCTAATCTCTTGAGAAAGCCTTCAAATTGCAAGTTTCAATTGGTGGTAATAGAGCAAGAGGAAGATCAAGCTTCAATAGAGGCAAAGGAAGAGATTTCCAAAGAGGATCCGGAAGAGCAAATATATATTATGGAGGAAGAAAAAATTCAAATTTCTACACTGCAAGTGCTAGAGGCCGAGGAAACAATCAAAATCACACTTATGGTCAGAGGTATGATAAGTCACATGTTCAATGCAATTACTGTAAAAGGTATGGACACTATGCTAATGAATGCAAGAAGAAAAAATTTGATATGAGTAGACAAAATGCACATTTTTTGAAGAAAATCGGTCTGAAAGTTATAACAATGGTTCAATGTTCATTACATGTAATGTTTCTCAAGAAAGTACAAAGGATATTTGGTTTCTAGATAGTGGATGTAGTAATCACATGACTGGATGTAAGGAAATGTTTGCAAACATAGATGAGTCAGTTACATCTGAAGTTAAGTTAGGAAATGATAATAAAGTTGTAGTCATGGGAAAAGGAATAATAAATATTGAAACTAAGAAAGGTGAGAACAAACACATTCCAGATGTGTATTATGTTCTTGGTTTGAAACATAATCTAATGAGTATTGGGCAGTTAGTGCAGAAGGGATATAAATTCTATTTTGAAGATGATGCATGTGTAATACTAGATAGAAATCCAAGTAACAAATTGATTGCAAAGGTTGAGATGACAAGAAAAAAATGTTTCCATTAAGAATCCAACATGATTTGTCATCTAAAGATATTTCTTCACTAGCATTTAAAGTTTCTTTAAAAGATCAGACTTGGTTATGGCATTTGAGATTTGGACACTTAAATTTTATCTGTTTAGATTTATTGCAAAAAAAACATATGGTGAAGGGTTTGCCTTTGATAGAGCAACCAAAAATCCTTATGAAAGTTGTATTCTAGGGAAGAAACACAGGAAAAATTTCCTGTTGGAAAGTCATATAGAGCTAGATCTTTTCTTGAGATTGTCCATTCAGATCTATGTGGACCTATGCAAACACCATCAATTGGAGGAAGCATGTATTTTTTGACTTTTATAGATGATTTGAGTAGAAAAACTTGGGTTTATTTCTTGAAACATAAGTCAGAAGCTTTTAGTGTGCTCAAAGATTTTAAGGCCATGGTTTAAAAGCATAGCGGTTACTATATAAAGGTGTTAAGATCAGATAGAGGAGAGTATGTTTCAAATGAGTTTTTAAATTTTTGTAAATTTCATGGGATTAAGAAGCAATTTACAACAAGGTATACACCTCAACAGAATGGTGTGGCGAAAGAAAGAATAAAACAATTATGGAAATGGCTAGAAGTATGTTGAAAGCCAAACATTTACCAAATGAATATTGGGTGAAGCAGTAGCTTGTGCAATTTACATCTTGAACCGATGTCCAACAAAAATTGTGAAGGATAAAGTTCCTCAAGAAGCATGGAGTGGAAAGAAACACAATGTATCACATTTAAGAGTTTTTGGATGTGTAGCTTATGCACATATTCCAAATGAGAGGAGAAAGAAATTGGATGATAAAGGAGAGAGATGTATTTTTGTAGGTTACAGTGAGTAATCAAAAGCCTATAAATTGTATAACCCCATCACAAAGAATTCTATTATTAGTAGAGATGTTCAGTTCATTGAAGAACAAGCATGGGATGGAAGTGTTGATAAGTTAACAAATATCATTGCAGGAATACCTCATCATCATAATGAGTTTGATGAAAAGATCACACAAAATGTTCATCTAGCACCTCAAGGGATCAGTGCGGTGACATCTTCTTCAAATAGCACTCCAATTTCAAGAAGCATCACAAGAGGTATCTCAAGTGAATTTTCATCCCCTCCAGCAAATTTACATCCACATGAAGCATTAGGACATGAAGGTAATTCTTCAAATTCAAAGTCTCACAAAGAAGGTGACATAACATATCCAACTTTGGCAACACAAAGGTCTCACTTGAGCACACACCATGAAAGACAAGAAGCTTAAGGGAGATTTATGAACAAACTCAGGGTGATGATAATGTTGATTTATATTTTGATTTTGCATTATTTTCTCATGATGATCCTATATATTTTGAAGATGCATTTGAAAATAAAAAATGGGTAAAAGCTATGGATGAAGAAATTGATTCTATTGAAAAGAATCGTACATGGGATCTTCTGAGCCTTCTAGAGGGAAAGAATTTAATTGGTGTAAAGTGGGTCTACAAGACAAAATTCAATGTAGATGGAAATGTTGAAAAACATAAAGCTAGGTTAGTTGCAAAGGGTTTCTCACAACAACCTAGAATTGATTATAATGATACTTTTGCTCCAAAGAGCTCGAATAGACATTAATTGTTAGATCTGTTTTAGCATTAACAAATCAAAATAATTGGAAAGTTTATCAAATGGATGTCAAGTCTGCATTTTTGAATGGCATACTAGAAGAAGAAGTTTATGTTTTATAACCCACGGATATAAAATTGTAGGTCAATAACACAAGGTCTGTAGATTGAACAAAGGCTTGTATGGTGCAAACAAGCTCCAAGAGCATGATATAAGATAAGATAAGATAAATATATTAATGTCCAACGAATGACCACAAAAGTAGGTCAATGGGACTGCAGTCCAAACAATATACAAAGTGCAAGTGGGGAAGACTCAAAATGAGTTCCCGAGAACAGAAGAGAGAATAAGAGAAGAACAAAAAAACCCCAAGAAAACAAAACCCCCACAGACGGGGATAATGAGACAGAGGGGGGAAGGAAAGCGGAGAAGAGAATGAAGGAGGGGGCTGATAAGGAGCTGTCTACTCAGAAATGGTAGTCCCATCCCTCCTAACATTCAAAGCTGATAAGAAGTAGCTACTGATGGAATGACTCCTCGAAGAGGGGGGCGAGGGCCCCCTCCCGCAGAGAACTAAGATTAGAATGACCGCCAGGGAGGTGAGTAGATCTAGATTACCCTCTGAGACGCATACGTCTGTTGTTGAGTGTTGGGTGGCCACTGGGGGAGATGTGAAGGTCTAAGTAGGAACAAACTGATCTATGCCCTGTAATAGGATCAGAGTGGCTCTACCATTTGGTACCACCCACTGGGGGTAGAACCGGAAAGAAATATGTAATCCGTTTTGTGGAAATGACTCTCGGAGGTGGGTGAAGAATCTGGTCCCGGAGCTCCAGAGACTCACATATATAGAGGGAAAGGCACCGCGGTCAATATATTTGAAGAAAATCGGGAGGGTCTGAACCCCTCTAAAGAGGCAATGAAATCGTCCCCTGATCTCATAGTATATGGGGCAGCGGAAGATGAAATGGTCCTCAGTCTCAACCTCCTGGAGGCTACAGAGCCTGCAAAGTTTGTCACCGTGGTCAATATGATGATCCGTCTCACAACGCAATCTGTGGGAGCCCACCGAAACTGACCCAGGGGTATGCGGAGGGCATGCATCCAATGGCGAAAGGTGTATTGGGGGCGGATGATGAGTCCGTCACTGATCTCAAGAAAATGCTCTGCATAAAAGGCCATCTTAGGATGCAAGCCGCCATGGGGGTTCACCCAAGTAGTCTGAATAAAACACCTATAAATATCCTCTCTGATGGACCTATTCAACACCTGCTTGGTGGGTAGAAGGTGACTGGGAGCATTCAGGGAATAATGAAAGGGGGGAAGATGATCCATCTGAATACCAACAGAACCCAACAAAGCCGAAGTATCGGAGAACCGAAACGTCCTCTATCCTGAGCAATACTCATAGAGGAACAATAAGTGAGATACAGTACCTATTCTCGCTCATCGAGAGAAATTTCCAAACCTCTTGATGCGGTGGATGAAGGCCGAAATGTCAAAAATGGTCTTCAGATGGAAATGTCTGGCACCGAATTTGGCTAGAATAATCAACTAAGGAACTATCTGCTTGCATATGATGAAACAACGAAGGAGGAGAGTCTACACTCTCTCAACTGACGCCCAATCTGTAGCTAAAAGGGAGGGCCCCAAAACAACGAGCACTGTATAACAGATTGATTCATATTATTTTTGAAAAATGGATTTAGAAAAAGTGATAGTGAACCAACATTATACATCAAAATGAATGATCAAGAACAAATTCTAATTATATGTCTATATGTTGATGGTCTAATATTCATAGGAGATTTGTCAATTAACATGTTTAAGACAACAATGAAGAAAGAATTTGAAATGATAGATTTGGGTCTAATGAAGTTTTTTCTTGGCATAGAAGTCAATCAATCAGAAAATGGAATTTTTATATGTCAATCAAAATATTCCAATGATATTTTGAAAAAGTTCCACATGATGAATTGCAATCCAATATCAACACCAGTTGCCACAGGATTGAAGCTAAGCAAATATGATAAAGGATGTGATATTGATATAACTATGTACAAAAGAATTGTTGGTAGTTTGATGTACTTGATGTTACAAGGCCTGATATCATGTATGGTGTAAGTCTTATTTCTAGGTTTATGGAATCCCTAAAGGATTCTCTTTGGCAAGCTGGAAAAAGAATTTTAAGATATGTTAGTGGAACAATTTTTTTGTTATTTTATATATAACTTTTGATATTTTCAATTTAGTTGGTTACATAGATAGTGATTGTGTAGGAAGCATAGATGACAAAAAGAGCACATCCGGTTATGTTTTCCATTTTAGTTCAGTGCAGTTTCATGGGTTTTAAGAAACAACCTATTGTCACTCTCTCTTCGGTAGAAGCATAATATGTGGTAGCCACAACAACAACATGCCAAGCAATATGGATGAGAAGAGTATTATAAAATCTAAAGCAAGAACAAGGAGCAACGAATATATTTTGTGATAACAACTCAGCTATTGCATTGTCAAATAATCATGTTTTTCACAAAAGGAGTAAGCATATTGATACTAGGTATCATTTTATCATAGAGGTAGTCAAAAATGGACAAATATTTTTGGAGTTTTGCAGGTCTGAGAACAATATGCTGATATTTTCACCAATCCATTATCAAAGGACACATTTGAGCATATGAGAGATTGTTTGGGCATCATAGGTCCGTTTCGCTCCAACAATACATGAAGAATCAAGATTAGGAGGGAGTGTTGGAAATATCTAATCTTGTTCTAGATAAATTCCAACTTTATGTAAAATATATTCAAATTTATTGTGAATATTAACTCCTTCAAAAATATCAAAAGATATTGTATAGAATATCTATAAAATATCAAGAGATATTATATATATCTAGAAATATCTAGGAATATTTATAAAATATCCAAAAGATCACTAATATCTAATATAGGGTATTATGAGATATTTTCTAAGGTAGAAAGTTGGAAAACTTCTATAAATAAGAGGTTTCACTTTGTAATTCAATAAGCAAGAAAAGCAAGAGAGAAGCAAGAGAAGGCACCGAAGTGCTCTAGAGTATTTTGAATAGAAAGTTAAGTTTTTTATTTCTCTTGTGAGTTTGTGTGTGTTCATAATATTGTTTCTATTTTTATTATCTTAGCACACACCCTCTAGGTTAGGAGATGGCGAGATCCTGTCAAGCGAATAACGCAGGAGGCCGTGGAAGCAATTTCGATTTATGGAATGCACAATTTATATTGGGTGCATAGTTTGCCTTCCATGTATAATTGTAAATAGGAGAAGCTGCAAAGCAAACTAAACTATATGCACCTGTAAATTCCATCCTTGCTGAATGGAAAACTGGAACGGTTGTAAAACACAGAAAATATTCAGCAAGGCCAAAAATCTGGAACAGATTTAGTAGACCCTCACCGTCACTAGAATTTGTACTGGGTTTCATGCTCCTTGAAGACCATACTTAGGGAAGACAGATTTCTCTTGGCAGGGACCAGAGTCAAGGAAAATAATACAGATATCCTGCACAATTGCACTGTAAAGTCAGGTTTCAAAGAGCGCTCCCATAGTTGTAAGGCAGGGGTCGCATGGAGGGTACTGTCGATGTTATCGTTTTGTCCCATACAATCCAGTTAATGAAAACATTGCAACAAAGATAATCTTTCCCCTAGAAGTGCGAGCAATGACTGCTTACGAAGCCTATTTTCAGTTATAGGTAGCAGCAGGGGATTCTGGGGAATGGGGGCTGAAATTGTGCAGCACCTACGTGGGATTTTTTTGTCTATTGCCAATCTGCACGCAATCATTTTTTTCTTTCAAAATTATCACAAATAAATTTCTTGTAGAAGACTGCTAAAGTTTCTTACCTGTAGCTAATCCACAAATTTAAAAAATGCATGGTATCGTTTTCTTGCAAAAGTCCTAAGATATCTCTGCAGTAGCCACATATTTTTTTAGGAAGTTCTCTTGATGAGATCACGGGTATATAGCACATGTGCCTTGAAATAAACACTTTGTAGCCAAATATCTCCACCATTCAAAAAAGTGTATAATGGAAGCAATCGAGTTTCCAAGGCGCACAAAACAACTTGAATTGAGCTGATGGACCGATAATCGACAATACATGGACATCCATTATCCATTTTCTCAAGGACAATTAGTGTAATAACCTGACTTGGCATCTCATGGGAAAATGCCATTTCCAAAAGCATACATGAAACACCAGTAAACGGAGGCTGCAATTCATTCGTGACAAAGCAAGGAGAGAAGAAAAGTGCAACATTTCATGAGAGAAAATGAATGAAAAGAGGGGTGAAGATATGCAACCAGAGAATGCAAAGTGCAGATAGTAAGATGAAATGTGGAAAAACTGCAGCCTGTATACAAAATTGACATTGTTCTTTATATGCGAGTAAGGTAAAGAGTATCATTTTTTCAATAATTACAAAGGCGGCCAACAAAACACTGTATAGAAATGCGAGTACAGTCTGTTTATAGCAGAAGAAGAAATCTACTTCGAAAACCAGATGTAAAGCATGTAAGATAGAGAGTATCTTTTTGCAAAAATTTACAAAAGGTGGCCAACAAAAAACTACACAGAAATGTGACAGTATTATGTTTATTGCAGAAGAACAACTGCGCTTCGAAAAGAAGCTGCAAATCATGTCTATGGACTAGTGCCAAAAAGAAGCAGCAGCATTATATTTTTCCTGAGGCAAGGGCCGCTTTGCGAGAGAGCACTGGCAAAAGTTTGTATAATTCTTCTTTACTGTATCTGCATAGGTGAAGAAAAATGGAGACATTAGTGACAAATAGAAAATTGTGTAAATGAAAGAGTGTGATAGTATAATTGTGGAAAGATACAAACCTTATGGGTGGATATCTGTGTTCATGTTGACAATGGTGTTAGTTTGATCAAGCGTGAAAGTTCCTTGCACTGCAAAACTGCGAAGGAGATGTACTACGGAGCTTTTGTTTTGCACGTACTCTTCGTGAGTTGTTTGAGTTAGTGTAGGCAACAATTTGGAGAGCAGGGGAGCGTGTAGAGTGCATTTGATAGGTAAACTAGATGTTGTTAAGTCGCAGATCAGTTGGTGGGTATGGTGAAATGTGCTCTCCTTGTTGCAATTTACACATGTTATTGTTGTTTGTTGCAACGAAAGAAGGTTGTCAACTTCGAAGTTGCAGTTGTTGCATACAATCTGAAATGGCTTAGAGTACACATTGGAGGTAGTCAAATGACCTTGTACCTGGGCAATGATGCGGAGCAGACAAGAGGCTAGTAATTAGTATTGCAAAAATGAAATATTGTATTGAATGACAATTAGCACCAATTATCATTTTCTTACCTCTGTTGTTGCATTCACTATGGCGTGCATATCTTGCAGTGCTTGTGCAGTCTTTAGCGGGGTGATAAATGTTGATTGACATGTTCTTAGTGCCTTGATAGGGCTATTTCGCTTAACAATGTTCTTGAACAAATAAATTGGAACTTGTTTTTTGTGGAGTTGTTGATCGATTGTATCGAACAAGGCTGCAAATGTCTCGAACAAGTATAACTTGTATCCAATGAAATGTTAGAATGTTTTTTTTTTTTGAGTAAGGTAGAATAAGCAAAGATCTGAAAATGATGGAGAGAATAGAAAGAGCAGGAAGATACCTGTGTTTTGTCCTCTATGGAGAGCCCATCCTTAATTTCAAAGACAAACTGTGTTCCAGACCTGCGTGCGGAAGTGACAACAGCTGCAAGTGTTCCAATTGTGTAGATATCTGTGCCACGGAGGAGTTGTTTTATTGTTGTATTTGGTATGAACTTGAACTCATTGCAGACTGGAGGTATGTTCTCTATGGTACTGTTGTTATTCAAGAGAAGAATGTAGTCACAGTCTCCACGATCGTAAGTGGTCTTTGGTTATGGAAAATTGTTTTATGCTTGACTCCTTTGGATGGCAGTAGCTTATGTTGATGTGCCTCAATCTGATGTCCAGTCACATTTAGTGTGACGGTCATTTCACCTTCTTTGTCGGTTAAATCTATGCGTAGAAGCTCTTTGTTGTGCTCTTTGTTGAGTATTGTTTTGTATGCAACAACGACATCCCCATGAAACAAATTTCCAACCTTGCGACTGTTGAGGTCATCGATAGATGTCGGTGCACATGGAACTGTTTCTTGCTGCAAAACATAATGTAAACTGATTAATCACACAATAGGATGTAAAGAAATGCTAGACAAGATATTTGGAATTTCTTACCTCTTTGTTTGGTTTTGTGGTTGTTCGTTTGCATAAATGGTTTCCAAGCTTCTCTTCATCTTGTTCTTGTAGCAACAATACAAGGGAGAAAATGAAATTTCGCAAGTGTAGATGAAAGATTAGAGTACAATATGTTTGCAAAATAAAATGAAAGGAATTGATTGATATTTAAAGGAAAGAATTTTTAAGATAAATAGTTTGATATTGATATAATTTGTGCAATGGAATACAAATAGGGAAGCACTGTATTGGAGTGATCAAAAGAAAGAAAGAAATTACAGTAATGTTTTTTTTTGGTTTTTAAATAATAAAAAAAAAACATATGCGATACCTTAAGTGAATATTGGTGCCCTTTTGTTTAAAACGGTGTGTAAGCTTCAAATGCTTTCAATTTCCCTGGAAGCACAATCGAAATGATGAAAGTTAGTAATATGAAATCGAAGGTTTTGAGTTAATCAAAGTGATTGAGGGAGAAGCATTGAAATTGTGTCATATGGAAGTATATTGGTTGTGTCGTACCTTGTAATTTGTAAGCAGAACAAAACATTGAATCCGTGAAAAATCTATGTAAGAGTCATGACACTTTATATGTCAAAAATGTGTAAGTGGTGAATGTTTTTCCCCATATTTGTGTTTATTGTTCCAGTTCCAACTAGAAGGTTATATTGCGTTGCAGAAACTAGCCGTATGCAGTTTGGAAAAAGTAGCATCATGTCAAGCATGAAACAATTGCACTCATGGTGGTTGGAGACAACTGGAAGTGCATTCTAAGAACATTGTGAAGAGCAAGGAGCGAGCTTTTTGTTTCTTATTTTACACAATTAGATCAAATAGAAGATTTCCGTGAAACGTAACGGTTGCTGCAAGAAGGAAAAAGTTTGAGCATCAGTAATGGTCAAAGTGCCATAGGGTGATATAGTATTTGTACAATGTAACAATAGTAGAAGATATTATTGGACTGTTAAACGATGGAGTTTTTTTTGTATTGCTACAAAAAAGGTCTGATAACAAGTTTTTTTTTAACACCTTGAGTATATGTACAGATTTAATGTTGATTTTATGTTGTTCTTCATAAAGTGATGATAGTTGATATACGGTGGAAAATAGCAAAATAGTTCTTGTGAAAGTAAGAGTGGGTAAAACACTAGTATATGCGGGAAAATTGTATGGAAGCTTGGAGTTGCATAGGTTGAATTCGGATAAAAAAATGTTTTAGATGTCCATGTCAAGTGCGAGGAATATGGCGGAATGGTCAGTCCAGTAAACATGTCTTTGAAATATTTTGTTGGAGGCATTGGTATTTGACCATATGTGGTCGATTTGTTTTTTAGTGAATGGATTTTGTTCAGCAATGCAAAAATGAAAGTTGTAATTGGACATGTGTTGATTTAAATGCTTTGTGGTAGTATTTTGTTTTTGCATATCGATATTGAAGTCTCCAAATATGTATGTGCATTGTTTTGAGATGTGCTTGACAAAGCTTGATCGATAATTGCAAGGATATTCTGAAGTGTCGCATTTGGACTTGCATAGAGATTTATAATTGTCAATTCTTGCCCATGAACATGGACAACTGCCAGCAAAGCCTCTACTTTTGGAACATGAAGTTGTATCGTGTGGAGGAATGGTATATGGATTTTAGCGAAATCATTAAGCCATGCACATGATATGTGTGTATGTGATGAAAGTTTGGAAGCTAGAATGTGTGCATCGCTATTAGACAAGTGTGTTTCTTGAAAGCATATAATGTCAGATTGCATTAAGCTAAAGTCGTGCATGACATCTTGTGCATGAGCTTGAAGGCTCCAGGTATTCAAAGAACAAAATAAAGTGCAATGTTGGATATCGGCCAAGAAGAATTCATTTTGAAGTTGCCATTGTGCTTGTGATTCAAGGCGTTCCATTTCAAGTGCAACTTGTTTTCTTACGTTGAAGTTTTTGTTTGTCAATGGTTGTAGCAAATACAAGTTCTCTATAGTCTTGACACGCGATAGGGCTGTGTAAGTCAATCCATGTCTCGTGACTCAAGAGGGCTAAAGGCAAGTCCGTCTATTGTAAGTCCTTGAGCTCTATGTATTGTGCGTGCACATGTCAATCTGGACTGGAAATTGGCTTCGAACTGTTAAAGTTTTTTTATTCGGTGAGTGTTGTAAAGGCCTTGCAATCCTTAAAATAGGGACAGATTGGGGGTCAATGTGAGTAGGGCGCAAGTGTGTGTGTTTAGCGATTTGATGTTGTCAATGCTTAAATCATTGAATCGGATCCATATGATGTCTTGATTTTTTGTGGTTGTGTAAGCATCGAAAGTCCCATCTGAGCCATTGACCAATCCATCTTGGATATCATAGTTACCAGCAAAGAGTTCAACCAAGATGCCTTTTTTAAAAACAATGGTCTTAGGAAGGCAAATTGTCTTTGCATAAGCTCTTGTTTCATCATACAATGAATCTTGTTCGTCAATTGCATCGATGACAATTTCTTTTCCAGGCATTTGTAAAAGCATTTTCTTGTTGTGGTTATTGACATCCGTGTTTTTGTAAAAAGGTATGGAAAAGCAGGATCATTCGGTGGTGGTCTGTGACATATATTGTTGAGGTATGAAATGTCAGAATATGTGTGTGAGCATGTTCGGATTCTATTGAGGATCGAAACAAAGAGTTGGTCCTTTTGTCTGATTGTTTCAGTCAATTCATAGACCTTGACCTTGTTACACCAAAAATCATATGGAATTGGTTGTTTGTCTATATGAGGTGTTTCAAATACAAAGCAGTCATTGACAGTTGGGCCTGGTAGAAATCACCACAAAAGACCATGTCAATGTTCCCAAAGTTCATTGTGGGCATTTGTTTTATATCCCTGAGTCTATTATCAGTGTGATACAACAATTGGCCACCGACAAGTGATATTTCATCTATGAAGACAAGTTGTAATTGTTGATAGTGTTTTGACAGTGTATCTAGTCATTCAGCACCCAATGGCAGTAGGTGAGACTTGTTAAACGACAATAAAAGTGCTGAATGAAATGTTGTTCCACCTGCATTGTAAGCAACTTTTCCTGTGAATGCCAGAATAAGACCTTTTGGTTTTAATGGATCACTTTTGGTAGAATTATTATAGATATGAATCAAAGTTTCAAAGATCATTTTTGCAGTGAATGTTTTTCCTGTTCCTGCACCTCCTGTGAGGAAAAGATACAAAGGAGTTGTAGGATCAATATGTTTTTTGAGTGCAACATCCTTTACGATTTCTTGTTGTTTTTTGTTTAACATTCTCATTTTTTGGTAATATATTGTGTTGTCAGAGATGAATGGATGTTTTCCGATTTCAAATAGTTTAGTTTTCCTTTTGGGTGCTAACGAATTACATAAAGGAAGATCTAGATGTATGTCATATTTTTCATTGACTTGTTCAGTTTGTTGTTGGAAAGACGATGTTGTTGAAGCATTGTTTGCTTCATTTTTTATGTCTTTAAGAGTTGTATCTATGTCACCCCATGTGGTGCCGATATCGTGAACAAATTTTTCTCGTTTTGTCTTATTGTTTTTTGATGAAGCAAGTATGCATCTTGCCATGTTAGGTTTCCATGTTTAAGGTTGTCCTCGTTTATTTGGAATGGAACATATAACAGAAGCTTCTCTCGACAATAATTCTCTTTGTCGACATGTTTGTTGTAGTTGACAAATCGGATTACACACGCTCTTTTTCTTTTTTGCGGATCGGTTTCCCCTTTGTATTGTATCCAGAAACAAAATCGGTGAGGTAAATGTTAGCAATTACTTGTGGTCGTGCAAGGTAATGGTCTATGATAGATTGGCACATAATGTTTTCGGAGTTGTCAGTTCTGGTCCAATTTTTTTGGATGCTTCAAAATAAATGTGCGGTCTTCAGAACAAGATGTGTTTATGAATGTGCACTTCCTTGAGCTGCCATTCAAGGGTATTGACAAGACAATGTGTGTTGCTTGTTGTGCAGACATTTGCTGTGAATTGAGCATTTCATTGGCTAATCTTTGAATCATCTGAACTGCGTCAATACGTGATGTGTGGTGCTCTTTACGTATTCTTTTGAATGCTTTTGTAGTTGATCTGTCAATTTTTGTCATGTATGAACTGACATATGTTGCAGCTGCATATGCATTAAGGACAAATTGTGCATCTGTGTTCGCCTTCCATATTGGTGGCATTTTTTTCGAAAACGTGTTGTTCCATACTTGTGATGGTTTTCTTTGTAGAAATAGTGTTGGTCTTTTGATAGTGCTTGAATAGCTTGTATGTATTCGGATTCGTCCATGTTCAATTCATGCAGAAACATATCAATTGAAAACAAGTTGTCATATCGTTTTTGATAGAATAGAGAAAATATGTTTTGCATTTTTAGATGCCAACGGACAAGTGGTTTCTTGCGGTTTGAGTATTTCTGTATGTTTCATTGGAGGTTGAGGGAAATTGTATCTGCAATTTGTTTTTTACCTTTTTTGCAACTTTCCGTATGGCGATGTTCATGCAATTTTGCTATACTAGGGCCAAAAGATTCTGTGTCACAAGTTATGTAGGTGTCGAAAAAGCATGAAATGGAGGAGTTTGTGTCTTTTCCATATATAGGTGCATCTTTTGTCCATATCAACCAATGGCTATGAGCATTACCATGGCTTTGAAATTCAGTAACCCAGAAATAGTCAACAATGTCTCCGAAGAATGTATTATTTACACAACAATTTCTTGAGTGCATTTAGTCGATGTTTATAGTAGCGAGTACATGTGATTGGATCGTGTTTGATGAAAAAGTTTTTGTCATTTCGATCATCAGGTTGCGGTTTTCCAAAAGGATAAATTTGTGTGTTGGTCATATAGGTTCGATAGAGCTACGTAAGAGGCTCCCAACAATGCTCAACACTTGAAAAGGTCAAAAAAAAGTTGGGGGACCTAGTTGTCGTATCATGGCAAAAACATTTTTCTTTACTTGTTGCATGTAGTCTGGCGAAATCCGTATTTTTTTGAAGTCAATATATCCAATATCAGATTTCAATATTTTTTCTAGGTTGGGTTTGTATTTGACATCTTTTGCCAAAAGTTTTCTTCCCTTTAGTTGTCCTTTTCGAATCCGAACCCAAATGCATGCTCGAACTTGGCAATAATGATCTTAATTGCTTTGAAAAACAAGTTGGTTATATGATATGCAAACCTTCGATCAATATTCAAGACCTCCCATTGTGTAATTTTATGAGAAGAAATTGACTTCACGGCATTTGTGTGATGAGGTTCACCAAAAAAAAGAGTGGGAAAGTTCATTTCCTCTGAATATTTATCTTGGAACATTCCAAGTGGACGGTGTCCCTCTGCAGGAGCAATTTGTATCAGCTTATCTTGAAGGTCAACTATGTAATTTGCATGCGTAAATCCATGCACCAAAGTATCGCCGATATATACTCGTTGTCGTGTCTACATCCATGATTGTATTGCTTGAATTTGTTTCATTGTCGGAATCTTCATCAGTAAGCGTTGGGAGGAAATGATTCCATTCTTTATTTACATGTACTTTTTCCATTTGATACAAAGTTGTTTTGCAAAGCCGTTGCTGTAATGCCACCATGACGACATTTGGACGTACGTTTCTGAATGAAAGGCATTTTTGTATTGCAAACGTTGTTTGAGCTCAACAACAATAGTTTTTGTTTCTTCCAGACATCTCGGCAATGCTTTTTGTATTATATCCACATCTGAAGGCACGTTGATTATGGCTCCCTTTAAGGTATATTGTGGTTTTTTGTACGTACAATGTCTTATTTGTGTGAAAGCTATTCTCATAGCAACTAGCCGTTCTTCGAGATCAGTAAGTACTGCTACAGGAGGAAGCACAAAGTTCAATTCTATGCGAGAAGGCGATGCAAATTTTGGCAAGGTTTTATTTCGTAAGCATTTATAGCATTTGCGACATATTGTTTTGTCTTCTTTTAGTTGTTCGCCTTTAGATAAACTAAAATACATTTTTTTACTGGATCTCCAAACACAACCATGTTGGATTTAAAGTTCAATTGATTGCAGATTGGACAACCATGTATTGGTGTATCGTTAATTTGTTTTTTGAATGTTCCTATACAAATATTAGATTTCGATTTGTCATTTGCATTCTTGCGAATTTCAATTTTAACATGGCAAAGCCGAATTCTACAGCGGGTAGCTACTATAATTTTTGGTTGGTGGATTCTTTTGAAGTTTGCAAGCGTGTGTTGTTTTTCTTGCTTCGTATTTCATGTTTGACCTTGCGCAAAGACTTGTTTGACTGCTTTCTTTGTGTTTTTCACGTAATAAGGAATTAGGAGGAATTGATGGTGTTGACGATGCTTGAATCAAACCTTCATAATGAGAATGCCCTTCATTTGAGAAAAAGTATAAAATATTGTATGTTGTTGTTGGTTGTGATACGCCAGAATATAATTGCACAACACTCATGGTCTTTGCATCCCACACTTGTATTGTTACATTGAAAATGATTGACAACCATTGTAAGCAAAATTGATTGCCTTCAATTTTTCCTTCGTTATAGGGAAAGGCCATTTTTATAATAAAGCTTTGCCAATTTGCAATGTGCGGTATGCTTTTGATGACATTAATGTCAAGGTAATTGTGCAAGCAAGACATTGCATCCACACTTTGACTTAAATATGCATTGCAAAAAGATTGTGCAACATATCGCCTTAGACAATGAATGTCGAACTCTTGACTATGTAATTCAGAAATAGAATTAAACAAGCTTTCACCATGAGCCCATAGTAGTAGACTTTATTCTGATGAGGCCTGCAGTTTTCAGAGAATGATCTAGATTGTTCCAATTGGCTGTAAGTGCAACACACGAGTTTGAAACTGTGTTTTTTTCAACTGCAAGAATGCAATCAGGTTTTTTTTTCCAATACAAGGGTTCATAATGGCCACAAATGGGATTGGCATCATGGAACAACACACAGAATGGAAGCATACGGTTTTGTGCATTGAATCGGAAATAATTATTACCTTTTGTCTTTGACCAAACCCATATCGGTATATTAAGCCATTTTGCCAACCAGTTTATGCAAAAGTTGTCCCCCATAGACCAGTTTCAGTTGCGTTTGCAATGGGCATTGCCGAAAGTTTCATTCGACGAAAATATGTTTCCACATCATGAACACGATGCAAAGTGTAAAGTGCATCAGGATCTAGTTCTAGCTGGAGCGATTGCAAGGCATCTGCATCTCCTCTATGCAAGCAATGCAAGAAGTGGTCTATGATTCCATTGCGAAGTTCGAAGGAGCTATAATGAAAATGTAACAAGACAACAAATGTATCGAATAGGCAATCACCTACGTTATACTTGAATGCATCGTCTCTAAAAAGGCTATGGTTTCTCAACACAGCGTCAATGTGAACATGTTTGTTTTTGCAGGCACATAATCATCAACAACAATGTAGTTGGCAACCATTTTTTTTTTTTTTCTATGTATAATTTTTTTCCACAGTCTAGCTACGTAGAAAAATAGAAAACAGACAAAGAAAAGCTTCAGTAACATCAATGAGAATGTGATAATATGGCATCCTAGCACCCCGTGCACATGTGTCCAGCCTCGCAAGAGATATGGAGCCACAAGTCAAAACAGGTCAACAGTTTGTTCCGCTGAATTGCTTGCGTATGCTTCCACCTACGAAAAAGAAATGAAGAGATCAAAATTGCTCCTTTCGAGAGGCATTTAAAAATTGAAGAGCACAAATGATCGATATATAGCTGCCAGTAATTTACATATTGCAACAACAAACTCTTTGTTTTCAACCATCTGTAATGTTTTGAGACACAAATAGCTCTAACTTTTTATGGTATCCTTCTTTTCCATAATACGTAGCATAAACCAGTAGGTTTGTTTCTTTGGCTTTTTCTATTACCTTAAGGTCTTCATGCGTATCTATGGAGGGATTTTTCGTTCAAGAATCAGAACATCCCCTGTTTGACTGTAACACATGCATTGGTAGGAGGTTTGAATGTCTACTCAAATCTTACATTGCTTTTAAGACTGGGTGCTCTGATTCTTGTACGACCTTCTTTGAACCTTGCAAATCTTCGACATGTGACAGAGTTCAATTACTCAAAGCAAACTTCTTCATTCACTTGTTCCATTGTGTAAAACAAGGCTCTCAAGACATAAGGCTCTGATTGCAGCCACTGCTAAAACAACCTTGAAAGGAGGAATAAAAATAAATTATAGAAAATAAAAAAATGACTTCAACATAATTAACAAATAGGAAGGGATTTATTAAGATGGACGATATCACCGAGATGAGCATGAAGATAGTCATAGTTTGATTGATCCTCTGAAGCTGAAGTATGATGATGTGGTGAGATTTTCTTTTTCTTTAATACAAACATGGCATGGTGTTGATATGGTAATTTTGTGAAAACAGTTGATAGGCATCCAATGGGTGCAGAGGAGTCCAGACTGTGATCACATATAGCAGATGTTAGTTTTCATATTACACTAGGTGCAAGTGTGTGTTATTTGAAATTAGAGATGAGATGTCATCACAGATAGTTATTTAAGTACTTGGACACACTTGATCAGTCGACAATCCTTTTTTTAGGTGTTTACATAGCTCGGAAAAGAACTCGGTACGGAAAATGTTTCAAAATTGTATATAAATAAATAGCCTATAATAACTCTATGCGGAGAAGGCGCTGCGAATAGCAAGTTAAAGGCTTGAATACACAAGGGTCTTCCACTTGGATAAATTTGAAACTGTTATTGTAGTGAGGAAGAAAATCTGACTGGTATATTGTTGACAGTTGTTGCCATTGTGGAATCGATTAGTTACAGAAATGGGTTTTCAAGAAATAGATAATGCAGAAAAGGGTATTTGTTGAGACGAATATTGGAGAAACAGGTATTTGAATTCATTGATTCGAAATAGAGAAGTAGTTTGGACATAATTCAAGGAGAACCAGGTCAATGATCTTACCCGTGCAAGCCTGAATCTATGAATAGACAATGTGATTTGTAAGGGAATATAGTCTTACTGTTTCCATTTGTTTCTAAACAAATTTAAAGAATCTTATGCTTTTGGTATAGTCTTCAATGAAGGATTACAAAAGAGGACCTGAATGAGGAATATATATACAAATGGAGAAAAAACATGAAAATATGTATAGGTTTCGATGAAGAAATTGGTGTTTAAGCTTCCCTCGAATCAAGGCTCGTGGAGTTGTTATGTAATGACTATGTGAAGGTGTTTAAGCCTACATTTGTTGATCATATATATTTATTATGTGGTCATGTCGTTGTTTTTTCTACTTGCCACTGAAAAAAACCTTATGCAAAAGACCACATGCGGTTAGATTAGTGAATGTGTGTGTTGTAAGGGAGCAAACCATTGGTTAATAAAGTGTTTGTCACCCTAGGGGCTTCAAGCAAAGGATTTGACTCGGACAAGAGTGATTGGGTAAAGTTGTAGCAATAATTTACTGTAATGTTTTGTTTGAAACTTCAAGAAAATATGACAACTGGTGAACTCTTTATTTAAATTCACATATCTAATTTATGTACTGAGTTCGGAACTCCAAATCTTGAAGACCCTAAATTCGTGAAGGAAAAATAACATAAGTGAAAAAGCATAGAGGCTTACTTGTTTTAAGTAATTATGTACCAGAAAAAAACTATAGTTTCTGTTAAAATATTAGTTGCCTTCAAATTTTGAATCTCCCAAAGGTTTTTAAAAACCGTACACAATGAAAGGCTGTAAATTTTGAAAACTATAAGTTTTATGAAGTGGTTTATATAAAAAAATAATTCCTATATATATATGAATAGATTATAGATACCGGAAAGAGCTAATATGTCAGCAAATTTTGATTTGACAGGCACAAATAATTTGAAATTCCACCCCTCGATCCGCCAAAAGTTGTTGAGACCCATTTGAATTTTCAAGCGCATGGAATTACGATTTTGGCGGTGCTAATACTATCTAAAGTAGGGAATAAATGGGAATAACTCAATTAATGTATGACCAAAATATACTAATCCGAGACTAAAACCTAACCCCCCATAGCACATTAACCATACAAAAACTATTTAGAAACAGACATAAAATTATACAAGTAAAACGACAAATTAAGGAGATAATAGAGGTCAAAATTGTGAACCTAGCACATATCTTTAACAGTACATAGTCTGTGATTATGAACAGTAAATCAAATAATCACACAGTGCTAAAGAAGACTACTACTAACTAGCCTTGTGCATCTACTTCTACGGCCACATTAAAATATTCAGTAAATCATGAACGAAATATCAAAAACTATCTACTCTGAATTGACCCACAATAAGGATAAAAAAGTACAGTCTACGCCCGATTCTGTAGGACATTAGGATAAAAAAGTACAATCTCTGCCCCACTCTGCCCCAACTCTGTAATAGTACTAAAAATACAAAATTAGTTTTAAGTACAATTACTACAAGTAATTTTGTTTAATTTTATGTTATATACTGACAAAATCTTGAAAGGACATTAGTATAAAAAAGTTCAGACTCTGCCCCACTCTGCCCCAACTTTGTAATAGTACTGAAAATACAAAATTAGTAATAAGTACAATTACTACAACTAATTTTGTTTAATTTAATGTTATATACTGACAAAATCTTGAATCAAAACCAGAGAAATTGCTCATTAAATATGTTCTCACCAACAAGCCATAAAATCCAACATATAATAAATTTAAACATCAAAATATACCAGAATCTACTCTGTATCAACTCGCATAAGGCTAAAAATGACTATTGACCGTGTGTCCTAGCTTTGTAGAGACATAGGGATAAAAATAAAAACTGTCCCCAGCTCTGTAATAGTACAGAAAATGCCTAATCAGTAATAAAAATATTTACTATCACTAATTTTGTTCATTTTTTTTAACAAAAACTTGAACAGAAACCAGAGCAATTGCTCATTACATATGTTCCCAACAACAAGACATAAATTCCAACATAAAATAAGTTGAAACAACCAAAACTGTTGGTATAGGAAAAGCAAGAAATGTCACAAAATATCCAGCCATAAAATGTTAGACTGAGTGCATTTATTTGCAAAGCACAATAAAACCAGATATTGATAACACAAGGCAAATAATCTTCTCTATCTTAAACTTGTAAAAAATAGAGCCCTAAAACAAGATGCAGGGCATATATTCAGAACCAGACATTTGACAGCACAATAAAACCAAATAATACTAATACAAGCAATGTAATCTTCTCATTCTTTGAATTCTTAAAACATAGCCCTACACAAGATGCTAGCATTGTTATCATAGTGCTTTGATGGAAATTCATTCCTTAACAAGAAAAAGATAAAATAGAAAAAGTAAACTTGGATCGATATTAGTCACAAAGAAAGTTCTAGACTGATTTTCAGTCTGTTGGATGTAAATTTTAATTGCACACATTAACGGTCCTCAGTATGCACCCAAATAATCTCCCTATCTTCCACAAATATTTTTCATTTTGAGATGAAACTACTTAAAGATGACGGTATTATTATATCACTAAGTTCCATCCTAGAATCCTCGAAGGATTATCAAACCAACATTTGAACACAATCTTAACCCATTCAGACGCAACACCAATGGCTTCAATCTGGCTTACAATCTTGAGAGCTATGGTTCAATTTTTAAATCATCTTGAATCCCTTTATTTGTAGTGTTAGGATTTTCCATTTAATTGGTAGCCAGGACAGTAAATTGTTCATCCAGTACATTTTAGGTGGGCTTGATGGTTAAGACGTGTACTCTAGAGCGTTCGTCACGGGTTCAAAATCAGAAAGGAGTAGGGTTTTACACATTGTTAAACAATATATACAGTAAAATGGAAAGCAATCTCCATGTGCTGCTATTCCACGAGGGATTCCTCATACACCAAATTGGAGTCTCACTTGTCAGTGCCCTAAAAAATAGCCTACCTTTACCTTTTTAACAGACATTATTGTTGCATTGAATATCTAATCAGCTTATGAAGTATATCATAAGCTCTCATCATAAATTTTCATATTTAACAAAGTTGCAGAAAGTTGTGGCATGCAGGTACCAATAGAATGCCCAAATAAAAGAAATCATTATTCTACAAAATATAACCAAACTCACAGAATATGCTCGCCTCTTTAATACAAACTGCATCGTTGTTTGTTTTACCTTTCATTGGTAAGCAAAAATGTGTATTTCCCACAAGAAGCATTCATACAGGGGAATAAATCATTCACATTCTGAATAATACAATATAGAACCCAACTAATTGCTCGTCTCATGCAAAAACAGAAACCAAAATGTGAGATGGCAATGAAGCACCGGTTACAGGAAAACATGCAATGCATGAAATAAGTGACAACTTGCAGAAACTCCTTAAAATTTACAATCCTCCAAGAGAACAATCTTCGGAACACAGCTGCACTGTTATACAGCTGAAATGAAATAATGACTACACTATAACTGCAGAATTTGATGAGATCAAAGAAAATGGACAGCATATTGTTCTGAAACCACTTACCAGTCTAGTCAGGACCTTCAATCGGGAACCATATTTTTCATGTGTTTTAGCTAGTGGGTATGCGAGATCTATCACCCCACATTGCACCCATAAATCTGTGCAACCCCAATCACAACATTCCTTGGCCCAAGTCTCATATTAATCGAAACAAAAATTAACTGGAAAAAAGGTGGGCAAAGACTCTATACTAGGACTAAGATTCTACCCGCTTTTTTGCATTACTTGGGCTTTTTTTATTGATTTACCGTGTAACATCAAATACAAGAAAATAAATATTGATAAAAAAAACTGAAGTCCGCACATCATATCCATTTTAGAAATCTGTCCACTGTAATACATTATCGGTTGATTAAAATTGTTTGTTTATACCGGCTCGACTGGTAAAGCAAGTTGTTCGGACACCCACATCGCTATTACTTGCCCATCCCCCTCCTGAATCGTAGCCAATACATGCATTTTTTTTGCAAAAAAGAAAAAGCAGCAGACAGAAGCGTCGCAACCATACAATGGAAATATTACAATTCAAGTTTCAGGGTTCTCAAATTAACAAGATCCGCAGTCAACACATCGCAATTGCAAAAACAAGGAAAGCTCTCAAATTTCTCACCTTTACAATTGATGGAGACAGAGAGCTATGCCCCCAGAGCAGGAAAACAGAATGAGTGCAACAATCGTCCTCTTCAATGTTGTCTTTGCAATGCCCAGGCTATGGAAGGGCTTGAAACTCTTGCAACTGCACCTTACAAAGAACAATGCCCAGGTTGATTTATCTGAGAATAGACGCAGTGCAAATAACTTGCAAAGCAAAAATGCAGTGATGGGAAACACGATTTCTACTGTGATAGGTGAAAAATTGAAAACATGCACAAAGAATGCAGACAGCCGAGGAACAGGGTACAAGAAATGGCTCGGGAGGAAGTGAAGGAAAACCTTTTGTTCGATAACTCTGTGGACAAACTGGAGCAAATGAATCAATGTGACAGTAATTACATTCAGTAATTGCAGTGCTTGCATAATCTATACTCTGATTTTTTTAAATGGAATAATTAATGTTTATTGTCAGGATTGTTAAATGTTTGCATTCAATATTTACTGTGACATAATTTCTGATGTTGAAACTATAGGAAATCAAAAATTTGGAAATTCTTGATTTATTTAATCAAAAAATACTGATATGGTTATAAATTTGTTTCAGCCAATCAGAATATTAAATCAATGTTTTTAAAAAATTCAGATAAATATATATTTTTAGAAAACTATATATGCAACATGTGAAATGACAGATGGATTTTTGTCATTGGTCTACAAAGATAATGAAAATAGTTTTTTTGATGCCTTATGCGATGTACGATAATAAAGGACCTATAAATATATGCAGGTGTCTTTGTAATCGATATATGATTTCAATATTACATGATTTTAAATGTCTTTCAATGTAATTTCAGGATTACTAGCAATATAAATTTGAGACCTTAGTCTAAAATATATAAACAAGGAGGAGTTATTTATTGATCAAGTTTGATAGTAAACATTTAATAATATTTAAAAATAAATCTGTTTAAACTTTGTATACAATCAATTTTTTCTGCATCACGACCATTGCTTTTTATCAGTAATTGAAGGTTAAAACGGTTCTTTACCCAAGTTGGGAAGAAAACAAACTATGTTCGATAGGTTAGCAAGTCCTAATAAATTAGCTTCCTCAGCAAAAATTTTCAGCATGTCAAATTTTGAAAATCACCATAGCTTCACAAGCACTTCTACAGCTGCAGAGCAAAAAAACCGTTGAAACTATGATAATAATTTGTTAAAATATATAAATTTAAATAAAATGTAGCTCTCATAAAATAGATTCCTTAAGAACATATGTATTATAGTTGCGCACTATTTATCCATTGCTAATAACTTATGTAAAGAAATTCAACAATTGATGATCCTGTGTAACAAACTATGCAGCTCAAAAATTATGAAATAGATTTTGAGAAAACATGCATGCACAACATTCACTACGGATTTTAACTCTATTAATTCTTAGTATATATTCATTTTTCTATCATATTATTGTTGTTGAAAATTTATATACGTGAAGATTTTAAGAAGTTTAAATCTAAATAGCCAAACATAACAACCCTGTGTAATATGAGAATCAAAGTAATTTTAGGTATGTGTTTTAGTATCATCATTTTGAAATAACCGATCCAAAAAGAAGCTTACTGATAATAACCAATAGCTATTGATCTTATATGTCGTATTCTTAAACAATTAGTATAAAATTACCATATTGAATGTTGTTGACAATTTTCTAGAACATTAGGAAAGAAGAATTAAACCCAACACTTCTGTCATGTTAAATGATATCTGATATTTTTATTTTTTAAAATCTAGTGTAAAATTTAACAGCATCAAACAAAGAATGCATCATTTCAAACATCCAGTTGCATTATGCAGCTAGTTGGAAGTGCACTCTAGCAGCACTGACTCGAATTACATGAGCATGCCAATATAGACTAATTTTTTGAGAGGTATGAGACACCTTAAATCATTTCAAATGTAGCTACTATAGTATACGATTTAGATAGGACATCATAACCAAGGTAGCAACTTTTATATGGAGGGTATTGAATGGTTGATCTTAAATTTCGAAAAAATGTTTCATAAAAAAATAAAAAATAAATACAGTAAATTATATATTTAAAAATGTAAAATATTTAATAATAAAAAACATGTTCATACAACAAATTCAAAATTATTAAAGTGAGAATAATGGATTAAACTTAAAACATATACCTACATTAAAAATACCGAAATGACATTTTTTATGTTTGTAACATATTTTATGTCTTTAATTAATAATAAATAATACTAATAATAACATAAGTTTGAGATCCAATTTTTAGATTTTTAGATTTTTATAATAAAAATTTGAGATGTAGGAGTTAAAGATTTTTTTCAGAAAATTTTGAACCACTTTTTTAAATTTTTCTGTATTGTAGTTAATTAAACCTTGAAGTATACCTTGTTCAATACAGTGGATAGGAGAAATCACAAAAATATGATTTATTTACAAAATCCATCGTATTTAATAACTATACCCAAAACTATAAACATGTTAATACGAACTTGGCTTGTATTCAGAGGTATGGAGCACCGCAAAGCATCTCACATGCAGCTAATGTACTATAGAATTTAGATGATATATTAGAAGCATTCAAGAACTCGTGACGATATCATGAGGTGTCATATGCGTTGTTGAAATATTGTCACTAGCCTACATCAAACTTTTGATGAGATTAGTTCTAGAACCTAATTAGTTGTAGAATCTAATTAGATTGCTCGTGGAAGCCTTCAATTTAAGAGAATGGTCCCAGTATCATTATGAATACAGCTGGCAAGCAGCCCACCCGCAACAAGAGAAACTTCTTAAATGCCTGTTAAGAAAACCAATGCTCGTCTTGTAAAGTCAATTCTTGCACAGCCAAACAAATCCTAAGCTTCAAATTCAATAGTCAAGATAGCAGTAAGTTAGTTGATATACCCATCTACGATTTGTCAATACCTTCACAAAGAAAAATCAAAACACTGCAAATGAAATAAGAGGAACTATTTGTATTTATCAGATAATTTGTTTTGATTTCACAGAACTATTTGTAAATAGCTTCATCAGATAATTTCCTTTGATTTCACAAACGTGGCGAGCCAATCATTTCTTTTGATTTCACATAACTATTTGTAAGTAGCTTCATCAGATAATTTCTTTTGTGCTCCAATCCCCCAAAATGAAAAACGAATATAAACCCCAACTGTAGAAAAGCACATAACAGTTAAAAAAACATACACTAGATATGTATCTTTGCTCAAGAATTCTGAAAAGAGTATAAGAGAGAAGATTACACATTTCACTCCCCATCCTTGACCTCACTTGTTATATATATATATATATGATATATATATATATATATATATATATATATAGCACACTAAGGGTGGGGTACCATGAAGGTGGCTACTACAATTGTCATGCCTCAATTAGTTCCATCAAACAAGAACACGTAGGAAACTCCAAAATTTGAGAATATTTTCAAGAAAATTCCAAACTACTGTTATCAGTATATGCTACTAGGAGAGGGGAAGGGTGTTGGCATTGCCAAAGCGCAACATTTGTTATATTTGAATTTGGAGACAATTTCCATTCAAAGATGTAGCAGAGATGACAATTTCAGATTTGACTGGGGCTATTTTTGTGGAAAAGGGCTCCTAAATTTTACTACGTAGTACCCTGTTATGAAATTGTAGAAATCCAGAGGAGATTAAGAGGAATGAAAGCTATTGTTGCAGGGGAGTGCCATGTTTTAATCGCCTTCCTCATTGATAAAAAAGTATAGAATCGGTGGATTTGAAGCTTTATTACAAAAGCTTGGAATCCTTGGACAGACCTTAAAGCTTCATATAAGCTTCCTCAATCTCAGTTCAAAATGTATACAATGCTCAGAAATGTTTTCACAGCTCCTCTGTTGGACTAATTATGGAGGATGAGAATGAGTTTTGGGATACTATGAGGTGGCGCAAAGGGTCACCTCTCCAAGGGGCTACCTCCAAACAACTCTCTGAAAAGATTGCCTTCTCCCCAAACTTTTCCCAAGGTCTTAACAATAAGTGGAATGTTTGTGAGCCCATTAGTAGAAGGACTCATAGATTTAATGTTTTGTGGTCTTCTTGTATTCAGTCAAAGAAATCTTTCTATAGATGGCTTCTAATTAATAATAAGATTTTTGTTGGCTTCTAAACTATAAACTTGTTGTTTTATAGGTTCTTGAGACTATAAACTTGTTGTTTTATAGGTTCTTTGAGACTATAAGCTTCTTGTTTTTCTTTAAATTTATATATATATTCATATTTCTTACATTTTAAAAATATTAGAAGCCAACAATAAGCTTATTATGAATTTGAAGCCATCTAAAGCAAGATTTCTTTGACTGAATACAAGAAGACCAAAACACATTAAATCTATGAGTCCATCTACGAATGGGCTCACAAACATTCCACTTATTGTTAAGGCCCAGGTAAAGGTTTGGGGGAAGGCAATATTTTCAGGGATTTGTTTGGAGGTAGCCTCTTGGAGAGGGGTCCCTTTGAGCCACCTCATAATATCCCAAAACTCATTCTCATCCTCCATTATAACCTTCCAAGAGAGGGAGCTGTGAAAACATTTTAAAGCATTGTATACATTCTGAAGCGAGATTGGGAAGCTTATAGAAAGCTTTAAGGTCTGTCTATTCCAAATCTGTACATGTCATTAAATATTTTAATTCCTTTCTCAAACCAAAGGATGGCAGGGCAACCTCTTGTCAAGGCAAGGATCTTGTCATTATATTTCAGATTCGACGAAATCGATTTGTAGGCTTTGCACCTAGTGTCAAAGGAAGAGAAGATAGGCTTAGTTCCACCAATTTGATGCTCTTCATGTTTTGCAATCATTGAGACTAGAGTTACCTCTTGATGTTGTATTCCTCTCCTTCATAGGTAACCATGTTATTGGGTCCGCCATCTTTACCTATCTTAATTATCATAAGTTTTAGTAATTTAGTGCTCATATATATGCATCTAATTAACTAATTTAGCAACAATAGAATTGCTGGTAAGAAGGAAAAGTAGTTTCAATGCCTCTCCAAAAGCCCATGTTTTCTTAAAAGATTCCATTATCATGTCCCATGAGAAAACATTTGGGCTAGTCATTTTGTTGAACACCTTGTGGGCATCCAAAAAAACATCCACACTTGTCGTACATGTTGATATGTGTATTTTTTAGAAGATTGTTTGTGGAAATGCACATGCATAGACTAAAAGTGTTCTAGTATAGTTTGGAGTTCAATGGTTTCATTGCACATAAGAGGAAAACTTGCAAGTAGAAATGGTTAGTCTGTGAAACAATTTTGGTGTTGTCAGAGGAAGTAGTTGAAGTGAAGCGCATATCTGCATGATCAAATCAAGGAAAAGGTTATATCCTGCAGATATATCCAAAATCACCCATCTTTGACATCAAAATTTAGTCCAACTCTTGGAGGTGGTATATGGAAACATGCCTAAAGAAAGTTTGGACAATATCCTTTAAAAAAAAAAGAAGAGCAAATCTAGAATAGGATTGTAGGCTTGCAATAGTTGGAAGGATGCACACGACATGCATGTTGTTTAACAAATGCCCTTAAGAAATGTTCTACAAATAACCCCTCTTCTTTGCTGCGAGATTGAGATTGGGATTTGCCACGGATGGCATTGGCATGTACAAATCCATTCCCACAACTCCTTCAAGAATTGTCTTTTCCTATGCGAAAGTGGGTTACGGTCGAAAATGATGTTTCCTCTGCATATTCCTTTCTTCCATATGCCTTGTGTGGAACAAAAAAGTACAATTTGAACTAATATTATCTATGAAGTCATGTTAACTCATAAATACCTTTACTTTATCTATATACTTAAAAATATGATTTCCGGGAAGAATAAGAGCATTGCATGGATCCCCATCTTCAGTTCTACAACCATGAGATCACAAACAAACATAAAGAACAGTCTTCTAGAATAAGATAATATACATTCCAAAAATCTTACATAATATTTTACATACTAACAAATAAATCATGTTCATACTAAAATCTGGCAAACCCCTTACACGATCTTGTGCATTGTCGATATGTTCAAAGTTTTCCTTCCATTTGCATCTAATCCTCAACTTCCAAATAGCCCCAAATAATGCCAATCCATATCATGGGTTATGCCGATAGTCTTTTGTAATTACCAGCAATGTTGCTTGGTGTTGTGCTCCCAAGTAAAAATATCACACACACACGAAAAAAAAAAAAGCTGCAGAATTTACTTTCAGCCTTCGCAATTTTCTTTGTTGTTTCTTACTCGGTGAAAGAATTTTCTTCCTGTCTTTAGCAACCTTCAAAAGCAACAAAATAACATAAAAGATTAAACGGTTTCTACTAATTTGAAGTTGGTAGACAAAAATACAATTTGAACTAATATTAATATCTATAAGTCATGTTAACTCATAAATACCTTTACTTGATCTTTATACTTAGATTTATGATTGCCAGGAAGATAAAGGCATTGCATGGATCCCCATCTTGAGGTCTACAACCATGAGATCACAAAAACAAACAAAGAACAGTCTTCTGGAAGAAGATAATGTATATTCCAAAAATGTTACACAATCTTTTACATACTAACCAATAAACCATGTTCATATTAAAATCTGGCAAACCCCTTGTATAAAAAGTTAAAATCATTTTCTTTTTTAAATAACAATAACATATCCACACCTACTGGTAACCTTAATTCCTTTCTCAAACCAAAGGAGGGTAGAGAAGCCTCTTGTCAAGGCAAGGATCTTGCCAAGTATATTTGAGATTCGATGAAATCGACTTTTAGGCTTAGCATGTAGTGTCAAAGGAAGAGAATATAGGCTGCCCAACCACCAAGTGCTTCACTTGTTCCCATGCCTTCCAAATTGACTGAAGAATAAAGATCCCATGAGCAGCAACAAGAAAGTCCCCAAATAGTAAGTCAACCAGATGAAGTCCTTTTCATCTCTCTTGACCCTTAATATTGAATCTCACACGAAATTTCCAAGGTTCAATTCCAATCAAACCCCTGAAGTTTTTTTTTTTTTTTGTACGTAAAAAAAAAAACCATGATGCTACGTACCCACGAGCCAAGATGGGGGATATAGAATAGGGTATGGACATCCATAAAACCATAAAAGGATAGAGGAAATGTGTCAGATGAATTTGTAACCACCTTAGTAGACATAAATACAAAATGTGGAAGCATAGACAAGGAAAGTGAAATGTTTGACAAAATCTTCAAAGAGATGTGTTCAAATGGATAAAATTGATTGTAACTATACAAAAATGGATTCGTTGAAAAGGCTTTAGAAACATTCAAGCAAATGCAATTGGCAGATTTAAAGCCAAATTCCACAATTGTTTGACAGAAAGCCTCAAAGAGATGTGTTCTCCCGGAATGCCATGATAACAGGATATGCACAAAATGGATTTTTGAAAAAATTTAGAAATAAATGAGTTTCAAATGAAATATGTTATTCTCAAAGTGATAATCTCATGACTAATGTTGTAACTTCTGAATCTATAGGAATGGATACTGTTGAACAACTTAACTGGGTGAATTGATGTTCCCTAGCCTCTTATACTATCTATATTGGTTGTAATTTAAATAAATCCACCAATCTTCTCATTGTCAACTGATGGTGGGTAATACAAGTGTTTTCCATGATATTAATTTATATTTTCTCTTTAATTACTGAATATCCTTCTCCAGATTCTCATTATTACAAAGTTGTGTTCCAATATCATGTTGTGCACATCTTGGCAGCATCAAGTTGTGTTCCAATATCATGTTTAAGACTTGGAGGAGTCCATATCACATATGTTTCTTATATGAACATGAGGCTTATATGCAGTTGGAAACCTCATTCATATGACTATATGTGAGAAAACACGGATTTTGCAAGTATAGAGGTGGGATGTATGAATGTTGAGCATGTTTCTAGTTACTATGATGCTTTCTGTAATAAGGGGGATATGTTAAAATAAAATTCAGATATTCACATGGTGAGGTCTGAACAAAAGTTATTGTGGTTTTTTTATGCTATATGTTTGTAGGAATGTCCAAATGACTAAGAAAGAGTGCAGGTTACTCATACGACTCTATTAATACCAAGTTTTATGGCCACATCCATTTGCTTGGATGATGATGAAAATATTTTGATCTATTGTCATTTGATATTATATTCTATCAACAAGTAATCTAATTTGATTCAAATCCATCTTTTCCCATTTTTATTAGAGTAGATGATGACCTACGATAAATTAGTTTGTTACATTGTCTTTGGTCCTCATTAGCTTCAACATGATCACAATTATTTCCATAATTCACTTCTATTGAATCTAGTGACACACCAACTGAGCCAAACAATGCATCTATTGGTTCCTCCTCATCAACTTGTAAAGCATTCTTTGCATCCACATCCTAATGTGCAGTTAGCAATTGCAGGTGATCAAGAGTTTCCTTATCTAGGGACAAATGCTATGCAATTTTTCCTTTTATGGGGATAAATATTGTTTTGTAAATGAACTAATCTGTTATCTTATAATTAACCTTGTCTCTCTTCACAGAATTGATAAAATTGTATGGTGATGAATTCCTCTCGACAACTGAGAAACTGGAAGTGGATGATAGTAATTGTGAGGACAACTCCATTCCCATTCATCCTTTGAGTTCGAATGAGTTCCTCCCAGTGGATGCAATCCTAACATGTGTGAACGAGTTCAAATGAGTTCCTTAGGATAACTAATGCTTCCATATGTCACTTCTATGAATACATCCTGAACAACACATATTTTCCAAGATGAACAACACATATATTTTCCAAGATGAACACATATAAAGCTTCGTCCTCATCAAACTTGGAAGCATCCACATAATAGTGTACAACTCATTTTGACATGCAGGTAAGATTTTTCCATGTCTCTCTTAGAACGAAGCCTATTCCTCTTCATTAAGTGGATAAAATTGTACGTGGATGAATTCCTCACAACTGAAAAATTGGTAACATATCATAGTTATTATATGACAAGTTCCATCCCCATACACCCTCATAATATCATTTTGAAATTTAAAGGCATGACTAAAATCTTAATTTTGTTAACTTGATAAATTGTTATTGGATAATTGGCTCTGCCTTCTTGAGAAAGTATTTCTTTGAGATTTCTTGTATAATGAGCTTCTCCACTTATGGATCTTGTATATGGTACAATTTCCTAGACCTTGCCTTGTAGAATTTTGGATTTAGGAGTTCATGGAAAGAGAGGCGTTCATCTTAGGTCACTTCCTTGGTGTGATGAGTTAGATTTGCTTGAAGGAGTGTAAAGAAGGATCTCTAAAGCAAATTATGGATCTCACTTTCCCCATCACGTTTTCAATTGCATACCTCCACATGAATCCACTCCAAAGGTCAATTCGGACATGTATATAAATGAGTTAAGTTTAACAAGTAGCAATCCTTAGGATGCTTGAATTTTAGTTGTTATAAGCTTGTCTTCCTATTTTATTATAGATCATGGATATGGGGATTCATTTGAAGGGAATAAATGAGTCTAATATCACATTCTTATTAGTTACCTCATCAATATATTGGTGTTATTGTAAAATGGATATTCATCATTGACACAAACTGAGATAATGATCAGTCTTGGCCTAACTCTCTCTTAGGTAGGATTATCAGGCCCTACAGTATAAAATGTGGCTATAATTAAGTTGGATTGCCGATCTTGGTTCTATATGTACAAGAATATTTCAATGGGGATAAGGATAGAGATGCTAAAGCTGTTTTTTCTTTACAGTTTTCTTAATTTGGATCACTTTCAAATGTTAGCGCCATGGTAGGAGTAATTGTCAAAGGAAAAAGAGCTAATTGCATAGGAAAAAAGGGGTGAGTGACCTTTGAATGCAAGTAGATCAGATTCAACATTTGCCTCTCAAGGACATCCCTCCATCTTTAGTTATATTTTCCCCCAAAAATTTAAGATTATTTATGTTGTTTCTTTTGAGTGTTAAAAATAGGTATTGTGGTAGCAGAAATATCCAATCTTCTTGGATGGATTGTTGTCATCTTGGCAAATGTAATTTGAAGAAATCATTGTGTTCCCTGAGACCACAATTCTGTGGCATTATGTCAAACAGTTTTCATGCCTTGTCTATGCTTCCACAATTTGCAAACATGTCAACCAAAATGCTTCCAAGTATACCTAAAGAATAAAATAAAACTTCCCACTATACAAATTTAATTATTTTATCTTTCTTGTTATAAGGTTTGTATGTCACCATGATACCACATTGCTTTCTAAAAATAATTGGATTAATACTAGACAATGAAAAGCAATCTACTTTATCTCTAATGAAAACAAAGACCTACGATAAGTTACAAGATTCAAGTTTTCTTCCAACTCCATTTCATCCTTAATATGTGCCTAATATGTATGGCATATCTAATAGGCTTCCACTATATTTAAGAATTATAGTTGTTTCTAGCGAACTAAGGATCTAAAAATGAACCTTGTAACTTATCGTAGGTATGTGGACCTTCTAATGCTCTTTTTTTTTCATTTTTCATAGATAAGATTGATTTTCCTTGTTTGATTTCTTCTTCTATTTTTTTTTCAGGTCTCATTGTCTTATCTTACTTTAGTTGGTGTGGAGTGGATTCGGTGCAAGAAGGTAAGATAAGATGACATTATAGTCCTAGGTATATTGTCTTTAGTTGTAAAACACAATTTCATTCGGACATTTTGAATGAATTGAGTTGAAACTCCTTCCATAATTCCATGGGACCTCATACGTGGATGACTTTCTACATTATTTAGCTCTATGCCCAAAACCATTACAACTATAACAATAACGCTTAAAAGACTTATCATACCTTGAGGCATTAGGTTGTCTCACAAACATTTTTTTCTCATATCCTTTGAATTTGTTCTCTTTTTGATCTCCCTTGGAAATTGGACCAGCAACCTCCTTACTCGAGTGAGATCTTCTTGAATCACCTCTTTACCTTTTAGGTTCTCCTTGAACCATAGACCAGTCATGTCACCTGCAATCTTCGACTATCCAAGAGATCATCTAGATTCTGGAGCTCTTCTTAAATCTCTAAAATGATCTTGCCTTTCCAACAACTTCAGATAACTCGCCCTTAGGGAGATCACAACTTCTTTTCAAATATGATGCACTCTTCATCCTTAGCTTTTAGGCTTGTAGCAATAATATCCATTTGAGTCTCTAACTATTTTATGATCTTATCATATTCATTGGTGTCATTCCAATGCTTCTCCTCAAGAACATGGATATTTTCTTCATACTCTTTGATTTTTTCCTTGAGTTTCTTGTTCTTCTTCTCTGCATGCTTCAATTCTTCTTAAATACACATCAACTTAGTTTCAAGATAAGGATCTTCTTCTTATGAATCCATACATGAACCACCATAGATGGAACCTTCATTCTTAGAACTCCCATCACCCTTAGAAATGAAAATAATGTAATTTCCATCATATTTATGCTCAAATTCAAATTCAGAATCAGAAACACCAGCTTCATTACTTACATCTGATGAGCTACAATATTCCTTGGAGTAGAATCTCTTCTTGGACTTCTTCTTGTCCTTAAACTTCCTAAACTTCTTCTTACTCTTAATTGACCTATGGTACTTCTCGTCATCATCATGCTCCTTTCCCTTATGTTTGTGAGGACACTTGTTTGCAAAATTTCCAATCTCTCCATAGTTGAAACACTTGAAGGGAAGCTTACCCTTATACTTTCCTAAACCTATTTTCAACTTCCTAGAAAACATGGAAATCAACTCATCATCATCAATATAAAAAATATCATCATCTAAGTTCTTCTTACCTTTTGTCTTCTTCTCAACTTTGAAGGTTTCTTCTTTCTTGGGAGATTTTTCAACACCCGTCCTCATTTCATATTGCGGCTAGATACCATGGATTTCATCCATCAACATATTACTTAGATCCTTGGCTTCTACTATAGTTGAGACTTTAGGGTCAAACTTAGGAGTGAGAGATCTCAACACCTTTTGCACCACCACAACTTCTTTTACATCTTCACCTAATCCTCTAATTCTTTTACTTCTTGTCATCATCATGCTCCTTTCCCTTATGTTTGTGAGGACACTTGTTTACAAAATTTCCAATCTCTCCATAGTTGAAACACTTCAAGGGCGCCTTACCCTTATACTTTCCTGAACCTATTTTCAACTTCCTAAAAACATGGAAATCAACTTATCATTATCAATATTATAAATATCATCATCTAAGTTATTCTTACCTTTTGACTTCTTCTCAACTTTGAAGGTTTCTTCTTTCTTGGGAGATTTTTCAACACCTATCCTCATTTCATATGCGGCTAGATACCATGGATTCATCCATCAACATATTACTCAGATCCTTGGCTTCTTCTATAGCTGAGACTTTAGGGTCAAACTTAGGAGTGAGAGATCTCAACACCTTCTACACCACCACAACTTCTTTCACATCTTCACCTAATCCTCTAATGGTATTGACAAATTGATCAACTACAAGAAGATAAACACCAATTTTGTTTCTTCTTCTTTCATATTTAGACATTCAAACAAATTTCTATAGGTCTGTAGCTTGGCTAAATTCACCTTGGAATCACCTTCATAGATCACTTGTAGCTTGTCCCACATAGCCTTGTATGTAGTACATTGCACCACCTTGATAAAATCTTACTCTGCCAAACCACACAAGATAACATTCATAGCTTTAGAATTGTCATTACTAGCCTTCTTACTTATTGCATCAGTTGGAGGGGTTTGAGGAATGGTGTAGCCATCTACAACTTGATTGCCATATATCACAACTCAAATACATGATGTGAGTTCTCATCCTGATACTCTAGAAAACATTATTTGTCCCTTCAAACATAGGTGCTTTTCTAGTATAAGAGCCACTTTGTTAACTCACCATTTTTGTGCTTCAAAGGATCACATCAAGCTTGTAAATTTTGCTTCAAAGGCCCCGATATGATACCAAATTTTGGAAGCACAAACACTGGGGTGAATTAGTATGTAATAAATTTTTCATCCATTTATACAATTTCAACCATTAACCATTCAATTAACCATTAAGCATGCGTCCACAAGAAGATAAGCATAGAAGATCAAATGAGAGTGCAATATAAAAAAAGAACACCATATATAATTTAGAAACCCTTAAGTGGAAGAAAATACAATGAAACAAAACTTAAATTAGAGCTATGAATAAAATTTAGTTGAGCACCAACTCAACAAGGAGCACCAACAACTAATGTTAATGAGGCACCAATCCCACAAGGAGCACCAACCCCTAGTTTTAGTAGAGCACCAACCCTACAAGGAGGCACCAACCCTCAAGATGATCAACAACAACCAAGTCCACCTGAAATATTTTGCACCTCTTATTTGTTTCTGCAACAATTGATGATGAAACAAATTTAGCTCACTTCCCTACTATCTTCCTCAAAACACATGTTGACATTTCTCGCACCTATGCGAGAGGTTAACTCAAAACTTTAGTTTCTAGGATTGAGGTGTTTAGGTTGAGTGATCTAACTAAGGAATAAAGGGAAAAGGGGTATGACTGTTGCTCGATTGTTTCAAAATTTCTATCCCGCTCCCGAGATGTCTTTTCATGCATCATCTCCATTACAATCATCGATCAACCCCTTAGGAACCGATGCAAGACCACGAATAGAAGGGAAAGACAAAATCAGTTGAAGATGAACATCCCAAAGCGAACAAAGGGACAATCCAATTTCAAATTTTGAACTAGGTTGCCTTGCTAGTTTTCATTCATTTTAGTTTCAGATCTAATAAAAGTACATTTGATTCATTACTTATGAGTAAGTGAAATTACTTAGTGTGTTGAGTTGCAGAAAGTTCATTTAGCATGATGTTAATGAAAATAAATGCAAAAGGAAAATGTACAAACTCATACAATAAGTTATTTTCATTTAATTCATAATTTAAATGTACAATGGTCCCACACAAGACGTGAGAATTAACTCATAAGGTATAGTAAAGAGAAAAGGAAATGCATGCGTATGAAACTATAAATGAACAAGAGGGAGGGAAACCCATCATTTCTTGAAATGAAGTGTTTCCGTTTGGTTTCTTTAGTGTAGTCTGTTTCATCCTCGTCCTCTTTTCTTCTAGAGTTGGAATACATGTTGATAGAAAATAAATATTTGTTAGAGCTCAGGGTTTTAATCCATCTCATGCACTATATAGCTTTAGACATATGAATTTCCATTCATAAGTGTAGTAAAATCAAAAATATATAGAAGAGGATGCATGATATAGAGGATCATAAAAAGAAAGGAAGTATAGAAAGTCATCATTTAAAAACATAGCACGAAAAGAAATCAATAAAATAATGAAGAGAAAAGAAAGGCCTATGGCCTTCACCATTGTCTAACCTGTTTCTCTTAATATGCAGGTACATGTAATTAAAATCACACTTCATTTATGATATAATCATGTTTGAAGCGCAAGGAGAAATTGTAGTTTTCAAGAGTACAATAGGTAACCATTAAGTGGAACAAACTGAACCATACTTTAAGATGAAGATGAACACAAGATACAACTGCTAAAGGTACATATTTTTACAAAGATATCAATCTTTTAAAGAATAATGTAACTTCTAAGTGTGCTTTCAAGAATGTCAAATGGGTCATCAATAAGTAGTCGTCTCTTATACAAAATAATCAATAAATGAAAGGATGTGACATAATTTAGAAGGAAGATGAAGTTAGAACAAAGAATGTAAGTTATAGAAGGAATACTTAAAATTGATTTAGAAATGCCATCAATATTATATTATTCAAATAAATCTACAAACAACTATATATTTTTACGTAAAAGAGAAAGAGTTCCCAAAAATGTCTCATTTTTCAGCTTTTTAAAAAGTTGGTTTTTGTGATCAAGATTAAATCTATTAAGTGGAAATCTAGGAAGATCTTATGTTATTAGACTGAGTGAGTCTATAGATACAACAACATAGTTTAAGACGAAAGATCGCAACCTTTAATAAATTACGGCCTCATGATTGGAAAATCAAATCAAGTAATGCATTCAAGGAGAAAGATAGCCTACAAATCAGCCTCCAAAGTACTATTCAAGAGCTTCAAGTATGCAAAATATGAAGTCAACCACAACTTACAAAGAAGTTCAAGGTTTCTCGTGATAAGGAAAGCTATGAATTTTAGAATCAAAGTGTGTTATGGAAAAGTATTGCATTACAAAAACAAAAGAATGTTTAAATCACAAGCTCTCCATATTACGATTTCTTGGAAGAAGATTGATATTTCTTTATTAAGTTTTGGCCCTTGATATACATTACAGAGAAGAGAAAAGTCTCCATCATATGCTATCAAACTATGTTTCAAGTATAGGTGATCGGAAAAATCAAATGCATTTGCATGGTGAAACAAATTTCAGAATGTAGTTTACCCAAAGAAAGTGAGATAAAGTACATTTTTTCAAGTATCAACAAAGTACAAGTACAAATATTCAAGCCTTAAAGGTAATTCCAAGTGTCAACAAGTGCAAATTTCACATGTCGAAGCATTCACACAAATTCTAACTAGTTTGCAAGATAAGCATTCAAGATACGAGTTTTATAATACAATAAGACCAAACCAGTTCATATTTGTGCATACATGGGTAAATTTGCAAATTTTATAATCGATTCAACGAACATAGTCTAAGTATGCCAAGTTACTGATTCTACAAAAGAAAGATAAAGTTATAAATGGAAGTAACTATGTAAAAGACATCTTTCAACCATGTTTTCATCTTCCAACAACAGATCTAGAAACAATTTGCAAAGAATAAATAAGAGAGTTTCTCGTTTTCTAAATGATCAAAAGATACAAATTAGTAAACTACTTCAAGTTATAGGTTATTCTTAGGTCAAAAATAAGCTCAAGAGACATGGAGAGTACAATTATACTATGCATATTTTATGATAAAGCTCGAATACCAAGAAAATCGTAACTAAGAGCTAAAAGCTTGGAGCAATCAAACTAAGATGAAGTTTAAAAACCACAACAACCATGAAAGTTAACCATACAAATTGATGCAAATGCACATAATGGGTAGATCAAAACCCCAACTTATAAAAAGAATTCAAAACCCAGATCTATAAATGGCTAAATGTTGCATACCCACGACTTGGGCTAAAAAAATAGATTCGTGAGCTTCACCGAGAGAAGAAATGGTCTAATGATACACAAAATCAATACCTCACAAGACTAAGAAAAATGAGCTTTGGGTTAAAGAAATGGGAAGCTAACTTTGAAAGTAGAGTTGGGCATATTATAGAAACAACATCTCCCAAAATGAGCAAACCCCAATACAAAGTAACAACCAACTCAATACCTAGAAGGTCCAAATAAAAGTAGTCATTTTTGAAGGTATGGATTTTCATTTTAAATGCAATATACCTAGAATAGAAAACCCTGCAGTAAAGCACAATGATTTTTTTTTTAAACAATACGTAAAAGGCAAGTAGAAACCAACTCACTAACTGGGTATTGAGGAGAATACTCGGAGGATCCAGATCTTAGTTTAAGCGAAAACTTCAATAGAGACAAATACACATTTCTTTCCAGTTCACCAAGTTGAGGTGTAGAGGCAAGTTCCCAAAATGAAGCCCCAATCATCCAAGCAGGTGTAGCTAAGCCTCCAGATGGGTGTGGAAAAGAAGAATACAAAAACAAAGAAAGAACAATGAGAAGACCAGAGCCCAAGTTTTATCAATGGCGACTCCATGTGAATCACAACAAACCCCGGATGTATGGTGAAAGCATAGGAGCTTCAAAACAAATGAATTTACAAAACTTAACTCACCAAGTCTAGTTTTCTTTCCAAGAGGCGGCCATTGAAGCATAAAAAGAGCTCAAGGATTCCTTCCATAGGGGCCACCATATTTTTAGAAGAAGTTTTCATACCGAAGCCCCAAAAGTAAAGGTAAAGGCTTGAAACAAACCAAAGCTCACAAACATCCTTCAATGGTGACTAAGCTTAACATGATAGAAAATGAATATCCCATGAGTTCAAATATTTGGCGAGTTCAGGAGGATCAAAACCCTAAAAATGGTGGATCAATTGCATTTAAAAGGGTCAAGAATGACCAAATAGATTTGAGGAAAAAGTCCTTCACCACGGTTATGGAGAAACACAATGAAAACATAACTTCTCTAGCAAATAAAAAGTAGAAAAAATCAAGACACAACACTCATTAATGGTTGCCAGCTAAAATTTTACACAGTATTCCCTCAAAGCCATCACCTCACCAACAACCGAGAAGTTCAAATGTGATTTAAATTTAGGGTTTCTACCATAACCAAGGCCTTCAATGCCTATTTTTGCAGATTTGGATCCTATTCCACCACTTATTCAAAAGATAGAACCCTGTTATTTCTTTCAACCAAATGACTTAACCGAGATAAAATGAACCTTATAGTCATTTGGAAATGAGTTCGAGAGAAATGAAGAAGAAAATTTATTAGCCTAAAAGGCCTTACTATGCCCCTTATCAAGTTGTTAGACAACCTTATCAACAAAATAAGAATTACAAAGCTCCTTACCAACCCAAATGAGCTGATCCCAAATCTCCTTCTTCCTATAATGCCCTTGTACTAGTCATCATGGCTCATGAATCAGAATGGTGTCTTCATTGTGGTCATCCCCATCCTCAATTTTCATGCCCAAATTCTAATTTGAACCTGAGCCTTGTTTCCCAACCTCAATTTGAAACATCACATATGCCTCAAATGGAGGGTGGACAACAAGAAACACATAATCAAATAGATCCTAAACAAGCAATGGTCAATTATGAGGAAGAAGATCATTGCATATTTTTGAATAGATCTTAAAAGAGATTTCTTGAAGAATAATAAGGTAACAAAAATGTCCAAATGTTCCTCCTATTTCAGATAAAACTACTAATAGTTATAGTACAATTCAGAAAGAGAAAGAAACACCTAAAAACCCAAATGTTAGAAGTCTTTTTTTGTACCGCAAATTTCTAAATTTGCAGAAGTAGATTCTTCTCTTCTTAAAGCTCATTTCAAGAATATCACAATTGCATTAAATATTGATGAATGAATGAAGAAGATAAATGTTAATATTTCTTTGTGGGATGGGTTAAACATACTAGGAAAACAAGATATTCTTGCTAGGAACTTGTTATAGTTTAATTTAGCATGATGTTAGATCATGGTTTATTGTGGACTTTGATTCATATATGGTGCATGATGATTATTAGAGACATTTTGGATATTGATGTTGATATATTGTTTGACATGGTTACATTATAGATGTTGTTCGAACTTGTGATATTTGGATATTTTGAGTAGACCTAGAAAATGAGAATTGAATTAAAATTGGTGATGATATAGTTGTGGATGAAATTGTAAGTGATATTGTTGATTGTCTTGATGTTTGTTGAGATTCACATATATGTCGATGATCTTGAAATTATATTTATATTCATTTGGATGTTCTAATATGGCCACGAGGCTGAAGGAGGTATTCATATTTTCAGGTTTAAAATATCACAACAAACATCGGGGGATTGGAGACCAACCACATTGGAATTCTAGATGAATTCAACAAGGTCACCATGACAACTTGTATTTGTTTGTGTGTTTGATTGTGTTAGGGATTCCCATGGGGGGATCACCTTTAAATGTGACCAAGGGTTATGTGTATTTATTTATTTGGTTCCTTTTATTGATGTTTTATGTGTTTATTAAGTGATGTGTTTATCCCTTTTATTTAAATAAATTGTGGTATATAATGTGAGTAATCATATTGTTAAAATAAATTAATCAAATTGGGTCATAAGAAAGTAATTATTGGAGTGGTTGACTCTTGTATTAAATGTTGTAAGATATGTGTAAGCAATGTGTAAGTGATGTGTAAGAGATATGTAAGTAAAATTTGGAGTATGAAACACTTCATCTTCTTTGGAATTCGAAATTGTCCTTGGAGACTGATTTTGGAGGCTTGTGGGACAAGTTAAACTTGTCCCATACCTCTTAAATTTACATACCAACCTTACCTATGGTTGGAGAGTTTAAATCTAGCTTTCATTATGCATTTTTGTAAGTCTAGCTGAATGTTTTAATTGCACTTCTTGCTTGAAATTAATTTCAAGTCCTTTGGGATATGGGCTTGATTTGAGTGTGTAAGTAAGACTGTCATATTATTCACCTACTTATTTATTGTGTCTTGGAGATTGAAGTTGACTTGTGAGTTGGAGTTGAGGATGTGTGATGTGGCATCCTACAAAGATCCACCTCATCCTCCTCTCTTCCCCCTTCTATATATTTGAATTCATTTTATTGTTTGGGGTTACACTCTTTTGGTTGTTTTTATTTTTGCATACTTCTTTTGGGGGCAAATTTTTACTATTTGGAGCTCTTGCTTTTGGAGAAAGTTGTAGACTTTTTTCTGGACCTATGTGTTTCGTTGATCTTGGGCTATTTTGCATTGGAAAGCTTGCGGTTGGGAACTTGAAACAAACTCCATTATGGAGAGGTAAGAGCTTGGCTCTTGAAATGCTCTTCTTTTATTATGTAAATGTTATTGTTGTGAATGTTTTGGCTTGTGTGTGGGCTGTTTGGGTAGATGGCCTAGGGATGGTGTAGGAGAAGACTATGGGGTATTTCTGTGGGAGGCATAAGTGTTTTGGGAGGTATAAGTGTGGAGGGAGTTGGGATTTGGGTTCCACCTTACAAAGAAATAACTTGCATTTCTTTACTCGTTATGGGGTGCCATAAGAGGTTGGGGAGGCATAAGGAAATGTGAGGAATAAGGGGTACTTGGGGAGGCATAAGGGCATGTCAAGGATTTGGATTTGAAATATATATATATATATATATATATATATATATTTTGGTGGTTGTTTCAGTGGTGATACCCATTTCCCCTTGGGAGGCATAAGCAACATCCCCCATAGTTTCTTGCTCCTTTGGCTTACATGAGGAAGCTTGAGTGTTGTTTGTTGTCTTTTATCTGTGGTTGCAAACTGTAGTTTTTTTTGGACTATGTTTTTAAATGTGAAATTGCATGTGTGTTGTGGAAGCCTATTGTTGCCATGAGTTGAAAACACATTTCTTATTGCATTGTGGTTGGGGCTCGGGGGCCAATGATGAAGGATGGATTCTCCTTTTCATTAGATGTCTTGGTTGGGTGGAGAGTTGCCTTTCCCCCTTATTGTGATCAAATGGAAATAAAGAAAATGGAGGATATTCATGTTGTTGTTCTGGAACAGAGAGAAAAAAAAAAGAGAAGTTTGACAGTCCTTGTTGAGAATATTTTGTATTGTAACCTTTTCCCACTTTGAAGTGGAGGACCTTGTACATTATTTGTGATGGAAAGATGTTTTGTATTGGCTATGAAAGTTGTAATTGAAATGTGAAAGAAATGTACTCTGTATTCTGCTTTTGAAAGAATGTGAAAGAAATTGTAATTCTGGTCGTTGTATTCGAGGAATGAAAGAAGAAGTGTAAAGGTATCTTTCTTGAATCAATAAAAGATTGTATTAATTTTCTCAAATGACATTATAGGTATTGAAATTGGATTGTTGAATGTATTTTGAAATTTGATTGGAAAGATGAAAAAGGTGAATACGTATGGAGAAATGTCATAATGCTCTGTTCTTTAGAAATGAATGTTTTAGAAATCAAAATCATAATCTAGCATTTGAATACTTTGATTTGAATCAACTTAATGTGTTAGATTAGATCTGGAATGAATTCTAATACTTAGAAGATGATAAATGGAAAATAGATCTTTCCGAATTTGATCTTTGTTAGATGCTTTCAAAGCTACAAAATATTAATCAGAAAATGTACAAGACGACTCTGCCAACTATAGAAGACAAATGAAATGAAAATTGAACCTAATATGATCAAAATGATCTCAATTAGACCTTAACACTTAAGAAATTATTATAGAATCTTTCAAATTGGGAAAAGGCAAAATTGTAGACATCTTGTTGTATAAAAACTAGTAATTTGGAATTGCAAATCAATCAAACAAGTTAACCCTCACAATCCAACCTAAATTCCTCCAAGTGCAATCCTCCATGTCTATTGACATGTTGAGAAAGAAAGAATGTCAAAATTGAACAAAATTTTATAAGTTAAAAACACCAATTCACATTTTAGAAGCCTTGTAGAACGTTTTCTTGAAATTGACCCTTCAAACTTTATCAAAATTAAAATTTTATGCTTCTTGAGAAAAGAGGGCTTGAGAGCTTTCCAAAAAGTCCTCATTTTCCCATAACCGAGTCCCCAGTCAAAAGTTATGGCCTTTTGAAGTTTTACTTCGTTTGGCTTCAAAAAAATAATCTAACTATCAAATTTAAGTGAATAAAATATTCTTGGGTGGACCCATGGCTAAAATTTCTTTTTTTTTTTTTTTCCAAAAAGCACAAAGTCATGAAGTTTCCCACCGCTCCGCTGACCCACAAGCCTTCATTTTATCTAAAATGATCTAAGTCAAAAAAAAAAAAAATTATTTGGCAATTTTTCCTCAGGGCCCCCTCCACCCGCAGCCAATCCTTGATCGACACGTGGCTTCTGTTGGGGGCCGATGGATGCTCGGATTGATTTTAACCTTTGCGCTTTCAAAATAAATTTGGAAAAATTTCTAAGTTTTCCCCATAGCCCCGCCAACCCAGCCAATCAGGTGCTGCCACGTGGCTTCACGAGGTGTTGGCGGAGGAGCGGATCTTTTAGCCTTAACGCTTTCAAATAAAATTTTGGCAAAAATTCCTACTTTTCTCTGTGGCCCCACATCCCCACCCTTGCCTTGGAAAAATCACTTCGCATGCACGCGGGTCCATGTTCTAAAACTTAGCTTTTAAAATTTTCAAGAAAATTTCTAAAAGTTTCTCTCCGCCGCCTGCCTCCCCGTAACCAATGATTGGCTGACACGTGGCTTCACGAGACGATGGTGGAGGAGCAGTTGATCTCTCAACCTTAATGTTTCAAAATTCTTCTGGAAAAAAATTTAAAATTTTTCTTCGCCACCCTACCACCCCCAGCCAATGAGATCCGACACGTGGCATGTCGGCATCGGCATCGGCGGAGGTGTGGGTTAATTCTAGCCTTTGCGCTTTTGTATCACAAAGGTATTTAATTCTTAAGTTTCCCCGCAAGTCCATTTCTCCGCATGAATCTGGGCTTGACACGTGGCACCTTGGGTGACGGTGGAGGCATGGATCATTTTGATCCCTTAACGCTTTCGGTAAAAAGACTTAATGTCTTAAGTCCTTCTGGGGCTCGACTTCCCACCGAGGCTTGGAAATGCTGACACGTGTCCCTTATGGGCTTACGGGGGCGTGAGGACAGCGCTAAAATTATTCCCCGCCCCGCCGCCCCACACATGGAAAAAATTTGCTTCCCTACCCGCCTACGGGCACGTGAGTGGAAGTGAAATGCACTTTTGCCCAAGGGCGCTAAGGGAAAAATTTCTTCCCAGCCCGTAGCCCGCCCTTGGGAAAATTTTCTTCCCAAGGCCCGCCGACCCATAACTTGAGAATTATAGGGAGTTAGAAGGACTTATTTATATCATTGGAAAGGGGAAGAAATTTCCTATCTAATGGTTTTGTTTTTAAGAAAATTTTAGTGCGTTAAATATGTGAAAAATAAGTTAAAGTGCAAGGTAAGCCTAAGAGTGGGTAAGTGGGAAATAACTCCCCATTAATTTAAAATGTTAATTCTAAAGTATGGGTTGACCCTTTAAGGGGTCATGTCATGGGGTAAGTGAATGTTTTCCTAACCCCATGTAAATGAGAACCGTGTCTATTTTTAGACCTAGTGGAATTAAATACCTTGGGTATTTAATTGTTTTGACCCCTTTAACCCTCTAAATTTTATTAGGGAATGTTTAATCTTAGTGTTAATCTAATTAATTGATAAATCAACACCTAAAGGAAATTTAATCTCTACTTGGCTATTTTTACTCATTAATTGTATTGTGATCTTTAATGTTTGTTATAATGGAAAAATTTATCTTCTTAACATAATTGACCTTGATATATTTCTTTGTGACAATTGTTGCTTTGAGGCTTGTTTGTAGTCTCACCTTAAAAAAAAAAAATTATCCCATAATTTTTTTGACTAATCCTAGGTTGTTCTTGGGTCTCAAGTGGGTTGTTTTAGTGGGCATCACACTTGGTATCAAAGCCGTGGGTTCAAAGCTTGGACCCTTGGGCACACTAGAAAACTTGAGACATGAACTCTAAACTTAGTATGATATTAAACCTAGCACACTTCAAATCTAGAGAACAACCTTGTTGAAATTGCATACTTAGTAAACATGGAAAACTGAATAAAACTTAGAAAGAAGAACTAACTCTGCCTTGGTCTGTGTAGGAGGTGCAGATGGAATGAGGGGTATTTTCACATAGACTTAGGCTTGCCACCACCGGATCATGTTGTAAAGCATCCATCCTACCACAGATTTTATAGACACTTCAGGATGTTAATGCCACTCTACATGGAGGGACCATAGGAGCACATTCAGTCGGACATGATAGGGTGACATCCATTGAGGCTCATGCATCTCCTGGCATAGCGAGGAGCATAGAGGAGAGAACTCCCATGAGGAGTCAGTCAGAGCAGAGTCACCGCAGAGGGGACAGGGAGACCGGGTTTTAGGACACAAAGATAGGTCTCGAGAGCCCTAGGCTTAGGGATGAGCATGCAGAGAGGCCTAGGGGTCACCAGACCACCACTGTAGACCATATCAGGGAGATCCTAAAGCTACGGCTAGCTCATTATTTTAGTGACATAGGTGGATTTTAGGTAGAGGCCTGGTTGGTGAGCTTGAGCGGATGCTTCAAGCTCCCCTTGTTCTAGCAACATGAAAGCTCGTGTTGTGATCCATCTTCTAAGGGATGGAGTAGGTGTATGGTGGAGGATGGAGGAGCATAAGCTCCATGTTGATTCTGAGATAGTTACTGGGAGCTCTTTGAGGAGCGGTTCAGGAGAAGATATTTATCTCGGAGGTTCATACAATAAGAGGATTGATGAGTTTCATGACCTTCGACAAGCATCTCTTACAGTGGTTGAGTATGAGAGTAGATTTATGGATCTACTCCAGTATGTTGATTACATGTAGGATGAGTGGGTGTGGATCCACAAAGTTCATCCGGGGCCTGAATCTAGACATTGGAGGTGTAGTGTGGATCCATTGTCCACAGACATTGGTTGAGGCCATTGAGAAGGCCTATATAGCAGAGGAGACTCTGGGGAAAGACCCAAAGAGGCTAGAGATCGAGTCCGAGTCTATACAGCAGATGCAAGACAACAGATCGAGGGGGTCAATACCTCCTCCTCGTGGTGGACAGGGTTCAACATAGTCATCTTTTAGACCATAGCAATAACAACAATAATCTCACCCACCATATAGACCTCCACGAGAGATTTGATGCACAGAGGGGTCGGAGTATGGGGCCTCCTCCTAGGGGTCCCATTAGGACACAAGGAGCACCTAGAGCTCAGTCAGCAGGAGCTCACCAGCAGAGACCTCAACAGTCCACAACAGGGTCATCAAGGTCCACAACACACCCCTCTAGGGCACCGAATGGAGCTGCTACTCATGGGAGAGGATCAGTGGTTGTTTTGGGTGTGGTGTTACTGGACATTTTTGGAGAGACTACCCACATAACCCTAATAACAAGGGTAAGGAATAGATCTCAGAGCCTACTATTGGTGACATGGGGCATAGTCATAGATGTACACAATGGTCGAGAACCACCAGGCAGAGCATCAGAGTACAATTATTGAGACTACAGTGTAACATTGGTGGTATTCCTACCTCCATTTTGTTTGATTCTGGTTCTTCTGATTCTTTTATTGCACCATCTTTAGTAGAGAGTGATGTAGGCTGGTGGAAATTAGGTAGGGTCATAGTTGGGATGTTGAGATGGCTTCTGGAGCCAAGATCTCTGTAGACTCCTTAGTTAAGGAGTGTGTAGTGGATTTGGGACCTTTCACCACTACCTTAGATCTTCGTATCCTTCCGTTGGGATCTTATGGAGTCATCTTGGGCATGGACTGGTTATCTGCACACAGAGCTAGAGTGGATTATTACCACAAGATCATATCTTGTATCAGATGATCTAGGAGTTGAGGCAAGTGATAGCGGGGTCAGGAGACCTTTCTATTCACACCATCTCTCGTTATGTAGCTTAAGTGGTGTGTGCGATGGGGTTGTCAGATGTTTGCTTTGTCATAGTTAGTGACCGATCAGAAGATGGGTCTAGTGGACCATCATGCTAGATGACCATCCCATTTTGAGAGAATTTTCTGATGTCTTTCTAGGGGAGCTACCGGGGTTACCACCCCACGGAGATAGATTTTCATATAGATCTAGTTCCGAGAGTAGAGCCTATCTCACGAGCACCTTATCAGATGACTACCCTTGAGCTCTGCGAGCTCAAGTTACAGCTTGAGGGCCTTCTGGAGAAGGGCCTAATTCATCCTAGTGTATCCCCTTGGGGTGCACCGGTGATCTTTGTAAAGAAGAAGGACAGATCCTTACGGTTGTGTATTGATTACCGCTAGCTAAACAAAGTAACGATCAAGAATCGTTATCCCCTTTCGTGCATTGATGATTTGTTTGATTAGATGAAGGGAGCCACAAATTTCTCTAAGATAGACCTTAAGTCAAGCTACCATCAGTTGAGGATTTGGAGGTGGACATTCATAAGACCACCTTCCGTACGAGATATGGCCACTATGAGTTCACAGTGGTACCTTTTGGTTTGACGAATGCCCCACAATGTTTATGAGTTTGATGAATGGGGTATTTAGGACCTTCTTAGATCGCTTCATGCTCATCTTCCTTGATGACATTTTGATTTACTCACAAATGCATGAGGAGCATGAGGGGCACCTTCGCTAGGTTCTTTAGTGTCTTCGTGAGCAGTGAACTTTACGAGAACCTGGAGAAGTGTGCATTCTTTCAGATGGAGGTGCAGTATTTGGGTCATATCATTTCTAGGGAAGGTATCACCATTGATCCTTCCAAGATTAGAGCTATTATGGATTGGCTAGCACCCACTACTATGACTAAGGTGTGTAGCTTCATGGGATTAGTCAGGTTACTACAAGAGATTTGTTCAGATTTCTCTTAGATTGCGCACCCCATCACTTCCCTTCAGCGGAAAGGGAAGAAGAAGTTTGTTTGGTTAGACAGGTGTGAGAAGGCCTTTAGACACTAAAGGAATGTCTCACTACAACACCTATCCTTGTAGTGCCGGATCCACAGGTGAGTTTTTCATTTGCACGGATGCTTCTTTAGTAGGGCTTGGAGGTGTGTTGATGTAGGAGGGCAGAGTAGTGGCTTTTGAGTCTCGCAAACTCAAATATTATGAGATTAATTATCCGACTCATGATCTTGAGCTTGTGGTAGTTTTACATGCTTTGGTTCGATGGAGGCACTTTTTACTTGGTTAGAGATTCACACTCAGGATAGATCACCTGAGTCTTCACCACCTCTTCACGCAGCCCAATCTCAATGCTCGCCAATGGCGTTGGATGGAGCTGCTTTGTGAGTATGATATGGAGATAGAGCATGTGAAAGGGAAGGAGAATGTGGTTGTAGATGCTCTTAGTAGATACGGAGACATGTGGCTATGGCCACCTCAGTGAGCATGGATTTTGTGGAGCAGGATTCTACAATAGCTTCCTCACGATAGCTTCTACATTGTAGCCAGAGTAGAGATCGAGTCTCAGAGACCCCTTGAGGGGAAGTTGATGGTTTTTCTTTAGAGGTAGATGGTCTTCTCAGGCACAGAGGCCGGATTTATGTTCCCAGAGATGGAGGCTTGAGGTAGGACATCTTGGCAGAGGCACATCGTGCACCCTATTTAGCCCATCCCGGGGTGAAGAAGATGCACGCCACCTTGAGACAGTTGTATCATTGGGGAGGACTTCATAGAGACATGGCTTAGTTCGTGTCACACATTGTTTAGAGTGCCAGAAAGTAAAGGCCGAGCATCAAGCATCCAACTGGCCTTCTCTATCCTCATGCTATACCGGAATGGAAGTGGGATACCATTTCCATGGACTTCATTGTTGGGCTACCGATGTCGAGATACCACCACGACGCCATCATGGTCATGGTGGATAAATTGACAAAAGTGGCTCATTTTTCTCAGTAAAGACCACTTATACAACTAGTGTAGTGGCACGGGTATATCTTGATGAGATTGTCAGGTTGCACGAGATTCGTGGAAGATCATTTGTGACCGTGATCCTTTGTATACTTCCCATTTTTGGACCACCATGCAGTATGCCCTCGGGACGAGGATCAACTTCAGCACAACATATCACCCTGAGACTGATGGCCAAACCAAGTGGGTGAATCAGATCTTGGAGGACATGCTTAGGATGTACGTTATGGACCAGCAGTCCAAATGGGAGGAGTACCTGTACTTGGTGGAGTTTTCCTACAATAATAGTCTTCAGAGTTCTATAGGCATGGCTCCTTTTCAGGATTTGTATGGTAGAGAGTGCAGGACACCCCTTAGTTGGGACAAGTTAGAGGACATGGTTTCTCTAGGACCAACTTTATTGCAGGACATGGAGCGGCAGGTGGTTATGATCAGACAGAGGCTACAAGAGGCACAAGACATAGAAGAAAAGTACATGGATCACATATGACCGATCGTATTTTTGATGTGGGCATGAAGGTGTTCCTTGTGTCAAGCCACACAAGATCCCTATCCATTATGGAAAAGGTTCTAAGTTAGCTCCTAGATTCATTGGTCCTTTTGAGATCTTGGAGCGTATCGGCCCTTTGGCCTACCATCTAGCATTGCCACCTAGCTTGTCTCGCATACATGATGTGTTTCATGTTTCAGTTCTTAGGAGATATGTTGTAGATCCTTCTCATGTGTTAGATTGGACATCATTGCAGGTGTAGGATCAGGGGTAGGTGATGGTGGAGCCCATTTGCATCATAGATCGCAGGACCCTGGGCCTTCGAGGTAGAGAGATTGATTAGGTCCAGGTGCAGTGGGACAAATATGATGAGACTGTAGCTACATGGGAGGATGCTACTTTGTTATGAGTTTAGTTCCCACATCTGTTCCAGTGACTTCCAGGAGGAAGTCAAGCCTAAGGGAGGGGGATGTAGTGCCCGCTTTCCTTCGACACCTTGTGATATTGATCCTGATACTGCTAACTATATTATGGACATTGTTATAGTTTAATTTAGCATGATGTTAGATGTTAGATCATGGTTTATTGTGGAATTTGATTCATATATGGTGCATGATGATTATTAGAGACATTTTAGATATTGATGTTGATATATTGTTTGACATGGTTACATTATAGATGTTGTTCGAACTTGTGATATTTGGATATTTTGAGTAGACCTAGAAAATGAGAATTGAATTAAAATTGGTGATGATATAGTTGTGGATGAAATTGTAAGTGATACTATTGATTGTCTTGATGTTTGTTGAGATTCACATATATGTCGATGATCTTGAAATTATATTTATATTCATTTGGATGTTCTAATATGGCCACGAGGCCAAAGGAGGTATTCATATTTTGCAAGTTTAAAATATCACAACAAACATCGGGGGATTGGAGACCAACCACATTGGAATTCTAGATGAATTCAACAAGGTCACCATGGCAACTTGTATTTGTTTGTGTGTTTGATTATGTTAGGGATTCCCATGGGGGGATCACCTTTAAACATGACCAAGGGTTATGTGTATTTATTTATTTGGTTCCTTTTTATTGATGTTTGTATGTGTTTATTAAGTGATGTGTTTATCCCTTTTATTTAAATAAATTGTGGTATATAATGTGAGTAATCATATTGTTAAAATAAATTAATCAAATTGGGTCATAAGAAAGTAATTATTGGAGTGGTTGACTCTTGTATTAAATGTTGTAAGATATGTGTAAGCAATGTGTAAGTGATGTGTAAGAGATATGTAAGTAAAATTTAGAGTATGAAACACTTCATCTTCTTTGGAATTGAAATTGTCCTTGGAGACTGATTTTGGAGGCTTGTGGGACAAGTTAAACTTGTCCCATACCTCTTAAATTTGCATACCAACCTTACCTATGGTTGGAGAGTTTAAATCTAGCTTTCATTATGTATTTTTGTAAGTCTAGCTGAATGTTTTAATTACACTTCTTGCTTGAAATTAATTTCAGTCCTTTGGGATATGGGCTTGATTTGAGTGTGTAAGTAAGACTATCATATTATTCACCTACTTATTTATTATGTCTTGGAGATTGAAGTTGACTGGTGAGTTGAAGTTGAGGATGTGTGATGTGGCATCCCATAAAGATCCACCTCATCCTCCTCTCTTCCCCCTTCTATATATTCGAATTCATTTTATTTTTGGGGTTACACTCTTTTGGTTGCTTTACTTTTGCATACTTCTTTTGGGGTGAATTCTTTTGCTATTTGGAGCTCTTGCTTTTGGAGAAAGTTGTAGACTTTTTATAGACCTATGTTTCATTGATCTTGGGCTATTTTGCATTGGAAAGCTTGTGGTTGGGAACTTGAAACAAACTCCATTATGGAGAGGTAAGAGCTTGGCTCTTGAAATGCTCTTCTTTTATTGTGCAAATGTTATTGTTGTGAATGTTTTGGCTTGTGTGTGGGTTGTTTGGGTAGATGGCCTAGGGATGGTGTAGGAGAAGACTATGGGGTATTTCTGTGGGAGGCATAAGTGTTTTGGGGAGGTATAAGTGTGGAGGGAGTTGGGATTTGGGTTCCACCTTACAAAGAAATAGCTTTCATTTCTTTACTCATTATGGGGTGCCATAAGAGGTTGGGGAGTCATAAGGAAATGTGAGAAATAAGGGGTACTTGGGGGAGGCATAAGGGCATGTCAGGGATTTGATATGATATGATATGTGTGTGTGTGTGTGTGTGTGTGTGTGTACACACACACACATATATATACATATACATATATATGTATATATACACACACACACACATGTTTTTCGGTTGTTTTCTTGGTGGTGATACCCATTTCCCCTTGGGAGGCATAAGCAACATCCCCCATAGTTTCTTTCTCCTTTGGCTTGCATGAGGAAGCTTGAGTGTTATTTGTTGTCTTTTATCTATGGTTGCAAACTGCAGTTTTGTTTTGGACTGTGTTTTTAAATGTGAAATTGCATGTGTGTTTTGGAAGCCTACTATTGCCATGAGTTGAAACACATTTCTTATTGCATTGTGGTTGGGGCTCGGGGCCAATGATGAAGGATGACTTATCCTTTTCATTGGATGTCTTGGTTGGGTGGAGAGCATTGCCTTTCCCCCTGCTCTGTTGTGATCAAATGGAAATAAAGAAAATGGAGGATATTCATGTTGCTATTATGGAAATAGAAAAAAAAAGAAAAGAGAAGTTTGACAGTCCTTGTTGAGAATATTTTGTATTGTAACCTTTTCCCACTTTGAAGTGGAGGACCTTGTACATTATTTGTGATGGAAAGATGTTTTGTATTGGCTATGAAAGTTGTAATTTGAAATGTGAAAGAAATGTACTTTGTATTCTGCTTTTGAAAGAATGTGAAAGAAATTGTAATTTTGGTCGTTGTATTTGAGGAATGAAAGAAGTGTAAAGGTATATTTCTTGAATCAATAAAAGATTGTATTAATTTCTCAAATGACATTATCGATATTGAAATCGGATTTTGAATGTATTTTGAAATTTTGATTGGAAAGATGAAAAGGTGAATACGTATGGAGAAATGTCATAATGCTTTGTTCTTTAGAAATGAATGTTTTAGAAATTAGAATTGTAATCTGGCATTTGAATACTTTGATTTGAATCAAATTAATGTGTTAGATTAGATCTGGAATGAATTCTAATACTTAGAAGATGATAAATAGAAAATAGATCTTTCCGAATTTGATCTTTGTTAGATGCTTTCAAAGCTACAAAATATTAATCAAAAAATGTACAGGACGACTCTACCAACTATAGAAGACAAATGAAATGAAAAATTGAACCTAATATGACCAAAACGATCTCAATTAGATCTTAACACTTAAGAAATTATTATAGAATCTTTCAAATCGGGCAAAGGAAAAATTGCAGACATCTTGCTATATAAAAACTGGTAATTTGGAATTGCAAATCAATCAAACAAGTTAACCCTCACAATCCAACCTAAATTCCTCCAAGTGAAATCCTCCATGTTTGTTGACATATTGAGAAAGAAAGAATGTCAAAATTGAACAAAAGTTTATAAGTTAAAAACACTAGTTCACATTTTAGAATCCTGTAGAACGTTTTCTCGAAATTGACCCTTCAAAATTTATCAAAATTAAAATTTTATGCTTCCTGAGCAAAGAGGGCTTGAGAGCTTTCTAAAAAGTCCTTGTTTTCCTAGAACCGAGTCCCCAGTCATAAGTTATGGCCTTTCAAGTTTTACGTTGGCTTAAAAAAATAATCTAACTGTCAAATTTAAGTGAATAAAATATTATTGGGTGGACCCACGGGCTAAAACTTCCCTTTTTTATTTTTTCCAAAAATCACAAAGTCATGAAGTTTCCCGCCACTGTTGACCCGCAAGCCTTCATTTTGTCTAAAATGATCTAAGTCAAAAAAATTATTTGGCAATTTTTCCTCCACGGCCCCCGCCCCCTCATAGCCAATCCTTGATCAACACGTGGCTTTCGTTGTTGCCGGCGGATGCTCGGATTGATTTTAACCTTTCACGCTTTCAAAATAAATTTGGAAATTTTTTTAAGTTTTCCCTGCGCAGCCGTTGACCCACAACCAATTAGGTGCTAGCACATGGCTTCACGAGGCGTCGACGGAGGAGCAGATCCTTTTAGCCTTAATGCTTTCAAATAAAAATTTTTTTGGCAAAAATTCCTACTTTTCTCCATGGCCCCGCATCCGTGCCCTTGCCTTAGAAAAAGCACTTCCATGGGCACGTGGGTCTGCGTTCTAAAACTTAGCTTTTAAATTTTTTTGGAAAATTTCTAAAAGTTTCTCCGTCGGCCTGCCTCCCCATAGCCTCCCCACACCCAATGCTGGGTCGACACGTGGCTTCACGAGACGATGGCAGAGGAGCGGTTGATCTCTCAACCTTAACATCTCAAAATTCTTTTGTCAAAAATTTAAAAGTTTTTCTTTGCCACCTGTAGCCTAATGAGAGCTTGACATGTGGCATCATCTGGCGTCGGCAGAGGCACGGTTAATTCTAGCCTTTGCGCTTTTGTATCACAAAGGTATTTAATTCTTAAGTTCCCCGCAAGTTCATTTCTCCACATGAATCTGGGCTTGACAGCTGAAACCTTAGGTGATGGTGGAGGTGCGGATCGTTTTGAGTCCTTAACACTTTTGGCAAAAATACTTAATGTTTTAAGTCCTTCCGCGGCCCGACTTCCCACCGAGGCTTGGAAATGTTGACACGTGTCCCTTATGGGCTCGCGGGCGCAGCGTTAAAATTCTTCCCTGCCCCGCTAGCCCACACATGGGAAAAATTTGCTTCCCCGACCCACCACAGGTGTGGAAGTGAAATGCGCTTTTCACCCAAGGGCGCTAAGGGAAAATTTCTTCCCAGGCCCGTAGGCCCGCCCTTGGGAAAATTTTCTTCCCAAGGCCCACCGGCCCATAACTTGAGAATTATAGGGAGTTAGAAGGACTTCTTTATATCATTGGAAAGGGGAAGAAATTTCCTATCTAATGGTTATGTTTTCAAGAAAATTTTAGTGTGTTAAATATGTGAAAAATCAGGTTAAAGTGCAAGGTAAGCCTAAGAGTGGGTAAGTGGGAAATAACTCCCCATTAATTTAAAATGTTAATTCTAAAGTATGGGTTGACCCTTTAAGGGGTCATGTCATGGGGTAAGTGAATGTTTTCCTAACCCCATGTAAATGAGAACCGTGTCTATTTTTAGACCTAGTGGAATTAAATACCTTGGGTATTTAATTGTTTTGACCCCTTTAACCCTCTGAATTTTATTAGGGAATGTTTAATCTTAGTGTTAATCTAATTAATTGATAAATCAACACCTAAAGGAAATTTAATCTCTACTTGGTTGATTTTACTCATTAATTGTATTGTGATATTTAATATTTGTTATAATGGAAAACTTTATCTTCTTAACATAATTGACCTTGATATATTTCTTTGTGACAACTGTTGCTTCGAGGCTTGTTTGTAGTCTCACCTTAAAAAAAAATGATTCCATAATTTTTCTAACTAATCCTAGGTTATGAAAACACAATAAAATTATGCTTATGATCCTTACAAAGAAATAGAATAGAAACTACTTGGAGTATATTGTCTACATGAGGAAAACTCTTCTATGCCTTCCTTGTCCAAAACAAAAAATGAGGAAGAAGGGATGTGGCAGCTCTATTTCGATGGAGAAAAGAACAAGAAAGAAACAGTTGTTGGTTTAGTGTTGTTTTCTTCGTCAAAATAGAGGTAATTTTCATCTTCAAGCTTGCAATTTGGCTATACTTACAATGTTGTTGAGTATGAAACATTAATTCATGGCCTACACAAGTGGGCGTAACAAGAGGAATCAGTTTATTGCACGTTTTGGTTACTAAGAACAAAGTTATCAACCAAGTTAGAGACCTAAATGTTTCCAAGAATCTACTGCTGAAGTCTTACAAACTCATAGTTTGGGACTTTATAGAATATTTTCAAGCTTTTAACATTCAATTTGTTCCAAGGAAAATGAACAAACAAGCATATTGGCTTGCAACAATTGGAGCCAGTTTTGATGTACTTGAACAAGTCCAAAATGAAAAAATACAACCTCATATTAAGTTGGTTATCAGACCTTTAGTTCTTGATAACAATGATAACTAGCATTTTTTTGAAGATGACAAATAGATTTGCAGATTTCTGCAAGAAGAAGCTGAGTTTTGAGTAGCTAATCAAGCAAAACTTCAACATAAATATGATGATCAAATTATACAACTGAAAACAAACAACTTACCTGAGGGACTTGTTACTTTGGAGAACATTTTCAGCACTGATGATCAACTAAGAAAAGATAAAGGGAAAATATCCACTCATGCTGATAATTACGAGGAAATATCAGTTGATGAAGGTAAAACATTACAAATTGGTAAGGTATGTTCCACTTCTGAGAAGAAAACTTTTGTTGATTTATGCAAGGAATTCATAGATGTATTTTCTTGGAAATACCAAGATCTAAGAGGTTTTGATCCCAATTTGGCTCAACATATGATAAAATTACATCTTGATTAAAACCTGTAAGGTAGAAACAAAGGCCTATAAATCCTAAAATTGAGCCTTTAATGAGAAATGAATTGTCTAAGTTGATTGAATCAAGCATAATCTTCCCCATAAAGCACTCTAGTTGGGTAGCCAACCTTGTACCAAAGTGTGGAAGAAAATGGTGAAATCCATTTGTGCGTGGATTTTAGAGACCTTAATAGAGCCTCACTGAAAGACCACTATCCACTGCCCCATATGGATCAGATTTTGAGAAAAGTTTTAAGTTCTGTTAGACTGTCTCTTTTGGATGGGTATAACATATATAATCAAATTTTGGTGTGGGACTTATGCATAGGATGCCTTTCAGTCTCTCTAATGCTAGCATTACTTTTCGACATGCAATGGACATGGCTTTTCATAGCCTTTTCAACAAGTGCATACTTTTATATCTAGATGATGTGACTATTTTTTCAAACACTTCTGATGAGAATCTTATACATTTGAGACAAAAATTTGAAATTTGCAGGCAGTTTGGGATCTCTTTGAATCCCAAAAATTTTTTTTCAAGACACGAAAGCAAATTATTGGGTCGCATTATTTCCTAGCAAGGTTTCGCTATTGATCCGTAGAGGGTAGATTCAATTTTGTAGTTGTCTCTACAACATCCCAAAAAGGCTCTTCAAAGCTTCTTCGGAAAAATAAATTTTGTAAGACGATTTGTACCAAATTTTGCAACCTTTGTCAATCCACTAACTTCTATGCTCAAGAAAGGTAAATCTTTCTCATGGACTAATGAAGGGAAGAAAGGATTTGAAACTGTATGCAATGGAAAGTTGCAAAAGCTATGGAATGAGGTTAAAGAACCTCAAAGTTTTGCTAACTCAACTATGCACCATGACATAAGAGATAAACAAGGGAAACTAACATGAAAGCATTATAAATTTGACAAAAAAACATCAAAAACTAACATGATAAATCTACTCTCTACTCTTTAGATTACTTAATTTAATAAATTAAACCTAAAAAGATCAACTTAGGAATCAAAGGTGTGATGTTTGATATGAAACTCAAGCTTTCAAGAATGGAGTCTCACCATTAATGTCTTTAAGGCTAATGGTTCTCTCCATATTACTAAAAACTTGGATTATGGATGCAAATGGAGGTGTTAGCTCAACAATGGAGGAAAGAAAGCTTTAGATTAAATGTCTAATTAGCTTGAAGCTAATACAAATGAGATCCAAGATTTCTTAGGCTTGTTTTGGCTTTGTGTTATGTAAAGTTGTGTCTTTGAACATGGGTAGGCTTAGCCTTGTATTTATAGTTTTTGGTTTGGAAGAATTTGAAATTTGGGTGCATGTGGGACTAAAGCTCAAAAAGCACTTTAGGATTAGATTAGGATAAACATGCTTTAGGCTTATTTAAGCTTGGTTTAGGCTATTTAACTAGGGTTTAGGCTAGTTAAACTTGATTAGCAAGTGATTAGAGACTCATTGAGAGTTGGGAGGGGTCTGGATAACCAATTACGACTGATAGATAGCCTACAAAGCCAATATAAGTGGTCTAGAGAGAACTAGGGAGGTTCTGAATGGTCGAAAGGAGGAATGTTTAGATAATAAGAGAGATATTAGCCAAATTAAGCTGATTATAGGAGGAATGCGACCAATAATGTGTTGTGAATGGGCATCCGAGAATGGAGTGAAGAAGGGGAATTAATGAAGTGTTGTCAATCGGTTGAATGGGAGGAAATGCTAAGTGTAAGAATATTTCAGGTGTCTACATTTGCCCCTCTTTGGGGTGATGTAAGCGACGTCACTTCAAAGAAAGTAGACAAGCATAAACAAGTAGAAATGTTTTGAAGGGATAGAAGAAAAATATGATTATAATGGAGGATGTCCCCTCGATTGTTGATGGGGTGATAGAAGAACTCGATCGACGATTAAAAATATGATAGAAAGAGAACAAAAGAAAGAATAGTGTGAAGAAGGAGAAAAGGGATATAGAAGAAAAGGATTATGAGGAAGAGGGAATGGGCTAACATCCATCCAATGCCTTTTAAACAAATTTATTTTCATCATATTGCTAGAGATCTTCATCATCGGTCCTTATTAAAAATAATGAAAAAAAGTGTAGTATGACATGGAAAGCCATATACGAACAAATGTTCATTGCTGAAAACACCAACTCCATGCAACATACAAAATGCAATGCAATACGAGAAAGTAAAAAAGCCAAACTAACAGAGAAACAAGATGTAATGTTTTGGTTATCAAGCTTCAGTTCCAACCTACTCAAATTAATGACAAGGGTTAATGATGGTGCCCCAAGCAAGGATGCATGCAAGGAGGAAAACAGAGGACACTTCGGCCCGATGAAAAAGTAATGTGCACTACAAAACAATACCAGGCAACTCGTTGTGCCCCAGAGTACAGACGAAGTAAACAACTTAGCTTTTGTTGGTGGAGGTAGATCAAGATGATCCACGAGTCGCGCACATGAGTAGGTGAGAACCAAAGAGTGACGTTTTGTAGGATGATTTATATTGTTTAGAAGTTTTCTGAAACATATTTGATTTTTTTATTTTTCTAACATATTTGAATGTTTTTGTGATTTTGAAAGTTTTCTAAAACTATGTATAAGAAGATGAGGAAGCGTGGATGCCCCTAGTGATAAATGGGATGTATAAGAGAAGAAGGCCATGTGCGTATGAGAAAGATGAAGATGTAAAAATGCCCCAGCGATTAGGTGGGAGTATTCAAAGGCAAACTCTTCACAGGTAAAAGCGGGACCCAAGGCCATTATGGATAGGTTCAACATGATGGTGAAAGTAAATCAATGAAGTTTTGGGAAGGAGCAAGGATGCCCCCAATGTAAGTTGGCCTAAAAGCACATGATAGAAAGAAAGGAGGTAGATTAGATTTTTTGAAAGGAACAAAGGTGTCCAAAAACATGGAAAAAAGTAATCCTATACACATGGATGTTCTGAACGAAGTAGAAGAATGATGTGAATGATATGAATGTAGCTTAGAAGCCTTGCGATGAAGAAGTGATTAGATAAAGGCACAAATCATGAGACGAGATATGGACTAGAGTAAGAGTCTGAACAAGGTCTAAAAAAAGACACTTGGTAACATACTAATCATGTTACTCATAGAGATCCAAAGTGTGTGCACGTGGAATTTAATTACCTCTTGAAGGAAATATTTAATAGACAACAAGTGAAGACACCCTAGCCAATGTGTAGGAATGATTTATTTTGATAGGTGATAGGTGATTTGTGAATGAAGGGTGGAAGGATAGCCGTACATTGCTCCGCTGCCAGCTAGGTGTCCATAGCCCCGACAGAGATGTATTTGATTCTAATCGCAACATTTCTCTACTTGCCAGTCAAGCGTCCATAGCCCTGATAGAGATTATTGGAAATACCCCAAGAGAGAGTTATATATCAATTTGCTTTTTCTTTTAGCTTTTAGCTTTTGATTTTTGATTGATTTTGATTCTTTTGCTTTCTGAAAACTTATTTCAGCTCTCTTGTTTGACAAGGGGTTAAGAACCACTGATGGCTTGATGAAAGGAGGTGGAAGTGATTGTGATGATGACATTGGCTAGTGTCAACAAATATGTCCAAAATTTCTTCGCAACAAGTTTATTAGATGTTGAATGTGATAGGATCTCTAAGAGGTCAGTCATTTTTTAATTTACTAAGGTGATAAAAGACTAGGGTCAAATGGATAGCATAGAGATAAATGTCGCAAAATGCGTGTGAATAGGCTAACCAAAATATCACCAAAGGGATGAAAATGGTAGGAAGACTTACAAAGGAATGATAAGAAAGGGAAGAAAGAAACATCCATGTGTACGTAATACCTGATTGCAATGTTTGATCTTTGTACCTTTGATTTTCGTTGTGTTTTCTCATGTTTTTGTATTTTTGCATTGTTTTGATTTTTAGATTTTTGATAGTTTTAAGAGGTTGGGACTAACAAAGTCACTTTGTGTGGTAAGATCCAACAACGATGTTTGCAACTTCTTTGATAAGGAGACTAAGCGTGATTGTTCATCAAGAGTCATGTTTTCCCAATCTCGATGATTGTGGTGAGCTCGTACTCAACAAATGACTACGATTTATCCTTAAACAAGGATTGTTCATGTGGGAGCTTGAGTTCCCTATCCATAGGTTTATGCACTTTACGCCAAACTTGATGGTTGTGTTGATGTATGATTTTGAATCGCACTTGATTTACAATTTTGAGATTATTCAATTTGTTAGGAGCTTTAGGGCTCTCAGAAGTTGACCTGAGCTTGATTAAGAAACTTTTTGGGTTTCTTATAAGATAACATGTGACTTGTTTGATCCGAGAAGGAGAAGAAAGAGAACGTTGACGTTTAGAAATGATGTGAGAAATGACTGCGGGCTTGCCACAACCATTGATAGAAGAAATATGTGATGGATGAAAAGGATACAATCCAATAATTGAAGAGGATGGGCTATGAGGAGGTGATCCAATAATAGAATATGATGAAGGACTACCAGGATATGGCCCTAAGATGGAAGAAATTGGGCTACAAGGACATGGCCCAAGAATAGAAGAAGATGATGAAGGGATGCTAGGGTGTGGCCCAAATACAAATGAGGAGGGGCTACTCAGAGGGGTCCCATAGATAGAAGAGGATGAAGGGCTACTAGGACATGGCCCAAGAATAGAAGGTAATGGGCTACCAGGAGGTGACCCACAAGTGGAAAATGGAGGACTACCCTAGGGTGGATCCATAATAGAAGAAGATGATGGGCTACTAGGGTGTGACCCAAGGCGAGATTTCAATTGAGGAATGATTATAGATAAGGAATGATTGGGTAATGAGAAGATAGGCCATGGCTCAATGCTAGTCTCGACATCTCATCATGCTCGAGAAGAAGGTGAATATGGAATAGAAGAAGAAGAGTTAATTTTCATGACCTTAGGCTCCTCCTCTATGTTATGATAAAAGGTTGAATAGAAGAAACATGTTCGATAAGAGGGGAAGATTGATTGAAAAAAGAAGATGAAGATGGTCGATGATGTAGATGAGGGGAAGGTCGACCTTATCACTCCCATGAAGAGTTTTGATAGTGCTTTGAAAATATATCTTAGCACATGGATTTCTTTGTAATGGTTCGACATGGTTGCAGACATTGATCTTTAGAAGATGATTGAGGAAATGGTATGATATGGTTGAAAGGGATCAAGGGCCGAAGAGGCATGTGAGTTGGACTGATAGCAGAAGATGACTCAAGAGATGACATAGGCTTGGTGGTAGGCATCTCATGAATGGATGATTTGGATTTGGACCTAGGTCGATTTTTCTAGAAGATGATGTAATGTAGGTTGGAAAGTAGGATCACATAGCCATTTGTTAAGTTGTGACGTAGGTTTCAATTGGATGATTGACTAGAGGGAATCCAAGTTGTGGAACTCTTCGATAGAGGAAGAGGTTGTTGAGATGACTGATGAAGGAGGTCCTGTGAAGAAAGGGAGGACTGTGACTCAAGAACCAAATTAGATGTTCGAATCAATGGAACTTGGACTCACACAAGTCTTTAAAGGAGGAAGAAATCGTTGATGTGATTTGGAATAAAGGTCCTGTGAAGAAAGGGAGGACCATGACTCAAGATTTGATCTAGGGGTATCTCGAAAAATAGTTGGGATCCGAATCTTCAGAAGAAGCGTGGGAATGCGAATGGTAGTTTGGATATGAATCAGAAGAAGAGTGGGAGGAACCTAAATAATAATTTGGATCAGAAGCATCCAAACCATACCACTGACTATGAGTTGAAGGTGGGGAACATGGTACCCAAATGGGCCCTCTAGCATGAATAACCAAACAAGGCTTAGTCGTAATGGGAGTCTTTTGATTTGAATTGCTAAACCTAGGTTCTATATTGTAGTAAGTGTGAGAAACCGCATGATAGTCAGTCATTTTTAGCATTGTTTTTAATTACAAATGTCTAGATCTAGATAGTGTGATGGAACTCCTTCAAAGGGAAGGAAGTGACATGTCGATTCAGGGAAACATAATGACAACCAAATAGACATTGCATAAGTATGGAGATGTGTGTGTGATTTTTGAAGAATCTCTAAGGAAAATAGACATCGTGATGACACAATCTCAATGAGATCAAAAAGGATTGTCCTAGAAAATAATTTTTCCGGATGAATAATCACAAGGAACAATCATGCAAGTGTGAAACACAAAGCCAATCAACAAGGAAATACACCCTATGCAAATGCGTGTGCAAAGTGATAGTTCGATGCAAAGATGATCAACACAATGTCAATATTTACGTCAAGCTCGAAATGAACAAGGTGTAAATTTTAACAAAGGGTAGATGTGACTCCCAATCAAAGGATACAACGACGCATTCAACAACCAACAAGGCCAAAATGTTAAAGGGTGAGGATTACAAATGTAAGCCACGTAACCACACCAATTGGACATGTTAATCAAGCTTCACAAAGAAGTGAGATATTAGTGCCAAAGTGGTATTGAAACAACACAAACAAAGTAAGTGACACTCTTCAAGATTTTGGACAATGTTTGAAGTCAAAATAAGTCAAAGTATACTAAGGATTTGATAAAATGTGGGCAATATAATGCCACAATGTAGACACTTAGATCACGTTTACGAGAAATGTGACATAAGTATCTTAATTGTGTTGAGACAATGCAAACAAGGTAACACGTCAAAGGGAGATCAAATGATGAATCAATCCTAACTATGATGATGATCTTGAAATCAAGATCAAGTGGCCATTAAATATATGAGGATGCATCCACGCACTTTAGACGTTTAAAAACTCAGCCGCAAACATGGATGAGCATAAACAGACAAAAAAGTGGTGAACACTATCTATGACAACACTCCCGAAAGATGCCTTCTCTTGTCCCAAATGGGAAACAAGAATGAAAAGGTGTAGATCAAAAGATGGAAATAAACTAAGCGTTACTTGGGCAGAGTTTCACCTCATCCGAAGGTGAGAAAGAAACCAAGATAAGTAACACGTTGTAAACTTCGTGATGAGACACACTTAGATCTAACTTAAATGGATTCGTTACCGTGTTCGAAAAACAAGGTTTTGAATCCAAACAAGTTATCACTTCGTGATGGCCAAGACATGAAAAAGGACTAGTAAAGTGGGCCTCAAGAAAAAATGGCTTCCTTAATAAGATCTCTCAACTAGGTGTTACAAAGTCTAAGAGCGGGCACAATTTACCCAAAAAGTCACACTGAATAATTTGGGAGTATCTCAGATTTGCCCCCTTCAAGTACAGTGGGCACTAAATGCATCCATCGTGTACTCTTGCTAGGGTCGTGATACAGACAACTTTGTAACTCTAACTCACAAGGAAAACTAGTCAAGTGGGTAAGCGAGGTGCTTCCTATTTCATCCACGAGGTTACACAGCGGTGGACTACTTTAGGGTTCCTAGAACCACCCCCATTATTGTAGCTTAAGGCGTTATGCCAAAGGGGTTATGTTCCAATTGAGCAGATAGGGACATGCCCTTTTCAAAACCTACAATACAATGTTTTGAATATGGTGTGTTTTTTTATCTTGCTTAACTTAATGTGGTTTTAAGTAGCACACCATTTGGCAACCTATAAGAACACGTGTATTAGAAGTTTTGTGTTTTGTTTTTCGACACCTTTCTCTGACAATCGTTAGGTCCTGTAGAAAACAAGTTTTTAGTAATTTTCCAGTTCATAGGTTGATGTCAAGAAAGAGATTTTTTCACTTTGCTTTTGATTCCTAAGATCGCCAAAAGGCACGAAGGAAGAGCATACACAACGTGAAAAATCCTACTGAAATCACATGAAAGTTTTACTTCAACCTTTATAAAACAAGTGTTTCTTTGAACAATTTATATGAGTTTTGTATAAGTGTTTTTGATCTCCAAGATCACCTTGGAAGACGTGAGGAGAGAGCATACACACTTCTACAAAGCTAATTCTAAGCCAAGAACAAAACACTTTTAACTATGCAAACTGAAATGTTTAAGGAAAAACACTATTTTTAAAAATTGTTAGTCCTAGAAACCTACAGTAATGGATTAGAGAAAAAGATTTTGCAGACTGTAAAAATTTCCAATTTTTTTAATACAGACACCTGCGTGCCTATACTGACACCTGCGCTTCCCAACCGACGGATACGCGCCCTACTTAATGAGTATGCCTGCAGTCAAAAAATAATGAAACCTAATGCAGTAAAATGCATACGCTCACAACATGACAGAGACACGCCCATATTGACATGGATGCTCAGGTTTTTAACGTGTACGTGCCCAAGCTTGAAACAAAAATTATCAATTTTTTTACACAGTCAGACCATTTACGCATGCACGGCCATAGAGGTGGATACGTGCCATAGATGACGAAGACGCGTGCGCGTCTTTATATAGAGAAAATGTGCAAATTATGAATTCCTCCCGCAATGTACACGCTGATCCGACAAAGCCTCTCGCTGGGGTTTCAACGTGTACACGCCCCTTGTTTTACACCTATGCGCACCCTGTGAAAAACCTGCAAAAAACATGGATTTTCAAATTTTCAAGAGAAAACAGGTTAGTTGTTAGTCAAAGTGTCCTATTTCTATATCAAACCCACAAAATGCATGTAAATGAAGGTCATTTATCTAGGGTTAGAAACAAAAATGAGGAAATAACAAGTGATTTGACCTAAAAACTTGAAAATGAACTTTGAAAAACCTAAAAGACCTCCATTAATGGAGGATGGACATAAGTGTCCCACCGGGCATGCCAAATGTATGCAATGGAAAGTTGCAAAAGCTATGGAATGAGGTTAAAGAACCTCAAAGCTTTTCTAACTCAACTATGCACCATGAGATAAGAGATAAACAAGGGAAACTAACATGAAAGCATTATAAATTTGACAAAAACATCAAAAACTAACATGATAAATCTACTCTCTACTCTTTAGATTACTTAATTTAAGAAATTGAACCTAAAAAGATCAACTTAGCAATCAAAGGTGTGATGTTTGATATGAAACTCAAGCTTTCAAGAATGGAGTCTCACCATTAATGGCTTCAAGGCCAATGGTTCTCTCCATATTACTCAAAACTTGGATTATGGATGCAAATGGAGGTGTTAGCTCAACAATGGAGGAAGGAAAGCTTTAGATCAAATGTCTAATTAGCTTGAAGCTAATACAAATGAGATCCAAGCTTTCTTAGGCTTGTTTTGGCTTTGTGTTATGTAAAGTTGTGTCTTTGAATGGGTAGGCTTAGCCTTGTATTTATAGTTTTTGGTTTGGAAGAATTTGGAATTTGGGTGTATGTGGGACTAAAGCTCAAAAAGCACTTTAGGATTAGATTAGGATAAACATGCTTTAGGCTTAGTTAAGCTTAATTTAGGCTAGTTAACTAGGGTTTAGGCTAGTTAAACTTGATTAGCAAGTGATTAGAGACTCATTGAGAGTTGGGAGGGGTTTGGATAACGAATTGTGATTGATAGATAGCTTACGAAGCCAATAGAAGTGGTCTAGAAAGAACTAGGGAGGTTCTGAATGGTCAAAAGGAGGAATGTTTAGATAATAAGAGAGATATTAGCCAAATTAAGCTGATTATAGGAGGAATACGACCAAGAAGGTGTTGTGAATGGGCATCCGAGAATGGAATGAAGAAGGGGGAATTAATGAAGTGTCTTCAATGGTTGAATGGGAGGAAATGCTAAGTGTAAGCATATTTCGTGTGTCTACGAAACCATTAAGGTGGTTATTTCTCAAGATACTACTTTAGAAAATCCAAATTTTGACAAGGACTTCATAATGTATGTTGTTGTAAGAGCTGAAACAATTTAAGCCATTTTAACTTAGGTCAATGATGATGATATTGAGCAGCCTATTGCCTTTTTTGGGAAAATTCTTCATGATTAGGAAACGAGGTACACTTTTATTGAAAAACAAGTACTTGCGATAGTTAGAGGGCTTAAAAATTTCAAGTATACACTTTAAAATAATAATATTCATGTCTTAGTGTCTCATCCAAGTGTGAAATATTTCCTGTTCAACAAAGCACTTTGAATGAAAAGAATTTGGATGGATCACTAAGGTGATGGAATACAATGTTGACATTAGAGTGGATAAAACAATAAAGGGAAAAGGACTTTGTGAGAATCTGATTGTAGGTATGGAATGTCAAAATGTTGTAGTTTTGTTATAGTCTAAAAATCAAGAGCTTGAATTTGATCGGGAAATTCGATTTTGACTGGATGTACGATATGATTAGTTATTTGTAGCATGACATATATCATGAAGGTATGGACAAGAATAAGAGAAGATATTTCCATTTGCAAGTTGTACCTTTTGTTTACATTGATGGAGTATTGTTAAAAAAGGATATAAATATAATATTGTTGCGTTGTGTTGATTTTGATCAAGTACAATAGCCAAGCCTAGAAATTGACAGTTGTAGACGCTATTTTTGGTGATTTTAATCGTATATTACAAGTGAACATTTTTAGAGACCGTAGACAATGACAAGGTGAAAATTTTATAAACCGTAAGTTTTTTCAAGTAGTTTATATAAAAATATCATAGGCATTTATATATATGTGAACAAATTATAGAAATATCTATAAACATTACTGGGATTTATAACCACTTGACAAAGCTAAACCATCAACTAATTTTGATTTGACAGACACAAATAATTTGAAATTCTAGGATTGACAAAAATTGCTCAAAGATTTTCATGAAGGGTCTGCATGTGGTCACTTTTTAGCATGAACAACCACTCTCAAAATCATGAGAGTTGGTTACTATTGGCCTAACATTTTCAAGGATTGTTATAAACAGATTAAAAAATGCAAGTAATGTGTCTTCTTTATTGGAAAATAACAGTTAACATCATTTCCCTTGCAACCTATTTCATTTGATCAACTCATGCAGTGGGGCCTTAAATTTATAGGCATGATTAACCCCATTCATCTCAAGGGCACAAGTGGATTTTGACTACCACAGATTATTTCACCCGTTGGATGAAGCTATAGCTCTAAAGGAAGCAAATGAGACCTCCATTCTATCATTTTACAAAGGTATTGTTTTCAGATTCGGTGTTCCATCCACTATAATTTATAACAATGCTCTAGCCTTTCTTAGAGAAAGAGTAATTGATTGGGCTATTAAACACAATGTTTACTTGATAACTCATTCAACTATTACCCTCAAGGTAATGGATTGGATAAAAGCATGAATAAAAATCTGTTAAGGATAATTAAGAGAATGCTCAAAGAAAATTAGAGAGCCTGACACACAAAATTAAATTCAACACTGTGGGTTGATAGAGTGACTCCCAAAAGGTCAATTGGGAATTCACCTTTGTTCAAGTTGGTTTATGGAAGAGAGGCAAGAATTCCTATTTCTCTTTAGATGTCAGTGTTATATTTATTACATCAGCTCGAGTTGATTGGGAGCAGCCAATGCAAAGTTAGGTATGCAGAGTTGAGGGATCATGCTCATAAAACTATGGAGAAGCATCAGACATAGGTTAAGAGCACTTTTTGAGGAAGCCAAAGTTGAGAGTCTTCAAGGAAGGAGACATTGTTTTGAAATGGGATGAAGATAGGGCGAAGCCCGGAAGCCATACAAAATTTGATACAATTTGGAGCGATCCTTACATAATTTCATCCTGCAAGCAGCATACACTTTCCAACTTACAAGGTTAAATGGAGAGGAACTTCCCATTCATGTGAATGGTATGTTTCTCAAGCATTTTTACTGAAGATTTTTAATGCTGGTTAGAGTAGGGTAGTTTAGAACTTTCATTTCAATAAAGTGTTTATGTAAACTTGTAGTTTTCAATTTAATATGTGCATTTCATGCACAAGATCTGGTTCCTTCCTAGATCTTTTCCCTATTTTAATTTGTTTTGGAAAGACATAATTTTTAGTTTTAAGGCAAGAAACAATTTGGGATTTAACTCCATACCCAATAGATGAGGTTAAGGAACTGGTCTTTTTAGCTAGCGGGTAGCTTATCCTACAAAATTTCCAGAAATGTTGACATTTCTTGCACGTGTAAGAGGTCAACTTGAAACTTTGTTTGTAGGATTGAATGGCTTAGGTTGAGTGATCTAACTAAGGAATAAATGGAAAAGGGGTATGAACTGTTGTGTTTGTTTCAAAATGTCTATCCTCCTCCTGAGATGTCTTTCCATGCATCATCTCCATCATGATCATGCATCAACCCCTCAGAACTGATGTAAGACCACGATGTACATACATGAAAGAAAAAATCAAGTTTAAGATGGACATCCCAAAGAGACCAAAGGGACAATCCATTTTCAGATTTGAAGTAGGTTGCCTTGCTGATTTTCATTCATTTTAGTTTCAAATTTAATCAAAGTACATTTGATTTTTACTTATGATTAAGTGAAATTACTTAGTGTGTTGAGTTACAAAAAGTTCATTTAACATTATGTTAATGAAAAGGAATGCAAAAGGAAAATGTACAACTCATCACAATAAGTTATTTTCATTTAATTCATAATTTAAATGTATAATGGTCCCACACAATCCATGGGAATTAACTCATAAGGTACAATACGAGAGAAAATGAAATGGATGTGTATGAATCTATAAATGAACGAGAGGGAGGGAAACCCATCATTTCTTGGAATGAAGTGTTTCCCTTTGGTTTCTTCAGCCTGCAATCGCTTCATCCTCGTCCTCTTCTCTCTCAAAGTTTGAATACTTGTTGACAAAAATAAAGGTCTGTTAGAGATCCGGGTTTTAATCCATCTCATGCACTATATAGCTTCAAGAATTTGAATTTCCATTCATAAGTACAGGAAAATCAAAAATATATAGAAGAGGATGTGTGATATAGAGGATCATAAATATAAAGGATGTACAAAAGGTCAAAAACATAGCATGAGAAGAAATCTATAAAAGAATGAAGAGAAAAGAAAAGCCTATGGCCTTTACCATTTTCTAACTATTTCTCTTAATGTGTAGGTAGACGTAATTTAAAACACACTTCAATTATGATCTAATCATGTTTGAATTGAAAGGGAGAAATTGTAGTTTTCAAGAGTACAACATGCATCCATTAAGTGAAAAAATGGAACCATACTTTAAGTTGAAGATGAACACAAGATACAACTGCTAAAGGTACATATTTTTACAAAGATATCAAGTTTTTAAAGCAGGATGTAACTTCTAAGTGTGCTTTCAAGAATGTCAAATGGGTCATCAATAATCATACATATCTCATACGAATTATCAATAAATGAAAGGATGGAGCATACTTTAGAAGGAATATGAATTTACAACAAAGAATGTAAGTTACAGAAGGAATACTAAGGCAATCATTTGTAAATGCCATCAAGATTCTATTATTCAGATAAATCTACAAAAAACTATGTCTTTTTCTATAAGAGAGAAATATTTCCTTAAAATGTCTCATTTTGATTAAAAAAGTTAGCTTTTGTGATCAAGATTAAAGCTATTAAGTGGCAATCCGGGAAGAGCTTGTGTTATCAAACCAAGCTGAGTCTATAGATACAATGACATAGTTTAAGATGAAAGATTCCAATCATTAACAAATTACAGTCTCATGATTGGAGAATCAAATTAGTAATGCATTCACGGAGAAATATAGCCTACAAACCAGCCTTCAAATTACTATTCAAGGGCTTCAAGTATGCAAAATAAGAAGTGAAGCACAACTTACAAAGAAGTTCAAGGTTTCTCATGATAAGGAAAGCTATGAATTTTAGAATCAAAGTGGGTTATCCAAAAGTATTGCATTACAAAAACAAAATAATGTTTAAAGCACAAACTCTCCAAATTACAATTTACAATAGTTCTTCATTAAGTTTCAGCCCTTGATATAGATTACACGTAAGAGTAAAGTCTCCATCATATGCTATCAAAATATCTTTCAGGTATAGCTAATCAAAAATTCATTTGCATGGTGAAAAAGATTTTAATGTATTTTACACAAAGAACAGTGAGACAAAGTACATTTTTTCAAGTATCAATAATGTACAAGTATAAATCTTCAAGCCTTAAAGGTAAATCCAAGTGCCAACAAGTGCATATTTCACGAGGTTCCAAAATCATTCACAACAATTCTAACTAGTTTGTAAGATAAGAATTCAAGATACGAGTTTCATAATACCATGAGACCAAACCAGTTCAAATTTGTGCATACTGGGGTAAACTTGCAAATTTCATAATCAGATTTAATGAGCATAGTCTAAGTATGCAAATTTACGATTACTGAAAAGAAAGATAAAGTTCTAAATGGAAGTAACTATGTAAAACAAATCTTTCAACCACGTTTTCATCTTCAAACAACAAATCTAGAAACAATTTTCAAACCAGAAATCAAAGAGTTTCTCGTTTTTAAATGATCAAAAGATATAGATCAATAAAGCGCTTCAAGTTACAGGTTATTCTTAGGTCAAAAATAAGCTCAAGAGACATGGAGAGTACAGTTCTACTATGCATATTCTATGATAGAGCTTGAATATAAATAAAATTAGAACTAAGAGCTAAAATCTTGGACAGTCAAATTGAGATATATCTTGAAAACCACAAAGAACCATGAAAGCTAACTATACAACCGATGCAAATGCACGGGATGGATAGATCAAAACCCCAACTTATTAAATGAAGTGAAAACCCAAATCTATAAAAGGCTAAATGTGGCAGCCATGAACAAATATAGTCGTGATCTTCACCATAGTAGAAATGGGCTAATGATACACAAAATTAATACCTCACAAGATTGAGAAAAGTGAGCTCTAGGTTAAAGAAATGGAAAATGAAATTTGAAAGCAAAGTGGGCATATTATAGAAACAGTAGTTGTAGTCTCTATTTACCTCTTTTTTTGCCAATCAACCCCAAGAGTGCTAACATATCATCCAGGCTGGTCTTGAAGCTCACCCAAGATGCGCGCAAGCACTAAGCCCCTCCTTTATGTGAGCTTCATGAGAATGTTCTTCCTTAATAAGGGGGTGTTATACAAATAGAGAATGACACACCCATTCTTGACAACCTAGATGTAAGCACTAACTCCTAATCTAATGCACCAAAACATAAGATAACATGATCATATTACAATGGAAGTAGAACTAAATCATGATTATCATCAAGAAAACTAGTAATACACCCATGAACATAAAAGGAAATGTACTAGATCAAGATCCATCACATAAGTGCTTCAGAATCACTTCATTATATTCATTAGCCAAAGTATAGTAGCCAAGATTACATCAAAAGAGTTCCATGTATGAAGATATTTATAGTAGTAGAGCTTTGACACATTATAGAGCTCGCCATCACACATTACATATTTTTACTATCTTCCTCTCTTGCTTCCATACTCACACACACACCTCTCTCCTAAAACCATACATATGAGGAACTCTCAAGGAATCTCCTCTTAACCACTCATCATTACATGAGAAAGCTTGAAGGAATCTTTCATGATTTCCCTACCACTACCCAAGAACATGCCAAATGTCATCATGCGTTTCCCCTAATTAAGTGTCCTTAGCATGCATGTGCTAACTAATCCATAACAAACTCGTCTCCTTATCCTTTCATGATAACCATATTGATGCCCTGGAATATCCTTTCCTTGAGCTAGCAAGTCTCCATAGCTTATCCATATATGTATCTGGTCGCTTTTTCATTCATTCCCTAAATGTGTCCTTTCTGTTGTCCAAAACTCACTAAGTCTTGAATCCATCCTTCTTGGGCGCGAGCCTTCACGCATCTCCAAGAACTAACTTTTGTGCATTCCTTCACGCCCTACTTCCATGTGCCAAATTTTTTTGCACCCTAGGTACTTAGTTAATTTAGGGGTCCAACATCACCCCACACTAATTTGATTGGTACCTGACAATCCTTCACGCTTCCCAAACAAAGTCTTGATGACCAAAATATGCTAAGGCAATAATGTTGTTCCTTCAAAGAATAAAGAATAGTGAATCCGAATAAAGAATTGAAGACTAGAAGAATATGTTATGCGACCAATTGGAGGAGTTCAGGGAACTCCGTGTCTATCTTGTCCTTCAATTTCTCCTAGGCCTTCAATTCTGATAAGGCCTTCCCTGATGCTTCTCCCACGACGTTGGGCACTTGGTCTAGGGTATTTCCTCCACCTTCCCCTTTAGTGCATTTATATCTACCACTAGTTCCACGCAGACACCTTCAAAATCATCCATCCACTCAGTGATGGAATCTCAGAGTTCACTAATCTTGAAGTCTACCTTCTTGTGCTTTGTTTTGATTTTATCCTTATGAGTTGTGGTGTTAACAACTTTTTATCTCTCGAAAGTGCACCCTATAGAGAGATGATTGTAGGGGTTCTAAGATTTCTTTGGATCTCTCTCTTTCATAGATACAATGGAAATACCTCAGTCTGTGGGTATACCTATTGTTGAGGTGAGTCTCAGTATCAAGGCCGGTTCCTTCTTGATGTATCCTAAACTATTTTTGGGGTTTTGAGGGTAAAAAGATGACTGTAAATGAATTGAAAACTAGGGTGATACACCAAACTTATTGAGGGCTTTGACTGAGTACATGCACAAATATCGAGAATGGATTTTGGATGCACAAACCAATAGTTTTCAGTAGAATATTAAGGCAAAACACTTGATGTATTGAGGGAATGATTCACAACAATACTATTAAGATGAACATGCACACTAATATTATGTAGAAATAACTAAATTTGTAGCAAGGTAAGATGATCAATCGGGAATTTGACATTCACAAGAAATAATAAAGTATACACGACACTACAAATAATTAGAAAGGCAAAAATCAACTCTCATTCAAAGGGGAAAAACTAGAAAAATATGCTTCAACACTCCTGTGTCCAAAATTCCTCCTCTTGTGCTTTGCCAATGCACACAATATATAGAAAAAATTATTCATCCCACCCTTCCTAAAAATAGACTAAAAATTGTACTCGCCATGCATCCTATTTTTATCCTTTATCATGAATAAATAAAGGAATTAAAATAAACATGCTAATACAATGAGGCATTAATAGCCTTGTTTACAAAAATACAACTTAGTCAAACTATAGTTGATTGTTCTATTTTTAATAAAGTTGGGTGAATAATTTTGCTAATAATAAACTTTGCTTGATGAGCAAGTCTTCTCAATGCATGCAATTTTGTCTTCTAGTTGATGATGTGGCATCTGCAACTTGATCCACTTGCAATTGCAAAAATAGCATTTTAAACTACCCCTTGGATGCACATGCAAAAATTAATCTCCCTACAAGTAAAAATAATTCCTTGTCTCTTACACTTAGAAAATGTTTGATCAATTCCACATCACCCATTGTGGGGACCATTGTGAGCACATGTGCAATAATATTCTACTCTTATTTTTGTGGAAAATAAGGTAATAGGCCTCCAAAAAGGGCTCCTTGTACTCTGATGTTGACCTCTTGTTTGTCTTCTAGTGGTCACATGAAGAATGCACTTGTGCACACCATGCTATTGTTTTCCTTCTAAAATCTCCCACTGTGGGGACCACCTGTGATGTGAACACTTGTCTTCATTTGGATTTGACCTCCTTTGTTGACTTGGCATAATATTATGATTTAGAATAAACATGGGGTCATTTTTGAAATATTGCCATATTATATACTCAACCACCATTTTGGATATCATTGCATACTATATATACGACCACCTTTTGGATATCATTGCATTGTAATTTGTTGTCGGTATTATGGCATTTTGGCATGTGACATATGTTTTTTGAACCTTAACAAAGGTCAATGCTATGATTTTTAAATGATATGGGTTGGCCCCCCACGGTGACTCACCCCTTTGCATTTTTCGGTGGCATTACTAACTCGGGTCGAGTTAGGGTTTCTCTGGAGCTTGACAAGTGTATTGCTTTTGATTGTGGTTGAGTAATGATTTATTGTGGTAGATTTTGCGTTGAATATGTTGCATTTATATGAACCATCGATATGTGGTACCTGTCGATTTCACACCGTTGATCTTCACGGGTTTGCATTGATCTTGACAACTGCTCTGCAGACGTTGATCTTGTGTACTGTGATCTTCTCCACCGTGGATCTTTTAACCTTGATGATGGGGTAGTTGGTTGTAGTTAAGGTTTTTGATCATCGATTGTTGCATGGCTTGATCTTAGCCATTGATGATAACTGTGGGTGAGTTAGGTTTGTTTAAAAATCTCATCGAGCTTATCACTTGGTCATTATCATTTTCTCGTTCTGAGTGGCGAAGCCCTAGAAAAATTTTAGTAGACCGCCATGAATGTGATCTTGAAGCTTTGATGGGAGGCTCTGTGAAGTTTTGTGCATGCATTTTTAATTTTGTTTCTTCTCCTGTCATTTCAAGCTTCAAAGTGATCTTTGAATTGCTTTCTGTTGCCATAAAAGTTCCTTTGAGCTTGCTTTATAAAGGGGGTTTATAGATATTAATGGCTACCATTGTTGATCCTTCAAGCTTTCGTTGCTCAGCAAATTAGTCTTCGAGCTTGTGGTATCTGTATTTTCGTTGTTTTTTTACTCTTGAGCTTTCTGAGTTTGATCATTATGGTCATGGCCGTTATTGTTACAAATCTCGGGATCATGCAAAATGCTTCCTGTAGCTTTCATAGACGGGCCTTGCTTTGATACTTCTTTGCAAAAGGTTTTTAAAGCCATCATTAGTGCATTCTGGTTCTGTTGATCATTTCTCCTTGAGCTTTGAAGGTTGGTTTTTTGAAGCTTTCGTGGAAGGCCGAGTTTATTAGACCATCGTTGATGAGATTTGAGCCTGATTTTATTGGATGCTTTTGGGTTTTCTGAAGGAGAGTTTGATGTGGGTCTTCTACTCTTTTGCGAGATATACCTAATAACTGCTCACTTAAAATTCTCCGATGGAGAGTTAAAGACGTGGTCGCCATCCTTCTGGTAAGTTAAGCTTTTTTTTACTCATGGCTTGAGAAAGGGTTTCATTCTTTATTCTCTTGACAATATTGGCAATTTTGAGCACTCTATCTTTTGAATGTGAACGCTATTACCTCCCATTGAGCTTGGCCTTCTGTTAGTAGTTGTTCACTTTATTGGATAAGTTAATATCTACTTTCCATTGCTTGAATATTGAATTTGTTGAAATTTTTGACAATGAGGATTGAGTTTTCTTTTAATCTCTACTTTTTTACTCTCTAAATTTGATTGAGAGATAAAAAAATGCTTTGTTTTTAACAACTCGAATGGGTATTAATTTTTTTGATCAAAAGTACAGATTTTCAAGAATTTTTTTGATCTGGGTATTACTGTCTAACTTTGATATCACCGAATCTGGAATTTTATCTTGAGGGCATATCTGTGTATCTTTTAGGTCTTGAGATTTTGTTCATGAAACAGGAAGGTCAACCATGAATGAGAGCTCAAGTTCTTTTCCTTCATGCCCTCTGCAACATATGACTTGCTACATTGTATGTATGAAATGGGCTTTAGTTTGTCATTTCTTCAACTTTTTCTTAGTTTGTAACTTTGAAATATTTCTTTCTTACTTGGTTGTAGATTTTATTTGATGCTTTAGAAATTGAATGTGAAAAGGTTTCATTCCCCTATTTCAATTGTTCTATTGTGTACTTGGAGAGAAATAGATCATGCGATATTGTTTCTGAGCTTGAAGCTATTGATGTAACCTCCAAAATCTATAGATCTTACCATTTGAACACTCGATGTATGTTGTTTGTGAATATATCATTTGTTTTTGTTGTTATGAACAATAGTTATTCATTATCACATCATTGTATGGATAAAACCTTGACCTTGCGGAGTGTCTTTGCTTATTCAGTTGAAATTTAGGTGACATCTTCCATTGCTTAACACTGAAGTTGGGTAACTCTAGAAGATCTGTATTTTTGTTTCAACTTCTATCAATTAGTTAATGAATTCTATCTTTAATCACCATTTCTTGAACTCTTGTAGTTGTCTTTTGTGCTTTGGCTCCTCAACTAATTCTTAAGATAGTTACTTAAAATACCATCCATACCCAAACTGGGTTTGTATTTCTGTAACTATGGTGCATTCTCAAGATCATTTTAAACTGAAATCACTTCTGAAGTTTTATATGCTTAAACTTTACATGGTAGTTGGAATTTTAAGCTCTGTACTTTGATCTCCATGAATCTTATCTTATCTTCTTAGGGAAGTGTATTAAATTCATTTGAAAAGCTTGTCTTTCTGAGTGGTTAACTTCCTCTCTTTTGTAGCTCCATTGCTAAATTGTTTCAAATACTAAAATGAGACCTATGTAATAATGAAAACCTTGAAATATGAAATGTGCTCATTACTTCCAATTTTCTCAGTTGAGAATATTAGCTTGCACTGTTATGCTCATGAACATGTTATCTCTGAAAATTTTAAAAGTAGACATCATGAACACTTTTCCTTCTTTATTGTGTTTCCTTTCCATAACAACAAACTGTAAAGCATGCTTTTATCTCTTCTGTTGCAATTTGACACTGCACATCTCAAAAAATGATTAGAAACTTAAGACTTTTTGGTCTCTCTTGTATACCATATTTCTTCTTTTCGGTCCTTTCTGAGTGAATGAGTCATGTTGAAACTATGATCTCTTTGAATTTAATATCTTCACTTGTGCTCTGAGATTCTTAGCTGAAACACATGCCTACTACTTTGAGTACTTACTCCTTACTTGTATTAGCTGTATCTTGTGTGTCCATACTTCTCTATTAGTTGGTCTTATAGATGTACATTGAGCTGGTTGCATTGTGTATTGTATCTCTTCACTTTGACTATACAATGTATTATCTCCTTTCTTGCATACTATTTGATTAGTACAAGTAGTTTATCTTTTGTCAAAGCTTTCAAACATGTATTAGTTGTGAAATAACATAATGGAAATATGTAAAATGTCCATTTTACATGGCGAAGCCTTGTCAAAATTTTCTCATATTTCCTTTTCCATTCTATTTCAGTTGTAATTTTATCTCATTCCATTTGTTAGAATCTATAACACTAAACTTGCATTTCTTTTATGGATTAGTACATGCACATATTTGTATATTTCAGCCTTTAGTCTGAACTAAAATAAATGTACTTTTCTGATTCAAGTTACAAAATGTAATACTTCGATATATAAACACAACAATTAGTGTTTATTTCCTTCTTCATACATGTACTTGCACATTTAGATAAACTAGTTAGAAAACATTTAGGCTTTTTGGCCTCTCTTTTGTTCCATAGTTTTTCTTTTATCTTTGCTCTCTGAAATGATTGTGAGAATCATATGTATTGATGTAGAATATTGTTGCTTGTCTTCTATGCATTTATATTTTCTGTAATCATACCTCATGATATCAAGAGATTCATTTGCACGAAGATAGACAATACAAGAATATGATTTAATCTTGAGCTCGTGAGTGACGATCTCTTTTCCTATTGTTTTTTAGGTACAATGTATGTTGAATTAAATGGAAATGGGATGAAGCAGGAGGACAAAAGAAATAAGGTAATGATGGATTCCTTCAGTTCTTTTGCTTTTATTTTCATACACACGCACCTTCTATTTAAGTAGTTATGATGTTTACTTGAGTTACATCCCACGGCTTGTGTGGAAACATTTGAAATTCCTTATGAATAAAACATTGAATTCAAACTGAGTTGTGTACTTCCTTCTACATTTCAGCTTTGTATATGGATTGTATAATGAATTAAACAACTCAATAACATAATTGAATGTATTTAATCATGAAGAAAAAACTTTAAAATACCTGTAACCTTAGTAATGAACTTTAATACTATTATAATCTGTAACTCGATTGATGTTCCAAAACTTAACACTTCATCTATTATGTATTTTCAGTCTTCATCAAGATTACACATTTGTCCTTTGGGGCCTTTGTGTTCTTTTGTTGAAGACAAACATGAAATTGCAGACTATGTGATCTGTTACATTTTGTAACAACACACATAGCTGCAAATTACATGTAGTCATTAATTAATCCAATAGAACAAATATTAAACTGAAAGAATCTCCCCTAGCTTAGGTTCACTTCACCAATGCCATCCATCGTAACGAAGTTTCGAGTTGCCCATTTTGCACAAGTGCAAAAATTGTCAACATTCTCGCGATCTGCAGGGGAAAGCTTGCTAGCTTATATACCAGTGTCATGTTATTGTTTATTGAGCATGGATTCAAAATCATGTAATCAAAATCTTCCTTCTGAAGGTCCAACCCTTCCAAAACAAACTAAAACTGGGAAGGATCTGGTAAACCAGACCACGTGCACGAATGCACTTTATTGAATTGAAAAACATTGCAATGTGCATGAAGCACTTATTGAAAGGGAAATCCTACTCTAACTAAACACTGTAGGATTTTCAATAATAGTGTTTGAGAAACATACCATTCACAGGAATGGGAAGTTCCTCTCCATTCAACCTTGAAATCTGAAATACATTGTGTTCTTTGTAAGCTGAAATCATGTAAGGACAACTCTAGATTGTATCAAACTTCATGTGGTTTCTGGCTTTGCACGATCGACATCCAATTTCAAAAAAATGTCTCCTTCATTTAATATTATGAACTTATCCTTCTTATCAAAAGTTTTCTTCATCTGTTTCATATTCTTTTCCATGTTTTGTTTCGTTTCGGGAAGTATCTAACTTACCTTCACTGCTTCTTCTTCCTCTTCTTCGACTGTACCACTTTCATGGGTGGGATTGGCACCTCCCACAGCTTTGGAAAGGGGGATTCTGTAACCTCCACTTCAATCCCCCCTTGTGTTTTGGCGCAGCTGCACAAACACCCGATGGACGTACCCTTTGATGGTAACATTGACTTGAGGGTGCAAGTCCGAAATTTTGGCTCCAAAACTTCAACATAAGTAGGTTGAGTACCATACTTGTATGTCACATGCAATGTATGGACATCAACATCCACTTTGTCTACATCAAAGACTAAATTCTATGTGTCCTTTATCTCGGTTGATGGCACACTTCATGTACTTAGCAGTAAATGCAAAGGGAGCTTGTACCATGGCCCCATCTCTCCCTTAGCCATCATAAACTTTGCTAGGAAAAAAATGTTGAGTAACTGTGAGTTTTACTGGTCTATAAAAATTCTAGAAATTCATGGGGGATGTGTCACTCATTCTCAAATGCTTCACACAACTGTTCAAACCACATGTTCATCCAAGCCTTGTAGGTGCTTGAGATGGTCCCATCATAAGTGAACTTCACAAATTAAATTGCAGGGGATGAGTGTGCGGTGGGTGAACCCATATGTTCCCATCTAGCCCATCTAGGACACCAATCTCCCAAAATATGATCAATATAAGTATGGATCCCCATGTGATTTTTGCTCTGTCGCATTCTCGCACTTGTACTTCTTCAATAATGTCATTTTCTATAAACTCGCAAAATTATAATTTGAACTTTTTGAAACTCGTAGGCCACATATAAGAACCTCTTATTGATGTCTTTCCACCTCTCTAATGCACCCAATTTGCAACTAATGAGCTAGGAGGTGACTCTCAATGTTGGGTTTGGGAGATCTAGAATCACATGTGCCCTTCCTCCCTTCTCGTAGCTCAATCTCTTAGCTAGCTCCTCAATCTTTGCAGTGGCACATAAATCAAGTGCCATGTCCTTGCCGAGTGTTCCGTAAGCCTAAAACTGTCTTAATCAAGTGGCATGTAATCCTAATCCTTATTCTCACAAAGTAAAAGAATTCCTCATGCACCCATGACATTAACCACCTGAACAAGCAGTCGGTTTCACAAAGAAAGGTAGCTCCCATAGTTGCAAAACTCCATTCTTTTGTAGTTCTTGTTGCATCGAGTCATCAACCTTAGGGTTTCCGAGCTCGTCCACCATTGGAGTGTTTGAAACTAAGTCCGCCCACATCAGATTTTTATTTTCACTTTCCTATGGTTGTATTTGTTTATCTTACACTTGTATAACTTTGAACTCCACTTTTCTGCCTTGATAACCCCTGGGGGTACTACATTTCCAAGTAAATCTCCATGGGATCCTCCTTCTCCACCACCAGTCTCTTTGTTCGAGCTTTCTTGGGTGCCATCTTATTTCTTCTTTCTTCTCATGCCTCTCTCCTTTGCTTGCCTAGACTCGATGACTTCTTTACTTCTCTTTCACGCAACCCCTCTCCTGCTCTGTTGTCTTCCTTCCTCCTTGCAACGTCCCAAGACTACACTACAACTTGCACAATTCCTTTGGTTTGTGACAAGTACCTTGCTTCGCTCTTCTTTGTAAAACCCTCATCGCACTTTGAGCTTGGGAGCACAAAATAAATTTTCTAAGGAAAAGTAGTCAAAATGACTACTCTTACCTCCTATTTATACTTTTTCAATGCCTTAGAGTTCCTCACCACGTGTCTTAACGTCAATTTTAATAGAGCACTTTATTTCACTTAAATCAACTTTCACAACTTCCCAATGCCTCATAGTTGTAACCTTCCGACGCTCCAACACTACTTCACTACCACGGACCTCCTCGCACACGTTATTGTGCCGGAAGTACATAAACTCTATGTTGTCCACTAAGTAGTTCCTCATAGTGCTATCTACCTTATGTTGTATTGTGTGATCTTTCCCTTCTTCATGGTCTTTAAACCTTTCTCAACACACCTTCATAACCACATGAATTCAAACACCTTAACCATCATTCCGCTCGTTCTTCTACCTTTGTGCTAATTGTTCCCATCAGTCCATTGTCGAAAGAATTTGTCAAACATATTCGACATATCCTACTTCACTCCACACAAAAATGTATGTGCGGTCCTCTGTGCATATAATCTCTTACAATGTAATTAGCTATTAGCGCACCAACGCAACGCAAAACCCAAAAAATGACGACAAAGGAAACAACCAAAAGGGAAAAGTATTAAAGGAAACCTAATATAATTGGCAATACCACCTTATTTATAGACACATAGAAGCCTTATTTATCATAGTGCTTTAGCCTACTTCCATTGAAATATCCTGACAACCTTGTCCCTTAGTGCTTGTAACTAGCACGTGCTTGAATCAAGGATGTAAGATATAATATACGACCCTAACCAATGGAATTTGAGTTTCCTAGGATGGCGTAGAAACTTAGAGTCATAAAGTAAAACCATCTTCCCAACCTTAATTATTTTTTATTTTTAATGTGACGATCATGTCATGCTTTTTGTCTCACCTTCTCAGTCTTCTGACTCCATCTAGCAAGTGATCGTCTTTCATCCAATTGCATTAATTTATCCATGCACTCTTGTAATGCTTGCTCATTGGCCAATCCTCCTATGCACACAATACACAAAGAGGGAAGCATAAACTCTACTGGTAAAACAACTTCCATGCCAAACACCAATTGAAACGGTGTGGCCTTGTTCAATCTCTTATAGGTTTTCCTATACGCCCATAGTACAACTAAGACTTTGTCATCCCAATCTTGTCTCCCAACATCACAAATCTTGGTCAATATGTGACTTAGTATCTTGTTAAATGCCTCGCTTAGGTTCCATTAGCCTGAGGGTGATAAGGGGTAGTCTTGTGATGAGCCACCATGAAATCTACCAATAAAATCCTGACTATCTCATTCAAAAAATGTGTACCCCTGTCACTAGTCAAGCTCACATGCTGATTATATTTTCCCGTAAGAATCTTGTCGTTGTGGTTGTTGTACAATCCTTTGGAGTGCAGCATCCACCCATGTGTTAAGTAATCAATACAAGTAATGATATAGTGCGAACTAGTCCTTCATGTGATAAGTGAAATAGGTCCTACAAAATCAATCACCCACTTCTCAAATGGTTCAGCGCTAGCTATCGGCCTTAAGGGCATTTCATCTCTTCTTCTTAGCTTGCCAAGGTGTTGGAAATGATCACATGCCTTACAAAAATTGATATAATCCTGGTAAATGCTTTCCCACTAGAGACCTACTAGTAAAATCTTCCATGTGGTGGCATTTCCGCATAGTGTCCTCCTACAATTCCACCACATGATTCCTCGATTTTAGTGTTCTCATGCTATAACACACACCGATGCAAGATCTCATCATGATCTAACTTGTTTAAGTCTCCACTAATTAACATGTAGGGCGCGGTGCGTATGGCTAATGGTTTTCTCTCTAAAGTCTTCATTCCTTCGGTGTCATGTCTATTTTGAGAAACACAACAATATCCTCGATTCGGAGAGTGTGTAGTAATATAAATAGTTTTGAATCTGAAATTATATCCTTAATGCTCTCGTATCCTCCCCGAGTCGATCCTTAATAAATGGTCATGTCCCAAAGTTACTTGTACCGATTTTAGAACAACCGTAAACTCAAAATATTTAAATAATAGGACCCACCGCATATGCACCCTCAAAAAAGGATTGTTTACTAAGTACTTCAATCCCATGTGGTCTATGTAGAATATAAAGGGTGTTGCCAACATATATTGCTTGAATTTGTGTAGCATGTGTAGATCATTGAAAATGCCTCGTGCTTAGTAGTAGTATAGTCTCGCTCACTGGTGTCAACTTCTTACTTGTAAAACAAAGAGGGTGATCAACAATCCCCTCATAAGGTTATCCCCACAATGCTTCAATTTCCATCCATAAGGCATCAACATGTACATGGAATGGCTTATCCCAGGAAGGAAAGCCTAATATGGTCACAGTGATAAGCCCATTCTTCAATGTATCAAACACCATCTTTTGCGCTTCTCCCCAATGAAATGTAATTTTGTGTTTCAACAATCCATCAAATGGCGTGGCGATCTTGGCATAGCCCTTGATAAATTTTTAGTACCCTATATGCCCAAGGAATCCACGCACCACGCTATGGCTGGTAGATTCCCCCAATCCCACAATAACAATAACTTTGGCGAGATCCACCAGTAAGCCTTTCTTACATATGATATGTCCCAACATGGTTCCAAAATGAGTAGAGAATACACATTTATTAATGTTGAGAGATATACTCAACTGTCAGCATCTCTCAAACATCAACCACAGATTATCGCAATGGTCTTTTACTAGTCCATAAACCATCCAATCATCAAGGTAGACTTGAAGAAACTTATGGATGAAATCCTAAAATGTCTGAACCATAATCCGTGAAAACACATCAGGTGCGTTCTTCAGTTTAAAATGCATGACCGTGTAGGCAAAAATTCCCCATTTAGTGGTGAAAGTTGTCTTTTCTTGGTCATCCTTTGCAATTCTAACCTGATCATATCTTGAGAATCCATTTGTGAAAGAATAGATCTCACGCCTGACTATTCCTTCCAACATGTCCTCGGTGAAGGGGGTTAGAAAAGGGTCAATGAAACATACCGCATTCAAATCCTTGTAATCAACGTAAATCCTTATCCTCCCATCCTTCTTAATGTTGATGACCATTGGAATTATCCATTATGATTCTTCAACAACCTCAATGATGCCTGATGTGATCATCTTGTCAATCTCCTCCTTAACCCTGACGCATAGATTTAGATTCATTTAGTATGGTCTCTTCAAAATTGGGCACGCAACCTCCTTCGGTTTAATCTGCATCTCTCCTAAGGAGTGGTAAAATCCCTTAATCTCATGGTACCCATGCAGAAATAAATCCTAAAATTCACGCAACAGATCGATGATCTTTGAAACCTCCTTTTCTGACCAGTAATCTCCAATAATAGCTTCCTTAGGTTCTTACCGAACCAATATTAACCTTCTTAGTTTTCAGGGGTTCATGGTAGAAAGCGCGCTTGCTTGTCAACACTATCATTACCTTGCACGTACCCATTGTATGGTTAACATCTAAGTTCTCCACTTCTTCACCATCGATCACATAGACTAACTTCCCTTTCTTTTTTTCCATGCAAGTGCACTCAAGATGTATTTCCTCTGGCTATCCCTCATTGAAGTGCACTTCCAAGTTAGGTTCTCCCAAAATTTCAAGTATTTTCTCCTCCGCCATGACACTATCTCCCATAGTTGGGCACTTAACAATTTGTAACACCTCATTCACCAATGGTTTTAGTACTCACGATACTCAAAATATTGAATGAGATCAACCGTTAACTCTGTCGAGTTTCTTGTCTCGAAGACATAGTTTCGAATGAATTTACCATGCACGCACGTAACCTTATAAGGTGGAGTAAATCTTATGCACCCATAAATAAGGTGGCAAGGCTTCCATGCCTTCCATCTAGGCCTTCTCACATTCCTGGATGTGAAATGAGGTAGGTTCCTTCCCGTGATAGTTTTGTATAGTAATAGGTACAATGCTTCAGAGAAACCTAACAGAGAACACGATTCTCACCTCGTGCCACTCTAGAAGGTTATTGCGATGGGTCTCCCACTAATGTACTGTAGTCCCGAGAAAAGTATAGATAAACATCCTTTTCCTTTCGATCTCACATCCGCATGGGTCTCCATTGCTCACACAGAAAACATCAAGGTGGCTCCCCTAATGTAACTTAGCAATCGCTTTCCTCCCAGGTGCACTGATGAATGCACCTTTTTATTCTCGTCACGGAGCCTCTTAATTACCTTATGACTAATTCATGTGTCCCATGCACCTAATTTTCACATTCCACACTAGATGTATCACTTATAGATTGAACGTATTCCCACCGAATAACACATTCTTCTATTGGTTGCACAACCTCAGGGTCCCTGATAGTGTGCACATAGATTTTGTTAGGTCTTTTTCTCCCAAGGGCTTAGTATAGGGAGTTGACTTTCCATCTATCAAAGGGATGATAAAATGTTCCTCCTTGTTCTCAAAACTTATATAACCCTTATTGAAATATAAGTCAACATTGTTCTTATAGCACCAGGGGTGCCCAAGTAATGCTGAAAAGTTATCCCCCTCAGCAAGCGCTAAGACTTCAAAGTATCCAGTGAATTTATCCCCTTGGATAGTGATAGTAGCATCCTTTAAAACACCAATTAGCATTTCTTTTATCTTGTTAGTCATACACAACACATTTGAGAATGGCTGTAATGGGGGCCTTCCCATTTGATTCCATGCATCTAAAGTGATAACATTAACTTCCACACTCATGTCAATCAGAATATTGCTCAGAGCCATCCATCAACTATTGCATTCAAGGTAATTTCCTTATCATAGTCAATGCTGTGAGGAGGAAAGTTAGCGTGAAATACCTATCGCTCACACTCTCCTCTAGCGTGTGGTACTTTCTCCGTAGTCATTCTCCTAGTAAAGGGATGATATTATCTTTCCTCAACATTTTACATACCTCCCTGACTTCATCCAGATCATTCTGCGGAGCTGATGCTTTTTTTTGCTCTAACTACCGCAATTACTCCTTTAGGAATTAGATCTCTCCTTGTAAGCTTTGAATCACATCCATGGTTTCTTGATAGACTTATTTCTAATGAGTAGGGTCTAGGTACTTCCCATGCACCACCTCTTCTCTAGTAACCAATGGTTTCTACTTTGGTATCTCTCCTTGGCATGCGCAACCTCAACTTGCAATGTCACTAGTACAAGTTTTAACTTTGACTCATGTGCCACCCTAGGCATCCACTACAAGTCAGATTTCTTCACACTTACCATCCTGGCACCTTTTTCCTTCCATTGTTGTTGGCTCATGTGTTCAAATAATTCTAGGCACTCCTCATACTTGTGCTTCTTTCCACACCAAGAGCATTGTAACAGATCGGGGCATTCGCGCTTATAGTGTTTTGTAGACACACAACTATAACAATCTCCATGCGAGAACTCATTTCTTCTCGCCTTCGCGGTTCCACAACCTCTAAATCCTCTGCAAAATCCTCTTCCGTGACTCCCTCCATCCGTGTGCCCTTCTTAATGGCATCCCTCATCCTTGGAAATGCTTGAAATACTAGTCTAGCGCACACCAATATATATGACATCATGTATTTGATAAATCAATCTACAATCCTTGATGTCATGAGTAGTAGAGGTGCAAATTTTTCAATAGCAAGACACATTCTTATGGATCATGCTGCAGTAATGGAAACCTACTTACATCATGATCTCTATGGAAAATATCACAGTCTACCATCATCATGTGTACCGATATCCAAGGAAAACTGTCCTTCGTATGCCCTTCTACCTCACAATCCATACACCATAACCCATTGCGAGTCTCATGAGCTAAGTTCGCAGATAATTTCTCCAGCTATTTTTCCATTACAACAATTTGGGCTTCTAGGAACAGACTAACTCCTATATCAACACTTCTTACTACCTTAGCGCACAAGGTAGCCTCCAAGGCCTCACGTGGATATGTGAAAGTCTTCTGTGAAAGTTCCTCTTGAATGGTGTCATAATTCTTATGAAAAACCACTGAGCATGGTGTGAAGGGTGAATATCATAAGATAAATTGGATAGGAGAGTCTTGAACCACCCAATACATACTCCCACACACTCTTCAATATTCTCTTACTTTGAATCTCCTTCAACACGCTGATGTTTTTCTGTTCAAACTCAGGTATGTGGAATTTCCAAAAAGGCATTACACAATGCAATGTAATCCACCACTGTTTGATGTGGGTCATACTTCATATACCAGCAATGTGCACATCCTTGTAGTATGGCTGCCAACCCGACTTGCCTTCCACTCCAGGGCAGTGATTTCATTCGTGCGCCATAGTAACTTGCACTTGTGTACATGTTCTGCGACATCCTCAACGCCCTTATAATTAGGTAAGTGGAGTGACATCTCATAAAACACATGTTGATGGTGTTGTGGACCTTGTCCACTAGATCCAGGACCTTGATTCCCTCTGATGTTACCTCCACCACTAGACCCACTAGATCCACTAGTGCCAATTCCTCCAGATCCACTAGATCCTCCTCCTATCGTAGGTAAGGGGCCTAATGTAGTTACACTCTATGGACCCACCATCACACTAAGTTGCGCACTAACAGTCTGTGATACCGAACCACTCTCGATGTGTTTCCCGTGCCACTCCTCGGATGTGATACTCAAACCTTGTGATCCCACACCTTTCCCAAATGTTGTGACAAAAAAATAACCCCAAACATAGGAAATTATTGTGCAGCCATAAATGTACCAAATGAAAAATTATACCTCCTAGGTGTCGCTCGACTACGAATACCGATACTAATTGGATTATCAAAACTTATCTCAAGAACTAGAAAAATAAGTGTAAGGTTTTGGTCACCATGTAGGTTAAGATGCACATCTATAGCTCTTCTCATTTCTTCATATGACAAGCTCTCTCCAGAAGCCGAGGGGGTTTCTCTTCCATGCTTTCCAAGATGGGGTAACTTAGACTGCTTAGGTTCCATGTCCTCCGCAGTGAACCTCAAATCCTTCCCATAACGTCTTCCTCCATAAATCCATCACTCCTGTAGCTTCACATTGTCTTGACAACTCCCTCTCCCGAGCTTCATTATACTTGAGCCACCTCTCCTCTCTCTCCATTTCTATCGTAAGGTCCACCATCCTTTACCATGCCAACTTTCGTATCCCATGCCTAGTAGGACTTTAGCTAGCCATGGGAAAGGCTTCCAAAATCAAAGTAATGACCAAGATCTTGATAGCTAGTGGAATAGCAGGTAGGAATGATCCTCTGGGCTCCCTCAAGAACTCGAACTTAGAAATCTCTAGGAAAGAATAAGTAGAAATAGCGTATTCTAGGGTATAACTAGTCAACACACTACTCCACCAGTGATCAAAAACACGGGTCCAGGAGGGTCAACATCATGAAACCACCGATATTCCTCCCGGGTCCAAACGCAAGGTTTATAGTACCAACTTGTCCTTGATGCATATATGCGATAGCCATTCATACAAATCTACTTTGGAAATATGAGAGAAGAATGTCTCATAGAGTTCATGATACATGTTCTCCTCCACCCATTTTCATGCATCAAACTCATAACCAGTACTGAACCTCTAAGAAAAATCATCCTCTGTGATTTTAAGTAAGGTCTTGACATTGTCCAAGGTCATTCGCTTCGTCATCACACATCATTCTCACAACAAATTTGAAAAGAGGTCCCGGAAATGGAACCAAAATGTAGTCTCTATTTACCTCTTGTTTCTCTAATCAACCCCAAATGCGCCAGCACATCATCCAAGTTGACACGGAAGCTCACTAGAGGCACACATAGGTGTTAAGCCCCTCCTTTATGTGAGCTTCATGAGAATGTTATTCCTTAATAAGGGGGTGTTATACAAATAGAGAATGACACACCCATTCTTAAAAACTAGATGTAAGCACTAACTCCTAATCTAATGCACTAGAACATAGGATAACATGATCATATTACAATGGAAGTAGAACTAAATCACAATTATCATCAAGAAAACTAGTAATACACCCATGAACATAAAAAGGAAATGTACAGATTAAGATCCATCACATAAGTGCTTCATTATATTCATTAGCCAAAGTACAGTAGCCAAGATTACATTAAAAGAGTTCTATGTATGAATATATTCATAGTAACAAAGCTTTGACACATTATAGAGATCGTCATCACACATTACATATTTTTAATAACTATCTTCCTCTCTTGCTTCCATACTCACCCACACACCTCTCTCCTAAAACCATACATATGAGGAACTCTCAAGGAATATCCTCTTAACCGCTCATCATTACATGAGAAAGCCTAAAGGAATATTTCATGATTGCCCTACCACTACCCAAGAACATGTGAAATGTCATCATGAGTTTCCCCTAATTAAGTGTTCTTAGCATGCATGTTCCAACTAATCCATAACAAACTCGGCTTCTTATCCTTTCATGATAACCATATTGATGCCCTGGAATATCCTTTCCTTGAGTGGAAAGTATCCATAGCTTATCCATATCTGTATTTGGTTACTTTTTCATTGATTCCCTAAATGTGTCCTTTCCTACTGTCGAAAACTTAGTAAGTCCTAAATCCATCCTTCCGGCGCAAGCCTTCGCGCATCTCCAATAACTAATTCCACGTGTGCCTTCACACCCTTCTTCCACACACCACCAAGTTTTTACCCTAGGTACTTTGTTAATTCAGTGTCCAACGGTGAGCTCCCAAAATGAGCAAACCCCAATACGAAGTAGCAACCAACTCAATACCCATAATTCCCAAATAAAAGCAACCTTTTTGAAGGTATTTTAAAACACAATATACCTAGAATAAAAAACCTCTTGTAGTAAAGCACAATGAAACACTTTTGAAAACAATGCAAAAACATAAGTAGAAGCCAACTCACTAGTTGGGTATTAAGGAGAATACTTAGAGGATCTAGATATGAGTTTAAGCTAAAACTAAAACAGAGAAAAATACACATTTCTTACCAATTTATCAAGGTTAAGGTGTAGAGGAGAGTTCCCAAAATGAAGCCCCATTCATCCAAGAAGGGTGTAGCCAAGCCTCCATGGTCGTGGAAAAGAAGAATATCCAACAAAGAAAATAATAATGAGAAAATCAGAGCCCAAGCTTTATCAATGGTGACTCCATGTGAATCACATAATACCCAAATGTATGGTGAAAGAAAAAAGCTTCAAAAAAATGAATTTTTGAAATATAACTCATCAAGTCCAGTTTTCTTTCCAAGAGGTGACCATTGAAGCACAAAAAGAGCTCAAGGATTCCTTTTATGGTGGCCACCATATTTTTAGCATATGTTTTAATAGCGAAGCTCCAAAAGTAAAGGTAAAGGCTTGAAACAAACCATAGCTCACAAACATCCTTCAATGACGACCAAGCTCAATACAAAAAAAAATGAATAGCCCATGATATCAAAGATTTAGCGAGTTCGGGAGGAAAAAATCCTCGATAATGGCGACTCCATTGCACTTGAAAGGGTCAAGAATGACCAAAATGTTTTGACCAAAATGTCTTTCATCATGGTTATGGAGCAACACAATGAAAACAGAGCTTCTCCAACAAGTAAAAGGCGTAACACATCGGGACACAACACTCAATAATGGTGGCTAGCTAAAATTTTACACAATCTTCCTCAAATCCACCACCTCACCAACAACGGAAGTGCAATGTGATTGAAAGTTAGGGTTTCTACCCTAACTAAGGTGAGGTCAAACCATTTACCCAACTATAATAATTGTTGACTAGGGTTTGGTCAATTATTAGAGCACCTTTTTTTATGTGCCCACGTAGGAAAGAAGCATAATAATTTGCTATGAAAAGGGGCAATATGGATAATCCATTTCCAGTGAGGGATATGCCTTGTTTAAAGTAAAAAGAATTATTATTAGCATGTTAATACGAAAGGTGCTAATCATGCATGTGGTTCTAGAGGGACAAACAACTAAAACACCTTTTCTAGATAATGATAAGATTAGCCTTTTGGAGTTAGGTTAAAAATAGACTTTACCTTGTATTGCTCCAAAATACCTTAAAATATGCAAAAGGTTTGTACTTCCACGTTTCTTTACGTATAAGATATGATTAGGCAATCAAATGTAGTTTGAGAACGAAGGCATGTGAGTTATTTTTGCATTTGATTAACATGTACTTTTAAGTTTATTATTATTTTATTCATAAAAAAGTTAAAAATAGTCATGCGAGGAAACGAAGTTGTATAACTTAAGTGTTGAGCTTAGCTCCACTTCTATTTTTCCTATTTATTCATTCTATGCAAGCATTGAGAGGCTTTTTGATGCAACGAAGTGCTACCGGATTTTCCACAATAGGTGCCCATTGAGGAGAATAAATATTTCTTCCTTTCCAGTTATTTTACAGTATTGTGTATTCATGATAACCATTCTTGTGAGTTATTTTCCATGAATTTTAAGTTATGCTTAAGATATATGCCATCGCAAAACACACGTCTATGAGTAAATTTTAGTGTGCATGTTGTTGTAAAAGCTGTTATTGTGAATCATCCGTTAACAAATTCAATTTTTGCCTTGAAAATCACCCATAAACCTTTGGATCGTGCAAGTATCATTATTTCTCTCCATCAGTTTATGCATGTTCCTTTATAAAAAAACCTCAAAATCTATCATGTATCACCTCATTTTACCATTTTCAGTTTACCTTCTAAACATTAACCCCACTAGCTTAGTTTAGGGATACGCCGAAACTTAACCAACCCTTTAAAATCTAGAGATTCACCTCGAATCCAAGATACCCACAACCTATGAGGTGTCTGAATTGTATATCTACAAAAGTGAGGAAGGAGAGAGATAGACAAATTTACCATTCCTCAAACAGGGTGCACTTACGGTAGATAACAACACCCTCTAGACCAACTCACTCAAGAACTTCCTCCAAAAATATGATTAAGTTCAATGATATTTTTCTCTAACACTGTAAACACTATAGAACATTTTATCACACTATTTTTCCTCTCTTTCAGGTCACAAATAACTCTTACACTTTCTTTTCTCTTCCTCCTAGCTCACAATTTTTCTCCACTTTCTCAACTAGCTCAAATGAGCTTTCTAATTTGCTTTTATACATGTTTCTTCATTATAAATCACCTAGGTCAGCCATAATAGAGTAAAATATATCACCACATCATAAAAATATCACCCATATTACCATATAGGTCACCAACATCACCTAGAACCATCTATACCTCCATTAGGACTCAAGAAGCCCTAAAACACCAAAACAAGCAACTCACCACAAAGGGAATGTTCTAGAGAAAAACAAACTTCACCAAAGCACATACACCACTTATACATGTTTTCTAATCCTTCAAAACCTCAAACAATCATGAAACACTTTGTAACAACATCTCATGCCATGAAACCTACTTGAGACCATGCACAACCAAGCACCCTCAAAACTAGTCTTTAGTAAACAAGCCATAACTTCCTCAAATATAATAAAAAACACAAGTGTGATATACCAATGGAAATATCATGACCTCAGGGTCATCACCAAACTTAAACCATGCCATAAATATAACTATAGAACCTCCAAAACATCTTTGCAACCAAACTACTTCAAACTACCAAAAACTGCTCAAAAACCAATAATGCAAGATATAACATACTTGACCTCTTAAGAGATCAACCATGATCTTAAAAATCATATACATGAATAAAAACTCCCATACTTCCATAAATTTTAATTTAGTTACGATGTCTAATGGTCAACTTGAGCACAAACTAAAAATCTTCATAAACTTAGTGGGTCCACATACTTTCACAACCTCTAAATGCCACGTACATAAAGATGGAGCAATATTATATAACCTCCAATCATTAAATTTACACAAACAATCTATTCTGGGCCATAACCAACAAGATCTATAAAGTCGCTACATAGATAGGGTTTTGAGAGGGTTTAAAAGTTGTTTACCTTCTTAACGATTGTTCATAAAAACATATCAAATGACCTCATTCCAATTAGAAAATATTCATAATAGACTTATTCAACTTCCCTCAGGAGATTTTGTCTCCATTCAAATCAAACACTCTCCAACGAGCATCGGGAAGTCAACTTTGAGCTCAAATTTTCACCTTTAGGAACCCGTTTTGGTAAAGCGACATAACTTACAAAATATTCAACAAAAAGACCCAAAACTTAGACCAAAAATTCATATCAACCTTATACACACTCATTGATGATCACATTTTCCAAAATATTCTCATACATGTTGACTCCACCACTCCAAGTCATGCTTTCTTAAGGGTTAGGTCTATGAACAAACCTAAAACCACTATTTAACACTTGAACCATAACTATAAGACACTTGTGAGTGCCCTAAAAACCCATCTACATGATTCCCATGATCTTACCATGCTTACACATCTTCTATATTCCTTTACTTAATCAAACCACTGACTATGCTTCACAAACAAATACCTTGAACATGTTTGTATCACCAAATATGGCCTCAAAATCACTTTCCTAGCCTTAAACACCTACTAGGACCTTCAAAACACCTGCATGGCATCATCACACCATAAGCCATAACTTTGTAAGTCACTATCACACTTCTATAAGCCATTATACGCTCAAGAACCCATACAACACCATGTAATCTTAATAAGAAAATCACCTTGCCTTAACACTACCAATCAACCTTCATCAAAGACAAGCTAGATAAATAAAGACAAACGTTAGTTTGTGCCCTAATTCATGTGCCATAGATAAATGTTTCTCGAATGAAATCTCTGAAAACCACATCTAAATGAATTCAAAACTAGTCGAGGGTGTTTTTACCGCCCCCAAATGCCCAACAAGAACCATGGTTTCCCGCTCACGAGATACAAATTTGGATGGAAAACTCATTAGAATTCTAAATTGTCTTCATCTAGAAAAATATCATGAATTAGAAGATAAATATTTTCACCAACTAAAATATAAATTCATAAAGGTAAACATTTGCTATAAAAAAATCCAAGCACTACCAACTCTCTCGAATGGTTATGAATAACTTTAATGGTCTTCAACATACCAAGTTAAGCGTACTTACAATGTAATTAGGAAAAGGGAAATTTGTGTTTAGATCCAAAGTGCTTTTATATAGTTCATAAGTTTCCACTTTAAGCCCCACTCACGCCTATGTAATGTCCCCAATGGGATAATCTCTAACCCCAAACAAAATAGTTACAAATCTAATCTATAACAACAATTTATGGGAAATATATTTGATAAAAAGAATGCAGATCTAAATTTATTCTAGAAAATACGACTTGCCTTAGAGATTAATGGTATTCAAAACTGATGTAAACTTGATCAAATCTCCACCAAATGTAATAAGAATTTATCATAGATGCAAGAACATCAAAAACATAAATTTGTTACCAAGAAGAAGAGCTAGAACTTTCTTGAAAGTTTGTAAAAACCAACTTATAGACACAACTAGAAAGAAGTGATCCCAAGCCCAAATCCACTGAAAAAAAGTTGAATATGTCCTCCAAAATTATGAAAATATATACTGTAATAAATGAAAATGCTCTTATAATCAGTTTGAGGGTGTTTTAAAGAGGAATGCACTAGAAGAGTTTTATGGAAATTTGGTGCATGGTTTGTGAGTTTTAAGCAATTCTCGCTTTTAGGAGCTCGATGTTGTGGGAAAAACCAATAGCTGATTTAATAATTTTAAAATTTTGTGAAATCCTAATTACAAAGTCAAAACACAATAGATAAACAATAAAGTATAGATTTGACCTAGGCAATAAGATAGAGAAATATGAAACCCTACGTGCGCAAGAGAGGGACTAAGAGACTTAGTAGATTTCACAATAATTTTGAAGATGTATTGAGATGGAAAAGTAATGAAACGGGAGGATTAAATGTCGCAATCGAACCAAAAATTACGAACTATCGGAATAAGTCGACTAGGGCACTGGACTAGGTCGGGGGCCAGGCATCGTAGATTTCTTCTGTGCACTTGTGACTATGAAAATGGTCAGAAAATGATTTCTTTTGTGTTACAAGGTGGTAGATCACCTTCGTTGCTTTTCACTAGTGTGTCGCACTATGCTTGTAGAATTCACCTGTAACCTACAAAGAGAAAGGGCACATGCAAAACCCCAAAATACATCAAATTCTAAAAATAAAAATATGTAAATGGAGAGTCGGGCACCCCAACGGTGGCCACCGACAGAGTGAACTTACGACTAAGTGTTGCACTACATCTTAGACTCCATGCAATTCTACGTGTGTGTGTGTAGAATTGTGCCCTAGGTGACTCTTGTGCAAGATGTAGAAATGTAATTAGATGTGTGGATGTCAAAATGAACTTCCCCTCCTATGAAGTGTATGTAGAAGAATACAGTCCCTTGTCCCTTGAATGATAGTTAGATGGATGTTTTGATGCTCTTGAAATGCCTTTGGATACAACCTTAGGTGATAGTAGTAGATGCTTAGTGATTTGGTCCTTTATTGTGGTCATATAGCTTTATATTTATATGATCCCCTTTTTTAAATTTCGTAATTAACCTCTAAAAGGCATACCACCAAGAAAAAATATATCCCCAAACAGATGCGGATGTGTATGCATGTGATGAGGTTCATTTATAAAATACCCCTCGATAGTCAAGAATGAACCATAGAACAAGAGTGTATCATCGGGAAATGGTTTAAATATGTATGTGTGCTATAAATATATGATCAACGGAGCATAAAGCATAGAGAGTGAGTGAGGTGAGGTTCATTTCAGATTTATACCCTCAACAGTTGAGTATGAACCATGGAACTAGAGTGTTTCATCGGGTAGGTAGAACGTTGTGTGAAAATTTCATGCTATAAAGATGTGTCGTGATTGTGCTAAGTGTGAAATGTGTCATGTGATGGTGTGAGGTTCATGAATGTAGTATGCCCTCAACATTCAAATGTGAACCATAACATGACACCGCATCATAGGGTAGTGTGATATTCGATAGTGTGATGTTAGAAAGATGTGTCGTGAATGCACCAAGTGTGAAATGTGTCGTGTGATGTGAGGCTCATGAATGTAGTATGACCACAATAGTATGTGTCAACCATAACATGAGAGTGCATGATAGGGTAGTGTGAAAGGCGAGAGTGTCATGCTAGAAATATGTGTCGTGAATGTGCCAAGTGTGAAATGTGTCATGTGATGTGAGGTTCATGAATGTAGTATGCCCTCAACAGTCAAGTGTGAGCAATAACATGAGAGTGCATCATAGGGACATGACAATATAAGTGTATCAAGATGTTTAAGGTGTCGTGCGAAAGACTAGTTGTGAAGAAATGTGACACGTCCGAGAATGCTAGAAGGGAAGAATAGTAAGAATGATGCCCCCAAATGTATGATGATAAGTATGTTATCCGATGAAAGTGAAGGGCAAGGGTCCTGCACCCGATGCTTGTGAAGATAAAGTCATGTGACCATGCTCGAGATTGATGATGTAGTGGTGAAGGAGACCTATGTGCATGAGGCCTAAGCGATAATGAACACCTATGTGAAGGAGACCGAGAAGGTGATGTGCACCTATGTGAAGGAGAGCAAGGAGGTGATGTGCACCTATGAAGGAGACCGAGGAGGTGATGCACACCTATGTGAAGGAGATCAAGGAGGTGATGTATGCCTATGTGAAGGATCTATACATGTAGTGGACCTAAGTCAGAATGAAATGGACTAGTAGATGATGAGATCATGCAGATCGTTCAAGATTAAGAGAGATAGGAGAAGATTTTGATTTATATTTGAGAGGTCTAGGGGACCTAGATGCTCTAGTGAGTGCAATGACAACCTCAAGAGGAGGTTGCGACCATGGTGTGCATGGTGGAACACCATTGATAGTAATGACTTGCTTGTTGTGAATGAACTTTAGACATAAGTGATTCATGGAAATGATAGTGTGAGTAGCACGGAGCCAGGGAATACCTAAGAGCATGTCACACCCTTTGACTAAAGGTGCCACAAGAAATGGAACAAGCATGGTAAGAGGACCAAATGTGACTGGAAGCTTGACATAACCGTAAGATTTAGGCACTAGATATAAAATATGTGATAAAATATATTCAATAGAAAGCAACACAAGTGTAATAAATCACACAGACATATGAATTGATGGATCAATCATTGTATTATTGATAGCATGAGGCCCGATAGAAGCATTGATATGTAATGTGTTAGAAGAGAATGTAGCATGATAGTCGTGATCAAAGAATGCAATGAATGGTGGAGATGCATCAACGTGAGAAACTATAAAATCAAGAGCCCCCAATGAAGGAGGAGGCACTACACGATATGTATGATTATCTGAAGAATCATTCGCTTACTTGTCATGTTTAGGAAGAGGATTGTTGAAGATATTGAGCTTGTGATTTTCATTGACCGTGACATAGATGTCATAAGCTCGGAAGTTCAATTGTAGTATTATCAATGAGATCTTGAATAAGATGCCAAAGTTTGAAACATCAATCTGTAGAATTCCCAACACATTGATGATAGTTACATCTAAAATTTTCATTGTAATTGCATCCTTAAGGGTGAGATGGATCCATATCTAGTGGTGGCAGGAAGCATAATAATATTTCTCTCAACAAGTTTGGAAATAGAATATGAGGAGCAGAAGGAAATCTAGTAAACGTACACTTAGGTAGTTGCCATTGAAGCTTTTCGGATTAAAGACAAGTATGTTGACAATAGCTCTAGCTTTATTAGGTTTAGTAAATGGCTTGAAATTGGATCTCTTTGTAAAAGTGAGTAGAAGATGAAGCATGTGCATGATACTTGATATTTCCCATGGATAATAGTTTACTTTCGTGTAGCTTAAGAGTATGACATAAATGATCAAATGATGGGGATTTTTGAAGATGAAACTCTCCTACAGAGGCAATACTAGAATTTGGAAAAATAGATCTTGAAGTTCATAGTCTGCAAGTACATTAGACATCTTAGCTAAGTTTTTCTTATATCGTAAAACATAGTCCTCTAGATGTTCATTAGATTCTTGTCTAGTTTGTGTAAGTTGAACATAGAAGATCTTAGAGCCAATTTTTATTGAAAAATGTGTGAGAAAAGCATAAGATAAATGCGTGAATGATTTTTTCGAGTGGACAGTAGATAATAGAACCAACACATTACATAATCTTAGAGGCTTCTAGGAAATAAATTTGCTAATAATGTATGATCATCCACATAATCTAGACATGCCACATGAAATGCTCGGAGATGCTCTTGAGGGTCACCATGGCCATTGAAGCTAAGAAAATTAGGGGTGATGAAATTTGGAGGAAGTGGATAGGCGGAAATAGTGTGTGAAAAAGGAGTATGAAGAAGGAAATTAGAATCAAGAGATTGAGATGCACAAGAAGTAGCTGTTGTAGTTGATGGATTTGAACTTGGAGATCATGATAAAGAGAGGCTAGGTCTTGAGTGCTAGTAGAAGATACTTACCGCATGTGAGAAATAATAGGTGGAGTGAAGTGATTGGTAAGAGTAGGAACATATACATGAACAATAGAAGTAGGCAAAAGAGTGGAAGCAAAGGGTTGAGTAGAATAGGCATGGAAGCGGGGATAGATGTAGGAAAATTCGTCTCGGCCCATTGGTGGCCTCCTCATGAGAAACAAATAAAAGTAGATCTAGATCTTAAGGATGTTCAACAAGATGATAATTGATATCTTAGAGGTGGGATTTAGTAAATTTTCCATAATATTGAGCCATGATGGAAGAAGAAGGAGAGAGTATTCAAAGGACGAGTGCACCAAATGATTTAACAATTTGTTGAAATCCTAATTGCAAAGTCACAACACAATAGATAAACAATAAAGTATAGATCTAACATAAGAAATAAGCTAGAGAAATATGAAACCCTAGGTGTAAGAGAGGGATTAAGATACTTAGCTAATTTCACAATAATCCCGAAGATGTACTGAGCTGGAAAACTGATGAAACAGAGTAGGAAATGTCACAACAGACCCAAAAAGTTACATAGCTATCAAAATAAGTTGAATCAGGCGGATGGACTAGGTAACGGGCACATGGGAGTTGTAGACTACTTCTGGGCACCCGTGATTGTGAAAATGGTTGGAAACTGATTTCTTTGGTGTCACAATATGGTTACTCACCTTCGTTGTTTGTCATATGTGTGTCGTACTATGCTTGAATTTTTTTCCTATAACTGGAAAGAGAATGAGAACTGCAAAACCTAAAACACATCAAATCCTAAAAATAAAAATATGCAAATGGGGATTCGATCGATTCCGAAAGTCACTTGATAGAGTGAACTTACAATCGAGCATTGCACTACATCTTAGACTCCATGTAGTTTTGCGTTTGTGTGTGAAGAATCATGCCCTAGGTGGCTCTTGTACAAGATGCATTGAATAGTGAGCAATAGCTATATGTAGTAATGTAAGTAGATGTGTGGATGTCAAAATGAACTTCCCCTCCTATGAAGTGTATGTAGAAGAATGAAATCCCTTGTCCCTTGAATGATAGCTAGATGGATGTTTTGATGCTCTTGAAATGCCTTTGGATGCAACCTTAGGTGATAATAGTAGATGCTTAGTGCTTAGTCCTTTATTATGGTCACATAGCTTTATATTTATATGATTCCCTTGTTTAAATTTTATAATTAACCTCTAAAAGGTCGACACCAAGAAAACAAGATGCCCAAAAGATAAAAAGAGGCCCAAAAGGGGAGAGTAAGATACAAAGATGCCTGGGCACCCGGAGGGGACGTGGGCGCTGGTGCGGTGACTTGGTGGGCGCGAGTGTCTTGAGCCAAGAAATATAAAGAAGTGAAATTCATATGGGAAGTAAGGTGTTCGAGACCACCGAGAAAACCAGAAAAGAAAGTAAAAACGTTAAAGATAGATGTCCATTACTAGTTTTCTTGCTTGTGAATCATATGACTAGTTGTATGTGATTAGGACCTAGAAATGTACCTAAAGTGTGTGATTTAATGTCTAAAATATCATGCCTATGTAGAAATGGAGGTTTGGGAGGGAAAAATCATACATTTTAATGATTAAAATGGCTAAGTTTTGAGAGAGGAGAAGAGTTATTCAATTTTTTTTGCAAGTTTTAACTCACCCATTTGACTTGATATCTTAACTAGGGTCATGATAAGGTGAAGTTGAGTTTCACCCATGAAAAATGAAAAAGGGGACATAAGGGACAAAGTGTGACTTTCACCATATGGTGGAAAGTGGAAGCTTATGGTTTCTTATGGATAAGATTTAGGGGTTGGGAATGTGCATGGGGGAAAAATTTGAGTTTTCAGGTGATTAGGGGCTACAATGGAAGGAAGGAGGTCAACACTTTTATGTCCCTGTATTCCTCTTTGAACCTCGGGGAAATGGGGACAACATGAGTGAAAACATGTGACATGATTTCAAGCACATGAAAGGGGGATAAGGAAGCATGGTAGTTTGTGCAACCTAGGTGTAAAAGTGGTGAGGGGCGAGTTGCAAGAGTTTTACCATGATGGGGGGTAGAAATTTTGTGTCCCACTTAACCCCTTTACAACTTTGTGACAATAAAAGGGGTTAAAGAGGGCAAAAATTGTAACTTGAGGGTTTGACTATCATGAAAAATGGGCCATGCAACTTGATTTACTCATTTGCTCACCTTAACACCATATGTCATGCTTTCAAGTGACAATTTACTTCAAAAATGATGGAGGTCACACTTTGGTGTTGCTATTATACCTTTTCACCTTAGGGATAATCTAAAGGGACGCCAAGGGTGAAAAAGTGTGACAAAAGAGTTTTTATATGTTTGTGTCACCCGTAGAGTGCATTTGAGGACACTTGGAGTGTTTTTTCCACCCTGGGAACATGGAAGAGTGTTAAGGGGTTAAACCTTATATTGTTTTGACTCAAAAAAACCTATTGAGACCATTAACACCATTATTAGGAGCTAATTATTCTTTAAATTTGGTTTTAGGGCCTATTCCATTCTTGACTTAAAGGGGCAGTTGCAGTGTCTTGGATTATCACAAAGCATTTATATATCTTGAAGAAAAATTAATGTATCCATAATGTAGGTGGGTCCAAGATATTTATGATTTTTTTTTTTTTTCCTACCAACTCTTTTCGAAACTCTCATGGGAAAGTTGTCTTTCACCATTGGAGCCTTCATTCCATGAGCCCAAAATGACACGATCTTGCACAAATTGCGCCCAATTTCAATTTATTCAATACTTTTCCCCTAAAGTTCCTTAGAAAACTTCATTGATCTCATATAAAATTCACAGATGACTTAAATCTTCTCCGTAAGCTTCCAGAGGGTGTTTACCAACCGTAAAATGGCCATAAATGGCCTTTTCTAGGCCTTCTGAGATAGTTCCTCTTCTTTAAATTTCAATGACTTTATCAATCACCTTGGGCATTCATGCCTCGAAAATTAAACACACTTGAAAATCTTGTTAGCATGTTTTTATGAGCCAAAATGAGGGTGAAATTGAGCACAAACCGACTATCTAGGAAGGGTTCACAATGATCGAGAGGAGAAATTTTCAAGCGTGGGCTTAGTTTTCATGGCTAAATTTTTAAATTTTGCATGCTAGACATTTAACATGACAATAGAAGCCAAATCAAAGTGAATGTAAGAATTGCTATTTTATTGGGAAAAATCTATTGGGTGGTAGAGCTACTCTTCCTTTAGATAGAGAATTATAGGACAACCCCACTAGTTCTAAAGAGGATAACTACAAAGAGTTGGAAAACATGGTTTCTTTGTTAGAGACCAATGCCAAGATACAACATAGCATAATAAAGTTTCTTCAAATTGAAAATGAAAATCTCAAAATAAAATCCAACATAGTGAGCTTAAGGAACATAGGGATAAAGACTATGCTCAAAGAGACATACAAAAGGATATGGATCAACTCTACACTAAAATCATCATCATGGAGGAGGAATAGAAAAAAGGTAAGGAAGAGCTCTAAAGACTCCTTCAAATCAACAAGGATGAATTTAAAAATAGTTCCACCAACATGTTCATGTTGAGAGATGGATTGAAATCCTCTAATGAAGCTAAGGAGACATGCCCAAAAAAGGGAAGAAGAGAATGTTGGATGACGTGGGGGGAGGAAGGATACAAATAAGATTGAGGACTACCTCAAATTTTTATGTAAATAATTGGAAGCCATTTTGAGGGCTTACAAAAGTTAATTTTAATGCTCTCTTTGTTTGTTGTAAGTTTATTGACTACTATCATCAAACTTTCAACAATTTGTTTTCTTAAGTTCTTTTGTTTTTGAACTTCTTAGTAAACTATTACTTCATCTTTTAGTTTTTATAATAAGGATTCGACCCTTTCAATACCCAAATTTACTCTTATTAAAAAAAAACTTCATATATAATATATTACTTTCATATATAAAATTTACTTTTCTTTAATAATTTTCATATATAATATTAATGTTTAAATAAATGCATACTTCATTTTCCACATTTTATAGGCTCACATTGTGAACATACAATAGGTTGGGGCAACTACCAATATGTTCACTTGAAGGAAACTTTAAGGATACTCGAGGAAATCTAGATGTTCTTGTGCATGTTATTCTTAACGTTTTTCATGCTTTGCAGCTCCAAATGTGGGGATCGTTTCACTGTTTTCTTTTTGTTTATGAGTTCTTGTTTTGTAGATCTATATTTTTTTGGTAGAATGAGAATTATGCTTGCTTAAATTGTAATGGAGATTCATTTTATACAGCTTCATCTGGGAATCATATCTGTTTTTTTTTTTTTTTAAAGGATTCTTGCATATGAAATGGTTTTGCAAGAATAATGCCAATGATCATATACAATGGACATTTGATTAAACAGTTCAAAACCCATTTGATTTCATCCCACACAATTTGATTTTACTCTAAACCCTTTTGATTTTAGCTAAAACCCATTTTATTTAGCTAATACCCACTTGACGAAGCTCTTTATAATCCATTAGTTGATGACGATGCGTCGAATACTCACCAGTCTGATTAATGTTGAAGACCATATATAGTGGAAACTTGATTAAATAGGTGAAAACCCAATTTGATTTAGTCCGCCCCAATTTGATTTTAGCCTGAACCCATTTGATTTAGCCAATACCCACTTGTTGAAGCTCTTGTATGATCCGTTAGTGCTGTGTGCAAGCATGGTTCAGTAGACCCTAGAGATGGCATGATCGGTTCCTATGCCCTCCAGTCCCATTGTAGAAAAGCAAGATGATTGTGAGATACCCATAGCCGACAAACGACTTGCCCAAGTTGGGAATTCAACTGAACATGTTGTTGCAGTTGATTTGGGTGAGAGTGGTCCTGAGGTCGACTTTACTGAGCTTGATGGTTGCATTTGCAGGTGTAATTGTGAGAAGCCCAAAGTGAAAAAGGTCACCTTTGTCACAGTCAAGCATGTGAACAGTGCTCTGGATTTGGGAAAAGGGGTAGATGTTAAGAACGTTGGAGAACCGGCAAGAAACGGGAAATGTGGAGATGATTATATAGGGAGAGTGTGGAGAGTGTGTCATTGAAATATCCCTTGTGGGATATCACTTAAATAATACAAAATATTGAAAATTTGCAGCCAAATAAAATACTGATTTTTGCAGATTTTTACCAGTTAGGGCAGCGAACTGAAGAAAATTAATAACTCCCAAAATATCCACTCAAATCACTTGAAAATTTAAAGAGAGCTTGCTAATATTATAAAGAACATAAGAAAATTATTTTTGGAATTTTTCTAGACAATAAAACACTGCCAGAAAATTACAGCGTGCCCTAAACAACTGGAAAACTTCTAAAATTCATATCTTCCTGAATACAAGTGCAAAAACTATGAAACTTTGGAAATAACATTTACAAATATAGAAGATGATATTCCAACCCTCAAATATGAAAATGGCCAATTGAAAACCCTCCAAATAAAGGCTGCAATCTCCAAAACAAGTCACCCTTTTTGGTAGATGGTCCAAACCCCTTTGAAATCTTTCTGGAAATGATGCCAAACCCTTCCTTTATTGCTTCCGTAAGTCTGATATGAAAACCCAATGATTATTTTCAAAAATTATCTCAAAACCCTATCTTTAAAACCTCTCGAAAATATATCTCAGAATCAGCCCTCAAAATGACTCTCCAAAATGACAAGCTAAGGTAGATCTTTCACTACCGAAGCTAGGGATGGATCTCTCACCACCGAAGCTAGGGTTCCTGCAGGATTTCACTCCACAAGCTATAGATTTGCAAACAACAATTGCAGATGAAAGGAGATAATTAGGTATGCAAAGATGCCTTTTCCCCCAACTCCTTATATAACTTCCACAAGGCAAAAGAGCCCCAATAAACCCTATTCGTATTTTTCCCTTGGAAGGGTCAATAAAATAAAAGTAACTTAAGTTACTTTTCCCCTTTTAAGTCGCCATGGTCCAAATATGACCCCCAACGCAAAATTAGAATATTAAGTGTCATGTGGCCCCTTCCTAACGACAAAACATAATATCTAGTCCCTCCAAAACACTTTATGCTTATGTCAATGAAGAAATATAACAAAATGGACTAGATATTCATACCCAATAGCTCCCGCATCCCTAGCCCCTTGGGTATGACGATGGCCTGGACTCGAATTGGCCCTTAGGCCTTAGGCGTAGGAAAAGAGGACATTGCAGTGATTTGAGCTCGATTGCAAAACATACCCGTGAGACCTAAATCAGATTGGATGCGTAGGTGTAATGATGATTTGGGTATTTCTCATCAACATTGTGTAGAGGTCCGGTTTAAAATCGAGGCAATATTTTTAGTTACTGAGGAAGCTTCCCATAAATCAACAGATCGGGATGCTTGTTTGACCATCTACAATCAATTTTCTACGTCATTAATGGTGAAAGAGACCTAAGTAGGCATTACCATCTAGGGATAACAACCATTTCCCTTTTAGGAAATTGGGGACAAGAGAGGGATCTCTTTGCATGGTGTTATAGAAATTGTTACAACTTGTCTTTACAGACTAGATCAGATTCATCAGAGAGAACTCACCTGAAATATGGGTTTACTAAGGAGGCCATAGCTAAAGGGGAGGTTTCATGGTGTTTGAATATTTTGGTGGACAGTCATCAATGGTGGAATTTACCAATCTTTCTAATGCATCCCGAGCTCCATTCTCAACTTAGCTCCCATCAATAATGGGGACTAGCTAGAAATGTCGGGGTTTTTTATTCCTCATGAATGTCATTTCACGAATAAGGAAAGCTACACCAAAATTAAATTATATAAATGGATAATAGTATCATGTTGAAGGTCATTTTTCAAAACTTTTGCTTTTTGCAGTAATGTCATATTCGTAGAGCAATTTATTTTCAATGACTTTCCTCTAGAGCATTGTCTACGTGCAATTCAAAATTTAAAATCAATGATTGACATTAAACAAAATTCAAAATTTATCATGTATCCTCCATCTGCTTTTCTCGCCTTGATGCTTTAACCATGATTTTATGATCATATTCGACATATATAACCATAAGAATGATATAAGTGCTTCCTTAGCATAACCATAAATTGGTAAGTAAATGCTAAATTTAAAACTCTCAATGAAGAAGCATTTACTAGACATATCTGGAATTTATTTGATACTTATTGCACAACCATTATCAACTGGTTTTATTATTTTTCATTTGTAGTGTTTTGGTGAAATATTGACATATATTTGCAGGACATAGACAATATAAAAATGCTTCATTTGTTGTGTTTATATTTGGTTGATTAAAATGTTCTAACTAATGGTTAGAAATATTCAAGTCTTGTTGGGTCAAGTGAGCAACATAACCGGTAGTGGAGCGTATGTGATAGGGACACTTGATTCGTCGCTACACCAAGAAATATTTTGTACATCAGATCTTGCACTTGATTGATGTTGTAATTCTTGTAATACTATTTCAACTAAATATACTCGAAACTTCAAAACAGTTGATGTATTACATACATTTAAACTAGTTATATAGCCTTTGCAACAATTATGGATTATATCAACTATCTACCTACACAAAAAGAAGCTATATATCTTCATATATTTGGGTTTTAAATGAATGTTACAATTGATTTTAGCAAAAAAAAAAATTTAGGTGACTTGGTTTTCCCCAACTTCCAGTGTAGGGAAAAAGTAATGGCGATAAAAATGGACTATGTATTGTATTTAGTAAGAAAAGGTGTTTCCTATCCTAACAAAGGGCAGAAAATGAGAATAAATAATGATAGAAATTGATTGTGTTAGTTAGATAGGGATTGAGCACTAAAAAGTGATGGTTATTATTGTTGTTGATCATTGGAAGCCCATATATGTTCTTTCATGTTAACAAGAAAGTAGATGGAAAATATAATAACATAAGCAATATGGTAGTGTCATGAGATGATTGTTTATTAACATGGTATGAATCAATAAATTGATGGGAATTTTGGAAAAAATAAAATCGTCTAGCATGAGAGAAGAGATAGACTCTAACGGGAGTTTGAACAAGATCTAGATAGCATTTTGTAGAAGGAAAAAAATAGTATGTATCCATGACAGTGTAAAATTTATGGTAGAATTCATCTGCATTTGTTTTTGAATTCAAATAAACATTAGGGATACCACATATCTAATGAGATGGACTTTGTATGCCATATAATCCTCATGATTTCTCATACACATTTGAGATCATTTTGAGATCATCCTCAGTAAACCAAGTTGACAATAGGGTTGTAGGGTCACCCAAATCCATTAACTTCTTACCCTCGTGTGTAGCTATGTACATTGCATACAACTATTTGTAAAAAATTCCCAAAATCTACCAAACATCTTCCACTTTATGCATGACAAACAAGGACCAAAGGTTTCTTTTGGCCTTGTGGACATTACAAGATATCTATATATTATAAAAATGGATCATGAGTTCTCTCGTAAATAATATTGTTTGCTTGGTCGGTGAAGCGTTATGTTGGAGGATTACATATCGAGCCCCACCCACTACAAATTAGTTAAAATTATTAATTACGCATTCCTTCTTTGTAAATCGAATAGTCGTTTGCTATTTTGGACGCAAATACATTTGATTTAGGTAACCATTAATGGCTCCGTCTCTACGCCCAAACATTTGCTTCAATAAGTTCGATAGAAAATATTGACTTGTAAAACATGTACGATGCATGTATCTCAATTTAGTTTCAAACATTAACCTTTTCGAATTTACTCGTTTTTTAGTTTGTCCTCTTGATACACATATTGCATCGGCGTGAATAATACCTATAAGATACAAACGATACACTGGAACTCAATTTTCTCCCCTTCCATCGAACCCCTTCCCCGATAAACCCTCATTTTTCCCTCTATTTCACTTCCTCGCTTTTTCATTTTTACTCCATCTCTTACGACGTTTCCATCATACACTTCACGCACAATTGCTAGTATATAGATGTTTCATGTGATAATAATAATTTGTTTATCGTGATTAATGTGATATTAATGTGTATGATTTCAATGCTTTATATGTGTTTGATATCACTACAATGTATTAATTTGTTTCTTCATGATTATGTAAATAATTTGGATTTATCGAAGGCCCTTGGTTTTATTTGTGAATTTGAATGGCTTGGAATGAGCCCACCAAGGATCAAGTCTTGTTGAGTTCAAGGCTTGGAGATCCTTGACACAAAGAGTCAAGCGGATAGGGCTAGGATCATTCCTTGGGTGACTTTGATGGATTGGATGTCCCCTAGTCGTGGCTGCTTAGCTAAAGGAACATCTTCGATGTAAATGTATGCTTACTCATAAAGTGATATCAGCTATATATGTAATCTCCAGTTACCATGGGCAGAGATGCCGATATCTATGTAATCGAGGTCTTCCAAATAAATAATTTGAATTTTTCTCCTACATAAATTTTATACTTACATATTTAATGTGATATATATATATAATCAAAAATATATTTATTATTTAATTTATTTTTACCGGAGGCGTTCCCAGTTGAACTGAGACTTGTACTCTCTGACATCGAATAGAGATCGAATGGCTTCAGTTTGCGTAGTCGTTGAAAATACAGAATGATCTGGCTCGTTTACGTGGCAGACCTCCAAAACCAAGAAACCAAGTTCCACCTTGGGCTGCTCTCGTCAGAACCACCCTGCTTAACTCCTCATAATTAGCCGATTGAACAGTACCATAAAATTGGGTTCCCGGCATAAAGCATGATGTTGCCGGCAGGAGAAATGGAAGTGTTACGTGGAGCGGTGTCTTCAAAGCCACCGTTGGACACCAGGGTTTCTCCTTCGCCGGGAGATTCACCGGCTGCCATTACTGTAGCTGAGTAAAGAAACCAGAGTGAAATCAAAATAGCCGCTATTCTGCTCAGAATATCTCTACATTTTCGTCCGGCTGAATCTTTACATCTTGGTCTGGTCTGCCTTTCGCTCGGTCACGGGTTCGAGTCCCTGACTCCCCAATAAGTAAACCTACAGACAGATAACATAATTTTAAAGTGAGTTATTTTTAGGATTAAAACTTCTCTTCAGTTTAGAACTCGTGTACGCTTCATTTCAAAGGTCAAATTGTCATTTTTTTCTTGATTAATAGTCGAAAATTGGAGGTAACGAGCATGCATAAATTTTTATTTTGCTTACGCTCTTTCAAGATTTCCGGTTTTGGTCTGGCACGGAAATTTACGGCTCAATTTAACAATTTACAGTGGAATTTAAAATATGTTGAACGCATGGAGTAAATTTCTTCCATTTATTGGAAATCATACTGTCAGAGTATTTCGAGAGTATCCAAGGTTAATTGCCAAAGGATTTTGAATTTTATTCTTGAAGCTACAAAAGCACAATTATTTTTATAAATTTGTACATTGATGTAACTTTTATTGTTCGAATATCTTTTCCTGTGGTCATGGCCATGTCATCTACTGTATGCTTTTTCCTATTGAAAAAATAAAAAAACGTTCGCGAGTGATATAAATCATTTGAGGAGCTTTGACGAATTTGGAAAGGTTCGATTTTCTTTTTTACTGTGCAAAAGAAAAATAACTTTGTCATGGCGAAGCAGCAGCTGAAAGTACTGAATGCCTTGGACATTGCCAAAACGCAATGGTACCACTTCACCACAATCATCATAGTGGGAATGGGTACCATGAAAATAACACGCAACCACATCAAAGCAATTGTTTTTGTATGTGCCCTGCCATTCCGGCCTGCCTGAGCTAACTTGGTTTATTTTAACACCTGTAAACTCATCCGTCATTTTCGTTGTTGCAGGATATGTTCGTGGGTGGAATGGATTCAACTTATACCACCTTGGAGTGGACGATGGGTTCACTGATTAAATGCCCCGCAGTAGCAAATAAACTGTAGGAAGAAATTCGGTCAGTTGTGGGCATTCGTGGGAAAATAGGAGACTGAATGGAATACCTTCAGTGTGTGGTGAGAGAGGCTATGAGATTATATAGTCCAACTTTTTTGTTCGCCCCGTACGAATGATTAGAAGCTTGTATTGACATTTGACGTTGGAAAATGGTCTACGTGAACTCTTAAGTGTAACTAGTGGTGAGTATGATTGGAATGGTTGGAAGGCGCCATGTGGTTGCCTTGATGGTTGTTGTTACCTCTCAAATAGGCATGCCATCAGTTCACCGAGGAGGATATAAAAAGTTTTGGTTGTAGGAAAATGGTCCACGTGAACTCGTAAGTGGAGATGGCACAACTGGCAGTGAGCATCGGTTCGAAAAGTTGGAAGGCGCCATGTGGCTTCCTTGTTGGTTGTTGTTACCTCTCAAATAGGCATGCCATCAGTTTTCCGAGGAGGATCTGAAAGTTTTGGTCACAAGTATAAACCGTGATGTACGGAAATCGGAATCCTCTTCATGAGCGCAAAAAAATCAATTATATTATTGCAATGCCAATGCCAATGCTTGCATTTCCAATGTTTCAATTACGGTTACTTTAGAGTCTTGTCAAATTCATATCGTTCATCAATATTACCATTAATATTGTTGGTCACTGTGAGTGATTGTTGTTTGAAAATTATCATAATTCCACATTTTTTTAATCATCAATTTATATTTGTTTGTAACAAAATTTGGTTTGTCAGTTGTCTTGCCTTTGAATCCATTGTATCATTATCAATAAATTGGAGACGCCTATTATTTTATTGGGGAGATCCAATCCCCTTGACTTTCCTGTAAGAATAGGGATATTATTGCAATAAATAAGGCGGATGGACTTCTCAAAATTAGGATAACGATAAAGTAGTCAGTGATCACGACAAGAAATACCATATAAACATTTTAAAACAAATCGACGACCATGTGGTTGTCCCAGAGCCTATCAATAGGTTAAATTTGACACACACCTATGCGTACCTAACAAGTATTAGGTGTGAGTAAATAATCATTTTATTTATTTTTTATTTTTATTAAATATCGTCCCAAATGACGAGGCGCAACAATTTCCTCGGTGGCCTATATTTCTATCATAAAAGCTGCCCACTAAATAGAATTTACGCTATCTAAAATCCGATTACGATAAAAACACAGTTTCACTTGAAAAAAGTTGTGTTGCTCTTTATGTTGACAAATTACTATTCACTTTGTTTCTACATCGTCAAAGACAACATCCCAAGTCTAATCAAATGATTGACATAAATGTGGTGTCCTTTTTGTACGCTTTCGAGTTTTGCATTGATTCTCCTTTCTACTTTCACCACCCTTGCACTTCTCCACCCTCTAACCCCTTCTTCTTCACCTATCTTCCTTTCCCATTGTTTCTCTCCCTCCAATATGAATCCTCTAGAGGATCCCCTTCGGCGTTTCCATCGTACATTTCACGTACGATTGCTAGTCTATCATTCCTATCATATATTCATTGGAAAAACAATATTATATCTATGATTTAATATTATGTTTTTATAACAATCATATAGTTCTTATAGCTTAATAATATATAGAGCACATAATATAATTATTTCTTATATATTGTTTGTGTCATATATTATTTTTATATATTGTTTGTGTCATATATCTACATTGGGTTATACTATTTTTTATTGCACATTTTAAATTAATCTTTAATATCTCACATGATGTACATTGTTCCTACATTATATATCATATGTCCATATATATAGAATTAAAATTGATTTTATATTTCTTATATCATAATTTTGAATGAAAAATACTAAAATATATATAAAAGTACCTTTTTTACATCATACATTAATGGTATAAATGGTTATGTTTTTTTTTCATTTGAGAAGTGAGTTTCATGTCTATCTCAAATTTCAAATGGATACATAAATTCTACCACTATCATATTCACTTAATACATCAAAGTTTAGATATCTCTACATAATACACCAAATTTTAAATAACTCCTTTTATTCAACCATTTCTTGTAAAAGAGATACTTTAATTACTTGAAGCATGTGCATTAAAAATATCAACGATATCAAACAACATTATTTACAAGTGTTATGAATATTATGGTAAGTATTTGGAATCCTTTTTGAGATTATGGCACAATACTCCACATGGGTACTCCACCCACCTCCCAATAAATGAAATATATAATTTGTCATTTTTTCATATTTCATTATATGTCTTGATCAGTGCATGTGTGAAAATAATGATTGTTCTTTTCTTTAAATTCTCAAGCACATTGACTTTATAAGGAGTTTGGAGAAATACATACATCTCAAAATAGCTTCTAAACATTAAATTATATCATTTTACAATTTTTGTATTGATGTATTATTGGTACATGTGTTATTAGTACATTATGATTGTTATTGAATTTGTACATTACCAGGGTATGTCTTTAAGTATCTAAACATTCTTAAGTGTACTCATTTCTTAATTTTATTTTTTTCAATTTTTTAAACAGCAGAGATTGATTTATATATCAATATGGCTCTAATTTAATTTATTTTTTTATAAATATATATTTTTCTTAATTTATTATTTAAAAGAATGTCTTTAAGTATCTAAACATTCTTAGGTGCACTCATTTCTTAATCTTATTTTTTTCAATTTTTCAAACACTTTAATTTATATATCAATATGGCTCTAATTTAATTTTTTTTTTTATAAATATATATTTTTCTTAATTTATTATTTAAAAGAAATTATAAGTATTATAATTGTTTTATAGAGAAATTATTAAAAAATTGTACATATTCTATAAATAGAAATACAAATTATTAAACTATTTATTAAAACCAATAATTAATTTATATTTGATACACACTACAAAACTAACCTACATACTACTCAATCATTAGTATTTTTTTTTTTTTTTTTTGTGTATTACTATAAGTTTTAAAATATATTTTATTTTCCTTACAATTTTGCAATATTAAAATTCAATTAAAATAAAAAGATTTTTATTTTAATAAGTATTGAAAATAAAAATATATAATTTAAACAAAATATTTGAAAACAAAAATAATTGAGACGTGCACATTCCATCAAATTAACTTAATTAACAATTGCCACTTTCCTATGGATAATAGTAGATTAAAAAAAAAAAATCATTCTTTACCCCAAAAAGTATTGAAAATAAATAAAAAAATAATTTTTTAAGTGAGTCTTCCAAACATCCAAAGATCTCTGAGAGCAACCCAAAAAAGACATAGAACCCAATCTTAAAATTTTACAACCATCAAAACTAAGAATCTTCCCTTGAGCATTCATTTAATGGAGCATCCAAACTCAGATTCTTGCAGTTGCAGGATTTTAGAACCCTGGGTTTCCTAGAATTTTCAAGTGCTAAGTAATAAGGCACATACATCTTCACAAAATCCTCATCAACATGGTTGTACATGGAATTTTTCTTTCTTTCATAGCTTGCATTTTCACAATCTCTCATCCTCAAATTCTCCAATACACATCTGATGAACAGTCTTATTTTGTTGCACATGATCATCAAAGACTCAAGGGTTGAACTGGGTTTCTTACAATAAAGCTCAGGGAATGCAAGAACAGATTCAGCCTCCATTTCTTCTAGCCAATCCTTGTGTTTTTTAATTAAATCTGCAGTTTTCTTCATTTGAATGAATGCATCCATCACTGCTTCTAATTGCCTCTTTCTTTTCAATTGTTCAGGAATAGGAGATAATTCTTGTCCTATGTTCATAGCCTTGAAATTATTGTTATCTACATTGTGGGGCTGATTGAATTCATTTTTAGGAAACTATCATTATTGTTGTTACCTTGAAAATTTTGATAGGCCTCTGTGAGACGGCTATGGAGGATGTCCAAGCTAATTGCATTGAAATTGTGATAGAGATGGAAATACCAACAGACTAAGAAATTGTATTCCCGTATGAAGATTACAGCAAATGGACTTGGAGGATCTGTGGGCTCATGATTGTCCTTAGTTCGTTTGGCGATAACGTAGTTGTATTCCATTTTTTCTGGAGGATCTGTGGGAGGTATCTTTGTATCAAATATTATTTGATAAGGCCAGTGGGTTTTGTTAAGAGACGCGTCTCACCATATTAGTGAGCGTGTGGTATTCGGAATTGTCTCCCGGGGATTTTTCACTATGCTTCATTGGTTTTTTTAATTAGTGAATAATACAACATTCTATATAAATTGTCATGTGGAACAACATTTCTCTAGACACATTTTTGTAGTTTTCTTTTTTCTTTTGGTCTTAGTCATTAGGGGTTTATTAGCTAAGTAATATTTTAACATGTTTATATTGAGGTAATTAAAATTGATAAAATCAAAGTCAATATACGATAAATATTAGGGAGAGTTTAATTTATTAATATTTAAAATTAGGTATTAGGGATAAGTTAAAGAGGGCAAGAGAAGAGGTAGGTTAATTTTAATATAAAACTAAAACATTGAATATTCATTTTTAAAACTAAATACATTAAAATTACAAAGTGTGGTCATAAAGTTAAATTATAATATTTTTTGAATAAGAAACTCTTAATTAGAATATGTTTTTCAATATAAATGATATTATTTCAACATCTCTTTCTATCTAGAGCAAAGGTTTATTAAGAAAATAATAATTGAGTGATAATCATGACATATTTTCTATTTGATAGATTAAGGTAGAAATAAAAAGGGGTACATAAAATTGTAATGGAAAAATGGGTAAGCAAGGTATATGAAAAAATAGGGGTATTTTCATTCTAATAATATAAAGGAGGGAGTATTATCAATTACATAAATGTTAAAAACAAACAATTACATAAATGTTGATTTTTTAATTTTACAACATCAATCTTTGAGGGTTCATTGATTGTTAGATGTCATGTCATATTATGGGGTAATTGTTTTCTTACCTTCCATTTTGGAGTGTTCACATCCCATATTAGGTGAACACACTTTTTTGAAATTCACAACAAAACAATAAGTTAAATTTAGTGGCTTTGTGCAATGATGAGGTCAAAAATGAGAAAAATAAGACAAAATGATAGGTTGGTGGAAAAAACATAGAAGTTGTAGGAAATTTCTTTGTTATAAAGAACTTTGTGGACCATGTTGAGGTAAAAAATGAGTAAAATAAGGCAAAATGATAGGTTGGTGGGAAAAAACATAAAAGTTGTGCAATGTTATGAATTCAAGCTCAATGCATAAAGGGTGTCACATAAGTCAAGAACTAATAAAAACCACACCCTTTTACACAAAGGACCCATAGTTTTTTTGCCCATCATCACTATAATTTCAATACAATTAATTTTAAGGTGACATCGCAAGTATTTTGGATCTAGAAAAGGTAAAATATAAATTTATTAATGAACCTCTAATATGAGAAGTGAAGGAACACCAACATCACGTCCAAAACAAAGAGTCAACTTTGTATGACATTGTATTTATATATTGAAACTTCACAGTCATATAAAACCTTTAAACTTGAAAATGCAAGTGAGCGTCTATTTATAACACTACATCAACATGGTACTTGTTCCCAACAACATATGAAAGTAGTTTTATCTCTTAAAATAAGTCAAGAATCCTTATCCAATACATTTCAAATGTTGGATGACAACATTATATACAATAAATAAATGAGAATATTGGCATGAACTTTATTCCACCATGTGTTCACATGGACATGTATACCAAGCTACTTTTCTCGGTTCAAATAATACTTATTAAATATGGGCTATGCATGAAGTTTATTTACAATTGTTAACACCATAAAAAAATTATCTATAAGCTTCAATTCTTGAGAAACCTCATATCGCCACATAGAAAGCAAAAGCAATTAGATAGTAGGTAGTTCCAAAACAACAAGAGAATGGTTTGAATACTTACAAGTACATGCATGGTGTGGAGTATTGTGAATACGTATAGAAAAACAAATTCTCATAAACATGAGTATGCCCCTAGTTCTTAGGATCCTAATTCATGGGTGATAGAAACAACATGACAATATTAAAACTGAGCTTGGGGATAAAATTATAAATTCAATGTTCTTTACCATCGATCATAAATCCATGATGATAATTGGATGCTAAATAATGAACAATACCTACATATTTTTCTTGTATAAATTTTGCATCGCATACTCAAAATCAAAATCATTATATAACAATAATATATAAACTTGTTGTCAACAAAGAAATAAGATTACCAAGTTTCAAAATTATTGTTTATGAACAAAATACAAAGAGAAGCTCAAAGTACTCACCAAAACCAGTAATCGAACCACGAAGCCATGTAAATGAAGAGAATTATATCCTATTTCAAGTGTCTCATGAGCAAGACATTACACCTAAGAATTTTCTAAAATTAACGGTTTAATGGAGTAAAGTATTGTTGCACAATATTTATTTAAGAAAAGAAAACTAAACTAGAAGACATAGGTCTCTTTAGAGATATGCATCTCTCCTATAAATGAATACATATCCCCATTAGGTTCATCTTGGTGCAAAGCTCTTCTACCAAGACTAAAATCAATCATCCAACTCTTTTAGGGCTCAAATTTCATAATAAGAATTGGCACTAAACTTCACATGTTAGGTGTCATGTTTATAGGTTTACATGTGATTTATAGCATACAATATTATGACTACCCCATACCCCTAATATGTAGGAGGTATACAAGGCGTCACAATACCCTACCCATATTCTTAATATACACGTGGCATACAACAAATGGACTACCTCATACTCATAATATTTAGGAGGTACCTAACTATACTTCAAATACAAGGCATACATACCCTACCCCATATTCTTAATATATATGTGGCTTACAATATATGGACTACCTCATACTCCTAATATGTAGGAGGTACCTAACTATACTTCAAATAGAAGCTATACCTACCCTATCCCTTCTAAGACTTGAACCTTTAACCTCCCTTTCAAAGAATATAAGTTTTTTTCCATTAGACTAACTCAATTGCAACACAAAATTGCCATATTTATCAAAAAAATGTAATGTGATTTTTAAAAATGTGTATATGAGAATCTCATGGAAAAACAAAAATATATTTTTAATGTTGTTCAATATAAAATGAAATAATATTGTTTTCATATTAGGGAGCACCATGATTCGACCGGAGATGTTTTTCAAGTGATTGATGCCCCTCTTCGGTCTCTTCATTGCAAGTACATAAATTCCTTCGAGAGACATTCTTAGTTTTAAAAATTGATCAACGGTGTCATTGCAGGGTTATTATGATTTTTCTTAGATTTGAATTCTTTTCGTCCATGACACCATGCAACAGCAACAATAGAAACTAAGTTTGCAAGCTCACGCTTTCGAATTAGAGAAGTGGAAGAAATTATGTAGAAATGAGGCCAAGGAACTAATATTTTAAAATTGAAGTTCATTTGATTATCATAGGACATTGATATCTTAAATTTGGCATTCATTTCACTCTCAATTAAAAGTTTTGTTCTTTCATTTGGAGAAGTAAAACAAAATTTAAGTGAAATATCTTGGGCTTAGGTTGAGGTCTTATGCAAGGGGCAAGCTAAAAACATTTAAGAGGTGGAGGGAGGAAAATAAAATATTTTAATATTAATAGGGTCCAATGATTTTTAATTTTTTCATTGGTGAGGTACAATATGAGTCTTTAGCATTAGAAAAAGTAGTGTCCCATGAATCTTGATAAACTATTGGAAGGAAAAATAGGCAGGGAAGCTTAAACATATATGCCAAGTGTCATAAAAACTCCCTAAAATTTTTAAGCATTAAATTTTTGTGTGCCCCTAATTGTTTTATGGGGATGGAAATCATCTTCCCAAAATGTAGCTACTTAGAAATTGTAGGAGTTTTTTGGATTTTAGCAGTAACAATTTTTTTTTAACAAGAGTCCACATTTACCAAATAAATAGAAGCAATAGCCCCCAACATGGGACCACGCTTTTAGAGTGGTGTTTGAAGCCTATTTCTTCATCCCAACATAGTTGTGTAGGTAGATGTATATCATTTGTCACCCAAATTTTAAAATTTGTGGCAAAGATCACACATAAGAACATTTAAATTGATCTCTCACAACAAATTTTTATATAAATATATTCAAGATATATGTATTAATTGATCATTTGTAACTAATATTTGAACTATTTAGTGTTATGAATGATTTACGTTTAATTTAACTCTTGGAAGATGTTTTTTAAGATCTAAAATTCAAACCATTGGTTTGGGAAATGAATGATTGTTCAAAATAAATATTTAAGCCTTGTATATATTGGGTGTTATATACAAATTAGATTGAAAATGAATTATTAGATGGTAAAAAATACTCTTAATTAAATAATGAAGTGTGAGGATGGTTTGGATTATAGTGCTATAAATGTCTAATTTTTATTTATATGATGTTGGTTTGACCAATATTATTTTGTTATGTCTAATTTTTATTTATTATTTTGTTAGACACAATTTATTCTTGGGTAATTGGATATTAATCTTGTAATATTGTAAAAAATGTGTACAACGATGATTTAGATTTTCCACAACACATTTTAGTCATTTAAATGTCACATATATATGTATGGCTCTTATTAAATTGTAAACCATTGAGAATGTATTTAATAGAAATGGAGGGATTGATGTGGATATTCTACATGTTTTCCACAATAACACTTTTGTGTATTCTTTTATGAATAAAGGATCCAATTTCTAGTAGTGGCGTTTCTATTTCCTCCTCCTTAAGGTCTAGCCATACAATCAAATCCTTATAATTGAGGTTGCACCCATAAATCCAAGCCCGAGTTCACCAAAATCAAATTATCTTATAATTGAGCTTGCACCCATAAATCCAAGCCTAGAGTTCACCAAAATCAAATTATCTCACATTTAATGTCTTCTTATTACTGTTGTGTTTGGTGTATCACCTCCTCTATTAATGAATCAAATATACAACACTTCATTGCAACATAAATTTTTCTCACAATATTCTCTAGATTGCAAGATTATTCAGCAACATAATCCTAGGTGCATATTATGGTGGTACAATAGAATTTTGAGGTGAGTAAATTTTAATAAGTACTTTTTATATCTAGCACAATTGAATGTAATTTTGAGCAATAACTAAAATAACAACTTGTTAACATGATGGGGCCAACATTTATAGAAAACATGGCTTTGGCATCTAAGCATATACATAAAATGGGCTCACAATGTCCAAAACAAGAAATATTTACGACCTTTTCTCTTCCTAGTAATGTTTCAAAAATTGCATTATAAATTGAAATTGCAACCATTAAGGGATATTAATGCTTAGCTTTGTGTCACCCTCACTTTTTTTTCATCTTGTAGATGGTGTTCATTTAATTAACTCAGATGGCCTTTAGAATAATTAAATATCTATGTATTAGTTTTAGATTCGTGACTATAGGAGTGTAAGTGAGATGCTAAAAATGTTATTAAAAATTAATGGTATGACTCGATGGACACATTTTTGTTTTAGTTTGCATGTGTAAGATTCTATCTTTCTTTGGCCCACATAATTGTAAATATTGAGAATGCAAAATGAGTGACATTAAAATACCTCACATGTAGAGTTTTAAAAATAAAAACATGTTGAATGACTTTGTGTTGTTCAATAAAGTTTTGAAATACACATCGTGTGTTGAATGACTTTGTTGTCTCTAACCAGATGGCCCTTAAAGTCCCCGTTTGGGTTGAATTCCTAGGGCTTCCTATGCCATGCTGGCATTTCTTAGAATGTATTGCTGTAACTCTCGGCCGTGTTATCTACACAAAACCTTCTAGGTTCTTTGCAGCTCACCGCAAAAAAGGGTTTGCATTGAATTGGACCTTTCAAAGGACCTGAAAGAATCGATTGCCATTCAGGTTGGTGATGTATCTTTTGCTCAGAAGGTGGTATACATCAACCTTCCGAATACTTGTTTTCATTGTCAATCTTTTGAGCATAAAATCAGGGATTGTCCCTTGTTGGCCTAATCTCGAAATGGCCAAGATAAATTTTTTAAGAGGCTAGACCATGCAATGATCTCTTTACAACCTTTCTTTAAATTTTCTAGTTGTTATTCTCTTTCGGTGGAAGCTTTGCCGGCCATTGTCCTTTCCGACCACATTCGATCCGGTTCCGTATTGAATGGACTTTTCAACTGCCACAAGATTAAAAAAATGTAGTTTTATTTAAATACTGCTTTATTGCATCATGACCCCACGTTGGCACACATTCGCCAAATTTGGAACCTTGCACCTCGCCCTCTTGGTAAGGTTGGATGGATAAGCTGGTGGAAGGATGCTATAATTCGGCTAACTAAATTCTTCTGGATGTACGGTGTCCAGCTCGCTAAATTTTGGTGGCGAGCTTACTCCACCACCTCCGCTGAGCTGAGCCACTCCACGGTGGCGCTCACCCAGGCTCCTTTCAATGTGGCTCTACAACTCCAAGTTGCTAAATTGCGGCAACAAATCCACATTGTTGATGATTACACAATGCGGGGTGCTCAGATCAAAGCTCGGCTACATTGGCTTAAAATTGGAGACCGTAACACCAAAGAGTTTTACCAATGCTCAAAGCCAAACACATAAACCAATAAATTTATGCTATTGTTGATGTTGGTGTTCGGATTACAGACACTCCTCAGATGGTCCAAGCCTTTGTTAGGCACTATGTTCAGGTTTTCAAAGCCCAGGAGGAGTCTCCTGAGCGACAAGCCACACTCGCTAAATGCCTCTTGGTGGTTCCATGCAAACTCTCGAGTGCACAAATGGTTTTTGTGACATTGCTCACCCCAGTGCTACCAATGGTGGCTTTATTAAATTCCAGGTGGTCCCTCAACTCGGATGGTCCTTTAGGGAAGCTAGATTTCACACAGTTTGGAAGGCCATCCTTCAGCCCAAGCTAGCATGTTTTGCTTGGTGCCTGCTCTTTCAAGGCCTCCTATTGGGCACAAATTAGCTCATTATGGGATTTTTCCTCAGCTTTGCCCTTTTTGTGGGCATATTGAGATGCTTACACATATGTTCTGGTTCTACCCAAAAGCTCAGGTTATTTGGGTCTGGATCCACGATTTTTTTGGTTGTTTCACCCAGACTCATATTCCCCATGATTTTGCACAAGTGTGGCATACTTTCAGAGTGGAGATCCATTTTTAATATGGAAAGAACTCAATTTTGCTGTTTTTGCTAATTCCACAGTTTCTTGCTTTCTTTCGCATTATGATAAGGCCTTGCTTATCTCGAATGTATTCTTACAGATCTAGGATCAGGCTCGCAAGGTTGAGCTGGAATTACCACACCTCCAGACCCTCCTGGATCATTGGGACAACGCTCCTTGCATTGTGGCATGGGAGCCCCCCACCTCCCCTTCTGGAAGTGTTCGTTCGAGAGGTCACCGTGGACATGGCCTATCGAATGAACGTACCCACCGTCATCGCTCTCCCTGTGGCAATTGGATCATCGGTGGAGCCACGTTAATCGGGGTGGTAAGGGGTCCCCGTGGCGGCTAGTGCATCACACGGTGGGTGGGGCTCCCGCCACCACTCCCGTCTCTGCACAATGAGATGGATTAGATTCTCGACAAAGTCCCCGTCGGCTCTCGCCATATTGCCTAATCTGCAAGACAAAGAAGAATAAGAAGAAGTTGGCACTAGTTGGCCGCCCTTCCGGATGGAAATGATCTTCCAGGTGGTAACCTGGAGGACAAAGGCCCCCCACCACCGCCCTCTGCTGCTATGTTTGTTGCGGCAGCTTAGTTTATTTTCCTTTTGTTTTGTGGCATTGTTGCCTTTTGATACTTTGGACTCCTAGCCTCGGCTAGTTTGAACGCGGGGTGTGCCCTTTACCACCCATATTTTTTGTGGATAGCTGTAATATTTTTATTAAGTAATATAGTCTATTTCATCAAAAAAATACACAATGTGTATTTCGATTCAAGTAAAACATGGATTTTTTTTTAACAATCCTTTTACTAGGATGTTTGGCTATCATAAAGTGGCATATACAGTTTATTAGAAAAAACATGTCGTATTTAAAAATTACACGTTGTACATAGGTGATGTTTCACATTAAGGCCAATCTATAAAATATGAACCAACACATAAAATCCTATAAAATTGAAAAAGTGGTCGTTGGGTGGCTAGGAATGAAACCATTTACTTTTGACCAATCCTTTGGATGGTTTAGTACCAATTGAATGGTTGTGTATAGGCTATTAGTGGGATTTTGTAATGTTTCAGGATAAATACACTTTTCGTCCACATACAAAAATGTTCACATAAGTCACAAGTATTTCATCACTCCTAATTATTATTCAAATAAATTCATAGTGTTGAATTTCCCTCTAGGACCAAACCCTCTAATAGTTTGCTCCAAACAAAATGGTTTCTTCTAGGGCCACCCAATGACCAATTTCTCAATTTTATATATGTTATGGGTAGAAACTTGTAGTGTTATTGTAAAATGTTTCAAAGAATGAAATGAAGGGTCACTTAATGGTCAATATGAAATATTTATCTCTTTTAGTGTCATTGTAAAATGAATTCTTTGTTATGGCACCTTTGATTTGGCCATTTTTTTTGACGGTTGAAATTTTTGTCTAAGAAGAAAATGGTAAAAGGTATAGTGTTGATAAAACAACTAAATCAAGTTTGTGAAGGATGTTCCCTATAATATTTTTAGGTCAAAATTTAAGAATTATGGTCTTAAGGAGTGGTAAGATTTGTAATAATAAGTAATAAAACTTGTGTAGTTAAAAACATAATTGGTTATAAATGTAGTTGAAAAACACATTGTGTTTTTCAACTAAATTTTTTTGTTAATGTTTGCTTTAGTTTGATATTCTCTACAAGAATTTTGGTTGATAATTTAAAAGTAATGGGTGCAAAGGGTTTGTAATATTTGAAAGAGTAAGTAGCACAACTAGTTGGTTAAAAAACACGACTAGTTAAAAATCACACCATGTTTTTAAAGCTTATGTATTTAGTGTTTTCTTGAAGTTCGATGTTCCCTAAAAGATTCTCATGTCAAAATTTATGGATTAGGGTGTATAATGGGTTTTAAAAATTTTAAGAGTAAGTAATAGAACTGGTTAGTAAAAAGAGACTATTGAAAAATACACTTTGTTTTTGTAACCAACATCATATTTTAATGTTTTTGACATTGATTTTTTATGTTTTCCCAAAATTCGATTTTACATAAGCTATAGGCTATGTAAAATAATTTCCAAAGGATATAGTAATTTATTCATATGAAACAATATTAAACATAAGATTCATTGAACTAACTATCTCATTCAACAAGCGTGTCAAAAGTAAGGTTGATACTTGACCAAAATAGAGTCTCCAACTTTGATTGTGATGGTATTTTTAGTTTTTGAATACAAAAATTATTAATTTTTTTCATGAAGGATTTATGGAGGATGTTCTACTTTTCCAAATGAATTTTCTGTTTTGCTTCTTTAACTATTTACAACTAAGAGATTATGTATTCTAGCATTTTGATAAATCTATGCAGAAAATATGTTTTCCTATTTCTGTTCACATTGGTCAAATTCAACGATGTCATATAATAAATCAATCTACAACACAAACTATCTCATAAAGAAATAGACTATAATACATTTTCCAGTAACTTGATCACAAAATCTATTTTGTTGAATATTTTGAAAATCAAATCAACACTTTTCATGATCATATACCATGCTATACATACATGATAAAGTAAAAGGACTAAATGAACAATAATGTATTATTAAATATTAATTGTTAATTCTATCTCGTTGTTAAGTTTCCTCAGAAATACAGATCAAACATCAAGGTTTCATTTGAAACACTAATCCAATGAAAACTATTCAAAAATTGTCCATATTTTTGCAATATTTTCTTTCATGTTGTGGAGGATAATTCCATTTCAATATACAATAGATTTCCTAGAATGGTTTTATCCAATAAAAGAATCATATCAAAATATTGATTTCTGACTACTTGAAATTAAAATATTTGTATTAAGGACAAACTTGACATCTTTAGAGGCTTGAATGAAGAAATTTTAAATCTTGATAAGGGTATGTTACATATTGTATTTCATTTAGATATAAAATAGATCCTTTTTTTTCTTTCCATTTACTTTATCTAGGTTGTTGCATGACTCTAGAAAGAACACCAATGAAAATATTTATGTCTGGTCTAGTTTTGGTTACATAAACCATACATACAATGTGTTTTCTATACTAAGTCACATCTATGAATTGTGAAGTATCAAATTTGGTGTCATCTTTGGTTATAATCTATGGGCGTCTTTGAGTAATTTACAATATGCCATTCTTAATTTTTTTGGATTTCCCTAATGCAATAATAATCTGTGATGATTTATTTTTTAGTTTTTAAATAACTTATATACCCAAATAGTAATGAAGGTATCCCAAATCTATCATTTCAAATAATTTCATTAATTCTAATTTGATTTTTTTGAACATATCTTTCGTTATTGATTATGAGGAGAAGATCATCCATATATACCACTAGAAATACAATTGTCTTGTCAACTATTTTGAATAAAGAGTTGTATATTCAAATTCAAACAATGAAAGTTCAAGTTTAGGGGTTCTTAGTGATATTTTTACACCATTGGTTGGTTCGAGATACACATAGTTAGTAAGATGTACTTGACGCACCCCTCTTCACACACTCTAAAGGTAGAATATATTAATAAATGATTGTATGAGATTAAGAATAAATGATAATTAAGATAAAGGGATTTTTAGTGAAATTAGAAGTTGAAAGGCCAATATGAAAGATAAAAACATAGCTAATATATCCAATACCTCTAAAGTTGAAAAAATAGTTGATTGAAAAATAAACTATGTTTTTAACAATACTACAACTAGTTGGATTTAAAAACACAACACAAGTAAAAATGGATAGAAATTATTTGACCATGTTATTGCATGGGATTAGGAAATCTTCTTTTGTGTGATACACATCTTGTACTTGATTAATAATTAGTATGTAATGCTTGTGCAATTTAAGTCTAATATTAATGATTCATTTTCAAAAATATAATTTGTGCAAGAAAAATTGAGGTAATAAGTGTAAAGCATGGTTTTACCATGGGGTGTAATGAAGGTAATGCCCGATCTAACATTTGATAGTGCATTTATATCCCTTATATAAAAATTCCAAATTTCTATCATGATATTATTTATGGTAAAATTATCATGAATATATTCGTTGATCAGGATACATTCAAATAAGGGTGCATCAACTAGTTGATTAGTAATGACCTATCCCTTAACATAATTTTGATTAATGAATTTGAGGACAAATTCGATTAGAAGCATAACCCATTGAGCTATTCAAACTGATGGATGAGAATGAGAGAGAAAATAATGTAAGGGATCATCGAATTTGGTGAAAACTTGGACTTCAATGTTGATCATATAGTTTTGTAACGTGTCAATGACAAAAATCAAGGCCAAACATAGATTTTTGATAGAATTATAATTGTTCATAAGGTAAAATTTTTAGTGAATCTTGCCTTGTAGGGATCAAAGTTTCTTTAAATTTGTGGAGGAGGCTGAATATTTTTAGGATCAAATTCAATACCCTGTTGAGAGATATTAAAGCCGAGTTATTTTCCGAAGTGACCCTAAAAACATACTTTTTGGGATTTAAGGGGACATTATATTGGCTTAATTGTGTTAATATATGGCGAAGATCATCTACATGATATTGATGATGAATATATTTGGATAGTAAATCCTCAACATAATCATCAATAATTTTATGAATGTAGTCATAAAATATGTGTGTCATATCCCATTGATATGTGGAACCAACTTTCTTTAATATAAAGGACATAACCATATGGCACAAGGTGGCTCAACGGGTAGTAAAAGATATCTTTTCTTGTTCAAAAAGGTTAATTTTTATTTGATTGCTTCCCATTAATCCCTCCATAAAGGATAACATGGCATATGCATATGCATGGTAACATTTGAAATAGGGATATGACTTTCCCGAGGATCGACGTTCATTTTAAGACCCCCCCTCCGAAAAATTATTATAAAATGGGTAGCGAATCTATGAAATGGACTTTCGAAACAATGACGAATCTCTAAAAAGTGATTCATGGAAAAAGAGAATTTGCAGGTGTTTTTTCCGATGGTTTCGTATAGTTGGACGGGTGTTGGGTGGTTGTGTTGGATGGTTGTCGGCTGATTTGGGTTAAACAAACGTCTATTACGGTTAAAAGGTCGTTTAACTCGGGTTGACGATCGTCCATCGTATGCATTGTCTAACCCAAGTTATACGACGAGAAAATGGACAACCATCCAACTTTGGGTTGGACAACGGGTAATGGACGGTCATCCAAATAGACAATGAATGACCATCCAACCGGGTTGGACGAGAGATAATGGATGAATGTCCAACCTAGGTTCGATGACTTTCCATCGCATGTCGCCCAACCTAGGTTGGATGACCATCCATTGTTTGTTATCTAACTGGGTTAGACGGTCATCCATTGTCTGTCGTCCAACCGGGTCCTTTGTATGTTTCATTGTTAAGACAACCGTCTCTTCGAAATAGACAATCATCTCCCTAGAAACAAACATTTACAATGTGGCTTTCAGGCGCGCCTGAACCCCCACAGGGCGCCCGGCCCCTGAACCCCCACAAGGGGGTACCCCTTTGCAACCCCCTAGAATATGTATTATACCTTGGCTAATATGAGTGGATTTTGATTAGAAATGTTGGCGAAATACATGCATAAGTTCATTTTTAACTATAAATAGTAGGCAAAATGACCCATACAAATGAATTATTGGCTGAAATTTTAGGTGAACTCACGTGCGGCCAACTAATCGCTGAAAATTCACCATTTCCGATTTCCAAAATTCCTACTATTTGTGAGTTTACTAAAATTCACCATTAAAATTTTCCCTCACAAGGATATAAACATTATAAATTTAATAATAGGATATGTTATAAGTTTAGATTCTATACCATTAGAGTTAGGGATCTTATATGTATTCACACACTTTAACTCATCTTTAGAAACATATATAAAATTACATCGATGTGTTGAGTATTTTGGGTGAGGAAATGCTAAAATTATTGCTTATAAAAAAAAATTAACAAATAGGGATGAGACCAATGCATAAGAATTAGTAAAAAAAATTTCATGTCTTATTCACATGTAATATAAAATTCCATGAGATAAAATGTTACTAGCACCTCTAATTTGATTTGTGGCATTTATTGATAATGATAACATTGGATATTACCTCAAGTATCTTAAATGTTAAGGATATATGCTAAAGGAAGAGGAAAAAAAACATAGGAGAATGACAGGCACAAGTTTTCAAACCTTGAGATGTTATTCCCTATTGAACCCTAAGTTTTTCACATGCATAAAAATCTTATTGTAATCTAAAGAACTTTAAACCCCAATTCTTATTTATCCACATGGAATGTGATGGATCTATATTAATGTAACTAATTTGATAACTTGATCCTTTGAAAATGGTGAAATAATGGATTCGTGTATGTGTTATTGAACTTCGATTTTGAAGGTCTATAAGTGTGGCTCTTGTCCCTGGTTTTGTTGGATTTAAACCTATGTGGGGGATAATGTTGTTGAGTGAGGATGGATTAAAGGAATTTTCTCTCTCGACTAAAATCCTCATTTGATTATTGGCCATTTTATTGATGATTATTTCTCACCCTCACAAAATGAGAATCCTCATTTAAATATTATTTGTACTTATTGGATATATTTCACAAATATCTAGGTCCAAATCTACAATGCACTAAGATGCTTGATGTTATATAGGAAAATTATAATACCTATGCTTGAACGACTTAAAGGATTTCATTGAAAGTGGATCTAAAGAGGGAAACCATTCAAAATCCTATATATTCCTTTTATTTGTTATTACTCCCCCTCAAACTTTGATTTAGGTTCAAATCCATTTGATGAATAATGCTTTTCATTGGTTGCCATACATTTGGTAAATGAGTGGATTAGACTTTCTTTTATATAAATTCATAGGTTTAATTTGGCATTATAATGGATGTATGTGATATTCACTTACCCATAAAAAGATTCAAATTTGGAAGAGTGGTTGTTGGGTGGTAGGGTACATGACCATATAGGTTTGGAATGTGATATCATACCATTTGGTCCCAAATTGAAAATTTAAGGGACAACAAATTTTTGGGCGAGATGTTTGGGATAGTATATTACTATGAATTTTCGTAAGTATTTATATTAGTGATTAAGTAATGTAAATAAATAAGAAATTCATGTAAGAGAGATAGGAATAAGTCACCTATGATTGGGATATTCACGAAAGTTATGTTTTAAGTACAAATCCAATTTTTATTGTTAATTTATAAAATTACATGTCTATAGTGTATTAAAAAATTGTACAAATGGAAAACCTAGCTAGTTTAAACACACATATGGTTGAAATTTACACTTTTTTACAACAAAATTTGTTTGTTAATGCTTTCCTAAAGTTTCATATTCTCCAAAAAAATTGGTCAAAAAATAGAAGTAATTGGTGCAAAGGACTTGTAATATTTGTATTTTTAAGTAATATAACTTGTTGGTTCAAAAACACACTATGTAATCTGATCCATAAACTGCCTCATTTTAACAAGTAACATATCTTGTCTAAGTGATATTGAATGAAGAATCTAACTAAGTTCATTAAACCAACATGTTTATGAAAGAAACATCCATACAATATTGAAAATAGGAAATTGCAAGACAAGGAGACACAAGAGTTTATCCTGGAGAAACTGGTGTGGGAAAAACTCCAGCTAGGTAAGCAATTGCTTCCCTTCACTATGTAAATCTACAAATAATACAAGTTTTGTCATACAATGATCTTCAAGAAATATTCTAACTCTTTATACTTCTATAACTTTTTGCAACTTACAACATTAACTCATCTCTTCTCATGAACAAAACAAGAACATTTTTAACTTCCTCTCTTTGCTCACACTTGAATTCACCCAAAACACTTGCCTAGAATGATCAAATTTATGTATATTTATAGTTCTCTACCCAAGGCAGATGGAAAGACGTACTAACCCGCTTGGAATCCCAAACATTTACAAATTTTGAGTTTCCCAATTTTTGGCGTTATCAAGGACAAGACCGTCAGTAAAGATAGACTGAAGTTTACGCAACCACCAATCCCTCGTGAATCGATGTTTGCGTAACCGTTGGCATGGCATTTGGAGGGTTCATTTTAAGACCCCCTTCCAATTTTTTTTATAGATTCATTGACGAATATGTGAAAGTTACTTTCGAAATGATGGAAAATATAAAGAAAATGGGTTTCGAAATGATGACGAATCTTTTAATAATGGTGTCAATTGGTAGCAATTTTCTACTAGCATTATATATCATTTCTTTGATAGTATATGTTGCCATCCAAAAGCATAAGTAATTTTTGAAAAATTGTTTTGAAAATATTAGTTAAATTGACTCGCTCAATGAGAAATATCTCCTCACAAAATATGGCGCAAAGACAAAAATTTGAAAAAATTGATTTTTGTGAACAAAATGTAGATTTTGCTAAGTTTAAATGGATTTTTAAAATTTTTGATGTTAACATTTAAAATGATTGTCTCGATGAGAAAATTTTCCTCCCAAAATATGACATAAGCAAAAATATTACCATAATTTTTTCATTTTCTAACGACATCATTGAAAATGCTACCATGTGGTAATGTCACCATTCGGTAACATGGAAAACACAACTGCGTGCGGTAATGTCACCGGTCGATAACATGGAAAATGCTACCAAGTGGTAGTATGGAAAATTATACCGTGCGGTGATGTCACCGTTTGGTAACACCAAAAATGCTACCACTAGTGGCATGAAAAATGCTACCGACCGGTTACATGGAAAACCGCAACCGTATGGTAATCAAAACCTACTACCTTTTGGTGAAGACATCATGTTCACATGCAAAGTGCCCTCATGGATGTTCCCATCCGGAAGCACACTATAATTTCCGTCCGGTTGTGCCACTTATGCCTTTGATTTTTGGCTTGTACTTTTGTCTTTTTCACTGGCTTATTCACTTTTACCTTTGGCTTCGACTCTAGATCTCAAAATTAACAATTTTTTGAAATTATATTGTATTACTACATAATGGTGAATTAATCCTATATATAATAGCGGTGAATATACCAACATTTATTGGCCCTTAAGCGGAAACAAGAAGGTGAAACTAGAGTCAAATTTATTTTTGACCGTAAATTTTGGTGAACATGCTACCGTCATTGTAGTAAAAAAGCAACCTTCACCTAGAAAAATTCCGAACAACAAAAATGGCCTTCTAATGTCATTCTAAGGTGTATGGATCACTCTCATCCTAACTAGACCATCTCTTGAATAAAGAATATGCTGAGAATCTACACGCAAGTGTCAACTATGGAGAATACATAGAATTGGGTATTTCATATCCATTTTTCAGAACGCCCGATTTTTGTAAGTTATCATGGTGATTACTTTCTTAATGTCAGAATCGCTGAAATGAAGACAAACATGTTAAGATATATTTTTGATCTTAAAGGAATGTGTTGCTAATCTGGATTCTTGCATACTGTAATTTGTTTACATGGGACAACAGTTATTATTGCTTGTATGTTTGCTGATGTGACAATGATTTGTCGTATGCTTGATGAACTCTATTCGCTGATTGACAACACACCTTGAATCAATTCCATTGATCCAAGGTATGCTGTGGTCTTCTTGTGATCGCTTTGTCGATTTACTTTTAAACCAGACTGAAGGTTGATATAAATGTTGCAGCACCTGATTTCAGGTATGAATAGCTGGCACGTAGATGCCAATGAAAAAGGTTCGATTCTCGAACCATACACTATTGTAACGCCAGACCCCGTAAGGCGATAAAGGCCTGGATGCGGGTGGCTCAGGCATGTAAAACGTGGGACGAAATGTCCTGCTTAACGTTAATATAACTGACAGTCGGAAGGACTTGATTGGAAATTGATTAATTAAGTGTGAAGGGAATTAGACCCTAATCTACTCCTAAGTTCTACCTTATATCCTAACTACTATCCTAAGTGGATTTTTAAATTCTAAGGGTGAAAATAGAACTAAGTCCTATTAACCTATGACCTAGGTATGAACACTATTATAAATCCTAAACTAATCCTAACCTAAGGAAGGGGACGCACAGACCCATGGGGGATGGAAAGGATAAGGATGGAAGGAAATTTAATGGGCATGAATGTGGTCCTTACGTGGACAGCGCCAAGTTTGGCGGGAACAGGGAAAAGATAGGGACATTCAGTTAGTCATGAGACTAAACTCGTTTTCATGCAAAATTTGAATTTGGCAATTCGCCAACCCGAGTCGGCGGTGGCGTGAGGAAAGAGGAAAAGGCAGAGCCTTCAATGCATTTAATTTTCTTGGTCTTCGCGACCAGCCCGCCTTGGAAAGAGTATGGAGGAAATTTTGTTGTTCATTGTGTTCTTTCGGGTTTTGGAAGTTGCTCTGCATTTGGTTTTTCATGGTTCTGTCGAACCAGTTGTGTTTGATTGTTATCTCTGTTTCTTTGGAAATCTAAGGCTATTTTGAGCCTGTAGCGGAAGGTGATTGTTTGGGAAGCTCGCTGCCTGTCGCCGTGGAAGGAAATAACTCCTGTAGGCGCGGTTTTCTTCGAGCTTCAAGGAAGATTATCAGGCATGTTAAGCCCTTCTCTTTAAACTGCTTGCTTTGCTTAAACGTCTCATTAAAACAACCCTGCTCTTCTGATGAAGGGGGTTTTGGGTTTATTTGATTTGCTGTCATGATTGAGATGATTTGGGTAGAGTCATTTTTTCTTTGCTGTTGCGATTTGAACTGTCTTTGCATAAGTATTAAGTTAAAATACAGTCTATGCTGTGTTGAATTGATTCGACAATATTGGGGAATTCGTTCTTATATTATGATATCGTGCATGTTGTGCGAGTTGTTTTGACATTGTTTCTTTACTGAAATTTTTAAGGAAATGAGTTCCTCTTCTTTCTGCTGTTTTAGATTTTGAAGGAAATGGTAATTGGGTTTTATTGAGCATTATGGGCTCGGTTTGATGGAAGTGATAGTAATATTCTGAGTGTTGTGCTTTTCTTTTGTAAAAGTGGAAGGATGAATACGGCATGAGTATTCGTGGAAGTAGAAGAAAGTAATTGTTCTTCTTACTGAAATTATAAATGAATTATGCTTTCTCCTTGCTGTGATGAAAAGTTGATTCTATTGTGTTTTGTGGTTGTGGTTTGATCTTCTGATTCGAACTGTCTTCGTGAAAATGAACTTGGCTTTGAATTTCTGTGCAAACGAATGAAATACAGGTGAATTAGCTTGTTGTTTGAGACTGTTTTGACTGTACCAAGCTTGCACATCTAATACCCTATGCGGGTTTGCCTTGATATAGGTATTGTTATATGAATATTGCATTTCTGGGTTCTGCACATCATTGTGAAATAGAAGAATGGGATTTCGGGTAGAAATGTCTGTTGATAAGGAACTCGAACTGGGTATTTCTTTACAAATGGCATATTGAATGAAAACTGTACATGCTGTGTGAGTTTGTTTGACATTGTTGAACAATCGTTCTATTGTCAATATGGGTTTGAGCTGTCATTATAAAACAAACACGACTTGGGTGTTCTTATTACATTTTGAAGAAAATGATTGTTTCTTTACTAAAATTATAAGGAAACGAGTTCTTCTTCTTTCTGTTGTTTTAGATTTTGAAAGAAATGGTAATTGGGGATCCATTGAGCATTTTGGATTCGGCTTGATGGAAGTGACAGTGATATTTAGATTATTTTTCGAATGTTGTTTTCTTTCTGTACAAACGGAAGATTTAAATGTTTCGTGTGATCTCTGATTTTGCACTGTCATTCAAAAAAAAAAAAAAGAATGAACTCGACTTGAGTGATTCTTGTTGTGTTTGAAGAAAATGGATGTTTTCTTATGGAAATAGTTAAAGGTATGAATTTTCTCTTCTTGCTGTTTGAATTCTGGAAATAGCATCAATAGAACTTTACTGTACAATACGGGTTGGACTTGCTGTAGGTTATAGCAAAGTGCAAATAATTATTTATGAACTGTGTGCGTTCATAGGTATAGAAAGTCATGTGAATATTTGATAAAGCGACTGTATAACTGTTCATTTGGTTATAATACAGTGAATGAAGTATGAATTCTTCTAGTACAGTAAGAGCATAGGATGCATCTTTATATTGCTTGCTCTATGAAGGATACGATGCTTTACCTACTTGTTTTTGGTATTCATATGTGCCTGCTTGAAAGGAAGTATTGATATGGATGATAAATTCTTCCTTGTTTTTATTTAAAGCTGAATAGGAATGGATTTATTCCTTGCTGTTGGAAAGTGAATTCTGAATGGATTTTGTAAGTTTCACTCTGAACTGTTATCTTTGATTGATGTCTCATTTGGATTTAACTTTCAGTACAGTCATGAGGAAAGGAATAGGAGTGAGGATGGATAACTTGGAATAATGGTCATTTCTTCTCTTATACAGTTAGAAATCTGTAATCGTTATGGAACGAATTTTGTATTGCTTTGGTTTAAGCATCTACATTTTATTGCTGTTTGCTTTTCTCATCTGTATTTGATTACTTGAAATCAAATGAGTTGCATGGACTGAAAGGAAGGTAAATTGGTTTATGTTTTCAGTCAAATTTTATCCTTTGCATTTATTACTAATGTAAGGGAATGGAATGGATAGCAGTTATGTTATAACAAAGCAGTATGCTTACGTGTGTTCCTAGTTTTTACAGAGGTTGTAATCTGGAACTGTTTGAAGGAAATTACTTTGTGTAATGATCATTTGGGAAAAAGGGCAGTAGTTCTTTGACTGATTGGGATGGTAATTAGATGTTTCAGTTGTTATGCTGATCATTCTTTTTGATACTTAATTCTGGATTGATGTTCATATTGTCGTTTCATAAAAGCAGGGTTCTTTTATTGAGATAGTTAATTAGAAGCACCTCATTTTAATGACAAGTGCTTAATATGCTCAGTTCAATGAACTGACCCATGCAAGAAATTTTGCAGATGGAATTTGAGTAAAACGAAGACATGGTTGTTTTCTGATACTTCTTTTGATTGACTGAAGATGGATTGTATTTGATAGTTATTATTCCTCTACGAGGAATTGAGAAAAGAAGAAATTACATTCTTCTATCTTATGAGTTGTAATGTTGTTTTATATAAACAAAGTCCAGTCATTTGGACTGGCAAATGTATAGATTATGAAATGGATGGATGAATACAAATACAAGTGTGATATTTTAATGACTGTATCAGTTTGATATTGTTGATTAAGTTGGGAATATAACATTAATTCTTGATTTGGAATTATTCAAATGTTTTTGGATGAATGTAAAAGGAACTGATATCTATTCTTACCTAAATGCAACTTTTACGTTGATATGTGCAATTAGTTCATACTTGGGGTAAGATGAATTTTTAATTGACATTAAAAAGGATTAGGAAGAACATGATCTCATAACTGATAGGTATTCGGGATTAGCTTGAAAGCTAAGGAATATCAAATAACTTAGGAGCAGCCGAACTTCGTATTCGGACTCCGTTAATAGCCTCGAATGTTAAATTCAGAAAGTAAGGATATGGGAAAAACATATCCATGGTTAACAGACCTTAACTATGTAAGGTTAAGGAGAATAAATGAATATATTCATTGAGAATTAGACCTCGTTTAAATGACGTCTAATAAGATGGAATTCTGAATTTGTTTTCAGTTTTGGAAAACTTGGTTAAGTTTAATAGGTTAAACTTATTAAGTCTATCGGTAATGGGCTGCTTAATCCAAGGATTAAGAAAAGAACCAAGTAGAGAAAATGCAACCCTTCGGTACGAAGGAGAAGATGCATAGTAAGCTAGAAGACGGATTTAGTCTCTCTTAGCTACATACAACTGTAACAAGAACGAGGATAAAGGATCAACATGGCTGCTGAAAGTTGATCTTAAATATTAAGATCATAACCAAATCATTTGAGCTGGATGTGTACTCTCGATGGGAGGATTCCGTAGGACATTGACATACGCCAGTTACAACATGGTGTCTTCATGAAGGCGGGGCCTTCATGACGACACAATGTTATAGCTGACATATTACAATGCCCTCCCGAATTAAATCATCAAGATTACATAAGCTGAATACTAAGATCTTGGCTGGGGATAGGAATGTGATCACGTATACGGAGTGACTCCAGAGGACTAAAGATAACTAGACACACAGAGTCGTCTAGGGACGACACCGTATGTCTGCGTATCTTTAGTTACCATGAGTAACTTCCTATACTCGTTCATATTGCTAGTTGGAGTTAGAGTTTGACCTTAAATTGGAAGGACTGGTAGGGACCAGGAAAGACCATTCTAGATAACAGACGAAGTGAGGTGAAGGACGTATTCCATTGGTGTGTATCACATCCAGGAATATGATCATGCAAAGCATGTGAAAATCTTTGGCCAAAGTATCGCAAGTGCTGGTTGCGTTGTCCTAATCACCTAATTTAAGATGCAGGATGTCAGATGAATATCAGTAACAGATATTCAGATAGGCTTCTTAAATGGATCACTTCGATAACGGAAACGGTAAGAGAACCTTGTATATATATTATACTATGCATGAATGAACATGAAGGATCGGTAAGTTGCCGAGTCATGAAATGAGAGATCGTTGAAACTCCGAGCCATGAAAATGGGAGATCGGTAGTTCTTCGAGTCATTTACAAAGCATATGGAATCTGTTATATGATTGAATGGCACTGAATGTGTGTTCCATATTACAAATATGTGAACAGAGAACATTAGTTTTAAAGGGAAATTGTGTGATCCAAACTGCATTATTTGGACAGAGAACAATTATTAAAACTTGAACGTGTGTTTGAATTATATAATTCATAACAGGGAACGTTGTTAAAAAAAATTTTTTTTTCCCTTGTTCTAGTATCTTAAAATGGGGATGTTACATCTTGGTATCAGAGCTGAAGGTTGCAACTCTTGGACCTAATGAGTCCACAATATTAATAAGGTTTACATTTTCTTATTGAACAGAAAATGGTCAGAACAAGAGGGAATGCTGCGAACAACCCGTTACTGGGTGGAGAAGCAACTATTGCTCAAAAGTTGGATGAAATCCTTGCTGCCCTACTAGATACGAGAGATCGTTTGACTGTTCTGGAACAACAGTCAATGGGAAATGAAGAGGAGGAAGATGAAGCTGATATAAATGATCAGCCACCTCCTGTGGACAACATCAATGGAGGGAATCCGGTGTTGATAATAATAATGTAAATGCTCCTAATCATCCTGAAAATAAAAGGGCAAGATTAGCAGCTGAACTTACAAATGACATAAAGAGAATAAGTCCTCCAAAGTTTGATGGAACAACCCTTGGGGACGGAGTTGAGAATTGGCTCAGTGAAATGGAGAAATACTTTGTAATAAGAAACTTCTCCGAAGAGACCAAAGCGATATGGGGAGCATATTAGCTTTCTCATGAAGCATCATGGTGGGACAACCGTAAGGTTGAGTTGAATATTGTCGAATCAGACATAACTTGGGATCAATTTAAGGGTTACTTTAGGCAACGATGGCTGCCTCAACTCTATTTTGATAGGAAAATGACCGAATTTCGTAATCTGGTCGCAAGGAAGGCGATGATGAGAATCATCGGGAAGGGTTTACTAAACTCCTTAAGTATGTGCCGCAGCATACCAAGTCGACGAGAAGTTCAGAATATGGAAATTCATAATGGGACTGAATCCCATCATTGGTGGTGAAGTGGATGTCCATGGCCCAACCACCATGGAAGGAGTTGTTGAAAAGGTAATTAGACAGGAACAGAAATTGAGAGCAATTTCTGCTCATAGGGAAGAGATAAGGAAGAAGATTCCCAATTCTTCTTCGTCTCTCGCACCCAAAAGGGGGCCTTGGAAAAGGTTTGGTGTGAAAAACAAAATTGTTGTGGATAACAACAAGAAATCTGTGATGAACAAACCTGTAAATAGTGTGCGGAACAGCTTCGCAAAAGTTAGTGGCAATGGACAAAAGTCCTATGGAAGCCAGAATGATAACTTCAAAGCTGGTAACAAATTTGAGCCTAGGAAAGGGCTAGTTAGAGGATGCTTCAACTGTGGAAAGGACCACTATGCGAATCACTGTCCTCTGAAGAAGGATGATCGCAATCAAGCAAAAGTATAGGATACACGCCGCAGTTGGCTAATGCACAAGTTGAAAATCAAGTTACGCCTATAGAAGTTCCGAGTAAGTTATTCGCACACCGTAGTCATAATTTTTGATATCGGAGCTATCGAATGCTTTATTTCGCTAAACTTGCAATGAAATTAAAAAGAAAGGTGAAACGAATGGATAAAACATGGACAGTGCATTATGGGAATAATGTTGTCCATACAGTCGAAATGTGCCTTTTTGGGGCAATTCTGGACTTGCCCAGTTTCTCCACCGAAGTTGACTTGTATGTCACTCCTTTAGGATCATATGATATCATTATTGGAGTTAACTGGTTGGCTGAACATAAGGCAAAGGTCGACTGTTATGAAAAAAAATTTGTTGTTTTGATGACCTGCAGAAAGCAAAGCAAATCATTCAAGGTGTAAAACATGAAGTTGTAATTAGGAAACCGATATATAACATGCAACTAAAAAGGGCTAAAAATAGAGGTGCGCACTTGTATGCAGTAAAAATGACAGAAAATGCTGAGGAAGATAATGATTTCATGGAAAGATATCCATTGTTAAGGGATTTCAGTGATGTGTTTCCTGAGGAATTGCCAGGTCTTCCACCCAAACGAGAGTTTGACTTTGCAATAGAAATCAAGCCGGGAACTGAACCCATATCTAAGGCACCTTATAGAATGACCACCATCGAGTTGGTAGAGCTAAAGGCTCAGTTACAAGAACTTTTGACTAAGGGGCTGATAAGACCGAGCGTCTCACCTTGGGGAGTGCCGGTAATTTTTGTAAAGAAAAAGGATGGCACATTGAGGTCAGTGCATTGATTACGTAACGAATCGAACAAGGCAACTATTAAAAATCGATACCCACTTCCTAGGATTGATGATCTGTTCGATCAGATGCGAGGAGCATCAGTCTATTCAAAAATAGATCTTCGATCTGGGTACCATCAGCTGAGAATAAAGGAAGAAGATATTCATAAAACACTTTTAGAACAAGGTACGGGCATTATGAGTTCACGGTGTTACCTTTTGGGTTGACCAATGCACCTGCCACCTTCATGAATCTGATGAACAATATTTTTCAAGAATACTTAGACAAGTTTGTGCTTGTATTCTTAGACGACATTCTTATATACTCTAAAAATGTCGAAGAGCACCAAGAACATCTAAGGATAGTGCTGGAAATTTTAAGAAAGAGGAAGTTGTATGGTAAACTGTCTAAATGTTCCTTTTATGATGCAGAGGTGCATTATTTGGGACACGTTATAAGCAAGAACGGAATAGCTGTAGACCCTTCAAAGATCACAGCTATAACCGAATGGCCTGCGCCTAAGAACGTGCACGAAGTGAGAAGCTTCATGGGCTTGGCAGGATATTATCGAAAGTTCGTTAAGGACTTTTCAAAAATTACTGCCCCAATCACTTCATTGCAAAAGAAGGATAAGAAATTTGTCTGGACGGACAAATGTGAATCTACCTTTAAAAATTTAAAGGAACAGTTAACTACAACACCTATTTTAACTGTACCAGACCCAAATGGAAATTTTATGGTTGTAACGGATGCATCAGGAGAAGGCCTTGCAGGTATTCTGTCACATGGAATAACCATGTCATAGCTTATGAAAATAGAAAGCTTAAGTTACATGAAAAAAATTATGCTCCACACGACCTAGAGCTTGCTGCCATTGTTCGTGCACTTTAAATGTGGAGGCATTACCTTTTAGGTAAACCTTTGAGTTAAAAACAGACTATCCGGGGTTGAAGTATATTTTTACTCACCAAATATGAATGCAAGGCAAGCGAAGATGGTTAGAATTTCTGTCTCAGTATGATTTTGATATAAGCTACATCAAAGGCAAGGAAATAGAGTGGCAGATGCTCTGAGTCGAAGGAAGCATATCTCTGCTCTTATAACATTAAGAACTCAGTTTAAGGATGAGGTGAAAGATGCCTTGGAATCAGATCCTTATTTCCAGCAAGTCAAAACAACACTTGCTGCAGATCCAAAGGATGTCAGGTATAAAGGATTTCATTTTGACAATGAAGGAATTCTGAGGTTTGAAAACAGGGTATATATACCTTTGGCAAATGACTTAAGAAGGAAATTGTTAACTGAATTTCATAATTCACCTTTTTTTGGACACCCTGGCATTACGAAAATGCTTGCTGATCTTAAGCAACAATACTTCTGGAAGGGAATGAAAAAGGATGTGGTGGAATTTGTAACACACTGCTTAGAATGTCAGTGTGTTAAGGTGGAACATATGCATCCCGCTAGATTATTATATCCCCACAACATTCCATAGTACAAATGGCAAGTGATAACGATGGATTTCGTTCAAGGATTGCCTATGTCAAGAAATAAGCATGATATTATCCTGGTTGTCGTCGACAAATTGACCAAAGTGGCACACTTCATTGCTGGTAATTTGAAAGACGATGCACCAGTGTTAGCAAGAAGATTTGTACATGAAATTTTTAGATTGCATGGAATACCCGAATTAATCATATCGGACAGAGATCCGAGGATGACATCAAGGTTTTGGCAAACGCTTAATGCGGCCTTGGGAACTAAATTAAACTTCAGCTCTGTATATCATCCAGAGACGGATGGACAAACCGAGAGAGTTAATCAAGTTTTAGAGGACATGTTAAGGATGTATTGCATGGACCAGCAGTATAAATGGGAGGAATACCTTCCGCTGGTAGAATTTTCCTACAATAATACATACCATGCCTCTTTAAAAATGGCGCCCTTTGAAGCATTGTATGGAAGAAAATGCAGAACCCCTGTCAGCTGGGACAGCGTAGAGGACAGAGAGGTAATTGGGCCAGAAATCCTTACGGAAATGGAACAACAAATCAAAATGATTCGGGAACATCTTAAGGAGGCTGCCAATAGGCAAAAGAGTTATGCAGACTTAAAGCGGGTTGATAGGAATTATAAACTGGGAGAGAAGGTCTTTCTTCGGGTGAAGCCGAAAAAGAGCTCGATAACTTTTGGCAAGGCTGCCAAGTTGTCGCCACGATACGTGGGACCTTTTGAAATTGTTGAAATAATCAACCCTGTAGCTTATCGTCTAGCATTACCTCCTACTTTATCTCAAATGCATGATGTTTTTCATATTTCTTTGCTTAAGAAATACGTAACAGATTTATCACATGTGCTGAATGGAATTCCTTGTAGGTCCAAGACCGGGAATAATTGTGGTTAAGCCCATTCGAGTCTTTGGGAACTCATGGGTTGTACTTAAGAAATCGCAAAGTGAATCAATGTAAGGTCCAGTGGGACCAGTTTAGCGAAGAAAGTGCAACTTGGGAAAATCTCGAAGAAATGAGATCTGCTTTTCCATACTTGTTTGATCGAAATTGAAATTCGAAAAACTGATAATTCTACCAAATATAGACAATTATTAGTCTATTTTACAGTTGTCTTAAAACACAGTTTTTAAGAGTGAATCTATTTTTGGTATGAACTTATGAATGGAAGGACAATAACTGAACTTTGTCCTAGAAACTCCTTGATTTGGTTAATTTGATCATCGGGACGATGATTCTTTAAGGAGGGAGGAATGTAACGCCCTGATTTTTGTAAGTTATCATGGTGATTACTTTCTTAATGTTGTAACTGCTGAAATGAAGACAAACATGTTAAGATATATTTTTGATCTTAAAGGAATGTGTTGCTAATCTGGATTCTTGCATACTGTAATTTGTTTACATGGGACAACAGTTATTATTGCTTGTATGTTTGCTGATGTGACAACAGATCTGTCGTATGCTTGATGAACTCTATTCGCTGATTGACAGCACACCTTGAATCAATTCCATTGATCCAAGGTATGTTGTGGTCTTCTTGTGATCGCTTTGTCGATTTACTTTTAAACCAGCTGAAGGTTGATATAAATGTTGCAGCACCTGATTTCAGGTATGAATAGCTGACACGTAGATGCCAACGAAAAGGTTTGATTCTCGAACCATACACTGTTGTAACGCCAGACCCCGTAAGGCGATAAAGGCCTAGATGCGGGTGGCTCAGGCATGTAAAACGTGGGACGAAATGTCCTGCTTAACGTTAATATAACTGACAGTCGGAAGGACTTGATTGGAAATTGATTAATTAAGTGTGAAGGGAATTAGACCCTAATCTACTCGTAAGTTCTACCTTATGTCCTAACTACTATCCTAAGTATTGAGTTTCTTAATGGGCCATACCGAAGAGGATTGAGTTTCTTATCTTTTCCTTGTAGCTTTTCTATGCTCAAGTAAACCATACCTTATCTCCAACAAGGAAGGAATGCTTACTCCTATGTTGATCATGCCACACTTTGTACTTGTCATGTGACTTTGTCAACCTCTCTTGTACTTGAAGGTGTATCTCGCTTTGAATCTTCTCAAATTTGTGGACCTCCAATTCCAATTTTCTATTTACTCTCTATGGTAATCTCAAAACAACATAAAAATCACTCTTATGAAAATAACCAAAACATGTTTCAAAATGAGACTTCTTGGCAAAAGCATAAAATTCCCCATTATAAGAATGTTGGATGTATACCAAGTTCTCATCCCAAGTCTTTGGATGTTTTTTGTTGTACCCTCTCAAGAGCTGGACCAAGGTACGGTTAACCAATTCTATTTTCCCATATTTTTACGAATGAAATCGGTGGACCTCTTTAACTTCATATCCATCTTCTCCCAAAAAGTAGACTAAAACGTTTATGTGAACTGTGAGTCTCTGTTTGATAAAATAGAATTTGGAAAAGCAAAATGAACCCACACATTAGAAGAAAACAACTCGGTTGCATCGTTGGCCCCGATTTTCTTCCTACAAGGAATTAGAATACACATTATAATAAATCGACCACTACCAAAAATGTAATTATGACCTTTCTTGGATGTAGGAAAACCACCCACTAAATCCATGGAAATGTTTGTTATCAAGAAATTACAAAGACCCCTCGAATGAGACAGTTTTATGGCTTGGGGCATTCAAAGTGTAATTTGTGTAATATTAGGATATCTCTCAAGTTGTGGGACTTCGGGCTTGAGATAACCTCAGAGAAAGCTAGTTCTTCTCCTAATCCTACCCGCCATAAACTACTCCAAATCTAGGCAAGTAAACTACCTAATCATATTCTAATCTTCTAAGGAGACAAAGAGGGGTGCATGAAAGTAAACCTACACTAAGAGCATTGATACACCAGAAAAGGAGGTTGTTAGACACAATGAAATTGCCTAAAATAGAGAGAGGTGAGTAATGGAGAGGGTGAACAAGATGCACCACAGACCAAAGATGAATTCACACAGAACACCATTTGTTTCCCATTAAACACAACTCCCAAAACTTGTAATAAACATTAAGAGTATGCACAATATACCCTGTAATGAAGAGAGGCAAGTAGAGACAACAAAACATGCAAAGGATGGACAAAATGCATCACAAAACACATTCTATTACTCCATTAAGAGTCTACATGGTACGTCATTTATGGGCAAGAGGAAAGATAATTCCATTACAAAGCTTGGAGAGGAGGCTTGAAACTCCACATTCAACCCAACAGAGAAGAAATAGAGGGGGCAAAAAGGAAAATGAGTGACTCCCTTTTACAAATGAGCCCACATTATAATTTATAGAATGAGAAGAGAGAGAGAATGTAATCCTGAAATCTACTTTCTAGCCACTTGCAAGTTACCCAAAGTAGGTGAAAATCATGATATTCAATCTCCAAAAGTCATCCCACATTGATTTGTAACTTGCAGCACAATAAAATGGCTCTCCATGCTCATTTAATGTTCACCCAACTACTTGTAAATCTTTGTTTGGAGCCGGGTTTGTTTTTGTAAATTTCTCCTCTGAATCTTCATCAATTTTGGAATTTTTTGATCCCTATATTAAGGTATAGGAACCATGATTTCAACGAGACCAATTTTGTGCAATTTCGTTGATAAATGCTCAACTTATGAGCTTATGAGAAGATGCACCTATTTTATGTATTTCTAAGCTTAGCTTTCACTCCACGGGATTGAGCAATTAATTCTAATTGGAAATCATAATTTAAATATTTTTCTCCTTCCCTCTTGTTTCTTCATCATTCAAAAATGCTTTGGGCATTAGAAAATGGTGGGCCCATCATTGATTTTTCATTGTTTCCACATATATGAGGGTGGGGTTGTTATGTTTATATTTAAAATGTTATATTAGGCCAGCTCGGCCAAGTTGGCACCTTCTACACTGCGGTTTCATTGGTCATCTATGTCTTTCATTGCCACCTTATATTTTGCATTGGTCACTTCAAGTTCAATGCTCATGTGGAGCCTTCCTCTGACCGACCCTCTTGACAACTCGACGAACTCGTGTAAATCGGCATGTGCTTCGCATTGGGATGTGCTTTCAATGTTGCTGACTTTTACCTTCGTCAGCTCCTCGAGTACCTCGAGCCCTTCGTTGTATCTTACTTTACACACTTCCACACTCGCTATTAACTCGGTGGCTACGTATCACCCAATAACTCCCTCGTCTTGGTTTGACACCTTGGTAACCTCGATCCCTGAGACGTATTTCAATGTTACATCGGCCCCCATGCTGCATTGGCTAGTTTTCCGATGCATTGCGGGCATTATCGCTCTGTGGGGAACCTTTCCTCATCCGACCCATGTCGCTTTTACGTCCAACTCCCGAACCGGTTGCATGAGTACTCACAAACCCCATCGGATCCCCGAGCTCAGTTGGCCCTGGGTTCACCAGGACGCTTGGGACGTTGACCTCTGAATTCCCACGCAACTCACCCGTGGGAATTTTGGATCTTGGTTACACGCGTGTCCCGAGTGCAACTTAGGCCCTCTAAATCCGCCATCTCCGCACTATGCCTCCGCACTATGCCCCGCATCCTTCAAACTTCGGCGATCTCGGGCTTCCATGTACCGCTTTTTTGTGGGTCGCTCGAGCCATTTATCCACGTGATCTCCGCATTCCATTCAACACGGAGAGTTTGGATTCCTGGAACCCAAATTTCCCGAGTTCGTTGGGCCATCGACATCCGCATTTGCCGCATCGATTTCGCCGAGGAGCCACTCCAACGACTCCACGAGTCACCCCATTTTCTTCCACTGATTTTGGCTAAGTCCTTCCTTTCCCATGTTGATCTTAGCCATGGCCATCCTTATAGAGCTCGCCATTCATTGTATGGATCCAAGCATTGAATAGCTTGTCATTTCTTTCGATTCCTTGCATTGGACTCTTGTGCACTTCCTCGTATCATTTGTCCCGATCTTGGACTTGGCTCACCTTTTTTGACTAAGTCCTTGCCAATGCATCCATTCGAGCCGAGCTCATCCTCCAAACTATTTGCACTAATTAGGATGCCGATTTCACCACTATTCATGCTTGCTAACGAGCTAAGTTTGATCCTCCCTTTACAATCATGCAGCGCAGAGGCCTGGTTTGAACTGGCTTCAACTCTCAATTTTTTGAGAGTCGGTCAAGTCGTGGAGCCATGTCGATGCCAACCCAGTGTATTCAATCATGCACCATCCAGTCATGTAACTTTTCTACCAACGTGTTTCCATGTTGTGAGATCCTACTTGGTGCATCCTTGGTCTGGTCTGATGAAATTTTCTAATCCTATCTCGCTTCGGGGAACATCTCGGTCTGTAATTCACGAGTCCACTAGGATATTGAATGGCCCCTTTTTGAAACAACTTGCTAAATGCAGAATGGGCCTCGAATTCATGTTCCTTGTATGAGCTTGACTGCCTTGTGATGAGGTAACTTGATACTGCAAATGGCTCGATTCATTGCAACAACGAACCATTTTGTTAAATATGGCTCGCGGGTTATAATGGTGAATAACTCAGTAGTATAAGGAGTAACCCACCCTCGATATCTCCAGCTAGCTCAATCCATGGAGCAACTTGACATTCCTTACAACCAGCTCAATTTTGTGGGACTCGATGAGCTCCCTCATCTCGGCCATGATTATTATCTCGATGAGCTATCCCAAGAGCTGAAAGCTTTCCCTGTAAAATCTACACCTCCCGCAAACATATTATATAATTCCTTGGATCTATGCAGCTATGAGGAGATGCCAAGGAGATGTTTAGATGAATCATCAGATTTTTTCATTTTTGCTTGTAAGTGGGCCTCACTGTCGGTCTCCCAAACTGAATAAAACTTTGAAACTCAATGAAGACCAAGAAGAGGAAAAATTCCTCTTGTAACTTTAAACTCTCTCCAAGACCCTGATTCTACCCTGAATATTGAAATCTTCTTGTAAGCTCTGAATTGGCTACAAGATTTCCCTAGTGCAAGCTCGCCTCGTTGTCCAATTTCACCTGGGGTAAAATTGAATAACAATGCTTTCCCATGGCCAGTGAGGAACTTGCAATGAAATATATAACCCCAAATTTCTGTTATTAGGATTGTTTGTACTACACAAAACACAACCCCTGATGAATTTAACAACTTCGCTTGCATGTTTGGCCAATAAACATACCTCTGTAAATGCACTATAGTCTTTGTCACACCAAAGTGACTAGCTACCTTGGAAGTGTGTTCTTCCCTCATAAAATGAACTCTCTTCCCTTAAGAAATTTTTTTCTCGTTCTTGTAGAGCAAACCATCCTGGAAGTAGTATTCTCCTCTAGGTGCAAATACCTCGTTTGAAGATTTCTCTTGAAAAATATCTGTAAAATCCATATCTTTCTCATAACCTTCCGATATGCTTCACACAAAAAGGTTCTAGAAGAATTAATGTGCTCACAGATGAAAGTAAATGATGCCTAGATAACATATTATCTAACTAGTTAGTCACACCTTTCTTATATTTGATAATCAAATGAAATTGTTGTAAAAAACCCATCCATTTATAGTGTCTATCCTACTGAAGTTTGTTCTAAGCCTGCATATATTGGAGATGTTGGTGATCCGTGTGTATGATAGTTTCTTTACCCATTAGATAATGTTTCCATTTCTTGACCATTTTCACAAGAGCATACAATTCCTTATCATATGTACAATAATTTAGAACTGCACCATGAAACAATTTAGAGTGATAACATACATGCCTACCTCCCTAAAGTAGGAAAACCCCCATAGCATAGTCACTGACATTGGTTTCCACTTCAAAAGGTAGTTGTAAGTTAGGTAATGCCAAAACTGGATCATGACTAATCTTATATTTAAATGAATCAAAAGAAATTTGTTTCTTACCCCAATAAAAATCCTTACCCCGATGTCATTGAATGTAGCTGCGATGCCATCGACAAGAAGTTCTTGATGAACTTTCTCAAATATTGAACTGCACCAACAAAACTCCTGGTCTCCATCAAACTCAATTGTGTAGGCCAATTTAGAATGACATCTATCTTAGCTAGATCAATCCTCAACTCTCAATATCCAACAAAATGTCCCAAAAATAGCAGCAATTTTTAGAAAACTCACACTTATTCTTGTTCAACACTAGTCGGCTCTCCTTAAGAACTTACAAAACTTGATGCAAATGATCAATATGCTCTTCAAAAGTTATGCTAAAAACCAGAATGTCATCTAAGTACACAATGAAAAAGGAATCAATAAACAGCCTCATTACCTCATTCATCAACCTCATAAAGGTAGATGGTTTATTGCATATCTTGAATGGTAATACTAACCATTCATACAACCATTTCCTAGTCTTGAACATTTTTTCTAGATGTCCTCTTCCTTGATCCACACTTGGTGATACCCATATTTCAAATCAATCTTAGTAAAATATTTAGCATGATGTAACTGATCCAAAAAATCATCAATGTGAGGAAGAGGGTACCTATTCTTGATGGTTATTTTATTTAAAGCTCTATACTTAACACACATTCTCTACAAACCATATTTCTTAGGTACTAAAACAATAAGAGAACCACATGGAGAAGTGTTAGGATAGATTATACCTTGTTTAATCAATGATTTTAATTGTTGTTTTATCTCATTATAATCTTTCAAAACTTCTTGTATAATCCCAAGTTTGAAAGCGGTCTATCGTAACATGGTGTATCTCATGATCAATTGACTGACCGGACGTAACCCCTTAGGCTCTTGGAAAACTTCTCTAAAATTCTGAAATAACACCTTTATTTGTGTCTTATCCTTATTATAAAACATGATACAAGTGGTTTTATATGCAATAACCTCATCTATTGGAATATCCCTCAAAATAAGTGATGTAAATTTCTTACTAGCATTAATAAGATTTTGGGATTTGATGGAACTTACCAAAGAGATCTTCAAGTCTCCTAAAAATGTTGAAATGAAGTAGCTCTTACCATCCTTCACCAAACAGTACTGGTTAGCTCTCCTCATGAAGATAGCATCCCTGATATAAAAATATGGGATTCCAAACACTACACCACACACATCAAGGGGGACAATATCGAAAGTAACTTCATCAATGAATTTCTTATCAATACTAAATGTAATTTTACATTTCTTGGTAACCTTGATGTCTACACCTTTCTTTACCCAACCCAATGAGTATGGACTTGGATGATTGTAAGTTTCCAACTTCAACCTCTCCACTAACTCTTTACTAACCAAATCAGCTTGAGAACATGTATAAAAAATAGCATCCACCTTAGTTTTATTCACTTGGATTATAATATGAAAAATATTGGTCAGTTTATTTTCTTGAACAACACTATTAATACCCAAACATACCTCTCAGTGGATGGAGGTATAACACATAGTCTCATCCACCTCTTTGTTGTAAAATAATTCCTCTCCCTAGAGGGCAACCGTGGTCTTCTTCTTATTTTTCTTGTTTTTGAAGGGATTTGATTCGAATGGAGCTTCGAAAAAAATTCCTTGTAATAGGTGTGAACATTACAAAGACCAAAATTAAATTTAGTATCCTTCTTAGAAATGGAAGTATCATTCTTCTTACCTTTCCCTTTCTCCTTTTTCTTGGTGTCACCTTGTTTGTTTGAAGCATGCTGAGAGGTAGATGAACTCTTTTTCTTATCTGTCTCTAAATAGTGGGCTTTAAAACAAGCCATGTCTACATCTGCCATTTTGGCCAAGAGAAATTTTCTCCTCGAGTGGCTATGGATTCCACCAATGTACTTCATTAGAAGCTCCTAGACCGCTATATCTTTTCCCATCTTGACAACTTTCTTCCAAAACTCACTATTGTACTCTTGCACATTTTGGCCTTGTTTTAGCCTAAAATAGGATAGAACTTATTTTTGATTAGCTTCTTAATTCCATCCAATTTATTAATATGAGGAAGTTTTTTAACAAGAAAAGAATGAACATAAGTTTCAACTAAGTTAAAGCATGGTTTGTTAATTTTAACCTTAAAGGAAATATATTGACTCTCATTGATTTTATGCAAACCTAAATATACATCAAGTTGAGCTAGCCAATGGTCTATATTCTCACCATTTATGTTGGCTAGAAAAATCGATACCCAGGTGATATAGGTGCGCAAGAACATGGCGCGCAGGAAGTGGGGGTGTAGACGTACACAAAAGATCAATGGATAAAGGGTGAGCCGAGGAAAGCTATAATTCAGGACCTAACCATTGTACATGCACAGGCTAAAGAATGGATTGAGTGATGTACACGTAATGGAAAAGATAGAAGACTTGAGGACAAAGCGATGGTTATTTTTGGAGAAAGTAGAAGATCAAGCGTCATGTGAAGTTAGAGCTATTAATGGGATACGAACTAGGAGTTATCTATAGATGATCTATTAATAGGATAAGCTTGTATGATTCTATATATATCTTGTAGCGATGCATGGATATTATTAGCATGCATCCTATTTTAAGGATGCATGTGTGGTGAAGGGAAAGTTCCCCACCCCTATATATATATATGTATTGATTTGCACTGTTTAGAGAGTGAATTATTTTGTAAGGTTATGTTACTGGTTTATGAGCTTGCATGACTTGGTGATGGTAATTATAATTTATTCATCTATTTTGTTTTGATAGATTAATATAATGGATCGTTGTGGGTGGATATTGTTGACATCTCTATTACCGGTAATTCTATGGTGAATCGATCTTGTTTGTTATGTGAACTACATGTTTACTTATCTATATATGTTTCTACATTGAGCTCATGGATCTAGTGGTTATAGTTGTGGAATATATGTTCATGCATGCTAACTCCTTGACAAAGCTGACATAAAAGAGGAACTTGGTACCTTCGCGTGCTTCAGGTGATTGCTCATATCTGCTTGAGTGATGTGCTTTAGTGTGTTAGGGTTTGATCAAGAAAACATACTAAATTTTGGTTTCGTTATCGGGACCTCTTTTCAAGTTTTTGCAAGTATGTTGACAATGATGGCTTACTAGTTGACTCTTGTGACCATTGAAGATTGGGTTATTGATGGACAAGATCAATTTTCTTGAAGATATGGTTTTGGACCTGATTTCAATGCGTGCAAATGGGTTGAGGAACACCTTTATCATGATCTTTATGAGTCATTCTTTTGCTCCTTCCCTATAGAATAATATGAGTGGTTATCTTCATACGCATTGAAAAGGATCTAGTATTAAAAAGAAAGGGTTTGGAAATAAGAAGAATAAAAAACATCTTTTGATACTGATGAACCTTGGATGCATGTTGTAGATCGTTGGTGGTCATTGTTGTGAGAAGGTTATACTTTGGAGTATGTTGTTTCCATGTATTTTTGTCTAGAAGTTGTCGAGTTTGAATTTTTCCTGTGAGCCCAGAGGATCTTACCTTCACACTATTCCATTATAAATTAAGATCTTAATGGTGGTGCTTAATTTAGAGTTCCTTCATATGGCTAGATAAAATCACCACTACATGTGGGTGTAGGAGAAGTTGTGGTGAAATATGGCAAACCTTGTAGAGAGAGAGGCAGAGAGAAGAAAGGAAACTTAAGTATAATGAAGTGCGAGAGAGGGAATTAGTGAAACATCATGATATTGAGGAGCGAACGGTGTTACGAGAGAGATGGATCGTGAAGGATTTGTATCTCACGTGGAAGACATGGAGTCAAGCACTGGTTTTCCCCATTTGGGTAAGTATGTTAGATAACCCCTCTTGGATTCAGATGAGAGCGCATTGGAAGAGAGCATAAGGGCGCGAGCACGCATTTGATCCCACATGGTGACCTTGCCCTTGTGTTTGGTGTTCCAGTTTCTGAAATAGTTATTGATAAGCAAGACAAAGTGTTTTTGATAGAGTAGTGAAAGGTAGATTTCATTTTCCGTTAAGTATAAGAGTTAATCAGATAACACATTCATATATGGCAGCACATATGTCATATTTGTTATTTGGGGGTCCGGTTGGAGGTATACTTTTAAAGACATTATCTTGATAGAGTGTGGGTGCATAGAATCTTGGTGCCACATCGGAAGTACTACCACTTTGAAGAATGTTAGAGTCTAGTTTAGTACAACTGTTAGAACTCAAGGAACTACATCCATTGGCATGCTACCCACTATAGGAGGTAGATCGGGAGGATCCAGAGGATCAGGATCTAGTAGATCTAGTGGTTTTGGAAGTGGAGGAAATACTTGAGGAAATACAGGTTCTAAGTTTAGTGGTAATGGTCCATATCAGCCACAACAAGTTATTTACGAGATGTCACTTCACCTTCCAGAATATAGAGGCATTGAGGATGCGCTAAGCACATTCACATGTGTAAAATAATATAGCACACTTAAGAGATCATATCCCCTAAGTGTAAGTCTAATCATTTTTCTACAAATTTGCAAGGGCACGTGCATAGTTGGTATAGGAAATATGATCCACACCAGATCGCTATGGTTTACAATGTGTTGTGTGTTGCTTTCTTGATGGAGTTCCATATCCCCGAGTTCAAGAAAAGCATCTACATGCTAAAGGAGATTAAGCAAGGCATGTATAAGAGTGTGCAGGAGTATGATGCACATTTTAAAGCTTTTTTATCAAAGTGTAGACACCTAAATTCTATTTTTTCAATCTTATTGCTAAAATAACACAAATCACTCTCATTCTTACCATTTTTGTTATAATTGGTGATTTCGCTAATTAACTAACGTTTCTTACCATTTTGGTCAATTAACAATGCATTGTTGATTACCTATCCTCTTTCACATTCAGGATGCCACTTTATGACAAATCGTAAGTCAAAATCCTCTTCCAAATAGACAATTAGCGATTATTAGCTAATTAAGCCTATTTTACCCTTGTTTTGGTCAATATACCCTATCATTGGCTCAAACCCCTCTTTCACCACTCAAAATCACCCTTCTTTCAACAACATCTCAACAAGCTTCAAAAGCTTATCCTAGCCTCTTAATTGACCCTAAGTAGATGATTAAGGCTCCTCGCATCCTAATTACTTATTAATTCACTAATCATGATTAAAAATCCTTAATCAGGATTAGCGATTCTTAAGCTCCTTGTGCTTTTAGTCCCACATGCACCAATATGCAAGTCTTCCTCAAAGTAAAAACTATAAAAAGGACTAAACACATACCTTTAAAATTTACAAGTCATGCTTTGAATTCCATATCATATAAGAAATATGATTAATAGCCAAGCTCAATCCTTGCCTCAAGTCTTCAATGGGGTTAGTAGATGGGTATCCAATATGATCTTGTAGTCATTATTGGAGAGACCATCTCACCTTCCTTGGAGTAGCAACAAACCCCAATTTGATTTCTCCTAGATCTATTTAGGTCTATGTTAGTTAGCAATTGAACATACTAGTAGGCATGCTTTAGCTAGGTTTTGAATTATATTCATGTTAGTTGTTTCAAGCATTCCATTAATATTTTATATTTGATGTAACTATTGTTAGATTCAATAAGCATTTGCTCAATTAGACTATGTGGTGTTAGTCTTAGCTTTTCTTTGGAACTTTTAGTAGTCTTTCATTTCTTTTTGGTGGGAGCATACCCCATTGTATTCATTCTTAAGCTTTTTAACTTAGTTTCAAAGTTTTTAATTTCAAGTTTTCTAGATTAGTTTCAAGTTTATAGATTAGTTTCAAGTTTTCTAGTTTAGTTTCAAGTTTTTCTAGATTAGTTTCAAATTTTCTAGATTAGTTTCTCAAGCTTTTAGATTAATTTCAAACTTTTTAGAGTAATTTTCAAAGTTTTGTAGATCAATTTTCATTTTGATAGTTGTTTAAAACTAGATTAGTAGTAGATGTTGCATTTTGATGTTCTTTGCAGGATATAAGGAGGTGAAGTATTGTCAAAATTTCCTCAAAATGCCAAATATTTGATCTTTTTCAAAATTTCCTTGTCAAAATCCATATTTTGACCACCTATAGGAAGGTCTGCGCCTACGCTCAAAGGGGTGATCCCATGCTCCAAAGGATGCGCATGTCTTTGTATTAGATGCACCTCCATTTTACTAAATGCACATGCACCTTATCGCCATGCCTGCACATGCATCATTGGATTTTTTACCTTTGTGTGTGACTTACGTTGGTGCTTCAAAGTGTGTGCCCACGCCTCGGTCGCGCTGTGCAACAAGACTGTGTAAATTTGATAGAGGTGCACCTATGCATGAATGTATGCGCTGTTACTTCAAGGTATGTACCCATGCTCTATAGGATGTGCTTTATTACACTAGAGGCACGCTAGTGCACTCAAGTAAAAATTGCTCAAAGTTAAAAAAATTGTTGGAGGCACGATGTCATTTTCCAAGGATTTTTAGTTGTTTTGCTCTCAATTTTATGATTTAGAGCATGTTTTCTAAAAAAATAACTTAGGGTTTGATGAGTGATTTTTTTTTCATGTTTTGTATGAGTTGGAATAAGGTTGTGTATGGTCTTCTCTTGTACTTTGTGTGATCTTGAGAATCAAAAGCACCTCTAAACCTTTTTTTTGCTAATTTAGAGTAAGTAGTAAAATCCTCATTCATTGTTATGCTTAAAAGAATAAAATTTAATTTTGGCATGTACATGATCTTTTAGTTTAAGAGATTTTTCATTTGATAAATAACCAAGGCTAAAGTTTGTGTATGCTCTTCCCTTGCACCTAGTGTGATCTTGGGAACTAAAAGAAACTTTAGTCTTTCATTAAAAAGCACTTGGATTAATTGGGAATAAACCTTGATTTACAAATTTTTATGGTGGTTATTTGATTTACAATATTTTCATTGCTATCTAGTTGGATTACTTGTTGTGTATGCTCTTCTCTTGCACCTAGTGTGATCTTGAGAATCAAAAGCAACATTTAATCCTCTTTCTATGATATTGTAGATCTTTTTGAACTACTAACCATTTGTGTGAAGGACCTAATGCTAGTCAAAGAAAGGAGAACTCTCTTCAAACCAAATTCTAACATTCACATGTGTTGTAGGTTTCAACGGTGGTCTAAACCAAATTACTTAATCCAAAAGATAAAACACACACCAACATCTATTTAACACATTGTATTGTAGGTTTCGATTAATAGTTACGGCTCATTCTCTTTGAACTAGGAAAATTATCTTTGACATAAGCCTTAAGCTATAAAAAAATATATGCCTAGGAACCCCAAAGTAGTTCACGCAAGAGGGAACCTTGTGAATGAAATAGGAAAGTGCTCCACACTACCCAATTGATTAGTACACCTTGAGAGATTAGAGTCAAAGTTACCTCCATTATGACCCCAGTGAAAATACAATTGAACACAATTCATTGCTCATTGTATTAAAGGGGGTAAAGTAAAGCCAAGATACTCCAAGACTAGTCAATGTGACTTTCTTGGTAAATCGAGCTCGCAAAGGTAGTTTGTGACAACCTAGGTGAGAGAACTAATAGGAATGTTTCCGGCTTGGAGCCAATTTTGTCTTAGTTATTATACTTGAGAGCTCTCACAAAGTGACAAATTTGTTAGATTCAAACTCTTGTTTTTCAAACAAGGGAAAGAATCTCTTAAATTTGAAACCACGTGACATTTCATCACAAAATCTATTTAGTGTTACTTTTTCCTAAGACAAGGTGAAACTCTGCCAAAGTTACACCAAGTATTTTTCATCACCACTTGGTCTACTCCTTTGTTTTCTTGTTGCTCATTTTGAGACAAAAGAAGAACAAACATATACGGATACCTACTAGAAATAATCGTGTCCACCACTTTTGTAGTCTACTTGCATGACTAGGTTGCAATGCTAGAATGCAAGTGTTGAAAGTGTGAATGGTACGTCATCAAGTTCTAGTATCCCCTTTGTCTCAAACCCATATTGAGACTTATTATCATTGTAGTTAGGTTGTCTTATCACTGAATTCTTTTGAGTTGTTATGCTGCCCACATTATAGCCATACAATTGTGATATTTACGTCTTGTTTCCATTGTGAAACTTGGCCTAAATCTCTAAATTGTATACCGATTCGATGAATTGTTCCCTTATCCACTTGATAGAGCCATGTTACAAGTATCTTTCCTATGAATTTTTGATTGTCTGAAGTTTGATAAATACAAGGGAAAAGGTGATCCCTGAGATCATATCAAATATTTTTATATGGCATGTTAAGAGGTCGTATATAACAACAACTATCTTATTCGCCTCTTCTTACAAATTTTAGGAGGACATGTGCTAGAGTGGTTTTTACACATCCCCAAAGGATCCATATCTACATGGATAGAACTAGAAAAACATTTTGTACATCACTTCTCTTTTAATATAGAGAGTGATGTTACCATGCTAGATCTATGTAATGTGAAACAATGAAACAACGAGAAATTCACTACTTTCTCACAGCGGTGGAGAGGGTTAGCTAGCCATTTCCCTTGCTCTATACCCAAAAAATAGTTGATAAGCCAATGTAGACACCCAAAATCAGGTCATATTCCCATAACCCCTTTCGATTAAGTGCATTCATCACTATACCTACCCATGCCCTATGTGCACACATTTTAATTAATTAAATTACTTTAATCAATTAATTATCAACCTCACCCTCCACCTCACCTATCTAATTCACCAAAGACCCATTCCCCAACATATTAATTAACTAGGACTAGGTCTATACTTATCTTAACTAATACTTAGTCTAGCCTTAGCAATTAACTCCCACAACTCCTTCAACAAAGACTCTACTTATCTGGGTGTAGTCTATCACTTAAGACCCAGATTTAAATTATCAATCACCCGAACAATAGCAAGTATTAGGGTATTTTTGGAAACCTTGACCTATTCACCCTAATCGACACCGGTTTTCCTCAATCGGTGTCGGTTACCTAACCACCATCAGTCACTTTATATACACTTTCACAACTCTTCACAGGGGTTGGTCATTTTAGTGATTAGAGTCTTCTTGCATTCAAGATTAAATCTTCAAGCCCTCTTGCATCCCGACGATGAACACACAACCACAATGCAAGACAAGAAACCAGTCCCGCTTCAGAGCGTTGGAATATGTTAGGTTGTGGAACTTGTTTTCATGTGTGAAAGTGTTGAAGATTGTACACTAAGAGTACTTTACACTTTTCATGTATCCTCGCTGGGGTTCGGGCGCACTTCCAAATTTTTTTTTAGGCGTAAAATTTTTTGGCCTCGAAAAATGCACCCGACATATCGGGAAACATGCTTTTCTCATATGGGCGAGTTTTTTGACCCATAGGTTTATGGGACGGATTTTGCCCATGGTTTTGATACCCATGGTTTTGTAAGTTAAGATTGTCTATTTATATGGTCTTATGCATATGATAGATGTACAAGCAAATGTATTGCAGATGTGTTTTGAATTTGGCTGTGAATTCTGTAGAGTTTGTTGAGCATAGCTCCAAACGGATCTAGGTATTGTATTGAGAGAGCGGTGGCTTGTAATAAAATCTGAGCAAGTGATTCTTGGTGGACGTAGCCCAAATTGGGTGAACCATGTTAAATATTGTCTCTTTGTGTTGTGTTATTTTATTTTGCAATTTTATTTGAGATCTGTAATAATTTCGCATATTAGTTTCTACTGTTGCGATTTTGTGAGGGATTATTCCACATATTTTATCCCTTATTTCCTAACAATTGGTATCAGAGCCTGGTTTGGTTTGCTGAAGTGTTGAATCACAGGGAAAGTTTTTAGCTTGAGTGGGAGCTATGGCAGATGAAGGAAGATCTAGGGTTGATAAATTCAATGGGTAGAATTTCTAGTCTTTGGAAGATGCAGATGGAAGATTACCTTTATCAGAAGGATCTTTATACTCCGTTGTCTGAGAAGGTGAACAAACCCTCGAGTATGATAAATGCGGAATGGGATTTGTTGGATCGGAAGGCACTTGGAACGATCCGACTGAGTCTTGCATCTTTAGTATTATTTAATGTTTCAAAGGAAAAGACTACAAAAGATCTAATGGATGCATTAGGGAAGTTGTATGAAAAACCCTCTGCCTCTAATAAGATATTTTTAATGAAAAAGTTGTTTAATATGAAGATGTCTAAGAATAGTTCAGTAGCAGATCATTTAAATAATTTCAATACGGTAGTGAATATGCTAGCTTCGGTTACAATAGAATTTGATGAAGAATTTAGGGCTTTATTAATTATGTGCTCTTTACCTAAGAGTTGGAATAGCCTGGTAATGGCGGTAAGTAACTCGGTTCCAGCTAACTTGAAGTTGAAGTTTGAGGATGTTGTAGGGGTGATTCTAAGCAAGGAAATGCGAAGAAAAAGCTGGGAATCTTCTACTTCAGGGAATGCTTTGACAGTGGAAACTAGAGGGAGATAGAAGAATAGAGGAAACCGTGGAAAATCAAAAGATCGGGCAAGGTCAAAATCCAAGAACAAGATTGTATGCTGGAATTGTGGAAAGCCTAGGCATGCAAAGAAGGACTGTTGGGAGCTTCGGGATAAGAAGAAACAACAAGAAGAAAAAAAGGAGGCAAATGTGGCAACGGGTAATGTATGTCAGGATGCTTTGATTCTTTCTTTGCACAATATTACTGAATCTTGGGTTTTAGATTCAGGGGCTTCTTTCCATGCTTCTCCACATAGGCATTATTTTGTTGATTATGTTCAAGGAGATTTTGGGCATGTTTTTCTTGGTGATGATGAGCCTTGTAGCATAGTTGGAAAAGGTTTTGTTCAGGTTAAGATGTAGAATGGGAATACTTGGCTATTGAAGGATGTCAGACATGTGCCTACATTAAGACGAAATTTGATATCGGCAGGGCAATTGGGAAGTGATGGTTATACTGTGATATTTACATCGACTCTTGGAAGGTTACCAAGGGTGCTCTTGTGGTGGCAAGAGGTAAGAAGGTTGGAACCTTGTATTTAACCACTGATAGTACTAATGATTGTAATCTTGTGGCTTTAGATGCAGATACAACATTATGGCACTATAGGCTCGGTCATATGAGCCATAAGGGCATGAACATCATAAAGAATAATTTTCTGGATATACAGAAACATGTTTTGATTTCTGTGAGAACTGCATATATGGGAAACAGAAGCGAGTAAGGTTTCTCAAGGTTGGACCTATAAAGAAAGAGAGTAAGTTAGAGCTGGTGCATTCTGATGTGTGGGGGCCGGCTCAGGTATCATCTCTTGGGGGTTCAAGTTATTATGTTACTTTTATTGATGATGCAACAAGGAAAGTTTGGGTTTATTGTATTAGAAACAAATCTGATGTATTTGACACTTTTGTTAAATGGAAAGCCTTGGTAGAGAATGAAACAGGTCTTAAGCTAAAATGTCTCAGGTCAGATAATGGAGGGAGTATTGTAACAATGAATTTGATGATTACTGTTCTAAGAATAGAATCCGCAGGCAAAAGATAGTTCCAGGAACTCCGCAGCAGAATGGGGTATCAGAAAGGATGAACAGAACAATAATGGAACATGCTAGGAGCATGAGGTTACGTGCGGGATCGCTCTTTCTTTTTTGGGCGAAGCGGTGAGCACAAATGTGTGTACTTGATAAACAGAGGACCCTCAAGTGCCTTGGATGGAGGCATACTTGAGGAGTCTTGGTATGGTAAGAAAGTTGATTATTCATTTCTTAGAGTCTTTGGATGTGAGGTGTTTGTTAACATAGACAAGGATGATAGGACTAAGCCGAGGCTAAATCAGAAAAATGTACTTTCATTGGTTATGGTGGTGATGAATTTGGATATAAATGTTGGAGTATTAAGGACAAGAAAATCATTCGATCTAGGGATGTGGTCTTTAATGAGAAAGTCATGTATAAGCAGCAGTTGCAGGAAAATAGGGAAGAATCCAAGAAAGAATATGCAGTGGTAGAGGATCTTCCGGATGGGAAAGTGACACATGAATTAGTTCAGGAACCCCCTCAACAGGAACCCCAAACTCCTATATTGAGGAGGTCTTCTAGGGTAAGAAGAGAACCTGAACGTTTTTCTCCTTCTCTTTATTATTTATTACTCATTGATAGTGGAGAACAGAGAGCTTTGATGAAGCAATGCAGGTAGATGCCAGGAAGAAGTGGGAGTAAGCCATGGATGAGGAGCATCAGGCTCTCATGGAGAACCAGACATGGGATTTGGTAAAGCTACGAAGGAAAAAGAGCATTACAGAATAAGTGGGTGTTTAGAGTCAAAGAGGAAGGAGGCAAGAAAAGATACAAGGCCCGGTTGGTGGTCAAGGGGTTTGCACAAAAAAAGGTATAGATTTTGATGAGATTTTTTCTCCTGTAGTAAAAATGACTTCTATCAGGAATTCTTGGAATAGTGGCGCAGAAGATTTGCATTTAGAATAGTTAGATGTAAAGACTGCATTTCTCCATGGCAATTTGGAGGAGGAGCTATATATGCGGCGGCACTGAAGGATATGAAGTCAAAGGTAAAGAGGAGATGGTGTGCAAGGCGAAGAAGAGCTTGTATGTCTGAAACAAGCTCCACGTCAATGGTATAAGAAATTTGATAGCTTCATGATGGAGCAAGGTTATATCAGATGTCATTCTGACCATTGTGTGTATACAAAGAAATTTGAGGATGGAAGTTATATTATCATGTGTTTGTATGTTGATGACATCTTTGGTTGCAGAGTAAAAACATCCAGAAATAAAAGTACTTAAGAAGCAACTAAGTGAATCCTTTGTTATGAAGGATTTGGGTGTAGCCAAAAAAATCCTTGGTATGAGGATATCTCGGGATAGGAAGGAATGGAAGCTGACTTTATCTCAGGAAGAGTACATTAAGAAGGTCTTGGAGAGGTTTAATATGCAGGATGCTAAACCGGTTGGGACTCCTTTGGCAGGCCATTTCAAGTTATCAAAGGAGCAATGTCCCAAGATAGAGCAGGAAAGAAACCAGATGTCCAAGGTACCTTACTCATCAGCAGTTGGCAGTTTGATGTATGCTATGGTGTGCACTAGGCTTGATATTGCCCATGCAGTGGGAGCTGTGAGTAGATTTATGAGTGATCTAGGTAAAGAGCATTGGCAAGCAGTAAAGTGGATCCTTCGGTATTTAAGAGGGACCATGGGGACAATTTTGTGCTACAGTGGATCAAACACCACTTTACGTGGTTATGTAGATTCAGATATGGCTAGAGATGTAGACAACAGGAGGAGCACGACAGGTTATATTTACACTGTAGGTGGGACAGCAGTGAGTTGGATTTCACGACTACGAAAGTGGTGGCTTTTGTCAACCATAGAAATTTGAGTATGTTGCTGCCACAGAGGCAAGCAAAGAGATGATTTGGTTACAACAATTGCTTGAGGAGTTGGGGCATAAGCAAGAGGAATGTAAGCTGCATAGTGATAGTCAGAGTGCTATACACCTAGCTAAGAACTCTGCTTTCCACTCTAGGACAAAGCATATACAGTTAAGGTACCATTTCATCAGGACAACTTTGGAGGAAGAGAAGTTGAAGTTGGAGAAGATTCATACCAGTCAAAATCCTGTAGACATGATGACCAAGGTGGTCACAAGGGAAAAACTAAAGTTGTGTTTAGCTTTGGTTGGTCTTCATAGAAACTAGTGAAGGGTTGAGAAGCTTGCTCAGAGGAAAACTAGTCTCCAAGTGGGAGATTGTTAGGTTGTGGAGCTCTGTTTTCATGTGTGAAAGTGTTGAAGACTGTACACTAAGAGTACTATACACTTTTCATGTATCCTTGCCGGGGTTTGGGGCCGGGCCGGCCCCGAGCGGGGGTCCGGGGGGCGGCCCCGATAAGAAGGGTTCGGGGCGCAGCCTCGAAAAATTTTTTTAGGCGTAAAATTTTTTGGCCTCGAAAAATGCACCCGACATATCAGAAACATGCTTTTCTCATATGGGCAAGTTTTTGACCCATAGGTTTATGGGACGGATTTTGCCCATGGTTTTGATACCCATGGTTTTGTAAAACTGCTTAAGTAGTTGTCTATTTATATGGTCTTATGCATATGATAGATGTACAAGCAAATGTATTGCAGATGTGTTTTGAATTCGGTTGTGAATTTTGTAGAGTTTGTTGAGCATAGCTCCAAACGGATCTGGGTATTGTATTGAGAGAGCGGTGGCTTGTAATAAAATTTGAGCAAGTGATTCTTGGTGGACGTAGCCCAAATTGGGTGAACCACGTTAAATATTGTCTCTTTGTGTTGTGTTATTTTATTCTGCAATTTTATTTGAGATCTGTAATAATTTCTGCATATTAGTTTCTCTCAGTTGTGATTTTGTGAGGGATTATTCCGCATATTTTATCCCTTATTTCCTAACGAGAATACTCACAAGAGCACACAGGATTCACTTTGTCGTATCATGGACCGGACATCTTTCTTTATAATCAACCACCAACCATCTCCACTCATAGGATCTGTAAAATACCAAGTAAGTATTGTGATTTTATCATTTGTGATTATACAAGTGTAGATCTCTTGTTTCTTTCTGTGTTTTATTCCTTCCGCTACCCATATATCACCTTCTTCCCACCAACCCACTATTTAAACATCCCAATACTTTATACCTTTTTCACCTCTTTTTTAACATACTTTAGTCTTCTTAACAATATCACGAACTTATCAACACCATCCTCATTCTATGTGCTATCACAAAGAGATTTAAAAACCTTTTTTAATAGTCTCCCACCTATTGCCCCTCGACACCACGGTCACCCATTGGTGGCATCGGTTATCCTCTTATACTAGAGGAAATCACCCGAGTGATGCCAATCTCTGTGATTGATAAAATTTCCCTAAGAGAATGAGCTCACCACCTCTTTAAAACAACCCAAAACCCTTCTTAACTCCACCCAAACTTCACCCACAACCTCTGCCTCACATGACAACCTACCCAACCACTCAGATCTAAGCCTAGCCTTACCTTTTTGTAAATATTTTATTGTATGTTGTTAGAGAATCCTAAATCTTATAACTATAATAGGATGTACTTGTTTATTATTTCATCTCGCATTGATTTGTATTAAATAGAGGATTGACAACCCTCTAGGAAGTATCACACTTCCTGGATATAGCTATCGCTAGGCAGCCCTCTGACTCTTGTTATTTAATAATATTTTGTGGTCTTGGTGTGATTGTTATATAGGTCGTTCCTCCTATCCAAAGGGAAGCTCACACAATTAACTAGGATTAAAATTCTTTAACACGTGCAATGCCTTCTATCGTCTACATAACATAGGTATTCCTCCTATGCCCTGTTACCTTCTTATCTATTTTGTCTCTACTATAATATTGGTGAAACACTTTGGCACGCCTGGTGGGACACTTTTTGGGTTTCTTTTGCATTCTTCATTCTTAGGGAATTACCATGTGTTTATTTCATTTTGAAAGAGTTCACATTAAGCTTTCTCCCGGGAACATTCTTCTTCTTCTAATTGTCTTAGTGAAATTCATATTTTGGATTAAAAAGAACACTTCTTTTTATTTTGTATTGCATTAGTGAAAGACATACTCTTATCTTCATTAATTGTTCTCATCGAATTTTATTTTGTATCGCATTAGTGAATGACATACTCTTTACATTTGCATTATGAGTTTGTTGTATTATAGCTCACTTAAATTTAATTGCAACGTATATGCTGGAGGTCATGACCAACTGATGGTTGGTGATGATGAACCATAGCTCACTTTGTGCACACACTCCCTAAACCAAATCACTAAAACAAATAACTCATTACTTAAACATCTTCCTTCCCGACAACTACCGTTAATGACTAATAATCATATTAACGACAAATCCAGCTGGTGTTCTAGCCAGTCATCATATCAGATTAGGGCCTCACGTCATCGAAAAGTATATATTGGGGATTCCAAGCTAAAATTTACATAAAACCATATGTAGTTTTCAGTTTCTATAGGATAGCCTCGTTGACCAAAAATTCTACTCTACTCACAATCAGTCCTAAATGGCTTAAGCCACACAACATAAAATATACTGCGTAGGATTTTGACATGTTTGTTAGCTTTTACTTGTCTTGTGTTTTGAGTTATAAGGCACGTTATCTATCACACCTACAACATATATCTCACCTACGATGTCATCTTCCCCATCATCCACATATATTAGTGTAGAGATCCCCACCTCATCGATCCCTATTACTTTGCAACCTCATTGTTGCGTCGACCCCATTTCGAGAATCTCATCATGTCTATACCTACTACATTGCCACTTATCGCTATGAGGGTCTTGACACATATCCCTCCTACATATACCCTGTCTTAACCACCACTTGTTGTTTATACTTCTTATTCAGGGTATGTACCATCATCATATGTCGTTACCTACATTTTGCCTTCTCGGTTCGCCTACTCAAAGCACCTCCATACACTAGAGTACCACCCACATCCTATTCATCATATCCACCTCCTTATACCATGGGAGGTGCCCTCAATCTAATACGACCACATATTTTCTTAAAATAATGATGGAAAAGATGCAAACCCTTGAAGCATATGTTTCTAGCTCTCAAAATACACCGACTCATGACGAAATTTTTAAGGAACCTATTCACTTTTCTATTCCAATTCATCCATACCCTACACATTGGGAAATGCTAAAATTTAACCGATTCAATAGTAAGGAGGATCCACAACATCATTTGTGATCCTTTAAACACATATGTTATCTGATCGCTCATGATGATGCCTTGCTTCTTTGAACTTTCCCAAATTCCTCAGGTGACCTTAGAATGGTATCGTGCATTTAATCAATTATCTCATGCCTTTCTTGATCATTTCTCCATCAACATTGTCAAGAAGGTTACCATGACCAATTTGGATTTTATATGCCAATATGGCGACGAGTCTATCGCATGAGATTTTGTCACACGTTGGTGAATTCTCATTAACCAACTTGTTTTCCAATTGCCTCAAACTGAACTAATAGAGTTATTCACTATAGCTTGTGCTCATCACATCTCTCCAAATTTCCAAGTCTAAACCTTCCGAATTTTTGATGAAGCATTCACAATGGCTCAGAATCTTGAAACCTATGATATCAAAGAGAAGATATTACAATTGCGTAGAAATGATTCTCCCTTCAAACCAAATGACTCTTCTTCTTCTTCTTCTTCCAAATCAATAAATAACCATTTAAATAATAATTCCAAAGTGAAAGGATCTGCCAATGTGGTAGTCTTGAAATATGGTCCATATCATCCATCCAACCAACCAAAACCATCTTCTAATCTCTCTCATGTTCAGAGTTTTCAACATAAATATGAACAAAGATGCTATACTCCCATAGGGGAACCTTATTCCTTTTTATGGAAAAGTTGTTGAAAGCGAGAGCTATCGTTCTTCCACTAATCAAACCACATACTTGTTTTGATCCTTTTCATCCCTTTCCCGCATGGTATAAAGAAAATGACTATTGTAATTACCATCGTGTTAGGATCTATAGTGATGGAAACTATAAAACATTCAAGAATATCGTTCAAGAAATGATAGATAATGGAGATCTCGTTCTTGATAGTCCTAATGCACCGGAAAACCAAAACCTGCACATCTTCAAGAAGCCTTTACAAAACCATAATCATACGTCAAGCCAAATAGGAAAAACCTCTGACAATAATGTTCATGAGGTTCACGCCATCTTTGAAACAATTTCTTCTTCTTCTACTTAGTTATCTCCCATCCCCTCTATTGAGGAAATCCTTGCGCGAGCTCCTCTACCCTTGGAGGAGCTTATTTCTTCCACTCCTCTATCCACGAAGGAGCCACTCATATCTACCTCTTCCTTTGTAGAAGATCTTACCTCATCTATGTATCTTGTCACTATGGAGTCTACCACACATGTGTTAGGAATTAGAGAACAAATATGCGAAAACAATTTCTCAAACCACGGTAGTAGGAAACTATATAGAGAATTATACTTGTAGAAATAAAATAGCATAAATAAATCATGCACAAAAGAAGATAAGACAAGATTTAACGTGGTTCACCCAATTTGGGCTATGTCCACCAAGAACTTGCTCAGATTTTATTAACAAGAGTAAAACAACTCTCACAGTCTTCTCTCTGTTTTGAACTCACAACGAGAATTCCAAAGATGCTAAACCACATCTAAACCAATTGCATAACTTTGATCACTCTTGATCACCTCTTGATCATTAAGACTCAAGACCTCTTGAACACTCTAGATATCTTCAAGATACCATAACACCTCTATTTATAGGATTAAAATCCTTTTAAGAAGCCATAAAGCCAACCCTAGAAGATTGAAAGTCGTGATATTTCAACTTCCCACTTCTGGAAAAAATAGTCCTGACATTGACATCTAGTTAACAGCATGACATCGCAGAAACTTTGCAACAATGTCACAACATACAACTACAGAATGCTCCTGAAGTCTCCAAACTTAACTGTTCAAGCTCCAACACTTCAACACTGATTCAAGAAGACCAAAAAAGGCTCCACACCCCAAAAATCTCCCACTTGGAGACTGTTTCCACTGAGCAAAGTTCTTAACCCTTCATTATCAACCATGAAGGCCAATCAAAGTTAAACACAACTTCAACTTCTCCCTTGTGACCACCTTGGTCATCATATCTATAGGATTTTGACTGGTATGAATCTTTTCCAACTTCAACTTATCTTCTTATAAAGTTGTCCTGATGAAATGATATCTCAGTTGAATGTGCTTCTGCCTAGAGTGGAAAGTAGAGTTCTTCGCCAAATGAATAGCACTCTGACTATCACTATGTAGTCTCCTAACTTCCTGCTTATGACCCAACTCATCAAGCAATTGCTATAGCCAAATCATCTCCTTGCTTACCTTTGTGGCAGCAACATATGCAACCTCTATGGTTGACAAAGCCATAACCTTTTATAACCGTGAAATCCAACTCACCATTGTATCACCAACCGTAAATACATAACTGTCATGCTCCTCCTACTTTCCAAATCTCCTACCATGTCCGAATCTACATATCCATGTAATGTAGTGTCTGATCCACCGAAACACAATGTTGTTCCCATGGTCCCTCTCAAATACCAAAGGATCCACTTTACTGCCTGCCAATGCTCTCTACCTGGATCACTCATAAACTGCTCACTGCTCCCACTGCATGGGAAATGTCAGGCCTAGTGCATACCATAGCATACATCAAGCTACCAACCGCTGATGAGTACGGTACCACTGGACAGTTGGATTCTATCCTCCTTAGTCTTGAGACTCTACTCCTTTGATAATTTAAAGTGACCTGCCAAAGGAGTACCAACCGTTTAGCATCCTGCATACTAAACCTCTCCAAGACCTTCTTTATGTACTCTTCTTGAGATAATACCAGCTTCCTCTCCTTCCTGTTCCGAGTTATTCTCATACCAAGGATTTTTTTACGCCCCCAAATCCTTCATAGTAAAGGAGTCACCTAGTTGCTTCTTGAGTACCTTTATTTCCTACATGTTCTTCCCTGCAACAAGCATATCATCTACATACAGGCACAAAATAATATAACTACCATCAAGAAACTTCTTGATGTACACGCAATGGTCTGAGTGACACCTGGAGTAACCCTGCTCCTACATAAAACTATCAAACTTCATGTACCACTACCATGGAGCTTGTTTTAGGCCATACAAGCTCTTCTTTAATTTTCACACTAACCTCTCCTTCCCTTTGACCTCATAACCCGTGGCTGCTGCATGTACAATTCCTCCTCCAACTCACCATGAAGGAATGCAGTCTTCACATCCAAATGTTCTAAGTGCAGGTCTTCTACTGCAACTAAACCAAGAACAGTCCTAATAGAAGTCATTTTAACAACCAGAGAAAAAAATTCATCAAAGTCTATACCTTTCTTCTGTGTAAATCCTTTGACCACCAACTGGGCCTTGTATCGTTTCCTACCTCCATCTTCCTCTTTGATTCTATACACCCACTTGTTCTGCAATGCTCTCTTGCCCTCGGGTAGCTCCACCAGATCCCAAGTCTGGTTTTCCATAAGAGATCTATGCTCTTCATCCATGGCCTGCTCCCACTTCTTCTTGGCATCCACCTACACTGCTTCCTCAAAGCACTCTGGCTCTCCACTATTAGTGAGAAATAAATAATTCAAAGATGGAGTAAATCGTTCAGGTTCCCTTCTTACCCTAGAAGACCTTCTCACCTCAGGATTTTGGGGTTCTTGATGAGTAGGTACCTGAACTAGTTGTGCCAGAACATGTTGTACCTGAACCAGCCCCTTGGACACCTTGTTGTCCGCAATGTCCTCTAACACTGTGTATTATTTCTTTGATTCCTCTTTTTGTTCTTGCAACTAATCTTTATACATGAATTTTTCATTAAAGATAATATCTCTAGACCGAAATATTTTCTTGTCTTTAAGACTCCAAACACGGAAACCAAAGTCATCTTCACCATATCCAACAAAGGTGCATTTCTTAAACTTAGCCTCTAACTTGGTCCTATCATCTTTATAGATGTGAAAAATACCTCACATCCAAATACTCTAAGAAATGAGTAATCAATTTTCTTACCAGACCAAGCCTCCTTAGGTATACCTCCATTCAAGGCCATAGAGGGTCCTCTGTTAATCAGATAAACAACTGTGTTTACCGCTTCCACCCAAAACATGAGTGGCATCCCCGCATGTAACCTCATTCACCTAGCATACATCCATGATTGTCCTGTTCATTCTCTCGACACTATTTTCGTATGGAGTATTTGGAACCGTTCTTTGCCTGCGGATCCCATTTACCGAACAGTAATCAAAAAATTCATTACTACAATATTCCCCTCCATTATCCGACTTGAGACATTTCAGCTTGAGACCTGTTTCATTCTCAACCAAGGCTTTCCATCTTTTAAAAGTTTCAAACACATCATATTTCTTTCTAATGCAATATACCCAAACTTTTCTAGTTGCATCATCAATGAAAGTGACATAATAACATGAACCACCAATATAGTTTACCTTAGCTAGCCCCCATACATCTGTATACACTAACTCCAACTTACCCTCCTTCCTGGTAGGTCCAACCTTGAGGAATCTCACCCGCTTCTGTTTCCCATAAACATAGTCCTCACAGAAGTCCAAATATAACTCCTTTAATCCAGGCAACCTGTCCTTTATAATATGCATGCCCTTATGACTCATATGACCAAGTCTCTGGTGCCACAAAGTTGCATCTCCATCTACAAAAACTAAATTGCAATAATCAGCACCACTGGTTAAATACAAAGTGCCATTTTTCTTGCCTCTTGCAACCACAAGAGCTCCCTTAGTAACATTCCAAGAATCCACTGTAAAACTAACCGTAGAGCCATCACTACCTAGTTGTCCTATTGATATCAAATTTCACCTCAACTTAGGCACATGCTTGACGTCCTTAAGTAGCCATGTGTTCCATTCTGCATTTTCACCGAACATAACCTTTCCCTACTATGCTACATGGTTCATCATCACCAAGATATACATGTCCAAAATCACCTTGAACAAAATCAGTAAAGTAATGTCTATGTGGGGTGGCATGGAAAGAAGCCCCTGAATCTAACACCCAAGATTCAACAATATTATCTAAAGAAAGAATTAAGGCATCTTGACAAACATCACCTATTGCCACATTTACCTCTTTAGTTTCCTCCTTGTTCTTCTTATCCCGAAGAGCCCAACAATCTTTCTTAGCATGACCAACCTTCCCACAATGCCAACATTCTAACTTACTCTTAGAATTTGACCTTCCACGATCATTTGACTTCCCATGATTACCTTTCCCTCTGTTCTTTTGTCTCCCTCTGCTCTCCATCGTCAAAGCATTTCCATAAGTAGAAGAATCTCCAATGCTCTTCCTTCACATTTCCTCGCTTAGGATCACACCTATTACATCCTCAAACTTCAACTTTGAGTTATTAGAGACCGAATTACTTACAGCCATAACCAAGTTGTCCCAACTATTTGACAAGGAGCACAAAATCAACAAAGCCCTGAACTCATCATCAAAGTCAATTTTTACTAAGTTTAACATACTCACAACCGTATTAAATTCATTCAAATGAACAAGAATAGAACCATTCTAAGACATCTTCATATTAAATAACTTTTTCATCAAAAATATTTTATTAGAGGCAGAGGGTTTTTCATATAACTTCCCAACGCACTCATGAGACCTTTTGTGGTCTTCTCCTACGATATGTTGAAAGCAACCGAAGATGCAAGACATAAACAAATTACCCCGAGTGCCTTTCTATCCAGAAACTCCCAATCCTCATCCGACATGGTTGTAGGTTTATTTGATTTTCAGCCAAAGGAACATGGAGGTCCTTCTGATATAAGTAATCCTCCATTTGCATCTTCCACAAACCAAAGTTATGCCCATTGAACTTCTCAACCCTTGATCTGCCCTCATTTGCCATAGCTCCCACTCAAGCTAAAATTTCCTTGTGATTTACAACTTCAACAAAAAACCACCAAAGCTTTGATACCAATTGTTAGGAATTAGAGAACAAATATGTGGAAACAATTCCTCAAACCACAACAGTAGGAAACTATATAGTAGAATTATACTTGTAGAAATAAAACAACATAAATAAATAATGCACAAAAGAAGACAAGACAAGATTTAACGTGGTTCACCCAATGTGGGCTACGTCCACTAAGAACTTGCTCAGATTTTATTATCAACAAGAGTAAAACAACTCTCACAGTCTTCTCTCTGTTTTGAACTCACAACATAATTCCAAAGATGCTAAACCACATCTAAACCAATTGCATAACCTTGATCACTCTTGATCACCTCTTGATCATTAAGACTCAAGACCTCTTGAACACTCAAGATATCTTCAAGATACCCTAACACCTCTATTTATAGGATTACAATCCTTTTAAGAAGCCATAAAGCCAACCCTAGAAGATTAAAAGTTGTGATCTTTCAACTTCCCATGGCTGGAAAAAAGCAGTCCCAACGTTGTGACATTAACAACATGTTAAAAGCAACATTACAACAATTTCACAAGATGACTGCAGAATGCTCATGAAGTCTCCAAACTTAACCGTTCGAGCTCCAGCACTTCAACACTAATTCAAGAAGACCAAAAATAGGCTCCACACCCCAACAACATGTTCTTCTACCCATGGAGGAACCGACTACATCTTCATCTTTGCCTATCATTAAACCTATTTTATCCACTCCTCTACCCAAGGAAGAGCTAAACCTATCTACTTTTCTTCTGAAGAAAATCCTACATCACTAGTGTTGTAATCTCCTCCACCCATAGAGGAGCCATTTGTATCCTCCTTTCCCATAAGTGATACATCTCCCAAGATCTTCCAAGATCCTGTTGATCTCATTGCATCACTTTTTCCTACTTTGAATCGAGGCAAAATATTTTCCAGATTTCACTTAATTCAAAATTCTAGGCAAGTGTCATGCAACCCGCTCATCAATGTATAAACCAAATTTATTTTCCCGATTGGTAGATCAATTGGATTACATCAATCACTCCATGCTCTGGGGCACCTGTGACTCCCAAAGATCTACTAAAATGTAAATGTCATCCATAGATACCTTTACCATCTATCCAAAAGTCTTCCAATCAACCAAGACCATAAAACTTGAACCAGTCATAATCGATTCTTCACCTCAACCCACACCTGCACCTCAACCTACACCCACACCTAAACCTTTACCAACACCAAAAATTCACTCGAACCTAAACCCATTTTTTCACTAGGAGTGTTTCCAATACCAAGTCTAACCCATCCTCCTGTGAAGATTGATCTAGCTACCTCTTACTAGGCTATCACTGGACCTATTCCCCACCTAAGAGGAAGGCCTAACTTCTTAGGCCATGAACCCTAGTCTCTCCACCACCTCCTCTTTTCCTTTACCACTCCTATCTATATGAGGTCCTCATCCATCCACTTTAGTCAAGTATCCTCCTACTCAAAGTAATCCTAAAACAAAGCCACTAATAACCTTACCGCAACCTTTTATTCCACCCAAGCCAGTTACGTTACCCATGCCTTCTCCATTACCCATACCTTCACCTTCCTTTCAATCTACACTACCTTTATTGCACCTTCCCTCTTGCCTTGGTTAACTGTCCCCTTCCATCCTCGGAATTCCCCTCTACCTTGTGCATTACCCGAAACCTTTACCTAAGAAGGTGCAACCCAAACCCAAGACCACACTACCTCCCAAAAAGGTAGTCAAACCTACTCATCCTCCAACTCCACCCCTGGAAACACCTCTTCCACAACACTCAACAAAAATTCCATCCAAACACACTCTTACTTCTCATTGCGATCCTTTGGTAGGGTCCTATGTTAACATTATCACTCGGCTGAAACTACAGAATTCCGCTATCACATTACCACCTCTCAAGCCTTACAAACCACTCAAACCTAAACCATAAGGGTTTGATGATACCAATATTTACGCCTACCATCATGTTTTAGGGCATGATGTTGAGAATTTTAAGGCCCTTAAATCTATTCATTTGCAATTATGTTCTCCTGAAGAGTCCTATGAAGAATATGACCACTTGGATGAAGATCTTGTTCCACATTTTCCTATTATTACGTAGCCTTCACTTCCACCTCCATAACCCTCTTATCCTCCTCCAACCTTTGAGATCAATATGGTCCAGATTAGAGAGCTAGCCAAAACCCCTCTGAAATTCCAGTGTGCCACTCATCCCGTATTAGGTTTCTGTCCCTCATGCCATTATACATTTCATGGCTCACCTCCCTCTCTTCCCCAAATCAATATGGTTTGAGTTTCCACTCGAGCACAAAAGGACAAGGGAAAAGAGAAGATAGGAAACCCATCCACCACAATTGTACCTAACATTCCATCAACACCTGCACCCAAGGTAACCATCCGTGGGCTAGCCTATCCAATTTTTTATGGTGTCCCACATCATACCATGGTCAAAAAATTGTAGCAATCCCCTTTAAAAATTTCCTTGTATGATCTCATCCAAACCTCTGAATCTCATCAATGCTAAGCCTTACTTGAGATCCTCAAAACTATCGAGGTGCTACCAAAGAATCCTTCACCTGTATCTTCCATTTTCACCCCTCATCATGTAGCTTCTCTTACCATTTCACCCAAGATTTCCATTCCCACTACCACTCATTAGATTTCCATAGTCAGTTTCTCTGACTCAGAAGTTTCTCCTTTCCATTCAGAGAGTCCTCGACCTTGCCCTCTTCATCTCGGTCTACATCATTGATATACGTGTCTCGATATGTTATGATTGAAAAAGTTACGAGTATCAACATCATTTCCTCCCGTGTGTCCAAAAAAAAATGCATACCTTCCCATTGCATACATAATAACCCAATTATGTTGCATTCCTTTAACAATGCCATCACTTCCACCCTTGGCATTGTCATCCTTCATATTCACATAGGTCCTCGTACTCTTCTTGAAATATTCTACATCCCAGAAGGAGAGTTCCAATATAACATGCTGCTTGGATGACCCTGGATTCATGCCATGGGATGTGTACCCTCAAATCTCCATCACTGCATCAAATTTGAATATGAGGGGCACCCTTACACTATACTCGCCCATTCTTTGCCTTTCAAAACCTGTAATATGTTATACTGAGACCAAATGATGTACTTATCCCTGTCAAGGTATCTACTACCACCACTACTTCATCCACTACCATTTCCACCTCATCTACTACCATTTTGCTTCATCATCTTCCACTACCTCTGCATCTTCCATTATTTCCACTTATTCATCTTCTTCTATTGTCGCATCTACTAGTCCTACTACTCCACCTATCACAACTAACTCATCCATCCCCACTGCTACCATTGCTTTTAAATCTATCCCATCTGCATCACCCCAAGAGCCTGATAGTTCATCTATTCCCATATCCCAAGTCCTAACTTCCGATCCCCTGGTAGACGTTTTTCAATGTCTTTCCTTGGGGGAGTACCACCTCTACAACGTCAATACCTTCCTTACTCCTCAAGAGTATGGTAGCCTCCACCAACATCCCCATTATGACAAACGTATAGGAGATATGTTTTCATATGGTCCTCCTCATCTTTGTACAAACTTGACCTATGGAGGATTAGATACCTCTTCTTATTCTCCCGAACCGCCACATCGAACCAAACCATTTTCTTCTAATTTCAGATACCTTACCAACTACCGTTTTGCACATACTTTCCTCCATCATTGTGTTTGGAAAGGATTTGGCTTTTGCTCTTACTTTACAAATAAGGTCGTCGTAAATGCAGTTATACCTTGCACTACTCACAAACACAAGGAACAATGTGGTATTGTCGACACTAAAATTTTCCTCCATAATTTCTATTTCATTAATGTATGTATAGGAATAGGATGTTAAGTATAATTAGTAGTAGCGTCTGATAGAAGATAACGGTCGCTGTCAGTATGGTGTCGCCAATAATGTGGAGTACGGTAACAGTCAAAGTACAATAGGAATGTTGTAAAAAGTAAATATTTGTCGTAAGTGGTCCGGTAATGTTAAAATGTCAAAGTTTGGGTAATTAGAGAAGTAGGGTCTACATGATTAGGAATTAGAAATATTATATTGGTAATAAGGACAAGGAGTGAGGTCATAAATATTTTGTGTATTTTATTTGTAAAAAGTCTAAAAATGTGGAACCCATGTAAAATGATAAGGTTTATCTTATCTTAAGAGATAAGCTTACATGTACAGATAAGAGTTAAGGTATGGAATATGATTCGTCAGAGTGGATTTCTTATCCTATCTTAGAGATAGGATGGATAACCCTGGAAGTTCTATAAATAGAGAGGCCACCCCCCTCATTTAACATAGAAAGAAGTAGTGAGAAATATTGTAGGAAGTGTGCAAAGGAAGCCATCAGTTAAAGGTGTGTTGAAGAAGCCATCAAGAGGCGTAATTGTAAAGTTTCTCCCATAGTCTTGTTGAAGTACCTCATGGGTGAGATTGTAACAATTTCATGTTAATATTATAATTTACTTTGATATTTTAGATTTGTCATCATTCCGTCTTATCATAGTCAATGGTATTCTTGTGTTCGGTTGTTGTTTTGTTTCCAGATTACATCCACCAAACTAAAGGCTGTGCATTAGTAAATAATCATAGCACGAGGAGTTCCCGGTGAAGAATTATCATAGTGCCGGATTGGTGATGACATTTTGGTTCCGTTGCCGGGACCATTCCTCGTTGGTGGATTTTCTGGAGAGATATTCCCACTTAGTCAAAAATCAATTAGAGGGTAACCTTGTTTTTACTGTGCATAGTAGTTACCATGGTAAAGTCATTTTTACCGTGAATAGTAGTTACCATGATAAAGTCATTTTTGCTGTGAATAGTATTTATCACAGTAAAGTCACTTTTTACCGTGAATAGTATTTACCACAGTAACTTCACTTTTTACCGTGAATAGTGTTTACCACAGTAAAATCAGTTTTTACCGTAGTAAGTCAAGTTTTACCATAGTTTACCGTGGTCATTTCTATAGTAATTCCAATTATTTGTGCACATAAGTCTTGTTGATTGTACTTGTGGGTTGGTATTTCACGGTGGTTACTTTTGAAAATGGGAAAGATTCCTGTTTTTTCAGCTCAATCTAATGAAGATGCTTCTTCTTTCATTCAAGAGTTTAAGCGATCTTGTATTTGTAATGGCCTTATAAGAAGGGAACAATGGACTGAATTTTTTCCTACCTTTTTGGATGGTTCAACACTTAGGTGGTTTGAAACACTAGGTGATAATGTGAAAAATTCATGGGATTTATTAACTGAAAGTTTTCTTGAAGAATTTGGTGAACAACAGAGATATGCAGATCTCATGATTGATATCACAAAGCTAACCCAAGGAGAGAAGGAGAAGATAAGGGATTATCATGCTCGTGTTCTAGAGCTAAGGAGGAAGCTCGATGCCCAGATCCGGAAGGAAGGATTAGCGGATGGGTTGATGAATGGCGTGGATAATCTCCTATGTAAGCACTTCATTCTTGGGATGAAGCCAGAGATCAGACAACGAGTGAAGTATGACCGCCCAACTACCATTGAACAAGCAAAGGAGATTGCAAGAAGGCAAGAAGAAAGCATGGAAGAGGAGCCCAAAGAAATTGTTGTTAAAGTAGAGCCTACACCAAGACCTTTGGTCCAGAATCCACAACCACTCCCGGTGAGCACAAATATTTCTCCTAGTACATCTACTGAGTATGAAGATCTGCTTAGGAAGATGGGCCAGTTAACTATTAATCTTCTTCAAGGAAAGGAATTTAGTTCTCAGGGAGGAGATAGAGGTCCAAAAAGAAATATTTCTGAAGTTGTTTGTTATGGTTGTTATAAAAAGGGTCATTATAAGTATAATTGTCTAGATAGAGCTTCTACATCTGGTACAAGAGATAATGATAAAGGAAAAGCACCTGTGAATTCTCTTGATGTAGTAGATAAGAGTAGAAATAATGAAGTAGATGTGTTTGTAACAAAAAGAAAGAAAGAAAAAGATAATCAAGATGGAACTGATCCTAAGAAGATGAAAGGAGAAACTAGTAAGAAACATAGGAGAAGAAAGTTGGGTGTGCAGGATTTTTTGATTTCACAGGGGCAAGGACCATACTCCATCTTGGAAGATCTGTCCAAAAGGCCTGCAAATATTACATATGGTCAACTCTTGGCTATGTCTTCTGAGAAGAGGCGGGAGTTGCGAGGTGGACTCAATGCTCGAAGAAGGAAGGAGGTTGAGGTCCCTGTTTTGGAGGCAGAGGCAGATCCCTATGCTCCACAAGCTGAGGTATTATGTAATGGTATTTCAATTCATGATGTCTTAGTTGATGGAGGTGCTGCAGTTAATGTAATGACCGAGTCTGTAATGAATATGTTGGGTTTAAAAATTGATCGCCCTTCAACACTTATGTTAAGGTCATTAAATAAGGGAAAAACTAAACCAGAAGGTGTAGTTTCAAATGTGGCAATATCTGTTATGGGTGTTGTATGTGTGGTAGACTTTCAGGTGATGAAAAATGGTACTGTTGCGTACCCAATGTTCTTTGGGAAGACCATGGCTAAGGAGAGTTCATGCAAGAAACTATTGGAATGAAGGTTTCATGACACTTGGACGTGGTAGAGAGAGGGTGAAGATAAACGTGATCCCTCGACATCATAAAGCAGAACTTGTGGATTCAAGTGATGAAACTGATGATTGGACATCCTCTAATTACTCTAGTACCAGTGAAGTGGACACTGAAGATGAAGAAAGCTAGGTGGATGTTTCAAAGTCATGGATATCCTGCCCGATCTACCACACCAACTCATGACCCCATAAAATTATCTCAAGAAGAAGTTGATGATCGTCTCCAACAAATAAAGATTGGTGATCTTTGTGATGGAGAGTGAGAAGGAATCCTACCTCCGGCTCTTTCAAAGGTACATACACCTATTCACTTTTGATTACAAGGAACTCCGTCAAGTAAGTTGGGTAGAACATTGTATTGAGTGGTAGATGGTGCTAAACCCATAAAGCAAATGCCATATAGAATGAATCCTAATTTTTCCAAGACTCGTAAAAGAAGAAATAGATAAGTTGCTTGATGCGGGATTCATATTTTTTCGTGGAGAATTCGAATGGGTTTCTCCCATTGTGATCTCAATAAAAAAGAATGGGAAGCTACGCATTTGTGTTGATTACGGGGAAGCTCAATAAGGCAACAAAGAAGGATCATTACCCTCTTCCATTTTAGATCAGATCTTGGACGAAGTAGCTGGCCAGGAGTGCTATAGTTTTGTTGATGGATATAGCGGCTACAACCAAGTTCGTATAGCAGAGAAAGATCAGCTGAAGACCACGTTCACCACTCCTTGGGGAACATTTGCTTATAGAGTTATGCCTTTTGGGTTGTGTAATGCTCCAGCAACATTCCAGCGTTTGATGAATAGGGTGTTTGAACCCTACATTAGGACCTTCATCAGAGTATTTCTGGATGATTTTTGCATCTATGGGAGCAAGTTGGACCACCTGCACCAGATGGAGACAACATTTCAAAGGTTAGATGAAGCAAAAGCCTCACTAAACCCTACAAAGTGTGTCTTTGGATGTTCTAAAGGCGTTTTGTTAGGGCATGTTATATCCAGAGATGGTATTGGTACTGATTCTGATAAAGTTTCACAAATCAAAGATTTACCATTTCCTATGAATAGAAGTAAGTTGAGATCATTTTTAGGCCATGTGGGTTACTATAGAAGGTTCATCAAGAATTTCTCAAAGATTGCACAGCCACTAACCCAGTTCTTGAAGAAGGATGTTGCTTATGAACCAGGAAACAAGGCGCATGAAGCTTTTGGACAACTGAAGGAAGCCCTGGTGTCTTCACCTGTTTTGAAGAATCCAGATTGGAGCAAGCCATTCATTGTGTACACTGATGCCTCAGATGCAGCACTAGGTAGTACTTTGAGCCAAAAGGATGAAAATGGGAATGAACATCCAATTTACTTTGGGAGCAGACAAATGAGCAGTGCTGAGGTAAACTATACTGTAACTGAAAAAGAGGCTCTGGCTATCATTTTTGCTGTAAAGAAGTTTAGAAATTACTTGCTAGGGCAGAAATTTATAGTTGTAACAGATCATCAGGCTCTGAAATATATTGTCAATAAGCCTAACCCATCAGGGAGAATAGCAAGATGGATAATTTTGCTACAAGAATTTGAATTTGATATTATAGATAGGCCAGGAAAGAAGCATGTCAATGCAGATGCACTCTCTCGAGCCTATGATGGTTTAGGATCATCTTGTGATGATGATGATTTTCCCGATGCAACATTATTCTCCCTTGACACAATCCCTAGTGAATACATAGATATTTGGAATTATCTGAATGAATTCAAGTTTCCTGATGGTGCCAATGCAAAGATTAAGAGAAAGATTACTCAAGCCAGTCGTCCATATTCTATTCTGCATGGAGCATTATTTCGAATAGGACCTGATGGACAGTACAAGAGGGTAGTTGGACGTGATCAAGGAAAGGAGCTGCTAGAAGAATTCCACAATGGTACATGTGGAGGGCACTTCTCTGGACAACTTACAGCAAGAAGGATCTTGGATGCAGGTTATCACTGGCCCACTCTTTTTAAAGATTGTTATAATTATTGTAAGACATGTGATATTTGTCAAACACATGGTAACCGTAAGACTTCATCAGCTCCATTATGTCCTATTCTTCCACTTGGTCCCTTTGAAAAGTGGGGAATAGACATTTTAGGTCCACTTCCAACTACATCACGCCAAAATAAGTATATTGTAGTTACCTGCATTATTTAACCAAGTGGGTTGAAGCTAGGCCATTGAAAACAACTTCCATGGATGAAGTGGCAAGGTTCATATATGAACGCATTGTCACCAGATTTGGTTGTCCATTAGAAATTGTAACAGATCAAGGAAGCCACTTCATTAATGAGGTGGTAGAAGCCCTAGTCAATAAGTTTTCTATTAAGCATAGGAAGGCAACAACATACAAGCCAAGCACAAATGGACAGGTGGAACGAACAAATTTTGTTTTTGTGTCAAATTCTAGCAAAAGATGCAACCTTGCAGGTACATAAATGGGATAAAAGGATTCATGCAGCATTGTGGGCATATAGGGCAACATCAAAGTCAGCAATAGGATACTCCCCATTTCAGTTGGCCTATGGCATTGATCCAGTTCTTCCTATTGAGTTTGATATTCCCACTATGAGAGTTATGAAAAATGAAAGGATGGATGAAAGTGATTCAGTAAAAGAAAGGTTGGTACATCTTCATTTGCTAGAGGAAATGAGGGAAATAGCAAAGGATACAAGCCATAAGAAGAAAATGAAGCAAAAGGAATACTTTGATCAAAAGATCCAGTGGTCTCCATTTCATGTGAATGACTTGGTCCTAGTATATGATTCTAGATACAAAAAAGAAGACAGAGAAAATTTCTTCCAAAATGGATGGGGCCCTACAAAATAGCAGTTGTGCATGAAAATGGTACGTACCGACTAGAGGAATTGGATGGCACTCCCATTACGAAATGGGTCAACCACGACAAGTTGAAGATTTTCCAAGCACCAGAATAGTCTACTCCGAGGACGGAGTAGAAGCTAGGAAGGGGGAAGATGTCGACACTAAAATTTTCCTCCATAATTTCTATTTCATTAATGTATGTATTAGGAATAGGATGTTAATTATAATTAGTAGTAGCGTCGATAGAAGATAACGGCACCAATCGGTATGGTGTCGCCAATAATGTGGAGTACGGAATGTCAAAGTACAAAAAGAATGTTGTAAAAGTAAATATTTGTCGTAAGTGGTCCGGTAATGTTAAAATGTCAAAGTTTGGGTAATTAGAGAAGTAGGGTCTACATGATTAGGAATTAGAAATATTATATTGGTAATAAGGACAAGGAGTGAGGTCATAAATATTTTGTGTATTTTATTTGTAAAAAGTCTAAAAATGTGGAACCCATGTAAAATGATAAGGTTTATCTTATCTTAAGAGATAAGCTTACATGTACGAGATAAGAGTTAAGGTATGGAATATGATTCGTCAGTGGATTTCTTATCCTATCTTAGAGATAGGATGGATAACCTGGAAGTTCTATAAAAGAGAGGCCACCCCCTCATTTAACATAGAAAGAAGTAGTGAGAAATATTGTAGGAAGTGTGAAAAGGAAGCCATCGTTAAAGGTGTGTTGAAGAAGCCATCAAGAGGCGTAATTGTAAAGTTTCTCCCATAGTCTTGTTGAAGTACCTCATGGGTGAGATTGTAATAATTTCATGTTAATATTATAATTTACTTTGATATTTCAGATTTGTCATCATTCCGTCTTATCATAGTCAATGGTATTCTTGTGTTCGGTTGTTGTTTTGTTTCAGATTACATCTACCAAACTAAAGGTGTGAATTAGTGAATAATCATAGCACGAGGAGTTCCCGGTGAAGAATTATCATAGTGCCGGATTGGTGATGACAGATCATATTCTCCATACTACTTACCATAAATAAGGTTCAAATCAACCTCGTAAAGGAAGATCAAACTTATGAACCTTCGTCACCTATCTTTCCACAACCTACATCATCTTCACTTGTCGGCCCACCTTCACTCATGGATCCCATGGATCCAAAATCCATTCCTCCTAAAAAAATCATAAACACCATTTCCTTGGGACCTCGACCTATGAATGTGATGGCAAGGCTTCCTCTTCCATTCCTCTTTGTTATCCCGACATGATCGATGATGACACATCTTCTATGAATGTCGTTCAATGTCACGATGATGATTCCCTTCTCACCTATCCAGTGTGCAAAAATTCTTGCATTCATTGGTCATTACCTTCGAGACACAAACCATTTTGAATGAATCGATCATAGAGATCAACATTCGCACTTAGGATGACCCTTGAATTCTAAACATAGGCCAATATTTAGACCCCATTAAACAAGAAGCCTACACTTATTTCCTCTGCAAACATAGTAATGCCTTTTCTTGGTCGTATGTTGAAATGCCCAAAGATTGACCCCAATATCATTATCCATAAGATAGTAACTATACCCGATGCTAAAATAGTGAAACAAAAGTTGTGAAAAATACATCCACACATTTCTCTTGTTGTAAAAGAAGAACTCCAACGCCTCCTTTTTGTTTCCTTCATCTTACCCATCGATTATCTATAATGGATATCTACCATCTCTCATGCCACCGAAGCGACATGGGAACTCTACATCTGCATGCATCTCCACAACTTCAACCTTACTTACCCAAAATATGACTTTCATCTCCTAACATCGACAAACTAGTTGATCTCACAACTGCCATGAGACGCTATCTCTTATGGATGGGTTTTCAGGATATAATTAAATTTTACTCTCTCGTAAAGATCAACACAAAACCACATTCATCACCCCTTGGGGAACTTTATGCTATCGAGTCATGCCCTTTGGCTTGAAAAATGTTGGTGTCACCTATTAGCGCACTATGACTAACATCTTCGATGAAATCATGCATGACATACTGGAAGACTATGTCAATGATCTTCTTGGTAAGTCCAAGAGTCATGTTAAACATATCCTTGTCCTCAAAATCATTTTCGACCATCTTATCAAATACTTCATGTGCCTTCAACCAATGATGTGTGTCTTTGTTTTCCTCACTGGAAAATTTCTTGGTTTTTTTGTCTCTTTGCGTGGCATCAAAGTTGACCCCACTAAAATCAAGGCCATTCTCGATATTCCTCCACCCACTAATCTAAAACAACTTCGTAGTTTGCGGGGAAAATTGCAATCTATTTGACGTTTCATTTTGCGCAGATCTTCGATAGTTGTCATCCTTTCCACCATCTTCTTAACAAGGATGTCTCCTTCAACTGGAGTGATGAATGCCATAAATTATTGCTAGTGTTGAAGGCCTATCATCTTCAACCACCCGTGCTCATCCCACCTAAATATTTTTTTAATATTGGTAAATAGTTTTTGAAAGGGACTATACCCTTGTGTACAAAAGAAGGCCAAAAATCTGGAATAAGAGAGAGGAGCGAGAGAAGTCAGAAGCAAAGCACAAAAGCTACGGCGAAGAACAACGAAGCCCGAGCAATGACTAAATATTATCAACCTTTATACCTTTACATTTTAGCTACTAATCATTCCTTGGGTGGCATGCTCAGTCATCGCAATGAGAAACATAGGGAACAAGTGGTTTATTATATAAGTCATAAACTTAGACTACGAGACTAGATACACTCATGCCGAAAAACTATGCCTCACCTTATTTTTTTCGCCACCAAACTTCACCACTACCTACTTAACCACAAAAAATTCATCGTTACTAACACTAAACCTCTCCACTATATGTATGCTAAGCCTTACCAACACCAACACACCTCACATTGGCTCATGCTCTTTATATACCTAGACCTTTAATTTACGCATCAGAAGTATATTAAAGGACAAACCATTATTGACCAACTTGCAGATGCACCGCTTCTTGGACATCAATCCTCTAAGTTGGACTTTCCCGATGAATCAATTTCTAATGTTTCTCTTAAAGACATGGATGACATGGCTTACCAAATGACCTTATTCTTCGATGGTTCCAAATGTCAATGTGGGGGTGGCATGGGTGTTATCCTCATTCCTCTTGATGATGAACCTATTCCTTTATCATTAAAACTTGATTTTGAATGTACCAATAACATGGCCAAATACAAAGCACTCGTACTAGGTCTCTAAACCATCACTACCCTCGATATTAAAACCATTAATATCTTTGTTGATTCTCAACTGGTAGTAAATCAATTCAATGGATCATACCAGTGTCGTAATGAAACCCTTCAAAAGTATAAACATCATGTTGACATGATTTTTACCACCTTTGATCATTATAATCTTCAAACCACTCCATGTTCCACTAATAAATTTGTGGATACCATGGCTTGTCTAGCCTCACAGATACCACCTTCTCCTTTTGACTTAAAAATGTTTTTCATAGTGCAAAGGGTGTAGTCACCTTCTCACCTAAGCCATGGCATAAATTTTGTGGGACGAATTGAAACCGACCCACATGATATTTGGTATAAGAAGTACATTGATTACCTCTCTCTCTCTCTCTCGATTCTACCACCCAACCTCACTCGCAATGGTTGAAGATCCTTCCTTTAAGAGTTTTCCCATTATGTCATCATGGGTGGTCTTTTCTATAAACATGGATTTGATGATATCCTACTTAGGTGCCTAACTAGTTTTGAAATCTCAGTATACCGTAAAGGAAATCCATGAATGAATTTGTGGTGGAAACTTCAATGGCCACATTGTTGCTAAACACATCCTTTTCCTTGGCTATTATTGGCCAATGTTAACCAATACTATTGTGACTATGCCAAGCATTGTGTGAAGTTTCAGTAGCATGCTAACCTTCACCATACTCATAGTCATGCCTTACAAGTCGTTAGGTACTTTTGGCCTTTATCTTAATGGGGTTTGGATCTTGTCAGAGAGATTAACCCTCATTCCTCTTAATGTCATCAATGGATCATCACTGCTAATGTATGCTACACTAAATGGGTGGAGGTCATTCCTCTCATTTCTACCAAATATAAGAAAATATACAAGTTCATCAACCATCACATCATTTTCCACTTTTGCATTCCCCATCGGCTTATCGCGGAAAATGGAAAACAATTCAAGAATAAAACCCTACAAAACATTTGTGACAACTTTGACATTCAACTCAATTTTTCTTCACCTTATTACCCACAAGCTAATGGCCAAGCCGAATCTTCCAACAAAACCCTCAACAAGATTCTCATGAAATTTTTCGATGATATGGGAAAGGATTGGCACACGCACATTCCTTTCTCCTTATGGGCTTACCGCACTAGTATTCACACATCTACTACAACCACACCTTTTTCTTTGGTATATGGTACTAAATGCATTTTTCTTGCTAGAAATCCAACTTCCTTCTCTTCGCATATCACTCAAATACATGCTCAATGATGATGAATTTCGCAAATATTATTTAATGAACTCGATCTTTTAGATGAATATCATTTAACTTCTCTTGACCACCTTCAAATCTATCAAAAATGTATTAAACGAGCCTATGAACAACATGTCAATGAACGAACTTTCAAGGTCGGTGATCTTGTCCTAAAGGAAAATCAACATGTAACCAAAGCAGAGAAAATCAAATGGGGAAATTTTTCTCCTAATTGGCTTGGACCCTATATCATCACCCATGCCTATAAATTAGGCTCTTATTGTTTAGCTTCACTTGAAGGTAAAACTGAACCTAATCCCCTTAATGGATTACATCTTCGACCATTCTATTATTGAATAAAGTATTACATCACTTTGTTTCACTTACATGCTCATCCCTTGAGTGCATCTCTCCCTCCACCTACTTGTTTTAAGGACCTATAACTAAACTAAAATTATGTGACTATCCATCACTATTCAGCCTTGTCTTCAATATGAGTACCACATCTCTACTCATGGCATGATTCTCATGGATACTTTTTGTCCTCTTCAGGATGGAATCCCATGGTTGTTTGTCACTTAAAACCCCTTCTTTCATAGCTAAACTTGTTTGTGTTATGGTCTTGCCTTCATAAAAGAGGCCTATATTCCTTTATAGTCTTTTCCATGACTTTAAGTCCAAAAAATCATGAAAAATAACTTGGGATACCAAAAACTATACTCCTTGAGTCAAAATTCTTACAAATAGATGAATCCCTCAAAAGGACATCTACATCTCTCTAGTTACTATAAATAGATTGCTCCCTCAAAGGACAACTATAAAAAGTTAGCCATTTAAATGTATTTAGTCTATCCAAAAAGAAGACTAGCTTGTACTTCTCAAAATAAATTGTTCTGAAGCTTCAAGCACCGATCAACGTCACAAAACCTCAAGGAGAACCTATTTATCCTAATATAGACTTCCGCATCAATCGGTCTATAAAAAAGAAAAGAAAAATAAAAAGTCAAGAAAAATTTCAAAACTTTTGGTCACGGACTTACCTCTTCAGGTTTAGGGTCTCTTGTAGAAAGGGCATAATGTCCTACAACGAGCTTACGCTAAACAAACCCTTCCACTTTACCTTTTGTTTATTTTCCTAAATTAACTCGAGGGACGTAGTGTGTACTCTACACATTGTGATCATGAAAATTCTTTCACCTTTAGACCTATCAAGTGTGCAGTGTATCTAGGGAATTATGTTCAAATAAGTTTTAGCGTCCATCACTTAGGGTCTTTACCAACTTGGGGCATTTTGCTTCCTTTTTAGTTCACCTCTGCCTACATGGTTATTTGATTCACTAAGACAACATCATCCAAGCCTGTTACCTATACACCTACACCTAATCTACCCTTCCTATTACCAATTTCACATTTCACCTTGCTTATCTTCATCAATTTTCCTTACCCAATCACGTTACCTAAACAACCTACCTATTCATATGACCTAACCCAACCTCATTCTTCCCTGTTTTAAGGGAGAACTACATTGGCCAAAGGCCCCTTTTGCAAGGGCTATGCAAGTAGTACTCTTAGGGCATGGGGCCCTTTGAGGTTATCTCGGCCACCCTTTACCCCATCATCATTTTCCCACATCAAACAAACACTTAGTTAAATTCTATAACAACAATAATTTGGAAGTTAAATTTAAATCAAACTATTCATCATATATACCTCATCATTTATTTTCCATCATGTCAATAGCTTGGAAATTAAATTGACTCAACAAAAAGCAGACTTAACCATGCCTAAACAACCTAGTTTGCATAATATCACTACATTGAAAATTAAAATCATATTTAAAATAAACAATCAATCAAAAATGTATAACTACATCATAGTCATCATGACTCAACCATGCCTAAATCATCTAATTTCCATAAAAACAATAACTGGAAATTTTCAAATTCAAACCATGCCTAAAACCCGACTCCACCATACCTAAAACTTGACTCAAAAATTCCTATTCCCGCCTCCACCATACCTAAACCCGACTCCATCATGCCTAAACCTTCTAAATTCATACTAAATCTACCATTCCTACATCCGACTCCACTATTCCTGAATCTAACTCAACCACACCTAACCTTACCTAGTTTCCATAGCCTATAAACAAAACCTAAAAAATCCATCAATTTAAGTTTCCATAATAAAAATACAATGGAAATGAAACCACTATAAAAGGGGAGTGTCTTTGTATTAATACATATATACACATGTATAAACAATAACAGTATCTCAAAAAATCTCATGTGTAATCTCACATCTTTGGCACACAAACTAATATATATATCAAAAATCAAAATACAGTAACACATATCATCCTGTCTCACTCCAACATAGGACCCTCACCTTTGTTATCACTTGAATCCTTAGCTAGTCTTGTCCTCCACTCACTCATCATCTCCCCACCCTCTAATGGTCTCGGCCTCTCGTGAACTCTTCACCTCCCTTTTTCCATGCCTATTAGACCAATGGCTACTCGTGGTACTAGTACAAGTTGTTGGTATGTGTATTGGTCCTCATATTAGCTACTTAATGGGCCCTATGCTCAACATATGATATCCCATCAATATCGGCATTTTCTAGCTTGTCGTGGTAATAACGGTCCTCATTCAAGGAATCCCGAACCTCTAAATATATATTGTCTAAGGTGGTGCCATTTCCTATCTCCAACCTCGTGGACCCTACCCTAATAATAATGGCACATATCCCTGTACTAATGGCCCATGTCCTCCTTCTTGTACCAAGGTACCCTATCTTGGTGGTGGTGCCTGTATAACGAGACCTTGCCCCGGTGCCTGAGCAAGTTCCCGAGTAGCTATATGTTCATGTAACGCCATGATATGTGCATGGGTTACTTTAACCGACCCTCGTAAACCTTTAATTTGAACTCTGTAATGATGCTACCTATGCTCCATGCCCTGTGGGAGCCTGTGCAGGAGCATGAGCCTATGCCTAAGCTAACTGGCCCTGTAGGGTCGCAACTTGTGCATGTAAGGTGGAAATTTGTGCCTGTAATGCAACCACTTAGCCCCCATCACCTACCTCTACATGTACCTACGTCGGTTGCCCTATAGCCATGTCACCTATCCCTGCAAGGTGGTGACTTGAGCTTGATCCTGAGATAGCTGCAACTTTAATTCTGTGACATGGACCTACAACTGATCCCTCTTCACAATAACTATGGACAAATATGGCTACCCATGTCTAGGCAGTGCTTCCTGTAGTTGTTCCACCCACCACTGCATGTATGTATCTATAGTACTAGCATCATCAATCCTTATGTCGCCACCTACTCCTCCTTCCCCTGCCGAACTTTCGGACATGGTGGAGACATAGGTCCCTCCACATAATCCTTGCGATACTAAGGAAATGGTGGAGGCACATCATGTTGAAGCCCAAATTTCGCCTAACGTTGTCCATGGGTATCATCTCATGCTCACCGAGGTGATGTCCCCGTATCCACCTAATTAGATGTAATCCCTCCAACTCCTCTACCATACCCCTGTAAGATGGAAAATCCACATAAGGTCACCACAAAATCTTGATCGCCAACAAGCCATCTAATAACCACTGTAGTAAGTAACATCACATGTCGTAATATCCACCCTCGAATGTGCTCCTACAGGTACCCATCTCATGAATCCAACTTTGTAGATGCCTCAGAACCAGTCCTTTCATGGAAGGCCTACATGACGTAGACATACAATGTGCTCATACACCCAACAAGTGTAATAGATATGTGCAGCACATGCCAAACTACCTAATCCTCCGATAGGACCATAGCTCCATGTATAGCTGAAATAAAAATATGGTACCCAAGCAAAGCAAACCCTCTCCTCAATCATATCATGTAGTACACCCATCCATGCCCATTGATACCGCCACCCTATGAGTTAGGGAGAGAAAAGCACACGACCACTACAATCATCATAACAGATAATCAAGTCTCATGTGGATATGTAACATACATACCACCCATCGCCTCTCCAAACACAAATCACTATGGGTTCCATTGATGCCTCTAATGATATCTAATACACTTGGCTCACCAATAATTGGCAGTCCACAAAATCGATACACATACTCCAATGTGATAATCATCTCACCAATAACTAGATGGAAGGTATCGGTCGTTATGTCCCATATTTTAATGAGTGCAACCATCAAGATATGATATTGTATTATGTGCCTACAATGCCTAATAGAACCAAGCCCAACCTCTTATATATGCCACCACTCCTCATCTGTGACAGTGGGCCACATCTCGTGTCAATAACGGTGGCCCCCGATCTCGCATAGTGAGTTACTTGACTCACCTACATCACCACTCAACCATGTTAATCAAATGACTCTATCAGTACTCTATTACCCCATACCCAACCCGACACACTCCTTACCTACTCATTTTTTAGGTTACCCAATGTTCATATTTAACACTCTACAATATTTTTCACTAGCCTTCGCATCCACCCCGCACCTATTTTACCTAACTTACTTTATCCACTGTGTGCCTCACTTCAAATTTCTACCCTACATCCTTGACCATTCAACACATTTCCCACAACCTACCTACTTCATCATGCCTTACCTCAGACCTAGTATATTCTATTTTACCTACCCTAAACCTATCTCACCCTTGCCTAACAATTCTACCTTCCCCAACCCATTTTTAAACAACTTCTACACTTTTCATAGTGACTGGCATCGGTCACCCTGACCAATACTGGTCACTTGTTATTCTTACCGATGCCGGCTAGCCCACCGATGTCGGTTGACCCTAGACCGACGTCGGTCGTTGGTTCGAACCTAAACAAAGCCCATGTTTCCCATTTGCAAAAACATAACAAAAATACCTAAAATCTACCCCAACCCACCCAAATCCCACCCATATTCATTTACCAACTTAATTAAACTACATTTTCCCCTTCTTATACCCAATTTCATCATATTTCACCCACATAACAAATTCAAATTCCAAAACCCAACCCTCAATTTTTTACCTTCATTTTTCAATAAAAACATAGATGGAAAGCATATCCTACCTCTATCTGATGTTTTCTCCATGGTGGGATATCCGGTCTATGAGCTGGTGGTCCTCCCACTCCCTCTCCCGCCTCCGCCATGCCCCAATCTACTCCTTAGCTCTCACCCAATGAAATCACTCCAATCGATCTTGTGGGCCCGTCAAACACACTCGTCCAACCACTCAACTCTCTCCAACTCATCTTAACTCATTCCTCTATCCTTTTCCACAACGTCCTCAACCAAAAGACCTTCTCTGTTATTTTCCAAAAATGGAAAAAGCATAAATGAATCCATAAAATGTGGATTTTACCATTTTTACCCCAAATGTGACTTGGTGAAATCGAGTTTATCTTGACCAGTATTAGTCACGTGCCCTAGGGTACCGTGGTCAGTTCATCATGAACAATATCAATTACCCTCGACTGGTATCGATTAGCCTCCTTGAACACACTATACCACTTATCACCATATTTGATTTCTTGAAACCCTTTTTATCCCACCCAAGCCTCGCCCCTATCCTTATCACCCAACCTAATTACCTTATTACCTACCACCCAACCGTCTTGTCATTTAGGGCATGTTTTTTCCTCTACCGGGCCTTGCATATGGCCTTACCTATTACCCAACTTTCCTATGCTTATTTGACACTCAAATTCACATACTCATTGTACCTTGTGTTGTTTACTACTTGCGTCATTTTGCCTACCAACCTTGCCTTTCCTTATGCCATATTTTTTATCTTGACTAGACCAAACCTATTGGTGCTTTGGAACACACCTATTTCCCATTCGGCACCTAGCCTAGTTGTGTTTCTAGGACTATATCCTATACCTTGGATACCTGGATCACATTCACCTTGTTTGGATAAACTATCGACCTTTGACACCGTAGAGTTTGTGAGCTCTTCAGCCTAGTACCTTGTCGCATTTTATATGTGTGTGTGCATTTGAATTCCCCAACCTATTACCTATACCCATATCACCATTTCCCATGCTGCACAATTTACCTAGTTTAGTTTCACTCCACCTACCATTTTATCAAACCCATCACTGATTCAGCCTCTTCCTTCACTAGTTCCAAGTTTGAGGGGGATCACCTTCACTCATACCTGGGGAAACCTAATTTTCACCAATAATTGGGACAACCACTTTTGTTTTTGTCCACGTCACTTATCAAAACAAGATACGTGACAAAAAGGGGCAAATGTAGACACCTAAAATTGGGTCATATTCCCCTAACCCCTTTCGATTAAGTACATTCATCATTATACCTACCCATGCCCTCTGTGCACACATTTTAAGTAATTAAATTACTTTTATTAATTAATTATCTACCTCACCTAATGCCACATCACCTATCCAACTCACCCAATACTTATTCCCCAGCCTATTAATTAACTAGGACTAGGTCTATACTTATCTTAACTAACTAAGACTTAGTTTAGCCCTAGCAATTAACTCCCATAACCAGGGAAAATTTTAGTGGCGAATATTCGTAATATGGTGAATATTCCATTTTTGAAAATTTTGAAAAGGTGAATTTTTTGGCACGGGTCAGTGACCTGTTCGCCTAAAAATTACACTTTAATTTTTTTTAGGGGTCGGCTTCGCCTACCCTTGAAAAATATCCCCTATATAAACCTAGATTATTCACCAGGTAGAACACTTCTACTTCACATTTTTCAACAATATGATATATCCCATATTATAGACGCGCGACAAGGGGGTAAGTTATTGACGCGACAAGGAGGGTTTACAGACAAGGAGATATTGTAGATATTGACGCATAGTAGATGCATGACAAAGATTTTGTTGACGAGTGACATGGAGTTTTTTTCGATGAGCAAGAAGAGGGTAGAGGTTGTAGACGTGCAACAGGATATTTGCTGTATCGCGTGTCAAAAAAATGCAGTGACGCGTGTCAACAGGCCTTAGTGACGCGTGTCAACAGACCTTAGTGACACGCATCACTAAGGTTTGTTGATGCACGTCACTAAGGTCCGCTGACGCACGCCTTTGCATTTTTTTGACACACACAAGGAGGTACAACGAGATATTGACGCATAGCAGACGCACAACAAAGAGTTTGTTGATGCGCGACATACGATATTTTTTGATGAGAAAGCAGAGGTCAGAGACTACAGACACACGATAGGAGATTTTGCTGTCGCGCATCACTAAGGTCTATTGACGCGTGTCACTAAGGTCTTTTGACATGCGCATTGCATTTTTTTTGATGCGTGACAGCAAAATCTCCCGTCGCGCGTCTGCAGCCTTACATCACAAGTGCTTGATAATCAGGGCGAAATTTTTTCATACAACCCCCAAAAAATTCACCTTCCCATGAAACCGGTTCGAGGATATTCGCGGGTATTCTCCACCTCCAATTTCAGGAGGTCTCTTAAAATGAACCCCGCCTATAACTCCTTCAACAAAGACTCTACTTATATGGGTGTAGTCTATCACTTAATACCTAGATTTAAAATATCAATCACACTAAAATAGAAAATATCAAGCTATTTTTGGTAACCTTGACCTATTCTCCCTAAGCGATGCGGGTTTTCCTCGGTCGATGCCGGTTACCTAAGCGCCTTCAGTCACTTTATATACACTTTCACAACTCTTCACATTGGTCAGTAATTTTAGTGATTGGAGTTTTCTTTCATTCAAGCTCTAACCTTCAAGCCTCCTACATCCCGACGACAAACACACAACCAAAGTGCAAGACAAACAACCAAGTCCTCCTTACAGAGCGTTGGAATACTCACAAGAGTACACATGCTTCACTACCACCGCACCGGATCCAGGACATCTTCTCTACAATCAACCACCAATGATATCCACTCAAAGGATCTACAAAATACAAAGTAAGTATTGTGATTTTATCATTTGTGCTTATTCAAGTGTAGATATGTTATTTCTTTCGTGTTTTATTCCTTCCACTACCCGTATATCACCTTCTTCCCACCAACTCACTATTTAACCAATCCAAGGATTTACACCCTTTCCAACCTCCTTTTCAGTATACCTAAGTCTTCTTAACAATATCACGACCTTATAAACACCACCCTCTCCCTCTGTGTAATCACAAAGATTCAGAATACTATGTTCAATAGTCTCCCACCTATTTCCCCTACCGACACGGTCACCTAAGCGGCGTTGGTCACCCTCCTATACCGACATCGGTCATCTAGATGACATCGGTCTCGGTGGCTGATAAAATTTACCTAAGATAGTGAGCTCACCACCTCTTTAAAAATCCCAAAATCTTCCTAACTCCACCCAAACTTCACTCACAATCTCTACCTCACCTGACAACCTACCTGACCACTCGGATCTAAGTCTAGCCTTACCTTTTTAGAAAATATTATATTATATGTTTTTAGAGAAGCATAAATATTATAACTACACTAGGATGTACTTGTTTATTATTTCATCTCTCATTGATTTATATTAAACATAGGATTGATAGCCCTCTAAGAAGCATCACACTTCTGGATCTAGCTATCGCTAGGTAGTCCTCTAACTCTTGCTATTTAATATTATTTTGTGTTTTTTTAAAATTTTTATATAGGTCATTCCTCCTATCCAAAGGGAATCTCACACAATCATCTCAAATTTAAAGTCTACGATTGCACACAACGCCTTCTACCGTCTACATAACACAAGTATTCCTCCTACACCCGTTACCTTCTTATCTATTTTTTCTCTATTATAATATTGGTGAAACACCCAACCTCTACCCTGACATTACGTTCCACTTGTAAATGCATTGTGGCAACACGTTCAAAGAGGTAATCGAAAAAGGGAGTCAAATAAAAAAAGCATTGTTAGCTAGGGGGAATCTAAAAACCTTCTCACATGATCATAACTACTCTAAATCTAACAATAAAATGAATTTTGTTCATAATAAGGTCAAAAACATTGTTAGTGATCGAGATAGCAAACTCTAAGTGAGTACAAGTCATTCAAAACCATGCACCTTTGAAGCTTTCAAAGTGGGCTCGCCACGGAGTATAAACATCATACGGTCACTCCTCTAGCTAATCAATATCATCAATACTAAAGCAATTAGAGGCTGTCAATATGGTTTGATATCTTGAATCACAACCCTATGGAGATGACACACCTAAGCCTTCATGGTTTATGGAAAATGAATTTTGCAGATTTCACCACGTTAAAGGTCACAAAACCGACAAGTGCTTGAAAAAAATTACATTCGGACTTAATCGATAGTGGTGATATGAGATAGATTCTTCCACCCATACAAAATCTCTAAACATAAATATGGGGATTCACAAATAACCTTTCCTTAAGTATGAAGGAATGAAAAAGAAGGATCAGGGACAATCATCTCAAAATAAGAGTACCAACTATGTATCAAAGACAGACCATTTTGATGCCTTAATAGGTTGTATTGATTCACATGTTGAACATATCAACATGATCAAGATCAAATCAAGATAGTGTGTCATGGAAACATGATGAGCTCTCCTTGTTATCTCAGAACCTCCTCCCCCTCCTCCTCAAGAGATTCACTATGATGTGTTAGATCAATTAGAGAAGACCACAACTAAGATTTCAATCTTAGACCTTCTAAATATTTCTAACATCCATAAGGACATCCTTTGTAAAACCTTACAAGGATCAGGAGTGTCCGTTGATATAGACCCAACACACTTACAAGCCATGGTAGCACAAATCGCTCCTTTAGAACACATAACCTTTAGTCCGACGGAAGTCTTAGTAGAAATCCCTCCCATAACCTGCCCTTACACATTGAAGTAATAATCAAACATAATAAGGTCAAGAGAGTGCTTGTGGATGGTGGATCAGGTCTAAATATTTGTACTCTTAAGCTAGTTCGACAACTAGGGTGCATCAGAAGTTGATTTGGAGACAAAGGTCATCACCATAAAGGCATATGACAATGAATAATAAAATATCAGATGAAATTTTAACTTTCTCATTGGAAGTTGGTCCCATAAACCATGATACAAAGTTCCATGTCTTAGACTTGGAGCTCCCCTATAACATATTGCTTGGTCCCATGGATCCATGATATGCAAATCGTTTTGTCAATGTATCGTCAATGTTTAAAGTTACAACATGAAGGACATACACTTACTATTAAAGAAGATCCCCAACCATTTGCTCATTACAGAACATTGTTGGGCTATTTTCCTACCATCTATGAGTTTCCCTCTACGGAGATTGTTGTTCATATTCAGTCGAAAGCCCTTACTTCACGAGTGGATCTAGAGTATGATCTGTGAGTAAGCTATTATGGTTCAAAACATTCCCCTATCTAACAAAGCAGAAGGTAGGACGTGTTACAAGTTCCTAAAATCAAGGGAGAATTGCCTCTTTGACAATTTCCTTCCAGGTGGCTTACGAGAAGATGAAAGGATACTCAATGATATTATTTTTCATCCTCAAGATGATGAAATGGATTTATGTTACCATTCACCCAAGTATGTTATTCCTAACCGAATAATGCTTACTATGGGATATAAAGGATGTGGTTGTGGCCATCAAGGACAAGGTTTATTGGAATCTCTTCTAATACCTCATTGTATAATGGGTAATTCTGGTATTGGCATTCATTTGTATGAATCTCACTCCTCATATGACGAGGATGCCTCTTCTAAACGTGAAGATAGTCCATCGAAAATGAAAGTGAAACAAATTCCCTATGTAGTCTTTATGAAGACCTTGCCTCCACGAACTTGTTTTCTAATGTGGCTATCCTAACCATAACACCTACCATATCCCCTATAACTCAGAGATTAAAAATCATCGACCCATCACTTCGATTTGGTACCAACAACAACACATACCTATTGACATATTTTAGAACAATGAGGCTATTGGTGAGTTCCTTGGTATCCATGACAATGTTCCTAGAAATGATCACAAGAAAGGATTATCCATTTAGCTCAACGCATGTGCATACTTCGGAGAGGAGGCAGAGTTATGTGGTCACTTAAGTAAGAAATTGAGCAAGGGAAAAGTCATACGGAAAATCCTTACGAGAAAGAAAAATTCCAAGTCCTATAGCGAAAACCTCTTTGAGGTGCTTGTGGACAAACAAATAGAGAAACCTATGGACAAGATAGTGTACCCACCTAAATATGAAGATATCCTTGAACCACATTTGGTAGAAGAGGATATCAATCTCCCTCCCGATCCTATGCACATGGAAGATGAATCCAAGTTATTGGTGGAGGAGACAATAGATGTTAACATCGGCATAGAGGAGCTTCCTAGAATGGTTAAGTTGGGAGCTTCACTCTCAGCTCAAGAACATAAAACTTTTATAGGAATTTTGAGAGAATTTGTAGATATCTTTGTTTGTCTTACACAGACATTCCAAGACTTGATCTTGTATTAGTGGTGCACAATCTTGTTATACACCCGGATGCCAAGCCCATAAAACAAAAGCTCTGAAAGATGCATCCTCGCGTCACCTTGCTAGTTAAAGAAGAGCTAGAAAGGTTATTAGAAGTAAGCTTCATTAGGCCTATCGACTAATCGAGTATATTTCTAATGTGGTTTGAGTTCGAAAATACCCATCGGTATTAGAGTGTGTATCGACTTCTAAGATATTAATAAATCTTGTCTTGAGTATGACTTTCTTCTTCCCAACATCGACATGATTGTCAATTCAACAACTAGTTATGAGATGTTATCACTCATGGATGGCTTCTCAGGTTATAACTAAATAAAGATTTACGAGGAAGACCAACACAAGATAGTTTTTACCACCCCATGGGGGAAATTCTATTATCAAGTCATGACCTTTGGCCTCAAGAATGCAGACACTACCTATCAATGAGAAATGATGGTTATTTTTCATGATATAATTAATGATGTCATGAAAGATTAAACATATGACATATTGGAAAAATCTAGGACTCGGGAAGAGCACCAAAATATTTTACTGACATCTAATGGACTATAAGGTCTGACTAAACCTAAAGAAGTGGGTCTTTGGTGTGTTATCTGGAAAATTACTAGGATTAATTGTTTTAAGGAGAGGAATAGAAGTAGATCCAGCAAAGGTTTCTGCTATAACAAAAATGCCTCCTCCTACAAATATTAGAAAATTACAGAGCTTACAAGGAAATATTTAGGCCATAATAAGGTTGATCTCTCATTTGGCATAAAGTGTCATAGAATCATGCATCTTCTCAAGAAAGATGTTAGTTTTCATTGGGGACTAGAGAAAAAACAACCATTTGCTTTTCTCAAAATCTATTTGGATAAACCCCTCATTCTAATGCCATGCACGATAGGTGAACCCTTGTTACTCTACCACACACTTTGCGATTGGGGCCTTTGTTGGCCCAGTATGATAAAGAGTGGAGAGAAAAGGCTATGTATTACTTAAGTAGAACACTTCTAGCTTATGAGCTCAACTATCCATAGATCGAAAAGGATTGCTTGGCCATAGTTTTTACCTTTCAAAAAATACATCACTATCTGCTCAACAATAAGGTCAAGCTTATTTCAAAGGTAGATACATTAAAATACTTATCGTCAACACCCACAGTCACATGAAAGATTGCTAATTGGATCATCTTACTCAATGAGTTCGACATTGAGTATGTACATCAAAAGTTAGTAAAAGGATAGGTTCTAACAAATCAACTAGTAGAAACTTTTCTACCTAGTATCGAACCTTTGATTTTGGAGCTCCCAGATGTATCTACAATATAGCTCAAGAAATCAATTGTATGGTAATTATACTTTTATGGCTCCTTTACCTTTCATGGTTTAGGTGTCGAGTTGTGTTAATCACTCCTACAGGATACTTGATCCCCTAGACATTTTGACTTGGATTGCCATGCACAAATAATATAGTGGAGTATGAGGCCCTTATTGCGGGGATGAAGCTAGCTATTAAGTGGGATATCAGGGAAAGTAAATGTAATTAGTTATTTCATGATGATTATAAAACATGTCACAGATGAATATAAAGTTAAAGATGAAAAACTTCTTTCATATAAGAAAATAGTAGATTCTTTAAATGAGTACTTTGAGAAGATTACATTTCAACAAATACCAAGATCTCGAGAACAAAGCAACATATGTTATGGCTACAACAAGATCCATGTTAATTATTCGACTAAAAAATAATGATATGTTGTTTGTTGTGGAGCACTTACGAACGCCAACATATGACATGCCAAAGTCCTATTTTGGTGTGCAAATTTGTTGGTCCCTTTTCCCCATGGTACTGTGAAATATTTAATTACCTCCATGATGGATCCTTTCCCAAAACATTTCACACAATGAAAAAAATTAAACCTCATCCAGTGTATAGCCCGCTATACCCTACTTGAGGTCACCCTCTTCCTCTAAGGGTATGATGGGAATTTTTGTGTTGTCTAAATTCGGCCAAGTCCATCCAAGCAATCAAAGAGGTGCATGAAGGCATATGTGGGGCTCATACTAATGGGATCATATTGGTAAAGAAAATACTTAGAGTAGGATACTATTATCCTACCATGGAAAATGACTGTTGCAAACATGTGAAGAAATTCTTGGATTTCCAGAAATACAGAAATTTGATACATGTGCCGGTGCTATCCTTGTAACCTATCACAACACCTTGGTTGTTCTCAAAGTGGAGTCTCAATCTAATAGGAATCTTAACCTGTATCCTTAGATGGCCATAAGTTCATCATCACTACTATTGAATACTTTACAAAATGGGTAGATTTGTTCCTCTTACCTATGTTGAAGGCCCTCATATATCTAAATTTATAATGAACCATATCATCTATCGATATGGTATCCCTTCTTCCATTATCACTGACAATGGTAAGCCATTTAAAAATAAAACTGTGAAAGTGTTATGCAAACGTTTTCAAATATCTCTCAAGTTCTCAACCCCTATTACCCTCAAGGTAATGGGCAAGCCAAGCTTCCAATAAAACCCTCATTTGTATTATGGAGAATATGGTGAATAAAAAACAGTCATAAGCGGAAGTTATAGATTCACCCTTCCTCTGGGAATTCAGAAAATCTATCCACACCCCTACATGTGCCACTCCATACTCCTTAGTATTTGGTGCAAAATTCATTCTACCCCTAGAGATCGAGATCCCTTCTTTGTGTATCGGGGTAAGGGACTACCCGAGCGAAGAAGATGACTACTGAGAGTAGCTCATTGACGACGAGTTGGAGATTTTAGATGAGAAATGAATTCACACCCTCAATCACCTTAAAGTGTATTAGGATCAAGTGTGGTGAAGCTACAATAAAAGAGTAATACCTCGTCAATTTGAGGTAGGAGACTTGGTGTTAAAATAAAAGAAAAAGAAAAACAATAAGTACGAAGAAAGGAAGGGAACATTTGTGCCTAATTGGGTCGGGGCCATATGTTATGGTTTCCAAGTTTGGTTCAGGTGCCTATAAGTTTGCCTATTCAGATGGCTAAGAGCTTTGGGAACCCATGAACGCAATACATCTTAAGTGTTTCTATCGGGGTTCATTTTAAGAACCCTTCTCAAAAATTATTATAGAATGTGGGAAATCCCGAGAAAGGGACTTTTGAAATTAAGGAGAATCTCTGAAAAAATGTTTCACGGTAAAGGAAAATCAATTTTTTTATGTTCAATCTAGTTTCACGAGAATCACATAGTTCTTTAGTTGGATGGTTGTTGGTCGGTTGTCCAACCCATGTCGTACACTAGGTTGGACAACTCAAACTATTAGGTTGGAATATTAGGGTAGCCATTGGATGTCTATTAGTTTTAGGTTCGATATTTAGTGATAAGTTGACTATTGGATAGTTAACGGGTAGTAGGTTGGATGGCTAGCCACTAGCAGATTGTGTGCGGTATCCTTTTTGGCAAGATATGATTGTGAATCATTTATGTGTCTCAACTCTCTTATATGTAAAGGAACACAATCGAGTCTCATTCCCTCTACACACATCACAACGAGAATTGTTCAGTATGATGCGATGTGTAGGAATATCATCACACCTAAAACTGTTTTGATCATTTTAATTGGAGTTGGACACTGGAGCAGAAAGCATGTTTTTTTCCTCAAATAGCTTGAATTTGGTCTTTTGCTTGTAGTTTCAGGCCTTGGTGCACATTTTTTAAAATGTGCACGAATTATCTTTTAATGTAGATAATGCGACTATGACTATCATACGTTTCAGAAGACATATGTATACCTAGGCACAACTACTTACATAGAAAATTTAATCTCAGATGATATAAGCATTAATTCAATGAGTTTGGCGGGGAATTTTAGCGTGACTAAGGTATACCTCTACCTTAAGCCCATGTTATAAAATGGAAAATATATTGAAAATGAGTTTAGGCTTCCGAACTTCTAAAGGGAAACACACGGTGGGCATGTTACAATATGAAGAGCCCTTGGTATCAGAAGAAGAAGAAGAGTTGAAGGAAGATAGTGGTGGCCTAGATCATGGCTTACAGAGGAAGCCTATAGTTTGTGTGAAGAGGACATGTGAGGAAAATCATCCCATGGAGGAAGAAGAAAAATTCAGAGAGGAAACAGGAGCTGAGGATATAGGGGTGGTTAGTGGAGGTCTTTGAGGAGAAACAATTCATGAGGGTGCCGAGAAGAACAAATACCATAGGTAAAAGTATGATCGCATGCCACTCCCACCAAAAATCCTAAGACTTATCCCACTAAGATTGTTCCGAGAGAATAAGAAGTGACAAAGGTACATAACAACACATGGTGAGGAGGAGGAGTTGGGTGGAAGCACGTGTGCGCAGAGAAAGAACCACTGTCATTGAGTTGGATGCAAAAAGCCTCGAAGGAAGAGATAAAGTACAATAAAAAATATTTTAGAAGCACAAAGATACATGTGGAGCTTAAGATAAAGATAAGGGTGGACCTTACGGAGATCCCATGAATGAATATACACAGCGCTGCAGGGAAGGCCTAATTATGGGTGAAGAGGTGCACATTCATAAGGGTTAGCACTCGGGGAGAGATAATTTGGAGATGTACAAAATTCCACAGTTGAGTATGCTAATGATCCCACAAAGTTTATTTGTGCGGGTTTCAAAGCACTTTGGAGCCTACAGAGCTTTATGGATGGGAGTTGATGGACCTTGAAGTGGCTAACTTGCGCACTAGGAAGTGAATCTCTTGGAGAATGAAAACTCATATTTATGAGCCTGAATTTGATGTAAAATAAGATGCATGTATCAAGAGAAAGATGAAGAAGAAATCCCAAGCCACACATTGGACTATTATTCTGTGGAGTTTCTTCGATGAGCAGAAAAGTAATGCCTTGAACAAAAAGGGGAGAGGTAGCACGCAGAACATAGATAAATTGGCCGCACTAAGAGCATTGCTAGAGAAGAATAAGAGCTTGAAAGAACAATTAGAATGATGTCGAAGGGCAGAGGAAGGATAAAGAGAAACAAAAAAACATTCTATATTTTTACACAAAGTTGGGAAATGAGATCATTGATGCGCATGCAAATGTGGATGAATAAAGTTAACAAACATATCAGTCCTCTCTGCACTTCTTACAAGACTGTGTACACTTGTTGATCAAGAAGCGGTTGGGCACACCCCAAGAAACCATGGAGCTGGCTGCATAGAAAGAGGAAGATATTGTAGCATAGAAGGAGAGAACCAAGGCTATAATAGAACGTCAGATAGTTGGGTATGAATCTCTACTTCAGACACTAAGGGAAAAATTAAAGAAGGTAGATTCGGTATTGAATATGTGTGTATACCCAAAGCTAATTATTAATACAAGGACTTTGGAAAAGGAGAATCAAGTCCTTGTTTCGAAGAATAATGAAACTCTTGGGCATGAGGAGAGGCTGACATTGTTAGCAGAAAATTGTGATGCGCTCACAACATCCCATGACCTTCACAAAGATAAGATAAAGGATATTAGGAAGCTTATATCTTGACGCATAGATGTTGTGGATGGGATGGTATCTAGTTTAGAAAATTTCCTTATGGTGCTGCAAAAAAGGGGAAAATATGACCTTTGCTAAGATGGATGGAGTGCTCAAAGAAATCCCTAAAAAGAAAAATAAGGTACTTAGTCAATGGAACGAGTTAGAGGTAGATATTCAAAATGAGTACCCAAAGTTATTGTTGCCTTCGGAGAGGAGTAGAGTGCCCATATTTGTTTTGGTATATTTTCATTCATTATGTAAAATCATTCTTTTGTTCCTTATTCTTTATTCTTGGAGAGACAAGGTAGGATTACCCATTGTCGGGGTAGTAATGAAGCTAGTGTGGGGTAATGTTGGCTGGAAAAATTGATGCCTAGGTGATAAAGGCGCATGAGAACATGACACATAGGAAGTGGGCGCGTAGACATACACAAAAGATCGGTGGATAAAGGGCGCATCGATGAAAGCTGTGATTTAGGACCTAGCCATTGTACATTCATGGGCTAAAGAATGGATTGAGTGTTGAACACACAATGGAAAATATAGAAGACTTGACGAGGAAGTGATGGCTATTTTGGATCAAGTAGAAGATCAAACATCATGTGAAGTTGGAGATATTGATAAGATAATAAATAGGAGTTATCTATAGCTGATATATTAATAAGCGAAGCTTGGATGTTTCTATATATATCTTGTAGTAGCGCATGGCTATTCTTAGCATGCAACCTATTTTGAGAATGCATGGGTGGTGAAGGAAAGTTCCCCACCCATATATACATACATACATACATACATACATACATATATATATATATATATATATATATATTTATTTATTTATATGTATTGATTTTCACGGTTTAGAGAGTGACTTATTTTGTAAGGTTATGTTGCTTTGGTTTATGAGCTCGCATGACTTGGTGATGGTAATTATGATGTATTCAACTATTGTGTTTTGATAGATTAATATAATGGATCATTGTGGTTGGACATTGATTTTCGATGTCTCTCATTCATCGGTAATTATATGGTGAATCGATCTTGATTTTTATGTGAACTATATGTTTACTTATCTATGTATGTTTCTACATTGAGCTCATGGATCTAGTGGTTATAGTTATGGAATATATGTTCATGTATGCTAACTCCTTGACAAAGATGGTATAAAAAAGGGACATGATACCTTCACACGCTTCGGGTGAGAACTCAAATCTATCTGAGTGATGTTTCATCACATATAGGGTTTGATCAAGAAAACAATTTATAATTCACTCCCCCATCATAAGGTTGAATCTCTATCTTCACCTCTTCTTTGAATGGAGGAGGTGTAGGAGTGGCATGGGGATGCTCTTCTTCATACTCATGACTATCTTCTTCATGGGCTCTTGGTGCCTCATTGAACACCAAGTTTCTCTATGAGAAATCCCATGATGGAATCCAATTTCCATATGGAAAAGGAAATATTGCCCACATCCTTAGACAAAATTTCCAAATTTACCTCCAACTTACAAAAACACTCTTCTCTAGTCTCATCCGCATCTTTTCTACGAGCCATGTCTCGGATTCCTTTCTTCCACTTACTGATGTAAATATCTACTTTAAAAGGAATAAGGATATCTTTCTTTGCTTTCACTTCCCTTTTGAGTAAGGGACATCTAATTGCAATTGTCAACACAATTTAACCACAAAAAAATAATTTATCTAAACTACTCTGATCCATAAATTACATCTTTTAAACAATTAACATATCTTGTCCACTTGTGATATTGAATGATTAATCTAAGTAAGTTAATCAAACCAACATGTTTAAGAAAGAAACATCCATATAATACCAAAAATAGGAAATTGCAACATAAGGAGACACAAGAGTTTATCCTGAACAAACCCGGTGTGGGAAAAACTCCAACTGGGTAAGCAATTGAACATTTTGGTTTAAAGAACTTAGTTATATTCTTCATTCAGTATCACTAAGACATCATTTGTTAATTGTTAAAAAGAGGTAGTTTTTGGATGAATGTATTTTAAACATTTTTAAAAAAAAAAATTCCTAATGTTTGTTATTATTCCCGTAATATTTTTGGGTAAAAATTTCAGGATTAATGTCTTAAAGGGTTGTAAGATTTGTAATAATAAGTAGCAAACCTTGTACACTTGAATATCATAAATGCTTCAAAATATAGATAATTGAAAAACACATTGTGTGTTTCAACCAAATTTGTTTGTTAATGTTTTCTTGAAGTTTGATATTTTCCTAAAACAAATGGTCAAGGATTTATAAATTATGGGTGTAAATGTCTTGTAATATTTGTAAGAATAAGTAATACAATTCGTTCAATGAAAAACAAATATAATTAAAAACACACTATGTTTTTCAACCAACATTATTTTTATGATTTCGTGAAGTTAAATATTCCTCGCAATGTTTTTGGGTCATAGTTTAGGGAATATGATGTTAAAGGGGTTTTGAGTTTTGTAATTTTAAGTAATACAACTTGTTGGTTGAAAAACACATTTGTTGAAAAAAGTTGTGTATTTCAATCAAATTTGTTTTAAATTATTTTCCTTAAGTTTGTTATTCCCCACACAATATTTTTGGGTAAAAATTTAGGGACTAGTGTCTTAAATGGGTTGTAAGATTTGTAATAATAAGTATCAATTTGTTTTTCAATTGAAGATCATAGCTAGTTCAAAAATATAAACAATTGAAAAACACACTTTGGGTGTTTTAACCAAATTTGTTTGTTAATGTATTCTTGAAGTTTAATAATTTTTGGTCAAGAGTTTAGAAATTATGGGTATAAAGGGCTTGTAATATTTGTAAGAATAAGTAATAGAAATGGTTTGTTAAAAACACAACTAGTTGAAAAACACGGTTGGTTGATTAACACAATATGTTTTTCAACAAATTAGATTTTTGTGTTTTCTTGAAGTTAACTATTCTTCACAAGGTTTTTGGGTCATAATTTATGGATTATAATGTTAAATGGGTTTTAATATTTTAAGATTAGTTAATATAAATGGTTGGTTTAAGAACACATTTGGTTAAAATATATAGTTTGCATTTCAACCAACTTTATTTATACTATTTTCATGGAGTTTTTTAAATGTTTATTTGAAGTTTGATTTTGTATAGGATAGGGTATGTATTATAATTTCTCTTTGGAAAATTCATTGTTGGGTGGATAGGGACAAAAATATTTTCTATGGACCAAACAATTTGATAGTTTGGTCCCAAATGAATGATCCCAAATAGGTAATTCTGGAATTTTGTAAAGTTATGTGAAATATGTATAGAGAGATTATATTGATTTTGGTTGATGCAATTAGATTTTTTTGTGATTGAGTATTGTTTATAGATAAAATATTCATCTAGGATAGATAATGATAGATTATATAGACATAGAATGTACACACAAGTCACGGTCTAAGGATGAATCCATAGTTAATATTGTTAAATAATAAATTTCCAAAGTTAGGTGTCTACACCTACTGCATGGAAGAATATCCTAGGCATGTCCCATATACCAAGATTAAAGTGATACATCCTACTCCTAGTGTTGTACATAATGTAGTAATAAGGCCCAAGTCTCCCATAATTTTGGGTTCCTATTTTTCACATGGTTTGATAGATAGTCAATTATCTACTATGTAAACACATGCATCTCATATGAATGAGTATATAATAATGATGTTATTGTTACTCTGTATGGTCATAGCCCTTATCAACCACCGACATATCTTTTAATGCTAAATAACCATTTCAATCATTTCACTATTATGATAATGATGTGTAGATTCACTAAATCCTCGAGGTTTTGGTGTAACAGTTTATTACATTTGGTATCGAGTGACCACCCATTTTCAAATCCCACTTCATTGGTTACGCCATGTAGTCAAGGTTTGTTAGGTGCCTCAACGTCGATGAAGCGGGGATTTTTGTATGTGAGTGTAGGCATAGGCCCATCTCGAGGTTGATCTCTATAGAATCATGGTGGGATGTGTTGGCTCCCAAAATAGCACCCCTAGTAGATGAGAAGTTAACCTAAGTGGGTTAGCTTTGAGAGAGTTATGACCAATGAATATTTCTTGTCGTTGATAGTGGGATTTGTTCAACACTCAACTCAATGACTCAAATCAAGGAGGTGATCAGGAGGCACCTTCACAAGGGGATGGATTTACTCTACTATGTCTACAACCACTAATAAGAAGCATTCAAATCCTAAAAATTAGCATGAGATATATTCCAAACCATTCATTCCTTTTGTCTTGCATGTATAGAGAAAAAAAAGACACCATACTTCATCGATTCGGGTGGTTGACCAATATTGCAACTATATCTTTAATGAAAAATATGTTTTCTAATTTTTCTCATAATAACTATCATTAATTTTTAATCGATGAATCCAAAGTGAAGGGCTTGAAGAGACATTTCCAATGATATAAATTTTATAAGATTTAAATATTTGGATCGAAAGATATGGCCCTCTGAAGTTTTGCATGTTGAGATGCATAAAAATGTGACAAGTGGCAACATTTGATTAGCTCGAGGAATACCTCTGCTAATGTGTGCACTGATTTTCCATTTTCCATGTGTCAGTATTTGATTGGCTTGTTGGGTTAGGATTTGATTATTTTCTTTCCTTTCATTTCCTTTATTTTGTTTATGTAGGCGGAGTTTGTTCCTTAGTAAAAAGTAAGCCAATAAATCAATGACATGTTCTCTGGCTTGTCAAACTATCCTTTTCTTTATTTGAAAACATCAAAGCAAGATCTCATAGGAAATATCCACGCTTTGTCACAATTTACCCTTTTTATATGCCCTGACTAACTAGTACGATGCATGAGCCAATAAGAAAGCTCCATGCTCTTCACATTGTCGTCCCTTCTTATAGCTCTTCTAACATAGTGCAAAGTATCAACCAATGAGGAAGCCCCATGCTTACTTCACATTTTACCTTTTCTTTATCCTTGAATGATAATTTGAAATGCGATCCAATAGAAAAGATTCGCGTTCCCCGGGTCTGCCAGTCTTCCTTGCATTGTGCTTGCTTTTGATTAGTTCATCCTTCGCATCGTAACCTTTTCCTTTTGGGGGACTTAGAAACTTTTGGATTCCTAAAGAGATTGCCACGTATCCTTGAATTGACCTCACTCTTTTTCCACTTGTCATCTCTAAAATTTGCCACATTTCTTTGACCTTCACTAACCCAAACCCGGACTCCAAAATATTTATAAATTTCAACTCATCATGGAGCCAAAAAGCAATAAGGAGCCCCTGGAATCCTACCACGTGGCCCCTCCTTTCACCCTTGAGATTATGCCATGTGTCCTTGCTGACCTTGTAACTGAATTTTATGGGTAAATGGATGTCAAGCATCTTTTACAACATAACCCGCTAATGAATTAAAACTTAGTCTCCCACGAGGTTTTCAAATGCAAGCTGGAAGTGATTTTGAGAGGTGGAATTTGGCGGCCATTTAAACATTCCAGTCTTCATTAAAATGGATAATTCCATTTTAACCGAGTTTTTCAACCAGTCATGCAATGTTTTCCTTCGTGGTCAGTGCATGCTCTTGGAACTTTAGAGCTTCAACTTTTAGGAGAAAATGGATCATTCAGTGTTGACTGCAAACTCTTCTTTACAAGATGTAGTTATATCTCTCCCACTCGGTGAGCCTGAAGCTTTCATACTTTGATTAATCAGTTTATTAAATAGTTCCCCAATAATTCTGCTGAATATTTTCTTTTACATTGACAAGGTACAAAATTTATAAAAATTAACACTTCTCCTTGACTCAGATTAACATTTGAAGCACGAGGGAGAAACATGAAACACTCGAACAATTAAATATACGGGAAGCTCATGAAAAATACCAACTTAATCCAAAGAAGCTGGATTGAGCTCCAATAGGATGTTATGATCTGGTATGAGGATTCACTAACACCTCAAGGTTTTAGTGTAATGGTTAGTTATTCCTAGGGTTGGCCTTATTATTATTTCTAACCTATAGAATATACTATATAAGTAGGTCATTATCACATTATAACTCACCCAACATTCTTACAAGCTCCTATTACAAACATCATACCAAAATCACTAATAGGGTCTCTAAATCTACTCAAATTTATTTCACATCATCTAGGGTATTCCCTAATACATGTATGAATCACTCAACTAGGTCAAGGAATCTAACTTCAACCATCTACAAGCATACAATGATCATAGAATCATGTCCTAATAAATAGAAAAGTCACTCCAAGATTATCATAAGGGTTTCAATCAACAAAAGGGTTAGTTGACATATATGAGGTGCATTCTATCTCACTACCAATGTACTAGGTACATTCTATACTACACAATTATCCTACTTTATTCATTTTAAGAGACACAAGGACACTTTTAGGGGGTTAGCTAGCTATATACACTCGTAAAATATCATATAATAACTAGATGAGGTTTGATTCCACATTGAGCATATGTAGTGCATCCATGAGATTGGTTCAATGGTTTGGATTCTTAGTTCTAGGGTATTCCGGACTCAAACACACATACACACACGTGTGTGTATTTTTCCTTTGGATTTTTAATTCTCAAATGAAGGATTCTGTAAGTTTCTAATTTGTTCAAGGTCATCACAAGTCATCTTGAGGTTGTGTAAAAAGAGAGACATAAGGAGAACACCATTTCTAGATAGGTAAAGCACACATAAATTTTAAGATCCCAAATGTTCCTTGGTCTAAAACCATACAATCTTTGTCCTATACTGAGCAATTCCTACCCAAGCCATACAAATTATGTATGGTGTCACATCTACATGATATTTAGTTACAAAATCTTTTTTGTATATAATCTAGACCTTCAAATTTCCACATTCCGCTACTTTACATACCCATATCATTCTCAAGTCATCTTGAACAACTAATTTTATCTCTTTTATCACATTTTGAACTAGTTGTTTATCATTTATCAATTGTTTAGTTCATTTCAATTTGGATTGCAATATTTTTTCATGTGTAATTGATGTTGGAAGCTAATTATATCCTAATATTCTATATGTTGCTAACACTTATACCATTCTTAGATATTACACATCTATAAAAATAATGGAAATTAAATAGATTATAAACACGCATATAGACTTTTGTAGGTGATATATTATAATAACGGTGACCTTAGGAGAATCAAATGACCAAAATAATTATTTTAAATTGTAATCAGATTTGGTGATTGTGAAGGGAAAGACCATATAGGTTGGCCAAGACTTGTTGCACATCCCAACCCTTTTGTACATTTTTGAATCGAGAGAGACAAATACAAAAACTAGTTTTTCCATTAATATCAGATGTTTTATGTTGCTTTGATTATATAATATTCTCATAATTAATGACATATCATAGTGCATAGATAATAATTTTTAGAACATATAGAGGGATAAGGATATTAGATTCCAAGTGTGAGAATTTATCTTAACAAGGATACATGGTCAAACTTGATATCACACAAGGACAAGTTACCAAATTTTAGAGTCTACAAGAAAGTAATACAATCGGTTGGCTGAAAAATACAATTGGTTAAATTACATAGTGTGTTTTCAACCAAATTTATTTTTCAATGTTTTTTTAAAGTTTGATTTTTTAAATACTAGGCTATGTAATTGAAATTCTATTAGAACATTGATTTTTGGGTGGATGTGTAGATGCTCAAATTTGGCAATCTATCCTTTGAGACTGTTGGTCATCGTACATTGCACACTTACATGCATAAATGCACCCTCCTCGCTCTTACTTAACACATCTTAATATCTCTTGAGATACTTTCGTATCTTTTCAAACCTTCTTGTCATTAGTTACAAAGGTTTTATAACATAAAATGCATCTAACGACATCCATCCCCTGACCCAAAAAGATAAACTATGATTTTTCCCTTTGGGTAATTTTTTTTTAGTTTGGGTCATTTTGTCTAAATCTACAACTTGACCCTAATGTACGGTTTGGAATGACATGTTTTGGGTCCAAAATTTCAATTCCACCATCTTTTTATGAATTAATATCCCCTCTTGGTCATCCTTTCATGACATAATAACCATCGAAGCCTATATAAACAAGTCAATTATACCTCATTTAGGGTCTTGGCACTTTATGTTCTCCTCATGTTAAAGAAAGCACTAAAGGAACTTGTTTCTTACTAAAAATGAAGTAATTGATGTAAATCCACTAGAATATAACCATCTACATGTCTAAAGTCTCATCCCATGTCCAGAGTCTCCATATTCTCTCCACAAGTAAGAAACATGACCCTGCCCAAGTAATTGAGCAAGTGTGAAACTCAAGCAAGGTATTGTCAAAGCATCTTTCATCAAGTTATAACTGCACTATGGTAGATATCACATGCTAGGAGAATGAAATGTGGTTTGAGAGCAATTTTGAGTAGTGGTGATGTTAGTGGTGCACAAGGGTGCCCATAACCCACCTTTCTTTGTTTTGCAAGAACTCCATCTTGCACTATGAGGGTTTGAGGGTTTGAGTAGATTTTGTAGAGCCATTCCAAAGGAGAGAAACTATGTAAAAATCCAACGTTAATTTCTAGGTAGGTAAAGCACTCGGAATTTGTAGAAACCATAATCTAAGCACGGCCAAGACCATACAATAGGGTCGAGGAAGCTGTATGCACAAACGGTCTTCACTTCTTTATATAGTTTTGACCAAATACAATTTCAAAGTGTCGATTTTAGTATTAAATAACTTTCAATATGATAATAGTCTATCCCTACATCCATGTCACTTAGAATCTCCCAAATCCTCACATAATCATCTATGTGTAATTTCTCCTTTGTGTTTTGATAGTTTTTATGTCAATAGTCACTTTGTAAAGTTTTATTCGATTTGGCATTTAATACTAGAAGTTAATTAAATCAAAATATCCTCATGTTGTATTATTTCATCCTTTTTATGTATGTTAATTATAAACACACTAAATCTTAAAAGGGTATGAAATAGGAATTAAAAAAAAGTGAAATCAGGATAGGGACAAAAAAATGTTTAGAACAAACCATTTGACAATTTGGTACCAACATGTGAAGGCATGAAAACATTTGAAGTGTGATATAATTGTACTACATATCAAGGCCCTCTCATAAGTAGCATTTCTAACAAACCTGATGCAACTAGTTATTGTTACATGTGTATCCATTTTTGGTCACTCCCTACACCAAGTAATGTCCCTAGGGACACCTCTCTAGAGAAGCCAATTGTTTATGTGAAGATAAAAAGTTATTACAATTGAAAAATAAGGTTTATACATTACCTTCTCACTATCTTTATATTCTCTTATAAAAATAAATTAAGAGGCTAGGGTTATGGTTTAGAGAGTAGTTATCTTGCAAACAAATTTAGAAGAGACTATTAATAGTGTAAGTCAATCAATTCAATAAATTGATTAACACTCTTCTCTATTAATAGTTGTATGGATAAGTGTTCACCATTAGGTGAATAATAAACATATTATATTACAAATAATATTAAAATCATATAATAGTGTGTGGAAATTAAATACACTAACAATTTATAAAGGAAATAATAAAAGAGACAACATAAATGATTGGAGAATTATCACTCTCCTAAATACCTCTTACAAAAATATTGTTAGGAAAAGTATTTCCAAATGAATCAAAATTATGATGAACGATATTGTTTTGGATAAAGAAAATGAGATTGCTATGTGGGGGATACATTATATTACATTAAACATGATTTTGAAACTACAAAATGGGCCCAAAAAATAGCCCACATTTCTCTAATCATCAATCTTGACTTTGAAAAATATTATGATAGAACCAAATAGCCATTTATCCTCAATATGTTATCCTAGTAGGGATTTGGGAATAAAATGATTCACTATATTAAAATATTATTTAATGACACCTCATCTAAAATTTGTAGGAATGATTCTCTCACCAAATCCTTTTCTCTTCAATTATTCATTCAATGAGGATATCTTCTAAATCCTTACTTATATGTATTAGTCATGAATGCTCTTAGATACATGTTATAAATTACACATGGCATGAAGATAATTTATGGTATCTCTCTTCCTAATGGGACCTATTCTTTAAAATTTCATTTTTTTGGATGATAATATGTTTTTCCTTCATAAGAATGTAGAGAAATTTAGTCATCTAATGATAGATTTGGATTTGTTTGTGTTATAATCAAGCTCAAAAATTTTGTTGTAAAAATAGAATTCAAAGTATGGTATGATCTCCCACTCCCCATTAAATTCCTCCTAAATAGCATCAAAATTGTATGACGAGATTACTAAATATTCAGTATCCTTTTCAAACTCATATCTCTCTAGATTGCATGAGATGTTGGTTCCTAAATAATTTTTGCAAAATTATTTATTTTGGGGTATACATTACTCATCTTTGTCATAAGAATTTATGTTACAAACAAGATAGCTATTGCTACTTATATATATTATCCCTCATTTTTGTTACCTTCTAAATCCTAGTTTGATAAACTTACCAAGTTCATCAAGATTTTCATTTGGGATAAATGGGATGGAAAACAGATATTTAGAAAATATCTTGAAAACAACACCTAAGGGTGAATTAGGCCTTAACATCATGAATCATTGCACACAAGGTAAGTTATAATTTCTTGTGGATCACTTGATCTCTTCATGGTTATGATCATTGTAAATTCTTGTTCATTATAAGATATTTTAATCATGTGTTAAAGGAAAATGGTGTTAAGTGAATTTTTACGATTAATTATTGTAAATATTTTAATTTTCTTCCTCTTCTCCTTTTAATATTTTTTTGAAATCATGACACAAAATTTATATAATTTTTGAGTGGGATGATAAATCCCTTCATCATGGGCTTAGTGTTCCCACCTCCTCTATTTGGTGTAGTAAACATGTAAAAATTAATGATATTTCCCTTTATTTACATCCTAGGCTCAAAGGTATACACTTGTTGAAAAAAGGAACATTATACAACAATTTGGGGACCTCTTGCACATGTCATGCTCCCAATGGAAAATTTGGTCTTTTTTAGAAAAGAAAATTCATTTGCATGATAACAACAAGATATCGATAGCTGAAATGACACAACTCATGGATACCTCACTTCTTTCCAAAATGTCCTCTCTTGTTCAATGCAACTTTGTAAAATATTACAGAGGGCATAGAAATATAAAATTTACCACTTCCCACTTAATTATATTTACCAAAAAATCATCCTATGTATGTGGAACAAAGACTCAACTTAATAGGGAAATGCAAGTTCAATTAAAATACAAATGGAAACACCTTGTGGTTTTTATCTCTAAGTATAAAAATAATGTTAAGGCTCAAAAAATTATTTGGAAGCTTATCATTTATAATTTTTTTATTAACAACAATATTCAATTTCTTATTATCAATAATCTTAAGTGTCTAGCCTGCAAACAACTTAAGACTTCCATTAATGTCTTTTGGAGGTTGTTGGTAAAATTATTTTTCAAGGACAAAATATGTGCTTCATTGACACTCATGAGATTGAATCCCTCTGATTCAAGATGGGGTGGCTGTCATTTATCGAAATATAGATTATTTACACTATTTCTAACTCTTGGGGGTGGTCAAATGATTGGTGAAAGTACAAAAACACCCTTGTTGTAACTACAACTACATGAGGGATAAATGTATAATGTGGAGGAGGATTGAAAATGTGAGAGAAACAATGGGAAAAGAGGGAGAGGGATTTATGTTAATGGTAGTGATGTAGATTCCATCAACCAATAACTCAAAGTATGTCTAGTTAATTAAATAAATACACAGGAAAATACACATAAAACTATGTAAATTTCTTGAAACAATATCCAAAATTAGCACAAATTTCAATTGAAAATTCCATTCCATGAGATAAAACACAAATATTTTCATTCCTACAACAAATTGTAGTATATTCGACCGAGTATGAAGTTCGAGAAAATGGAGGAATTAGTAGAGAGGAACAATAGAAAATATTTTACTAAAGCAGAGAAAAATTTATATATATTTACAATGAAGTGATAGCTTTAATAAATATCCCACATCCTATGACTCTTCATGTTCCTACATGAATATTCACCTTCTTTTCCGAGAAATAGATATTTTTCCTTATTTTAAGAAAAGACGTATTACAAAAGTGATAAAGAGATGCCTTAAGTTGATTTTGAAAAGTTTTTTTCTGATGAAGAATTAGAAAAACTTTGGAATACTTTTGGGAAAATATGTTTGTTACATATAGGAATGAGAGATAGAGAGAAGGGAAGAATAAATCAATAGATAAAGTTCGTGAGGATGAACATTTGGTGTGATGAATTGAAGAGGTCGTGCGGCCTTCCAATGATGTATTGTACTTATGTACTACCTCTAACACTTCCTTCTCGCATGAGGATGATAGTTTTAGAGATTATGTCAAACCATTGGTTAGCTGCACTCTAGATTATTTTTCAATGCTTGAGCCACTTGGGGATATGCTCAACAACATTGAAGTTAGCTGATATAATTTAAGACAGTCTATCCATGAACTTGTCTCCATATGATCATGGATCAAATAATTCACCCTTTTTAGTGCTTCGAAATTTTCATGGAGCTCTTCAAGTGATGTTGATTCTAAATGTAACTTAGGGCATCTCATTTTATTCAAATGTTTTTGATCTCTTCCTTGATTTCATGGCCTCAATTACGATGGTATGAGAAATATTTAGTTACTTCAACCAAAGATCTAATTTTCCACTCAATGGTCCTCACTTGGGTGTGGGAGAAATTGTCTTCTTAGATCAGGAACACTTGTTTCATGAGAAATGACTCTCACTTAACCATTTTCATTTCATAAAGGGATAAGAATAACTTGTAACAATGATCAATCTTCTTCTTAGCTGTGGAAAAACACCATTTATATTTTCAATCGACAAGGTGGAAATATTGAATATCTTGGTCATCTCGGAAGGAGTTCATATCCATTTTGAATGATGGAATCAATCCATGAATCTTCCATTTAGCCATTTTTCCCAATCCCTTGAATTATTAGATTGCATGTGAGTCAATTTTTCTCATGAGAATAATTAACTTAGAGGGGAGAGGGAGGGAGCATCCGGGTCTAAAAAGGTCTCAAAATATGATTTCAAGGTGTGAATTTGAATTTACAATTTCTCTTTGGTCACCTCACTCTACCTTGTTTGAGAAACAACTCTAGCAACAATATGCTCAAAGTTATGAATGTTCCCTTCTAGTCTGATCTCACCAAGGGAATAACTCATCATCTCATAGTCAGTGATTCACATTTTTGCTTCATCATTCTCCACTCTCGGTTGAGATAACTCAATGAAGTGAGACCCGAGGCATTTTTCATAAGTTGAGAAACCATCTTGTCTTTTTGCAAGTGAGAAGAAGGCTTCTAGAGTTTAGAGGAGAGGTCAATGACAAGATTTTTTACTTTGGACATGATAATTTGGTGATTGTAGATGATATCTTGTACCTATGGGAACATAGGACTTGGAAAAGAGGATGAATCATGTGTCATTGGGATTCCCACAAGGACACTAACATGATGGCCTCGACTAAGCAATAGGGAGGGCCTATAAATAATTTATTTTTCTGAATTCATTAGAGGTATGAAAGACATGTGAGATGAATACGTGCACAATTCGGGAGACTTAGATTTGCTTTGTGTAGAAGAAAAGAAAACTCTCTAGTATCAAGAGTGCTTGCATCAAACCTTCTCACCTACAATTTCTTTCTCATGAGCTTAGCTAAGGCCCTAGGACAACATATTTGAATTGAGAATTTTTTTGTGCCATGTATCTCTCATATCTCTAATATATTTGTATCTCCTTTCCTTAACAAAATGTCTATAGGATAAATATGGGGTGAATCTCAACTCTCAAACCTTTTTAAGGTACCATTGTCTCAACTTATGCATAACTATCACAATGTGGGTCAAAATATCAATAAGCTCTACCATGAACCAATCCATATGAGGAATAGGTTCAAATAAAATAGCCTCCAGATACTCAAGTTATATTATGTCACACCTATAATATTCAATATCCATAGTAGCCCATTCTGTTTGAAAGTACCTCATTTGTTTGCAATGTCGGTCTCGAGAACTCCTTTGTATTACTTTCATTTCATCTACAAAATCCTCCCAATAATCTTTCAATTCGGGATGACGACACGGGATGAAGGACTTGTCTTCCCCTTCAACATATTATTTGTTGTCGAAATGCCTCTTAGAGGAATATAAGTACAAGTTGAAAGAGCAAGAGAGGAATACACCAACTTGATATAACCCTTTGTGATAGATTATGTCGGCTAAGCGTGTGGGTACATGAGACACCAAAATGGAAACAAGCTCATAACCAGATTAATGGAATTTTATCCTATATTTTTATGGTTTTATCGACCATATAAAGTGGTGGGAATGATACGGTGTAAGTAAAAATGGATTCAACAATCTGTTTCGAAAACTGTAAATTTGAGTGAAATTTAGTGTTGAGTGCTAATTTCATATTTTAGGTGAAATTGAAACAAATCAACTCCAAATTAGACATTACTTGATTATTTGCAAAGATAATCCTAAGAATAATATATGCTCCAAATTTGGAAATATTCCATTGTCGGGATCAACGAGAATTTTGAAAACATGTTCGACGGGGAGGAAGGCTTACAAATTAGTGTTAATGGGAAAGAGGGAAAATTTGATTTAGTCACATAGGGAGAAATTTTATTTTGAATGAGTTTATCTTATTCTCATTAATAATCCATTCAGAAGAGGAATGGATGCTCCAAATTTGGTAAGATTCCCTCACGTGATTTGGGAACACGAGTGAAATTAATTTTTATAGGCATGGGGTTTTCAAGGGATTTGGAGTTGAATGATAGTTTTGATCATATTATGGGATTCCTTACACTTTAGATAACATTTTATAGCTCAAAAATATGGTCTTATAGAGTTCAATTAATGCTCAACATTTCGCAAGGTTCCTCCATGTGAGTTGGGAGTAATCTCCACTTCAAAATTTGAATTTTTGAGTGCAAGGAGACAATGATGGATGGAAAAAAATAGTCTTGGATATAATTTTGAGGAGTTTATCATCTTCCATATTTAGTACATAATATTCAATGTACGATCGTGAGGATTTTATGGGAAAAAATGGTAGAAAATATATATTGGAATCAAAAGTTATATGGAAAACTTGATCTTGGCGTTCTAGGGCACAAAGGGGAAAAATTGCAATGTGGGAGATGAATAACCAAATCCAAGATAAGATTTAATTGATTCCTTCACTTTTAAACTCACTTTATGTTTTTTTAGAGGTCAAATAAGGTGAGACATATTTATATGGTGGAGGTGAGAGTGGGGATTGCACATGCAGCATGGAGAATCATGGAGGTGGATATGGAGATGGGTTTTGCACCTAGGTGAACTTTTGGGGTGTAGTTGCACCTCATAATTTGACTTTGGGTGAAAATGGATTGAGTAATTGCAAATTGGTGGAGATGGATATGGGGTTTGCACATAAATTTTCACCTCGCCGTAATTGTAAAATGGTGGAGATGGAGATGGGGTTTGCACATGAATTTTCAACTCACCCTTTCTTTTCATGTTTTTCCTTTGTGCCTTACTTTCTCCAGTTAAATATACCCTCCTATCAGATGAGAGTGAACTTATGGGGTGAAATTGCACTTCATAAGTGTGTTTGGTGAAATTGGTATCAAAATATTCACTTGGAGGGAAACATGTGGGGCACCTTCAATTTGCACTTCACTTTCATATCTCAACCATGCACTTTTTGGCTTCCTTTGTGTTTATGGTTTATGAATCTCCCCACCAATCAGAAGAGGGCACACTTATGGGGTTAAATCACACTTCATAAGTTTTCCAAGGGTGGAAAGGGACATGAAAATTATGTAAGTTCACCAAAGTGGAGATTAGAACATGGTTTGTACTACTGCTTTTCTGACTTGGAATAATCTCTTTGTCTCAGAGTCCATCCCTACTCAATTTTGGTCGTATAATGTATGATTCTACATGGAAATGGGATAATGAATTCACTTATACTATTTAGGAAATATGAAAATGAACTTTGCAACAAATATTTCTTGTACCTCCATTTTTTCTAGGGTGTTGCGTCGGTGAGCTCGAGTAGCAATGAGATTTTTCAAAAACATGATCCAAAATAATTTATTAGTCATGTAGACATAAAATCATGCATTTGGGTACATTTCTAGGTCATAAAAGCATACTTTCATTCATATAATTCCTAAGCGAGAAAACTATTAATTGACAGCTATCTTTGGCCTTTTTATGTGTTTCTCATTTTCCATTTGGTCTTACACACCCTACAATCCAATACAAACTTTATTACTTTATCTTTCATGACTTTAGATATCATCATCCCCTATGGGTTTCCCAAAATCTTTCTATCTCACTCACTCTTTTTTGGCCTCTTTTGTCTTTTGGGCATCTTTTTTTCTTATGGGTCATTCTTCCAGTTGCCAATAACAAAATTCAACCAAGGGAATCATACAATACAAAGCTAAGTGACTAAAATAAAGGACCAATCTCTAAGCATCTATTATCATCACCTAATGTTGTATCCAAAAGCATCTAAGAGCACCAAAGGAATCTATAGAGCTTTCATTCAAAGTGACAAGGGACTACATTTTATGCATACACTTCATAGGGTGGGGAAGTTCATTTTTCCATCCACACATCTATTTACATGGGTACATCTAGCTATCACCCATTATTACGTGTACTTAAATAAGGGCTTCTTATGGCATGATTATATCACACGCACACAAGAAATACATGGAGTCTAAGATGTAGTGCAATGCTTGATCATAATTTCACTTAATCGGGTGACCACCGAGGTCAGTTTGACTCCCCATATTGCATATTTTCTTTAGTGTGAGGGTTTTATATGTCATCATATATTTGTAGGTTATAGGTGAATTTTGTGATCATATTGCAACATATAGGCAAACAACAATGAATACCAATGACCATCTTGCAACACCAAAATAATCGGTTTCGACCACTTCCACGGTCATGAGTGCTTAGAAGCGAGACTTTGGTGCCTAGGATCCCCGACCTAGTCTAGGCACCCTAATCCAAGTTCCTTTGAAAACTCCAAAAATTATTTTGCATAGTTCAGCAACAGTCTTCCCTTCCTATTCGTCATTTTTCCAGCATAGATTAGATCCGGGAATAATGTGAAATAGGATATGGAATTCTTTCCCTCTCTTGCACCTAGGGTTTTGTATTTATCTAGCTTATATCTTCTGTAAAATCTATACTTTAGTATTTATTTATCATATATGAATCTACAATATTAGGGTTTAGCAATAAATCTACATTTGTTAAATCATTTGGTGAACCCACATTTGAACACTCTTGGATCCTCATTTATCTAATTCTATCTAATATTATTTCATGGCTCCTAAGGTTTATCAAATATCATGGCATCAAATTCATCCACCTTGCAAAGATGTTCTTCAAAAATCCCTAGACACCATGTATCTCCCTAGAGATATGCACCCACTCAAGCGAGTACCATTTTTTATCGTCTCTCTGACGACCCTAGCCTTCGTGATCCTCCATCTAATCAACCCATCTTGGATTCAATTCAAGTTTTACATTGTTTATTTTAAAATTAAATTTAATCTATGGAAATAATGATTACATCTCTTATATATGAAATCCAATATCTCAAGGATGCTTCTCAAGCTCATGTTGGTTCTTCTTCTACATCTCATTCTCCTCATCCTAATTCTATGTCTTCTACATGTGCTCATATCAGTGAACCTCAATTCTTACCACTCCCCTCACCTCTCAAGGTTTATCACAATGTGAAGGAATGTGATATTTTTCCTCAACTCCACACTCATCAATTGTTCAAAATTTTCCCTATTCATTGTTATCCTTCTTATCATCTTTCCAACTATCAAGGTCTCCCATTTTTCAATTATCTTCAAATCAATGGAAACCATGAAAATGATTCTTGTGATTTAAAATGAAGAATCAAACACCTTGAGCATCAGGGTTTTATCTCATTTTCTACACAACATTCTATTACATTCCCATCTCTAAATGCTACATCTAAATGGGATCCTAAATATGCTCCTTCTATGACCAATGAGCATCAGGCTATCACTTCTAATGTTCCTTCTTGATTAGTCAAACGCCACCTATGTAACCCATTCCCACTAAGAAATAAGCTCTCAAGGTCTATTCTCCATCACCTCCTTCTACTAAGTCTTCTACAACATTACCAAGTCAAACTATGCAACCACTCACTAAGAAATACTAACAAACTCTAGTAGGCCTCTTTTGAATTTTACCATTAAATATCCCTTCAAAACCTCCACTTCAACAACCAATCAATTTTTTCAAGGAAACTACACTTTAAATGTATCCCTTTAGCAACATCGACTAGCTCTATATCTCTTAAACACTTAGGGGACATCACACTTACTCCCCATATTTTAGCATCACTTGGCTACCATTTATACTCTTACACTCCATGCTTCATATTTTCTAGTTCTAAGCAATCTCACGTAACTTAATACACATATTGTATCATCATTACCCTATGTCGCACTCTAGTTCCATGGTTCATAATCATCGGATGAGAGTCTAAATCTGAAATTAATCTCACCACATTCACTCTTTACACTCTATGATTCATTGATCATATCTTTCTAGTGCACTCTATAAAACCATTTTCCGATGACACACTCTTGTTATATGGTTCATTCTCGATTGTTGAGAGGTATTTTATAAATGAACCTCATCTCATACAAATTCATTGGGGGGTACATTGATCCTATCACATTCACATCACATATCATTCCATCTCACTCATACACACAACATTGTGCATATCTTAGTTGTACTTATTCTTGTTTTCTTATACTCACATGTTACACTTTTCTTACTATGTTAGTTGGATATGTAGCATGTCATTATATTTTCTATATACACATGCACTTTCACTTGTTCTTTATTTGTGAATGCAAACTTTATACAGATCTTTATGTGCAGCAATGATGTGTTACACTCATGATCATCGGGTGCACACTTTCCTATTTACTACTTTTACACACATTTACATACATTTGTAGAGTTTTCATAATGCATGAATTTGATTAATCTTTCTCTCTTCTTTTACAAGTCCATCCTTAATGTGAAACAAGAAGCATCCCTACATCAAGAAAAATAATAGGTACAATAGGGTACAACACAATACACTTCACCCCTAGGGTCACTTCCTCTTTCTTAGCTTCCACGTTTTCACTTGTCTCCTCGACAAGGTATCACCATAAAATTCTACATTATCTACTCTACACTATCAAGTATTCACTCAACAAAAAAATGGGAGCAAATGTAGACACAAAATCACACACTTGGGTACATTTCTAGGTCCTAAAATTATACTTGCATTCATATGATTTCTAAGTGAGAAAACTAGTAATTGATAGCTATATTTGGTCTTTTGTCTATGTTTCTCATTTTCTATTTGATATTACACACCCTACAACCCAGTCTGAACTTTATTTCTTTATCTTTCATGATTTCAAACACCAACGCCCATCAAGGATGCTAGCACCTAGGCACCCTCATCCCCTTTGGGTGCCCCCGAACTCTTTCTATCCTACTCACTCTTTTTAGGCCTCTTTTATCTTTTTGGGAATCTTATTTTCTTATGGGTCGGAATTCCAATTATAAATTATGAAATTATACCAAGGGAATCATATAAATAAAAATTATGTGACAAAAATAAAGGACCAAGTTCTAAGAATCTATTATCATCACCCAAGGTTGCATCCAAAGGCATATAAGAGTACTAAAGGCATCCATCTAGATTTCATTCAAGGGATAGGGGATTGCATTTTATCCATACACTTCATAGGAAAGGGAAGTTTTTTTCCATCCACACATCTATTTACATTTGTAAATCTATCTATCACCCGTTATAACGTGCACTTACACAAGGGATTCCTAGGGTACAATTCTATCACACAAGCACAAGAACTACATAAAGTTTGAGATGTAGTGCGGTGCTTGGTCATAATTTCACTTAGTTGTGTGATCGTTTGGGTTAGTGTTGAGCGAGTGAAATGTATCTCAAGGATGAAAGCATATAAGGAGTGGGTGCATGGTAGCAAGATGTGCATACACACATGGAAGTATAGCAAAATAGGGGCACACCTAGAAACAGGTTGAAAACAAGACTTAGTTATTTTATGGTTAAAGGCTATTTTTGGAGTTGGAGTGTAATTCACTAAATGACATGGATACTTGCGGTTCACGCAAGGCTATTTTGGGATTGCGGTTTGAGTGCCATACTGAGTTTTGGTCTAATAATAGGATCTATTCTTAGAGCTAAGCTGTAGAATATCTATTATTATTACTTGCATGATTTTATATATTTATGTAAGGGTGTATGGCTATTATTAGAATTTGGCCTATTTTTGGAAGGTTCATAGGTGGTGAAGGGAAATTTCCCATCCCTATATATGTATATATATTGATTTTCACGGTTGAGGCAATCTCATATTTTGTAGAGTTATGTTGTTGGTATGAATGCATGCATGACTCTTGGTGACAATAATTTGATGTACGAAGCTTCGTGTTTTATGGTACTTAATATAATGGGTCTTATTGGCTGGATAATGGTGTTAGATGTGGTGGATATGGTTATTGCATGGTAAATCTCATTATAGTCATGGTTTAATCAATCTTTCCTATGATTAAGACCTAGATCTGGTTTATGCATTGTGGTTTGATTGATTATCTATTATGGATCTAAATTATATTTTTAATCATGCTAACATCTTGAACAAGCTAATCTAAAGAGGGACTTGGTACCCTTGTGCACTTTGGGTGAGCACTTAGTTTGTTTTGGGTGATGTGCCGGACGCCTTGGGATTTTGGTTAGCACGTTGGAGTCGAAGCAATAAAAAGTCGGGCGAGAAAGCATGGCATGACGGGAACATCAAGGATAAAAACTTGATTTTGGGAAAATGGCACTTTTATATGATTCAAAATTCTTGCACCACCTAGGAAAGTTTAAGGTACATTGGTTGGGGTGTATGTTATCACTTATATACTTGATTTAGGTGCTTAACAGTTAGAGGCACTGGATGGAACACAGTTTCCCTGTTACTTCAACGGGAGTAGGATGAAGCCTTACTATAAATAAGTCTTCTTGGTGTTTGTAATAAGGTAGTATTTCCATTTAGATTAGGTTTCCTTAATGCATTTATGCTATATGTGTTTCATTTCATCGTTGCAATGCATTGTCAATTTAGTTCAGTGTTTTGTGTAATAAGCGTGCTTGCGTGCGAAGTTTATTATTATTGAAGTATTTTCATGCATAGAGGACCGTGCATACCCTTAATCTGGGGTGGGTAAGGAAGGATTGACTAGTGCCTTATTTCCCAAAACTGTGGTGCATGATAAAGATAAAAACAAACTCATTGGTGATCAAGGAAGGGATAGATTCTTGGACAAGGAAACTTTAAGAAGATTTCTCAAAGTTGAGACCATGCATGCAGAAGACGAATTGAAGGATGCCATATGGAGAAAGGGTTTTGGATGACTCTATGAGGATATTACTAGAAAGTGTGGGAGTCATGCAAATCCTCAAGTTTCCCTACTTTGGTAAGCCTAAGCAATCTGATCAATGGCTCATGTCCAGAGTACATGAAGATTTCTTCTACTTCATTGGCAAGAGAATGCGAGATCACCGCAAAACTGATTGGAAAGGTAACAGGGTTGCAAAAATCTAGATGGGATATTCTGGTGACTTGTCGGATGATGATGGAATTGATGCAACGGTCATGATGCTTAAGTACAAGAAGGGGGCCGAGCATTTAACGTGACTAATATTGATGATATGGCTACAATGGTCACAAAAAAGCAGTGGTAGGAAAGTAATTTAGGTGCCTCTGAGAGATGGAATGAGGTGAATTAGTGTTGGTTGCACATAGTGCACAAAATGACCAATAAAACATTTTACAACATTGTTGGATACATTGTTTAAATATTGGTATTTGAGGCACACATCCAAGAAAATAAAGGTGATAAGATTACTTGGGGCGCCATCCTTTTATTGCTTGGTTTTAGTGAATTTGGTGTACCTGATGGACCAAGGGAAAATGTTTAGGAGTTTGCCTTGGAAATAAGTCTCCAACAAATAAATTTACAAAGTATATATTGAGTGGCTCTATTTCCAACACTTACAAGGAACGCCAACAAAAATGGTTCGACAGTTTTGTGCCGAGCATTTGAAGGAGAGTGATGTATTACGTGTGAACTTCCCACAGGTGTTGAATGGTGAAGTAGAGTTTTTGTTTACCAACATTTCAGCTTGGAGTAGTTCTATATGAAGATGTGAGAGAAGAGCCCTTGGTGTAAGTTACCCTTTACATTCACCGCAAATTATCTTGAAGATTATCTAAACAAATTACACAACACGTGTAAAATTTAGTTTGACACTAATAAGGTAGATGTAGATATTCATATACTACGCAAGACCTATGTATGGTCGAACTGGGAGGCATATGTAGAGACGTTTGAATCAGAAAACATTGACATTACCCCAGCAGTCTATGGCCATAGGAATATTTAACCAAAGCATGTTTATGTGTACCTTAGGTCACGTTATAAGGATGGGGGTGATCAAAGGAGAAAACATAACTCCACTAGGCCCTCTAAAGAAAAATTAGACAATGGGAACATCAAGGCAAATTGAACCTGCGCCCCCCAATTAGGAGGAACCAGTGTCTATGGGCTTGGAGAATGTTCTAGAGAAAGAAGAGGAGCAAGAGGACATCACTAGACTGGACCATACATGAAGATTTTTTTGCGGGAGGCATACATCCATGGATACTAGCATTGGGACCTTGCAAACAATGATAAGGTCACCATAGGTAACTCTAGTGAAGAATGAATAAGAAGAAAGGAAGAAGTGCGGGAAGTATATTTTTGTAAAATATAGTGAGGAGGATTTTTCCTCTCAACAGAGCATGCAACAAGATGTGGCCACCCCAAGTGTGGAAATGCGGGAGGATGAGGAGATAGGAGATAAGGTGGTTTATGAGGAAAAAGGCCCAAGTGTAAGTGATGAAGAACATGTTCAAAACCAAAGAAATGTTGGTGGGGATACATAAATCATTATACAACTTTTTCATGGGGAAAAAGAGGTCGAGGAAGGAGAATAAGTTCAAAAAAGCATGGGTGCCGAGGTACAAAAGGATGTAGGCACTTCTACACAAGAGAATATTGGAGAGTGCACTAGTGGTAACAAGGAAGGTGTGGTAAGGAATCAAAATATGGGTTACATTGATGATGCGGCTAAAATTATTTGTGACCATTTTTAGAGTACCTTACCTAGGGGAAAATTATATGGTTGGGATTGGATGGACCCGAAATGGTAAACACACGCGCTTGCAAACAATTGTCATGGAGTATGCAAAATCACATGGATGATCTTGAATTTTATGTTTGTGAGGATTCATGCATGTCAAGGAAGATGATAAGATCACCACATACCTGCCATATTACCATCAAGCCTACACAACTATCGGATTAATAGGTAAGCAATGCACTTGTCAAAGTCTCTCTGAAGTTGTGTGCCGTAACATTGATAAAGCGATGACTATAAGGGAACTTATGGATGATAAAAGGGATAGAGAAACTAAGATGAAGAACCTAACTAAGGAGTGGGATAAGGTTGTGTCGAGTTACATATTGTTCTTAAGATGGCCGAGAAGATAGGTGATGAAATAATGAAGAAGAGACATGAGTTTTAGGAGAAGGTACCACAAAATGTTCCTACCGCTCTTCATTAATTGCGTAAAATATTCCATTTATTGTTAGAAGAAGGACCAATGATCCTTCCAAAACCAAAGGATGCTACAGAGGAGGTGACAAGAGCCAAAGCCATGGTTACAAGAAATATTTCTAGCTACGAGTCTTTCATGTAGGCTTTGAAAGACTAGTTGAAGAAAGTGGATCTGGCATTAACTATGTGCGCAGTGCGGATGTAATCATTAAGACAAGGACTCAAGAAGAAGAAGATGAAGTCCTTTAGGAGGCCAAAAATGAGACACTTGGGCACTTGGAAATAATTGCACTAGTGGAGAATAAGTGCGATGCGCTTGAGGCTTCCAAAATCCCACATAAGGAAAGAATAAAGGAAATTGGGAAGGTCATCGCAAAGAAGATGGACATGATGGAAGGGATGGACTCAAGTATGGCCAACATACTCATAATTCTATAGGATGAAGGTGGTAACATGAATCTTGATGAGTTGGAGGGCGTAGTTGTAGACATCCCGAGATAACACAAATAAAGTGCTAAATACTTAGTATACATTTGAGGTAGAAGTTCGAATGAATATCCGAGTTGATTCGCCATAAGGGAAAGGTGCCTAGTAATTCTATATTCTTTTGGTATACGTATTTACTTATTCTTTCATTCATTGTTCTTGATTCATAGAGCTACCCATTTGCAATTACCCATTGTTGGGGAAATAATGCCATTAGTGTGGGGTAATATTGAAAAGGTGAAGTGTAGCTCAAGGATGAAAGTGCATAAGGATTGGGTGGGTGGGAGTAGGGTATGTATACACGCGTGGAAGTATAGCAAAATAGGGCGTGCCTAGAAACGGAGTTGGAAATAGGACTTAGCCATTTTGTGGTTCAAGGTTATTTTGGAGTTAGAGTGCATTTCAAAAATGACATGGAGACTTGAAGTTCACACAAGCATATTTTGGGATTAGCAGCAGTTTGAGCACCATGCAGAGTTTTGGTCTAATAATAGGATCTTGATGTAGCCTAGAATCTACCACAAATAACCCGGGTGCCTTTGGCACATCACTTAACCTGAGTGGCGCTTACCAAAGCATGTAAAGGTACCAGGCCCCTCTTTAGAGTTGTTTGTGCAGGATATTAACATGTTGAAGATAGAGCATATTCAGAACCATAATAAGCACAAAAATTCCATAGAGCATAACCATTCAATAGTGTAAAAGCGAGTTCTAGATCTTAAGGAATCATGATTTAAGAAATAACCGTGACAAGAACCAATTACATTTATGTTAACCTCATTATATTTAACACTATAAAACATAGAAGCTTCTTACATTACAAAATATTACCATAAGCTATGCATGCATCAGATCCAGTAGCATAACTCTACAATAATTGTGTGTCTCTGTGTCTCTTTAACTACACAGACTAATACATACTTATAGGGGTGGGGACTTTCCCTTCACCACCTACGCACTTCCCAAAATAGGTCACATGCTGAAAATAGCCATGTGCCTTTATAATAATATGCACACATGCAAGTGCGCTAATAATAGATCTCCTACAATTAACTGGCAATAGTAATCCTATTATTATCCCGAACTCATGCATGGCACTTAGTAAATGCTCATCCCAAAAATAGCATTTGCGTGTCGTGTAAGTCTTCATCCCATTGTGTGCTCTACACGCTATCTCCAAAAATATCCCGTAACCATGAAAAATGGCTAAGTCCCAAATCATCTTGTCCTGGCATGTGTTTCCTTCCCTATCCTTCCGTGTCTTTAAAATTTGCCTTGTTCCCACACGTGAATCTTTTGTGTGTCCTTAGAACAATATTGTCTACTCAACATTACCCCACACTAAACTACATTGCCATCCCAGAAATGGGGATTCCTTATGATGTTCCCAAATAATAAAGAATAAGAATGGAAAGAATGTAAAGAATCATCGTACAAAGAATATACTTCTACTCTGCAACACCCTCCTCTTCAATTGGGAGGATCAACTCTGGATATTCTATTTTAATCTCAACCTCTAATGTTTTCCATTTATCTAGCGTTGTTCTTGTCTTCTCTGGAACATCTGTGGCTATGGCTTCCAACTCATCTTGGGTAATCTCTCCTTTCTCATTCTACTAGTACTAGGACAACATTGGCCATAATCAGACATCCTTCCCTCCAGAAGATCCATATTTTGCACTATGAGCTTTCCAATCTCATCTAGCCTCTCCTTATGTGGGTTTTGTGCTATTACAAGGGCTTTGTGCTTTTGTTTCACTAATGCCAATATTTCTGTGTGCCCTAAAGTCTCATCCTTCATTGCCTTCAAGACTTCATTATCTTTTATCATAGTCGATCCCGATCAATGCTTCTAGTGTTACACATAAGGTCGAGAGATTGATTTTATTTCTTAAGATCATCCTATAAAGTATGGAGTAATTCCTCATAAGATGAAATCTTCCTAACCACAAAGGCCCTTTCTCTCTCTACTTCCTGTTCAGGATCCTTTGGCACTAGAATTTGAATCGGTCCATCTTCAAGCACCAAATCAACTAATGTGCGCACATAATGCATAGAAGGAAACTTCTCAGGTACCTTAGACTCCAGATGTGGTCTTGCTTTTAGGACATAGTCACCAATTTCTTTTGCCATGTTGATGAAGGCCTCATTCTTTTTCTTCTCTAGATCCTTCTCTCCTTTTAGACGCGTTATTTCTATAGTTTTTTCCTTGTTATCTTCAAGTAGCACTCTAATAGTGGTAGCCTTATTGATATTCATTCGTGACACCTCTGTAGATACTTTAACTAAGTCATTGCTCACTGCTCATCGAAATGAGATTGGGCTTTATAGTCATGTGCCTACTTCACTCTTCTTGAAACACATAACTCTCACATACATAAAAATATGGCTCATCCATGTGAGTCTGCATGGACTAGGACATTTGTTTTCTTGCACATGTAGTGGCCATGTTTGGGTCCATCATCTCCCACCCATATAACTCCTTCAGGTCTTGTACTTTGAAAACAGCGAAGACAATTTTTCTTGTGTCCTCGGCCATAGCCCATACTCATACTGATGTATTCTCCACTTGTTATCTTTCCTTGTGGCCCCTTAGGAACCTGAGCACCAAGGTTTGGAGTTGGCCCTTCATTGTCCTAAGTATTATCATGTGTGTGAGGTTGCTCATGCTCCATCTCTTCTGCATCCTTCACCCCTTCCTCTTCATCCTTCATGTCCTCATCTCTGGGCTCCTCCACATCTTTTGGCTACACTGGGGTTCCATGCACACTCTCTGTAGAATCCTCTACCTCCTCATTCAGCTTTAGCTTTCTCCTTCTCTTCTCAGTTTCCTCTTTCTGAGGGGAGAGTCATGGTGATCTCCTTACATCTTTGTGGAGTTTCCACGCCTTGGGTCCTTGTTCTTTTGAATACCCTCTTAAAGCAGCACTCTTCATAGATTGCTTCCACATCCAAGTCCTCATCACCTTCTTGCACGAGGTGGAGTATCCATGTGCTCAATATTCGGTCTTTACGTGGGCTATCCCCAACCTCTATGATCCAAGCCTCAACTATCTTCATGTTATTCTTCCTCCTCTTCTACCTCTATGTTCATTGCAAGCGTTGGAGCTGGAACATTCTTCACTGTATGTTTTCCCTTAGGTGGCCCTAGGAGCATGAACTCATTCTTCACATACATTTTATTCTCTAGCCTAGGATTAAAGTGAAGATATATGAGCATTTTCTCCACTTTGTCCCCAATAGCCAAGATTATTGGCTTCATACTTATGACATCTGAAATGATCCTCTCAATGTAGGCAGTCCGGCCTAGATACACATATGTCTTCCTGAGGGTGTGGTAGTCACAGTCTACCTTGTCTATGTTGAATTTCAGATGGTGCATCAAGTAAATATATGAGCCGAGGCACGGAAGTAGTGTGCTATGAAGGCATAGGGTATTTTACACCATGGGCTTCATGTCCCATCCCTCATGGAAAGCGTGTGATGTAAAAGTGTTGGTACAACTTGTGAAATGTACTACCTTTCCTAGTACTAAAGGGAGATCCTTGGGAATGCACTACTTCTCCTTAAACGTCACGTGAATTCCGTCATACCATATTTTTCCCTCTACTTAAAAGCCCCATTCATTGATCCTTCACATAAATATTTTTCAAATCTCTCTCTGTAAGGGACTTGTTCTAAGGGGTACTCCTAGATCTTGTTCTTTGGCCCATCGGGCACTCCAATTTCTAAAAACACAAGAGAAAGTAGGATAGCGCCAAAACTTATCTTTTCTCTTGTACACACTTCCTCAACAATGGTGTCTATAATATAGCCTACTAAGTTGTATACTACTCCCTGAGACATTTTCTTTGCAATATGAAGCCACATGGTGTTTACCTACGACCATCTCTCTTGTGTGTGGTTGCCTACACCACATGAAACTTCTTCAGTTTATCTATGTCCATTCCACGCGGTCCCTTTGTATACCCCAACTCCTTTCTTGTTTCTATGACCATTGCTTTATCAGTCAGATCACTAACAAGGTCTACCCATGTTCCCTTCAATCTTGTTAGTGTCAAAACCAAGGCTGTTGTGATCTTAACCCTTCATCGAAGAAATAAAAGAAGTCCTCATGGAATTGGCTCATAAACCATTGGTATAGTGGTTCATATTTCCCAAAATATGGGAGCTCATAAAACTGATAAAATCCTACTTGCTTCATTAATTTTCCCCATCATCTTTATACGTTGGAATATCCTCCACCGTGCGCTTGTTGGTCTTTTTATTCAGCAAAGTGTCCAAGTCTCCCTTATTTTTAGTGGTATGGTGGTTGTAGTCACTTATTTTGCATCTGTGGATGTGGGAATCCCACTCTTGTCTGACTATTACACCTTTCGAGTATTGTATCTCTAAAAAATTGCTCTCGGGAGAAATTTCAACTTCTACTTCTACCTGCTTCTTTCCTCTTGTGCCTACTGCAGGTGATTTCTTTGGTGCCATCATAAAAATCCCCAAAAAATTTGTCTATAACATGTAGACTCAAACCATAGCTCGAATTTGCATGCCCTAGCTCCTTCTCAACACTTCTTCGTTCAAACCCTTCACAAATAGGGATGCAAGCCTCTTCTGCGTAGTAGTCTACTCTCCACATCTAGTTTCATAACTCTTCACACCTTAACACAATTCACTTGGCTCGGTCACACTTAGCTCGCTCAATAACTTGTGATCGTAAAGGTAATAATGAACTTGCATCACATCCTTATATAGATTTTTGAAAATTTAGTGCATTTATTGCTCCTTCACCTACCAATAATCCTCTCATTAATTGACCATTTTCACAATATCCACATGGTACATCTTCACACCCTAGTTATAACCTTCTAGTGCACCTTCCTACATTTTAGCTATAGAACTCTCTTGACACACTTCCATGTGCCGAGTGCCTCGCCATTGTGCCTTCCCTGGTATTTTCACAACCACTGCTTACCTCGTGTTATACTATTCCCTCATTTATCTCCATCTATGGATATTTTTAAAGAAGTAATCTCCTTTCTAATAGATCCTTTCCACATTGAACTATCACATGTAACAGTTTTGTTCTCATGTGTACCTAGTTGTGAATAACCACCCCACACCAATGGTATGTGCAGTCCTCTGTGCATGAAAATACTTCATATGATAATTAGCTTCTAATGGGAAAATGTGCTTATTACACAAAACACCAAACTAAATTGACAAAACATAGCGACAAAGAATGAAATACATTAAAGGAAATACATAAATGAAAACCTATTCTAATTGGTAATAATGACTTATTACGAACTCGAGAAGACTTATTTATAGTAGGGATTTAGCCTACTCTCATTGAAATAAGCTGGGTAACAATATTCCATCAAGCGTCTCTAATTGGCAAGTGCCATTTTTAATTATATGAGTGATAACATACGGTCCCAACCAATGCACTTTAAGCTTTCTTGGATGGCGTAGAAACTTAGAATCATAAAGAAGCACCATCTGTCCAATCTCAAGATTTTGTCCCTGATGTGCCTGTCATGCCATGCTTTCTACCTGGCCTTTTCCTTCTTCTAATTCCAATGTGATATGGCATGCTTCTCATCCAAATATATTAGTTTAACAATTCTTTCTTCTAATGCTTTCTCATCGGCTATACCTCCAACGCGCACAATACGTAAAGAAGGTAACGTGAATTCCATAGGAAGAACTGCTTTTGTGCCAAACACCAACTGAAAGGGTGTGGCCTTGTTCAACCTTTTGTACATTTTTCTATACACCCAAAGCATGACAAAACTTTATCATCCCAATCTTTCCTTCCAACATCACAAATTTTTGTCAATGTCTAGCTCAAAATTTTGTTGAATGCCTCAGTAGTCCCATTTTCCTGAGAATGATAGGGTGTTGTCTTGTGATGCGTAATCATAAATTCATCCAATAGTATCCTGATTGTCTCATTCAAAAATGTGTACCTATCACTTGTCAAGCTCGGTGGGAATCCATCTTGTGTAAGAAAATTTTATCATAAGAACCTAGTTGTTGTAGCTGTTGTACAATCCTTGGTAGGTGTTGCTTTTTCCCACCTTGTAAGATAATCTATGCAAGTGATGATGTAGCGCGATCCAGTTCTACGTGCGGCTACAAAAACAGGACCAGAAAGTCTATAACCTATTTCTCAAATGGATCTGCACTATGAATAGGTCTTAAAGGAATTTCATCTCTTTCCTCAGGTTTACTAAGGCATTGACAATGATCACACGCCTTATAATATACTTTACAATCTTTGTAGAGGGTCTCCCACCATAATCTAGTGAGTAGAATCTTACGCGTAGTGGTGTCACCTGCATAGTTCCCACCTACAATACCACCATGAGCCTCTTCCATGATATCCATGTGCTCATGCTCTAGTACACACCAACGTAATACTTCATCTTGACCTAATTTTTATAGGTCACCACTGATCAACATAAAAGGTGCCGCGTGAATTGTAAGTTGTTTCTTCTCTAAGGCTTTCATTCCTTTTTGTGCAATATCGTATGTAAAAAGATAGCAATATCCTCCAATTCTAAAGGTGCGTGTTGTAACCTATACTGATTGTGCATACTGGAATTGTATCTTCAATTTTCTGCGCGTCCTCCCCTGACTGAATTCTTGATAAATGGTTTGGGCCAAAATTACTTTTACCTAATTTTACCACAACTATGAAATCAAATTCTTGGAATAAGAGCACCCATCAACATATGCGCCCCTATAAAATGGGCTTGTTTACCAAGTATTTCAATGCCATGTGATTGATATAAAATACATGTTAGAGTAGGTATTTACCTTAGCTCATGTTCACCTAGGTACTTTATTTACCTTTATTGTATTTATCCTCACCCACTTATGTGTGTGGATATTTCTTTTATCTTATTTAGATATTAGGAGATATTATCTAGTTGTTAGGTATAGTTCTTTCCTTGATTTATGGTATTGACTAGATCCTTGATTTCTAATTCTCTCCTAAATCTATGGTCTTGACTAGTTCTTTGATGACTAGTTATTTCCTTGATTTATGGCTTGATCTACGATCTTGACTAGTTCTTAGATTGTTATTCCTTTCCTATTTAAGCAAGGCTCATTCGCAATGTATTGCATTGAGTTCCATAATAATATATGATATTGTTGCTCATTTGTTTGCAAAGGTTTTATGTAAAGCTATTTTGGTGAATTGCTTTCATCTTATTGATCATGGTGTTTGATTAGCATCTGTGTTCTTGGCTTGGTACAATCTGGTTATCATTCCTTTCATGGTATCAGAGCAGGAGATTGCTATTGACATTTGTCTGTAAGTTTTATTTTGCAAATAAATTATTTATGTATTCATATATTTGGGATTTGGTCATATTTTGTTGCTACATGCATTTTTATGCAAAACAGAGGCTTCCATTAGATCTAGAAGGCATGAAAACCCTAAGATTGACTGCAGCTCGGCCAGTGGAGGCGAGTCATTTTTATGGTTTTTAATTTTCTACAGAGAAGCGCACGGGTGTGCCTCGGGATTTGAGCCAAGGAAAAAACGTGATTTTATTTATTTGGGTTTGTTGGATTTCTTGAGATCTGTATAGGGTTTTTTCTCTCTGCTGACATAGTTGTCTTGATTTACATGCGGGAAGGTTTTGGATCTTTCCTTTTTTGGTAGGGGTCCACGGATCTGCGCATGTTTTTACTATTTTGGGAAAATCCACGGAGTTGCTATTTTTGGAAAGCAAATGTCATTGTATACACAGTCCAGAAATAACAATTTTTACCAGAAGAGGCAGTTGGATGTGACTTTCTCGAAAACATGCGACACACCCTAAAATAGTAAGTTGTGTAAAAACCCATTAAAATCCTTAGCCCTTGGTCATATGGCATGGTCATATGAGGGCTTAAAGCTTGTGATTCCTACTAGTAGGTACTTAACTTCAAACCCCTTTAATTTTAATTGTGTGGTGAAGGCAACAACAATTTATTTTGTTTTAGTGGCAACTAAAATAAATAACAGAGAAAAATATTAAAAAACTTGTATCTTTTGATCGGTAACTCGGTTTTGAGTGCCGTTTTTTGTAAAAGTGCTTGTTTTTTCATGCTCTTTCCATTGGAGTTATTTATTTTGAGACTTGCACTATAATTATAAAGTGCCAAATATGGAGGAGTGTTGTAATCAATTGTGGATGCAATTTCAGCTAAGCTCGACGTCCTAAATTTTTGGGAGTTGCAGTTTGTACCTATCATGGATTCTGAGAATGATATGCTTTTCTATGAAGTATGTGGACTTCAAGAGGATATTGTAAAATTTGTGGAAGAAAATAGATCGCTCAAGAAGCGAAATTCTCTTCTACAATCACTCATTCACTATAAGGATACATTAATACACTCCTGCAGAACAAACTTGCTAGCCTATAACATCACCATCATATTGTGGACAACCATATCCATGCTCCTAGTCCACTTGCAGTTGTTGCTCTTGTACCCACTGACATTGATATGCCAGTCTTTGAGCCTGAACTTGCTTTTGATGCTTCTAAACCTGTGAGGCTTGTTACTACATGCTCTTCCACATTTGTGCCTATTACAGTACCACATGTTGTGTATCCTACTTCTGCTCAGTTGCATGGCTTTTTTAAGAAGCATACCACTGCATTCAATTCTCGCATGCTCCGTTCTATGGGTCTCACTAGTGGAGTCATTGGCAGACATTCATAGGGTATTGTTTCCTCTATTCCACATGTTAAGTGGAATTCTCGTCATGACATTGGTTTTCGAGCAGATACTTCATTGGGATCACACATTGACAGAGCTCCTTTTTTATTTACTCGACTCTTTCTGAGGATCATGAGCAACACATGAGTTATGCACCTTCACTCAGCTTGAGAAACCTGATATTTCAGCTATTAGACATGATCAATCTGACACACATTATGATGTTCTTTTGCATGTACCCATTGTACATTTTACACCAAGTCATATGCAGGCATCTTCTTCATCCATACGTGTTGATTTGGGGTGGATATCTGATCACTCATGGCAGCGACATAAGCATTCATTGAGAGGACTCTATAGGCATGGCTCCTCCACCATTCGGCCTCTTGCTTCACTTTCTATACCTTCTGCATTGTGATGTTTCTTGTTTTGAGCATTTTTCTTTAGCAGGTGTAGTGTATCTCTCTTGTTTGTTGAGAGATTTTGTATCTGTATTTTTGAAACTTTTGGCATGTTGACAATATCTCTTATGGGGGATCTATTCTGGTGAAGTCCAGTGTTATTTTTTCAGTGTTCGAGTAGTTTATTTTGGGAAACTCATACAGATTTGTAGCATCACTCCACCCATTCAGCAGTATGGGAGGGTGTGGTGTTGATCCTACTTCTTCGGGTTTCGTGTCCTTGCCTTGTTACCTTGGCTTTTCTTGGATCGTGACACTCTGGAGTTTGTGTCCTTACCTTGTTTCTTTGGTTATTGTTCTTGGATCATGGAACACCTATTTGTAGCAATTGATCAAATTATGTTTGGTGTTTTTTTTTAGAAACCTAGTGTCAGTTGTTTTTGAGTTTTGTGATCGAGCAGTGGATTCAGACCATAGTGCACACCAAAATTCTTCAACATTGTATGAGTTTTTTTATCCGAGCTTCTTGGGATGCCTTGGAGTGGGTTTTTATTCTCTTTACTTTGTTGTTACTGGTTTTGGGTACCTTGTGGTGTCCCTCTTTCCCAGTTATTGTACATGAGTACCTCATCAGGCCTAGTTATCGAGACTCATACTGTGGACATGCCACATCTATTTTGGCCCCTAGCTTCACTTGAGGGGGGTGTTAGAGTAGGTATTTACCTTAGCTCATGTTCACTTAGGTACTTTATTTACCTTTATTGTATTTATCCTCACCCACTTATGTGTGTGGATATTTCTTTTATCTTATTTAGATATTAGGAGATATTATCTAGTTGTTAGGTATAGTTCTTTCCTTGATCTATGGTATTGACTAGACCCTTGATGTCTAGTTCTCTCCTAAATCTATGGTCTTGACTAGTTTTTTGATGACTTGTTATTTCCTTGATTTATGGCTTGATCTACGACCTTGACCGGTTCTAGATAATTATTCCTTGCCTATTTAAGCAAGGCCCATTCTCAATGTTCCATAATAATATATGATATTCCTACTCATTTGTTTGCTAAGGTTTTATGTAAAGCTATTTTGGTGAATTGCTTTCATCTTATTGATCATGGTGTTTGATTAGCATTTGTGTTCTTGGCTTGGTACGATATGGTTATCATTCCTTTCAATACAAATGGTGTTGTTAGTAGATATTATGCGAATTTATGCAAGACATAGCTCATTCGACATTGAGCTTCGCGCTCAGTAGTTGTATAATTCTACTCTACAGGAGTCAACTTTCTACTAGAAAAATAGATAGGATGATCTATAATTCCTTCTCCAGGCCGAGCTAACACCATGCCAGAGGAATCCAAATGTATAGGAAATTCTTGGTTCCATGAGGGAAAATGTAGAATAGGCATTGTAGTAAGTCTCTCCTTTAATGCCTCAAATTCACATTGTTGTGGTTCTCCCCAATAGAATGTCCCCTTTCCCTTTAGTAAATATTCTAAGGGTGTGGAAATCCTAGCATATCCTTTGATAAATTTCCTATAATGCCATGTTTGACTCAAGAATCCATGCACCTCACTGACTGTAGTAGGATCTTCCAGTGTGACCCAAGGCGCTACTCCACAATTAGTGCGCAGATCACCTCGACTCTCTCCACATAAGGAGACAACTGAGAAAAGAAGAAGTAAGTTGAATCTAAATGAGGAGGTGGAAGATTATGAGGAAAGTGCACCCAATTCCCCTACACCTCTAGAGAACGTGGAAGAACCAAAAGATGAAGATATGAAGGATGGAGAGGAAGGAGAAAAGGAGACAGATGAGACAACAACTAAAACTACTCAGGGTATAGCAGAACAAGCTCCAAATCTTGAAGCCCAAGTTCCTAAGGGGCCAAGATCAAAGAGAACAAGTGGAGAGTATGTTCCACCAGTCATGGGATATGCCAAGGACATAGGTAAAATTATCCATGCATGTTTTCAAAGAAAAATGACACAAAAGGAGTTGTATGGTGGGAACCGATGGATGAAGATATGGCAAACTGTGCACACAAGAAAGAAACTATCATGGTCGATGCACACGCACATGGATGAACCAGTTTTTGACATGTGTAAAGAGTCATGGGTTTTAAGGAGGTTGAAGAAGACACCTCAGGCCAGACACATAACAATAAATCCTACTATTATGTCAGATGAACAAGTGAGCAATTCTTTGGTGAAGGTCTCAACAGAGGTGACATGAAAAAATATGGATAAGGCTGCAACAATTAGGGTGCTGAGGGAGGAGATCAAGACTAAGGATGCATAAATAGTGCCCCTCAAGAAAGAAAAATACTTGGCATATAAGAAGAATGATGTTTTCATCAGCATGGCAGAGGAAGTCGGGGATAATATCATGAAAGCAAAGCCACACTTAGATCCAAAGGTACCCAAGACGTTTCCTTTAACAATGCATTATGTAAGTACCTTGGTGGACTTAGTGCTTGAAGATGAACCTTTGCACATGCTAGAACCAAAGGATCCAGCACAGGAAGTAGAGCAGGAAAAGGCTTTGGTGATGAGAAAGATTGCATCATATGAGGGGTTACTTCAGAGCTTGCAAGAGGAACTGAAGAAAGCAGATCAAGCATTGAATATTTGTACAGCCCCAGAAGCCATTATAAGAACCAGGACCATTTTGGAAGACAATGAAGTTCTGAAGGCCATGAAAGATGAGACCTTGGGCCACACATAATGATTAGCACTTGTCAAGCAGAAGTGTGAGGCCCTTACAACAGCTCAAGAACCACACAAGGAAAGGTTGGATGAGATTGAGGAACTCGTTACATAAAAGGTGGACTTATTAGAAGGAAAGATGAGCTGCCATGTCCAAGTATTGTGTTGGTCTTGCAGAATGAGAAAGGAGAGATTGCAAAGGATGAGTTAGAGTCAATTGCAGTGGATATTCCGAAAAGGTAAAGGCCACACTCAATGATTGGCAAACTTTAGAGGCAAAAATAAAAGAAGAATATCTAGAATTGATTCTTCAGGTTAAAGCAAGAAGATACTGCAGGGTAAAGACATTATTTTATTCATCAATATTCTTTCTATTCTTCTATTCATATTCTTTGATTTGTTTTGGAGACAAACATTTTCGAGGTAGAAATGCAATTAGTGTGGGGTAATGTTGATCAGTTAAAGTATGGCACTTAGCAAAGAACATATAAAAGGTTCACGCAGGAAGAGAAGAGCGCATTCAAAAGCGTGGGAGGATCGGAAAGGAATCACGCACTGGGAACAAAGATAGATTCAAGACTTAGCCGTTATCACGATGAGGATCTATTTTTGGAAGATGGCATGCAAAGCACACAAACCGGTTAGAGACTTGCGCGACACACATTAGCTATTTTTGGAGGATAGGATACGAAGCACTTTACATGGATACAGTGAGAATAGATTTACTATTGATAGTTAACTAAAAGAATTCTATTGTTAGCACACTTACATGTGTGACTATTTTTGTAACAGCGTGTGGCTAATAATAACATGCGACCTATTTTGGGATTAGATAAGTGGTGAAGGGAAAGTTTCCACCCTTATAAATATGTAATGAACTACGTAGTATAGGTAGTGAGAGTGGCATGTGAGAACTAAGTTATTGTGAGTTCATCTTTGCCAAATCTAATATATGCATGAGTGTATACTACTATTATTGTAAGGAAGCTTCTGATTATTATTGTATTTAATATAATGGAAGTTAATGGCTGAATCAAGGTGTTAATCATGGTTATAGTTTATTACGACATGAATTATTTTGCTATGATTATTGTTTGATTTGTGATACTATAGATCTAGATATGAATATGTCTTGTAGTGAAATGTTAGACATAGATTTGAATGATTTAAGTCTTCATCATGCTAACATCCTATAACAACAACCCTAAAGAGGGGCATGGTACCTTTGCACACTTTTGGTGAGCATTCGGTCTAGGATGAGTGATGTGCCAATGCGCATGGGCTTTTACTGGTGGATTCTAGGCTGCATCATTGGTTTCATTTTTGGAACCTATTTTTTAGTTATTTTCAGGATGGTTTGTGATGAAGACATACCGGTTGACCCTAACAAGTGTTGAGGAGTGGATACATGACTTAGAAGAAGAATACACATGAAGGTTCACCACCGGATCTAAGTTTAATGCACGCGTATGGGTAGAACAAAATCTGTATGACAATTTGTATGAGAGCTTCTTTCTTTATTTTTCTAGAATAATTGTATGATTGGTTGGTTGCTTATACATATAAATGGAATTGGAGGTATCACACGCTTTTTTGGATGTAGGAATAATTTCAAACCCTTTATGATGTTGATCTGATTTGGAATCACGCGGTGGATACGTGGTTCCATGGTGTTTTGAAAGCAGATTATATCTTTAAGTACTCGGTTGCACTTATTCATGACTAGAGGTATTGTATTCCAATTTTACAGTATCCCGGGGAACTTACCAGCAAGGCATTCCACGGTGATCAAGATCCTAATGGTAAACTTGAATTTGGAGAGAAAAATGATGGCTTACTAAACCCCAACATGCGTGGGGGTTAGGAGCAGAGTTTAGTTAAATATGCCAAAACTAGCGGCAGAAAGGCAAAGAGAGAGGAAAGTTAGCTTAAGTATAATGAGGCGCGTGAGAGGGAGGTAGAGAAGTAGTGGGAGGTTCTAGAGAAAATTGTATTGTGGAGAAATATAGTTCAAGAGGGAGTTGAATTTCATGCAGAGTATGTGGAACCCCAGTATCAGGAACTCCCCCATTTGGGAAAGCATGACAGGGAACCCCGCTTTGCCTCACATAGAAGCACACTAGCAAAGACAACCTAGGGCTGCAGGAAGGCATCTGAATCCACCTGGAAACCTTTCCATTACACTTGGTTTTCCAATATCTAGTACAAAAAACATTTAGCAAGTTAATTCAAGCAGTGGGAGAGCATAAGCAAGTCTTATAAGAGGCACAACAATGGCAACGTAGATGGATTCGTTGTTATATGGGAGTATATTTTCAGGTGTGTCATTAGTGTAGAATTCAGGCACATAGATTTTTGGACTATCTTCTGGGAGTAGTAACACTTCGTAGACTATTGGGGTGTAATTTAGTACTACGGTTGGGACACAGGGAAGTACATCCTCTGGTTTGACCCCATCTATAGGAGGTTTGGGATTAGGAGGTATAGGTGGCTTTAGCTCCAGTGGATCTAGTGGTTTTGGACACAGAGGAAACACAAGAGGATCTGGATCAGGTGGGCAAGGTCCACACCTACCCTAGAATATTTACATGGATGTCTCTTCATCTTCCAGAGTATAGGGGCATAGAAGATCTGTTGAACATGTACACATGTGTGAAATAATGTGGTGCGCAAAAGGAATCATGACTCTTGAGCCTAGGGAAAGCCAATTTTCTACTACGCTACAAGGGTGCGTACACAGTTGGTATAAAAAGTTTGACCTTGATCAGAATTGTGTAGACTATATAGCTTTGAAAGATGAATTCCTTAAAGATTTTCACATCGTTGAGTTTGAACAAAAGAGTATAAGTGCAGTCAAGGATATTAAGCAAGGCACTACTGAAAGTGTCAAAGAGTATGATTCCCATTTTAAAACATTGTTATCTAAGATCTCCTTTTTTCGGGCAAGCCAAGCATGCACAATGGTTCGTTGGAGGCTTGATTACACCTTTTAGGAGGGTGCTATCACATAAAACATACACTGATCCATGTGAAGCACTTAAAGAAGCCTTGCACGCTGAGGCAGTTGGAAGTATAGACACTAGGGTGAGCTCATTTTTAGAAGCACAGATCATAGCTATGGAAAAATAGTTAGAGAAACTATCGGCAAATTCAGCACATGAGATGCACACAAGGATTTGGTACACAAATTATGAAGTAGAAGGTCACACAAAGGATAGTTTTCCCATGCAGATCATTGCACTCATTACTATTGGATTGTGAGATATGCCATTTAAACCATGATGCTATCCACTGCCCATTACTACAATGTGCGATAAGGAAGAATGTTTCAAGCTACTGCAAAATCTATAGGTCCATGACTCATGACATGGAAGACTACCGGATAATTGGTTAGATGCTATAGATATTTGTGTATGACAAACATGAGTTTCAGATAACTCTAAAGGCAAAAATGAGCATCAGGATCAGGATCACAATCAGGCATGCTATGATCAGAATGAAGGGCATTGAAGGAAGCCATGGCCAAGGTCAAGGATACCGTGGTGGATTTAGAGGATGAGGCCATGGTGGTGGAAGAAGTGAGTTCCCTTGTGGAACATGTTATACATGTGGATCTCTTGACCACTACATGCATGAATGTCCTCAGAATATTACATGTTCTTTATGTGGAAAGAATCATAGCTATGAGGAATGTCTGGCCTATATGAGCATCTTAGGAAGCAACATAAATAGGAAAAAAAGGTGCATGGATGGTTAGGATACAACGCACTGTGGAAAATCAGTGGATGTCTAAGTTGGAACCAGACTCAAGGCATTATAGGTAACGATCACGACCCATGTTGAGTAATGTGCTCCAAAGAAGCATTGTAGTAGAAACCTACCATCACTAAGGAGGAGGTTCTACATGCATGGTACCAAGATCCTACCCATCAGAAGGAGGTTTATCAGGAAACCATGGAGGTACTTAGGAATCTTCAAGGTAAGATATAATTTTTAAAAGAGAAATCACGGAAGATGGAGAAAACGAAAGCACCGAGAGATGGTCCAAACTGATATGGATGATTTGAGAGAAGTGTGTGAACTATTATGTCAGGAGAATATCATTCCACCGTTGGGGAATTGGTTAAAAGGAAATACTCGCTGCAAATTTTGAGACTGGATGGTAGATTGTGTATGCAAATATTCCCCCTCATGGCCTAGATTATGACAAGGAAATAAATCTGAATGTTGTTGTGGATGGGTGGCTATTGAGTAATATATTGATTGATATTGGCATGGAAGTCAATGTTATTACCTTAGATGCATGGGAAAAAATGGGGAGACCTCCATTGCATCCATCCTCTAATGTATTGTTCATGGCTAATCAAAATAAGGTTACTCTCATCAGAGTTTTGAAAGATGCATCCATTACCATACAAGGAGCCAAGTTCACTGGAGATTTTGAGGTTCTAGCACTAGCAGAGTAAGATAGTTTCCCAGCTCTATTGGGGCATCCTTGGTGGTATGGAAATAATTCGATCTTTGGTTCAATAAGGGTTATATCAGCTTTGAAAACTAGGAGGAAAGAGTTATTATCCCTTTAATAGATGAGAAATCTGCTCCCTATGTTGAGCCCTTGAGTGAAGAAGACCTGAATAGGATATATGTATGTGCCATCCGGGATCTAGAGGTGCTCGAGCCATGTAAAGAAGGAATCCTTCAGTGGGAGGATGCACAATCTATTAGTGATACTACAAGTGTTGCTTGTGATAATTGGGATCATAGCACTTATGAGTTAGTAGGGCACAAAGTAAAGAGCATATTTCCTAAGGGAAGCAATCCGTGTTATGTCAGGATAATAGGTAATAACTTGGTACCTTGTTACATAGGAGAAGGAGATCCTATGGTGTTCTTGCATGCCATGGAGGAACAGTGGATAGACCCACTAGAAAGAAGAAATATGCTAGCATATACACTATGCGGGACAACAACATGCTGGTGGGTGGTCCAAAAGGATAATCTTGTAGGATGGAATGAAATTAGGATTTCTCTTGCCACTAGGTTCTACAGGAGAAATGCACCTACTCAAATATGTACTTATCATGGTAATCAACATGTTCAGCATCACGTTCAGAAGTGTGAGAGACTCTGGATAGAGGGGGAAAATTTACCACCTTCACTCTGGGTGCACAAGTTTTATTCCACTTTATAAGGTTATGTGTGTGCTTGGTATGTCTATGCATAACTCTGTAGAGATACTAGAAATTGGCAAGATTTAATTACATAAATGGCCCAGACATTTGAATTCTTCTCTACCAAGCCTCCGGTGGAAGAAGAATTAAAATTCATAAAGCGCTTAACTATGGGAGATAGTACAAGGTGAAGAACTCCTTCGAGGATTTATTAGATGAAGGAAACTCGGGAGCACGTCGGTTGAAGAGACAAAGGCCGATGCCACACTACTTTAGTGTGTTTTACTTAAGAAAGAAAAAGGTAAAATGGTCTACTTAGTGGATGACAAAGAAGTAGAAGATCGGATAAAAACCATTCAACAAGTAGGCGTGAGGTGTTGTAAAATGCAAATAAGACCATGTGTGCCTATCATGAACCTATAAAGACAAAGAAAGTAAATATTGGATTAGATACTGAGCCTAAGGAAGCCATAATTTGGGATTATTGGTTAGACTCTGAAGTGGCAAAAATCATAGAGCTACTACGGGATTATCAGGACTTATTCCCTTAAGGGTACCATGAACTTAAAGGTGTGCATGAATCATTAGGGGAGATGAAGATAAAGCTTAAAGAGGGTGCACGCCTAGTTCGAAAGAGACCCTACATGATGAACCCCAACTTACGTGAAAAGGTCAAAGAAGATATTGACAAAATGTAGAAGTATGGGATTATCAAGCCCCTTGTCGAGTCAGAATGGGTTAGTATAATGGTGATTAGTATCGAGAAGGATGGATGGATTACGATCTATGTGGACTACATGGAGCTAAATGCTGCATGTGTGACTGATCCATTTCCTACGTCATTCACTGAGGA